>JAUPMV010000012.1:19031857-19675605 GCA_030848855.1 Branchinecta sandiegonensis
GATAAAGAACGTTATCAAGAGCCCATAGTAAACTTTGCATGGCTTAAGCATGCGTAAGGGACTTTGACTACCTACCCCTGAACACAGCGACCCCCCCCCCTCCGTTGTTTAAGTTCACTTACGTCAACTGACTGGGACGGCACTTAAGAGCATCTTTGTTTTCTGATAATGATGATAATATATTGCAAAATATAGGCGATTAGCCTCTACAGAAAGTCCATTTTTTTCAGAAAAAGACTAAAAACGAATAAATCAGCTAAGATATGATTCTCGAGCATACAACACAGATGCAAGCGCATAGAGCATACAAATCAGACAAGGAAATTCCACTATTTGAAAATCGATTTTTCGTGAATAGCGGGGCAACGAAGTAAAGCATTTTCACCGGGTTTTCAAGCTTCTTTATGTGAATGTGATGGGTAACTAGATTGTCCTAAGCCTTTTTCAGTTAAACTTTAAGGGGGGGGGGGAAAGGTCGCCGAAAAATATTCCTGCTGTAAGGCCTTTGTGAATGAATGTGAACAACACATGAGCCTCTGATGCTATTAGTAACGTTCGTTTTCGTCATTCGCCGTTGTCGGTACGACCAAGCTCTCAGTTCCTCGTTTCAGGAACGACGAATGAAAAGGCAGTTCAACCGAACAAAGAATACACCTTATTCTTGGCTGTTCAACACCGTTCATGAACGGCGTTGCAAAGAAAACGCCTACGCTGAAACTACGGTTGGAAGGGCGAATCGAACGACGAAAACGAACGCGGCGAACGTTGCATGTGAGTTTAAGGCAAAGAGGTTGTCTCCAAATTACCCTTTACCAACGCAGTTACCAGTCGGTGGCCATTGCATGTTCGCGCTTTCTTCATGTAACTTCTGCAGGTCACTTATCGAACGATCAATCGGATCATACACTTGTGTGTAACCAGAAGCCGCTGTATACGGAACTTCTCTGAATTCCAAGCCGTTACAAGTCCGCATCAAAAACCGATGACGCAACTCCGAGCTAGAAAGAATGAAAATGTTACGATCTGGCTTCAAGAACTGACCGTATAAGCGAGTTCATCTTCGGCTACATGGGTCATTGATACTCGAAAGAAATACTGTCCTTAAAAAGTACAAAGGGGAGGGGGAGTTACTAGAAAAATTAGAAGCGAAATGAGCATCAGATATTGATTTGCCTAGTAACGGGGCTTCTAAGATAGATAGGACGCGGCTGCGGTGTCGTCCGATTTCGTCAGAGGAAATCCTCTGCCATTTGTTTTGATAACGATATAAAAAGATATTTATTTACATTAAAAGCACAAAGGCCAAAGAACAAGAGCTAGAAGCTCATATGGCACTTGCAAGGTTGGGTAAGAGGATTAAAGTAGGAATTTGCCAATTCGTGGGTTTGCTGCGATAATTTGTGAGCAAACCCCTTGAGACAAGAATGATCATGGTTCTTAAGTTAAAATGGTTGAGTCCCTGATATGCCTGCCAAGTTTCATAGTCTTAACGCATGTAGAAGCATCTTAACTCGGGATTACTGGAATTTTGCGAACCCTCCCTCCAACTCCCCCACAGTACCCGGATCCGGTCCGGTCTTGTCAACTATGTAGCTGGGGCTTGTGCTTGTTCTTCGCACCACGTTATCCCGATCCGTCCACTCTGAACATGTTATAGGATTTCCGGTTCCCCCCTCCACTCCATCACTGGATCCGTTGTGTGTGTGACATCAGAGACAAGAGGTCTTTCCAAGATCCGATTCACCGTTCGAAAGTTACAAATACGTCAATATTCCGGATCCCCAGTCCCTCCACTCCCCTTACGGTGGTCACATCGGGGAAGTGACAATTTCCAAGTTAGTTTGGTCGGGTCCCTAATGCGCATGCAAAGTTTCATCATCCTAGCACATCTGGAAGTACCCTAACTCGCGATCACCGGACTTACCGACAGACCGACGGAAAAGTTATCGGTATGTGGCACTTGGCCGGAAGGCAAGTTCCGTAAAACAAACTAGAAGAGACAAACAAAAACAAACAATAGACTTACTTTCTTCCATAAAGGGCATAGTGGGGCCTCCTCATAACTAATAGCCTTGGCAGGATATGAATAAATACTCTTCGGACCCAAGGCGCCATTACATGAGTCTGAGGGGAACGAAAGTGAACGTTGAGCACTACGACAGTTACGCATATACTGAAAAGAGAATGAGATCAGAAACTTCCTACTACTTTAACGAATATCTCGACGGTTTATCGAGAATCCTTGGGACCAAATAAGCTGATAGGAGGAAAATACCACATTGCTGGGGAAGCTATTGGACCAAGAACAAATAACGAGATAGAACTGCTGTCTCCCTATCTCGGTAATACTAACATGCTGAGTCGAGTAAAATATGGCCGACTCCCGACGCAAACGAGCGGAAGTTACTGTCACGTTTCGTTGCCTCTACAAATAGCTATATCGCTGTTAAGTCGCTGAAGAGGAAATCTAGCAGTCAAAGCTGATTGGTTCTGTTGACACGCTCCAGAGCGGGTCGGCGCGCGGAGCAACGGCAATAAGCAACGGTGAAGACGGAAGAGGAGTAAACGGGTATCAACATCAGCCCAAAGCTAGAGTAAATACCTCAAGGTCTGCTCAATTTTGTCAGGGTTTTCATAGTCGCTGCATGCGACTAAAGATTCTTGAAGGAAGACTTTTTGAAGTAGTGACATTTTAACATTTTGAAACTTTAAGTGACAAGTTTTTCGCGCAATTATACAATTTCAGTTTGGTCTACTCCATTAGGTGCATCCAAGGGGCGTCGCTAGCCAAAACTCTAGGGTGGGGGGGGGGGGGGGGCAGGCCCCAAACAGGTTTTCAGAAAAGACCTGCATCCTGAAAAGAGAGTTGCGCAAGGGGCCACTTGCGTTCAAGCGGTACTGCAGTTAAGGTAGGAAAACTCTTGAAGAGAAGAAAATTCAAGGAAAAGCTGTAAGAGTCCTCACCCAGTCGATAAAAAAAGGCGGGCAAACGCCAACTTCCCCATTAGACAAAAAAAAATTAATCTGGGCTGTTCCTCGGTTGAGCATCTTCTTAGAGGGGAAACCAGTTCAGCGAATTAGCCGTATTCAATTTCAACGCTTCCCAGAGATGTGGTTTCTGTAAGTACTCCCGTGTCTCATTATCACCACTTGTCCACAGATATAATAAAATAGTTCCACCAGTAGATGAGTAGAAAATCAGCAACCTGCTTACGTGCTGTGGAAGTTTTGAGCTGTCTTTGTGGTATAAAGATTACTTCAGCCGAAGCTGACTGCGAATAATATTTGACACTGAAAAACGGACAAGTCAGCTACATTTTAGAGCATCGGCCCTACTTGGCAAGGGTCCCAACTAGAAAGTGAAAGCTGTTTTTTCTGCTCATTACCTGACGGAGCCATACTTTTCTATCTTTCTGTCACATGTGATGATAAAGATACAATGTAATTCAGTTTCATTGGACTATATTTAAAGACAAAAAAAAACGCATTAACATTCCTGCCAGGAAAGCAAAAAAGGAGCGCTGGCTAGGGCAGGGAAATAATCGATATTAGTTAAACAACAAACATAATCAACTAACTGAATACTCTATATAAAGAAAAAGGAAGAAGACGAAAAAAAGTAACCATTGGTTCCAACTTTAAATCAAAAAGAGAGAAAAATAAGGGAAAGAACTTCGGGCGAAGCTGACAGCGAATCATATTTAACACTGAAAAACGGCTCTATCAACGGCTATATAGCTCTAAAATGTAGCTGACTTTTAAATTTCGGCCCTACTTTTCAAGGGTCCAAAGTAGAAAGTGAAAGCTCTTTTCTTCTGCTCGTTATCTTACGGAGCCATATTTTTCTATCTCTCTGTCACAAGTGTTGATAATGATACAATGATGATGAATTTTATTTACGCACTTAAGAAGAGGAAAATAGTGCAGTACAGACAAAGAAAAGGAAAAAATACACTGAGCTTTCAACAATGTAGTAAATAAACAAGACGAAAAATAAACATTAAGAAAAAGAAAAGGGACTAATCGGGACTAAAAAATCTTCTTCCTAGATGGAATGCGAGAAATGGCCAAGGGCAGGAACGTGAAGGCGAGACTTTCATGGGAGACTTTCACAAACTAGTCCACGCTAAACTGGGATAAGGCGAACTGCACTAAGAAGACAAACCCACGCAGGATGCACTTATCAGTAATCAACAGAGAGAATAGTACTTGCTCACCTAAAGGTATCCAGTATCATCGTGAACAGTACGAACTTTCCCAGAAGTGGAACAACAAGACTGGTCGGTGGAATAATTTCAGCAAGCAGCAGAAAGAACACAGTCAGGGACAGAAGAATTGATATGGATAAGCTGACCTGAAACAGAAAACAGACGATAGCAGCACCTGAGCCTCGTGCACGCTGCAGCTCCACTTCTCGGCCACTTCCGGGCTGAATCTTTCTACATTCGTGTTTCTACTGCAGTGCTTCCGAGGAAGACGGCAGCGCTTCTTGAGGATCGCGGACTTGCTTACCGACCAAGTCCGTGCTTCCCTGCAAGGTGCTGCATCAACTAAGAAGAAATCGCGTGGGCAGTGAATCCAAGAACGCATCTTCTGCGGAAGCAAAGAAGTGCTGTAGCAGCGAAGCGGCAGAACTATTGCAACAAAAACGAGGCTCTGGTTTTTGTTTAGACACATGAGCCTCGCTTTTGTTGCAGGCTGCAGCTCCACTTTTTTTCAAATTCAATTAACTATATTTATCCAAAAATTCTTCATTGCAAAAAATAGCATAAGAAAATGTCAATAAAAATTCTTTAACATACAAGTACATAATATACTATTACTTTACATAATCTTCATGCATCATATAGAATTTGTTTCTCTTACAATAATATTCAATCATCGGGTCAAATACTTTGTACTACGTATAGAAACAACACACTGAAATCACTATTAAATCACCATTGATTAATAAAACAAACATAAACTTGGTCACGTCACAACTGATAAAATAACAACAATGTAGTCCAACAGAGTTAAAATGGTGAATAAAATAAGGCACAAAAGATTTCAGATATCGCTCAGATGATTGAGATGGACGGAGCTTCAGCTGGGGTTTACTAGCAAGTTTAACCGATCTTCTTGTGGCCCTTGCGTCTTCCTGCTCAAGGAAATCCGGTAGTATGTCCCTGTGATCGCGGGTACTTTTCGGCCGCTTCCGGGCTGAATCGTTCTACATTCGTTTTTGCACTGTGTAGCCTACTGACGTAGATTGTTGTAATTCTTAAAAACCCTGAATAAACGCGCACCTGCCGACTTGCCAACTCTCAGGACAGCGAGCTGGCGGACATGAGTCATAGCAGTGTGACTGCGACCTGGCCAGCTGACCATGTTCGCGGCAGGGTTGCCACATGTCGCACGATAGTGTGAATTGTCACTCTATTTTTTTTTGTCACTCTTTCCTACGTAGGACATAACATTCACTCTATTTATGTAAATGTCCAGATTTGTCGCAAAATAGTGTAACAATTCCAGAAAATACAAAAATAAACGCGGAATTCAACTCAATGCAAGTAATTTTAAGGCATTCCACTCTGTCTGTACTACATAAAGAGTTAGTTTTTACTTTCGGTGGGAGTGAAGAAGGGGACTTTTTGGGGATTTTTTTCGTGCTAGTCATGCTCGGAGGATTCTGAACCGATTGAGATTCCGCCGGTAAGCATTTGCAGCAGTGATTCCGACCAAAAATGACCATTTCACGTTTTTTCATGAAAATAGAATTTCACTCCCAATTCACTCTCTGTCTCAGCCAAAAGTCACTCTGTAAATTTTTCTGATGTGGCAACCCTGGTTCGCGGTCTTACCGACTTCAAGTCGACTCTTTTACTGATGACGGGTGCAAAATTGAAAGGTGCGCAGGTGTGCTAGTGCCTTATTGAGTAGAGTGGTGAATTGTATATATAAGTAAGAATTTCCACGTTTAATGAGGAGATGAGAGTGAGACTTGGATCAGACCATTAGACGTCTACCGTACAGTTGGTAGTATTTGCCATATTGTTAAAGTGAGGATTATCTATGGATGAACGTCAACTTGGAATCAAGTGAATTATAAATATACTGATTAATAAAGTACACTGTAACCCTAGTTTGCTCAACTCTACATGCCCTAGGAGATAGACCCACTAGCCTCCCCACGCTACCGAATGGACTATAAATATACACTTCTCTCTTTTTACCGTATTACAACTGCAGTGCTTCCGAGGAAGACGGCAGCGTTTCTTGAGAATCGCGGACTTGCTTACCGACCAAGTCTGTGCTTCGCTGCAAGGTGCTGCATCAACTAAGAAGAAATCGCGCGGGCAGTGAATCCAGGAACGCATCTTGTGCGGAAGCAAAGAAGTGCTGCAGCAGCGAAGCGGCAGAACTATTGCAACAAAAACTAGGCTCTGGTTTATGAAAGGAGATGTTTGCCAGAATGTTTCAGAATAGCGACCTATTCAATTCAATTCCATTCAGTTTATTTTCAAAAGTGATACAACGGTCAAGCCGATTTGGTGGTTCTCGTCCATAAGTGATTATATAAAAAAGATAATCCTACACTAGTTTGGACATAACAAAGGCTTGTCAAACATGACATAAAATATACAAATCTATATACAATTAATGAAGTGAGTTAAAAAGGTTGACGAAGGCGGGAATAAAACTTCTTAGGTAACGAGTCGCTGTGTTTAATTGGCTGCAATTTGGGTATTGGCTGGGCTAGCTACCACTCTCTCAGGCCTTACTCTTGCCGCTCAAAAATTTGGGGGGAGAATATCATCGAAAACACCGGAAACAAAATAGGTGAACAAACCAGGAAAAGTCGGAAACCCCTCACCACCGAAGATGATTATGCTATAATAGCCGATTGTTACTTACAAGTCCCTGGCATGTCTCACAATTTGGTTCCGCCTATTCCACCTGATATTAGTTCTCTTTCTCATTCCCAAGTGTAAGAAACGGAACGATAGACTCAGCTGAAATTACGAACAGAAACGGGTAGAAACAATAGATATTTTTTGGATTCTGTAAATTTTTCTATTTATCACTCAAAGAAGATATACTGATTGGCTGTGGGGCCAGGGAACTGCCGCACATATTTAGCACTTATAGATTTTAGTCCATCTTCAATTTAAAACTGGTTCCTGTCTGCTTGCCTGCTAGAACGGAGCTCCACTCGAAAGCAGAAACCTGGTTTGATGAAACAAAAGCTTGGCTGCAGAGCTTCAGATAGTCCTCTCTGACATATCAGCTTTTGTTAAAGTTTAACTGAAAAGCAAATTTATTTTTGTGTCATTCAATTTAGTACACTTAATTATTTGGCTGCAAAGGGATTGTTTTTATTTATTTACCACTATCTGCTCTAGTTATGACGTTCAGAATATCTGCACAACGTAAATTCTACTATGACGCGGGAAATTTTAATCTCAACACAAACGCGGCTTTTCAGTGGGCAGTGTTGCGATTGGCGAAGATTGTTTAGTGCCTGATCAAAGAAAAAATCATAATCTTCCTCGTAAGGCATACAACAAAAAACAAGCGCATAGAGGTACAACAAATCCCACGGAAATTCTACTATTTGAAAATCGATTGTTCGTGAATAGCGGAACAATGAAGTAACGCATTTTCAGCGGGTCTTCAAGCCAATTTAAGTGAATAAGTGATGATATTTGACGGTGAATATTGATTCGCAGTCAGCTTGGGCTGAAGGAACATCTAATGAGTGATGGGTAACTAGATTGTCCTATCCCATCCCTTTTCGGTTAAACTTTAAAAGCTCCGAATAATATAGAAATTGGACTAAGAAAAACAAATTGCTCCAACTTCGGATATGCAAGAGCTAGGTTATTTACAACAATCAAACTATGTACAAATACCGTTTTTGATATCGATATTTGGTCCGACATATCTTTATCGATTTCGAAGATATCACCCAACCCTACTGAATGCTTGTGTGCGTCAACTACTACTGAATACTTTGGTACGTCATGTAGAATTTGACGTGAAGATAAGCGAAAGGCCATGTTATAAATCGACTGAAAGATTCAAAATGCTACCCTGTGTACTTTAACGATTCATAAGGAAGGAACAAACTGATGGACTTCTTACAGCCGAGAAGGGAATTCTGCTCCGCTTCCCTTCTTTTCGGCAGTCCTTGCCTTTTTATTCTCGCTATCTCGTTCCTTGTTTCCCTTATTATGGCACTTGCAGCCTCTGGCTCAAGTGCCATATACCGATCACAATTCCGTCTGTCGGTCTGTCGGTCTGTCGGTCTGTCGGTCTGTCGGTCTGTCGGTCTGTCGGTCTGTCGGTCGGTCCGAGTTTTTTTGTCCCACATATCCGAGTTAGGGTACTTCCAGATGTGCTAGGACAATGAAACTTGGCAGGCATATCAGGGACCCGACCAAACTAACCTGGAAATAATCAGTTTCCCGATCCGACCATATGGGGGGGAGTGCGGGGCGCTGGAAACTTGCAAATTTAGGGCATTTTGTCACTTTTTTCTGAGTTAGGGTACTTCTAGATGAGCTAGGACAATGAAACTTGGCAGGAATATCAGGGACCCGACCAAACGAACCTGGAAATAATCAGTTTCCCGATCCGACCATATGCGGGGGAGTGGGGGCGCTCGAAACTTGAAAATTTAGGGCATTTTGTCACACTTTTTCGAGTTAGGGTACTTCCAGATGAGCTAGGACAATGAAACTTGGCAGGAATATCAGGGACCTGACCAAAGTAACCTGGAAATAATAAGTTTCCCGATCCGACCATATGCGGGGGAGTTGGGGCGCTGGAAACTTGAAAATTTAGGGCATTTTGTCACACTTTTTCGAGTGAGGGTACTTCCAGATGAGCTAGGACAATGAAACTTGGCAGGAATATCACGGACCCGACCAAACTAACCTGGAAATAATCAGTTTCCCGATCCGACCATATGGGGGGGAGTGCGGGGCGCTGGAAACTTGAAAATTTAGGGCATTTTGTCACACTTTTTCGAGTTAGGGTACTTCCAGTTGTGCTAGGACCATGAAACTTGGCAGGCATATCAGAGACCCGACCAAACAAAATTAGGAATAATCAGTTTTCTGATCCGACCATTTGGGGGGGGGGGGTGGAGGGCAGGGGAATCTGGGAAACTGAGAAGTGTGTAACTTTCGAACGGATGATCGGATTGTAATGAAACTTCATCACTGAAGAGAATATATATCTGTAATGTCCCGTTTAAAGTCTTGACCGGATTCGGTAGCCAGGGAGGAGTTGGGGGGGGGGGAGACCGGAAATTTCAAGAAACGGTTAGAATGGAGGGATCGAAGTGAAACTTGCTGGGAAGAACAAGCATCTGCTCTAGATAAGTCCTTTAGACCATTGTACTGGATCCGGACACTTATGGGGGGGGGGGGGGCCGGAATTCCGGTGATGGTGGTTTTTTGGATTTTCACGATGAAACTTGGCAGGCATATCAGGGACCCAATCAAACTGACTTCAAAATAAAAATATTGTTGATCAGATAATGGTGGGGGAGTGGAGGGAGGGGAATCCGCAGGGGAATCCGGGAAATTGAGAAGTGTGTAACTTTCGAACGGATGATCGGATTGTAATGAAACTTCATAACTGAACAGAATATATATCTGTAATGTCCCGTTTAAAGTCTTGACCGGATTCGGTAGCCAGGGGGGAGTTGGGGGGGGGGAGACCGGAAATTTCAAGAAACGGTTAGAATGGAGGGATCGGAGTGAAACTTGCTGGGAAGAACAAGCATCTGCTCTAGATAAGTCCTTTAGGCCATTGTACTTGATCCGGACACTTATGGGGGGGGGGGGGTCCCGGAATTCCGGTGATGGTGGATTTGGGGACTTTCACGATGAAACTTGGCAGGCATATCAGGGACCCAATCAAACTGACTTCAAAATAAAAATTTTGTCGATCAGATAATGGTGGGGGGAGTGGAGGGAGGGGAATCCGAAATTTTCAGTCATGCGTAATTTTAGAATGGTTGATCGGATTCGAGTGAAATTTAAGAATTCAACAGAGGACATTTCTCCGATGATTTTTTTCATATCCGGACCGGATCCGGCAACTATTGGGGGGGGGAAATACGTGCCCCGTTTAGAATGGAGGGATCGGGATGGAACTTTGTGAGAAGAACAAACAGATGCTCTAGGTAAGTCATTTGCTGAATCGGATTGGCTACGTGCACCGCGGGGGAGATGGGTGGGGTGGGGGGGGGGTGGACCGGAAATCTCGAGAAACGGTTAGAATGATGGTATCGGAGTGAAACTTGCTGGGAAGAACAAACATCTGGTCCATATAAATCTTTTACATAATTTGACTGGATCCGGACACTTGAGGGGGGGGGGAGGAGGGGTATCCCGGAATTCCGTTTTTGGGGGATTTTCACGACGTAACTTGGAAGGCATATCAGGGACCCGGTCAAACTGTCTTGGAATAAAAAAAAAATCCTCGATATGATAATCTTGGGGGGGGGGGAGTTGAGGGAGGGGAATCCGGAATATTGAGTCATGCGTAACTTTGGAACGGGTGATCGGATTCGAGTGAAATTTAATAATTAAACAGAGGACATTTTTCTTTTGTGACCTTTTTCATTTCCGGACCGAATCCGGCAATTATCGGGGGGAGGGCGGAAAATACTTGACCCGCTTAGACTGGTGTGATCTGGATCGAACTTCGTGGGAATGACAAACAGAGGATTAATCATTTACAGAACAGGATTGGCTCCGGTTATTGTGGGTGGAGTTGGAGGAGGGGGAGGGGGGTCAGGGATTCCGGTGATCGCGCGTTAAGGTACTTCCAGATGTGCTAGGACGATGAAACTTCGCTGGAATATTGGAGACTCAACAACATTTGCTTAGAAATTGCTACTTCCCAAATCCGATTATTCCTTAAAGTACCAATCTTGACCGCAAAGTAAAAAAAATACTTTTAAGCAATATATGCATTTTCGTGATGCCTATCAGCCCATTAGCAGTTTTGCCTCAAGGGTTTTGCTTACAAATGAAGTTCCAGCTCCCTTATAGCGCGCATCTCAACCGCAAAGTCGAAACTTACTCTTGATCAATCAAATCATCTTGACACATGCAAGTGCCATATGAGCTTACAGCTCTTGTTTTTATCTCTTTTTCATTTCAAGTTGAAACCACACTGTCAGAAGTTTCATAACAGATAACACAGGGATGCGCGGTTTCAACAGACAGTACGGATCAGACAACACTTGGGATGTTACCTGTTGTGTTTGAAAACGTTACGAATAACAAGCTTTGTTAGGAAGAGCCAAAAAACAATCTACTGACTTTATTCTTTATCGTCATGATGTCGGAAAACTCAGCAGATACTTTTGGTTTTTGAATAGTTTGGCGGGTTTTCGGATGGTAACGCTTATTATGCACAACATTTTAAAACACAAACAGATAACATCCGAAGTGTTATCAGTTCCGCATTATCGGTTGAAACCGCGCGTCGTTGTGTTGCCTGTTATGAAACTTCTGACAGTGAATAGCTTATTTTTTTTTTCCTCTCCTCCCTTTTTTTTACGTAGAGTATTCAGTTAGTTGATTCTGTTTGCTGTTTAATTAATATCGGTTATTTCCCTGCCCTAGCCAAGCACTCCTTTTGCGCTTTCCTGGCAGGAATGTTAATTGTGTATTTTTTGTTTGTCTTTAAATATACAGTGTAAAACGTTTCTCCGAGTAAGGATTAAAGTTAACTGCAGTATTTGCTACTGGGATTAATCTTATCTCCACTGAGATAAGATTAATCCCAGTAGATACTGCAAGATTTTTTTTTAAGTCTAGTCCAATGAAACTGAAACGCGTCTGAAACGATTAAGTTCATGCCACCTGCGCCATTCTGTAAAACTTTGATCTTTTGTAATCCTCAGTTCCTTTTCTGCTGTTGGACTAGGAGTTCAGAGGATAAGAGGTAGAACACAGTCTCTATTGATTTTCTTCGGACAAAGAACAAACACCCCTCCAAATGTGCTCATTTCTAAAGAAGTCAGGTCAAGTAATTTTCAATGGAGTGGAATTGGCGATTTGAGGAGTACACAAGATCGAACCGAAAGACGTTGGGAAAATGAGGTAGGGAAGTAGAGGACTGTGTCGTTCCAAATTAATTGCCCAATCTGAGTATATTTCGAATATTTGGTTTCATTTCACAGGAAGCGAACGCGTGACAGGGTTTTGAACTTTCTGAGGGACTTATCTATTTCAAAGTTTTCTTCGAGTTTTTCCCACGAGATATGGCATTAGGAAAGTTCTACTTTTCCAGTGGCCTAAAGGCTTTCGTCTAAACCGACGCAGGTTTCAGTCAAACGCCTAAACGGGGGGAGGGGAGCACGATCGATAAGCCTACACAATATATTGAAAACATTTCCTTGCTTTCCCTGTTAGCTTTCGTAATCCAGAACCGATGACCAAATTTGAAGTAAGTAAGTAATTTATTTGTAACCCACCATTTCCAAAAAGCTGAGTAAATGAAAGAAAATAAATAAAACACATAAAGACACAGAAAAAGACACTAATTTTCAATCTTCGGCCAGGAAGCACTGGAGAAGGTCGTGCGCTGGTTGGGCTCTGTTGTCAATGATTTCTTATAGCGACGAAGAAACATCCAAAAGGGCGACACTTGCATCTTCAATTTTGAACTTCTCCGTCAATGTATGGTCATGGCATAATTTCGACAAGTGGAGCAGGTACTTTGCATATTGAAAATAACATGATCTCATCTTTTTAAGTGAGAGGCTTTGGAAGAAACATGGCTTTGGGCTCATGGCCAGGCTTTGGAAGAAACATGGTTCGTTCCACAAAAAATCTGCAGTGATCTTCCCGTACCAAGATATTTTCCCCTTCGTCGAACAATAATAATTGTATCTAGTGTTTTTGTTTTTTGTTTTGTTTATTGTTTTACCGCCATATAAGTTGATTCTGATGCAAGTTGAACTGTCGTTTATTTTATTTCTTTTTGTTATACTCCTCTTGCGTAATTCGAGGGAAAACAACAGATATAATACTTAATGTCCCCGACCGTAGAAATTATTTCTACTATACTCAGAGTTTGGAAGAATCTCCCAAGCTTAAGTATTTCTCCTTTTTGTTATACTCCTCTTGCGTAACTCGAAAGAAAGCAAGGGTAATAATAACAAAAGTCCCCAACCGTAGAAATGTTTCCTACAATCATCAGAGTTTGGAAGAATCTCCAAAGCTTAAGTATCTCTACTTTTTGTTGTACTCCTCTTACGTAATTCGAGGAAAAGCAACAATAATAATAACAAATGTCCATTTCTACAATCCTCAGAGTTTGGAGGAATCTCCCAAGCTCAAGTATCTCTACTTTTTGTTATACTTCTTTTGAGTAACTCGAGGGAAAGCAACAATGATAATAATTAATGTCCCCAACCGTTAAAACTATTTCTACAATCCTCAGAGTTGGAAGAATCTCCCGAGCTTAAGTATCTCTACTTTTTTGTTAGACTCCTCTTGCGTAATTCGAGTTAAAGCAACAATAATAATAACAAATGTCCCCAACCGTAGAAATTATTTCTACAATTCTCAGAGTTTGGAAGAATCTCCGAAGCTTAAGTATCTCTACTTTTTGTTATACTTCTCATGAGTAACTCGAGGGAAGGCAACAATGATAATAATTAATGTCCCCAACCGTTAAAACTATTTCTACAATCCTCAGAGTTGGAAGAATCTCCCAAGCTTAAGTATCTCTACTTTTTGTTATACTCCTCTTGCGTAATTCGAGTTAAAGCAACAATAATAATAACAAATGTCCCCAACCGTAGAAATTATTTCTACGATCCTCAGAGTTTGGAAGAATCTCCGAACTTAAGTACCCCTACTTTGACCTAAAGAACAATTTAGGGAAAATCAAGGGTCTCTACTACATTTCCATGGACGTGACTTCAATCACGAAGCTACTAAGTGTCTTAAATCCATCTACCGAGCCAACATTTCCCACGATGGCTTCCATTAGAGTCCTTTGAAGACGTAGTGTTACAGGAGGTTGGTGATTAAACTAACCCTGCTTGGAACCTACGCTATATCTGAGAAGATAACAGGCCCTGACAAGAATGTATACTTGTGAGTCAGAGAACTGAAGTTTACATAAATCAAAATGTCATGACAATACACGATAGCCAGTTATTTAGAGCTTGGTCACACTGGGCTCAAAAAGCAGCCTATTCGACAAACAACTGAAAAGCCCTAGGGGACGTGAGATTTGATGGGCTTTGTGGCAGCTTGGGGATAATGAGCAGACTGCAATTAGGGGTCAATTAGGGTTCCAGTAACATAATTATACACGCTGTTTTATCTCAATTGATCTCCTGAATTTAAAACGACAACATTCAGATTTAGTTGTATCTTGTTCTTTTTTTCTGCTTTTGCAACCCAAAAAGCCAGGAAATGAGCACAGTATGACCAAATCTTACTATTTCTCGAACCCTAAGATACCCACTGGTAGGGAAAAAATTGGCCAAATTATCCTCAAGCTTTCGAAAGATTTGTTTCCGCCAAATTTGCAAGTCCCCGCTACAACCCCACTAGTAAAAGTGACAGTCTGATTGGATGTGAAAGCGGGTTTCACATCAAACCACAATTTGCTGAAATAGGGACTCTGCGGCAGTCAACCACAAACCCCTGATTTTTGGATACCCTGTGGCAAACGCTGGATATGTCTAGCGTTTGCCATACCCTATGGCATACCCTATGCCTAACGCTGGATACACTATGCCAGGATACACTGTAACCCACACAGAAATACTGTAACCCAGTAAAATACTGATCATTTGAGTGAATTTAAAAAATCAACCAATCACAACTCCTTTATATTGAGGTGTGTCAGGGTTAGGTTACCAACCGGTATCCAGCGTTTGGCATAGGGTATCCAGTGTTAGGCATAGACTATGACAAATGCTGGATATACCCAGCGTTTGGCATAGGGTGTCCACAAATCAGGGATAGAAATTGAAAACCTTGATTTTTTTTTTTTTTTTTTTTTCTTCGTCAGTGATGATATGCGAGCGATAAATATAATTTCAGATATTTCTGTTGCACTTCCGGCAAACCAGAACTGGCGGACTCGCACTCTGAGCCTCGTTTTTGTTGCACGCTGCAGGTCCACCTCTCGGCCGCTTCCGGACTGATTCTTTCTACATCCGTTTTTGCACTGCAGTGCTTCCGAGGAAGACGGCAGCGCTTCTCGAGAATCATGGACTTGCTCACCGACCAAGTCCGTACTTCCCTGCAAGGTGCTGCAGCTGCTGCTTCAACCAAGAAGAAAGTGAATCCCAAAACGCATATTGTGCATAAGCAAAGAAGGGCTGCAGCAGCGACGCGGCAGCGCTATTGCAACAAAAACGAGGCTCTGGACTCGTCTCGAGACGCCTTTTTCAAGGACTCGGACTCGTCTTTAATGGAATGTATGTCCGCCAGAGCTGTGGACTCGGACTCTGGACTCGTCTCGAGACGCCATTTTCTAGGACTCGGACTCGTCTCGGACTCGGATTTGCTGGACTCGCAGCAGCTCTGCGGCAAACCGTCCTCAGCTTAAGGGATCAGAGATTTGTGGTATAGATGGATAGATAGATTTATTAATTGCTAAGCAGCCCGAGGGCCATGGCAACAAGAAATCACAAAAATATCACATACTAGAAGAAAACGCACTAAACAAAATAAGAACACAAAAAAAGAGAAAAAGCTCCTCCTTAATCTTTCTCTTCTCTAATAACCATTTTCAATATTTCTTTGTTATTTCCCTAATCCAAAAATCTACTTCTATGTTCCATCGCTGTCCTCAGGAATCGCCCCAATCTCTTAATCGTAGTAAAACATTCATTCCTAACAACTCTGATTAACCATTCTTCATCAAACTCACTCACACCGTACTGTTCTTTCCTCCATCCACTCAGCTCCATGCACTCGCAAACCATGTGAACCAAACTCTCATTCTCGCAACCACACATCGGACAGAAGTAAGGACCGGATTTTGGATTTCCGGATTCACATATCGGACTGCTCTGCGGATAAAGACTCACCTTCTCGCCAGAATCCGAAGGCAAATAGAAGACCAAAACAGTCAGGAATGAGATGCCCATACATGGGATTATGAGGTTGACCGTGTAAAACAACGTTTTCCGTCGCATTGTGATGTTGAAAGTAATATCCAAGTACGGTTCTTCGCAGCAAGTGTAAGTTTTAATATTCCTAAAAAAAAAAAGAGCTAGAAGCTCACATGGCACTTGCAAAGTTGGGTCACAGGATGACGGTGGGAATTTGTCAGCGCGTGGGTTTATTGTAATCCCTTGTAAGCAAAACCCTTATTTCTGACCAAGTTTATCAACAGAACAGACAGCTTATTCAAAACACTGTTCACTTTGAATGGACCGAGGTAAAAAAAAAATCGTTCCTACGACATATCAGATGCACACAAATAATCTCGGGTTGTGTGAAAGCAACAACATAACAAATCCTTTAAACCCCACTCCCTCCGGCACTGTCGCATTTATCAAACACCCATGCCCAATTCTGGCACAGAATATCGTCTCTACAGGCTAGAGGCCAGTTTCACTGGATGCGGGAGTCACCGTGGACCCTGAGAGCCCCCTTTTGGAGGGGAGCCCCCAGGGCAGAACAACCCTCTAGCTACAGTTTGTGTCACTTACAGAAATCACAAAACCCTTAAGGCACGAATGTCCATAGTCGAAATCCTTTCGTAATCGTAAACTGGTTTCGAATTTTAACGTTTTGTGTAGGAGTGGTGATGCCAACTGCGTCCGTCAAGGGTAGTTCTACGTTACTGTTCCAGCAAGTATGGGATACATCTAGTTTTTAGCACTACATAGAGAATATGTCGGATTTCAAAGTTTGCACGCCAATTCATTCCCGTCGCACAAGGAATACGGAAAGCTAGCAGCGCGAGAGAACTGTGTGCAGATACCCTTTCTCACTACCCAGAGCTGGTTTTTGGTGTTGCTCAGCTGAACATGGCCGCGAATTTTCGTACGATAAAATAGGAAAACTAAACGTCCGGATTTGGAATTATGATTTGATTTAAAATATGCGATTTTTATATTTGATAATGGAATTCCCAGTGTGTATTATTTAGGTGTTTTTTTTCTTTTTCTTTTGATTAGATGTTTGTAAAAAATTATGTAATTTGTAGCTTATTTTAGATGTTTAGTTTTGTTCCTTTGTTAGGTCTAAAATGCCGTAAGGGTAAGTCACGTAATAAATTCATTCATTCATTCATGGTGGAACTTCAACATGGTTGCTTTTCTTACCTAGCCCTAGATTTCTTGTTTCAGTTCTTATTTTATTATTGCCCTAACCAGAAGTTTATTTTTATTCCTTTTATGTGCGACTATAAATTAACTAGGCTACTATGAATAGTATAGAACAGAATGTATTGCACAAAAAACCTAGGCCATTGCTAAATGGTAACAAAAAAGAGAACACTTTAACGAAATAATATAACTAAACTAAAGGAAATTCTCTCTGTGGGCTAAAGCTACCTTTAGGAACCTTACAAGCCTCTCCAAATCTTGAAAACACTACTTCCAATAATGTTCATCATCCATAATTCATCATTTATTGTAATTAGATTCCCAAAAATCTCAATCCGCAGGTCATCTAGCTCACGGCATTCACACATCAGATGTATCAATTCTCATTCTCACTACCACAAAGAGGGCAAAAATAGGGACCAGTAGGTCCCAATTTATTCCTCAAATATTTCCTCCGTTTTCCCAATGGCAAACAATCAGCCCGGCAACTAATTAAAATTCTTAGATCCACCCACTTAATCTTAACCTTAAAATGTGTAGTCTCGGTCAGTTGCTTTATATTCATTTAACCGTTAGTAAATTTACTAATGCGGCGTAGGCCTATATATATTTATATATATGTTTATTTTTGCCCGCTTACAAAAGGGAAATGGGAGCACATGAAAGAAAAACAAAAGAAGGAAAGAAACTGAAGAAAACCTATACTACGAATCGAGTTAGTATATATGGTTTGCGCAAGCATTTAAAGCTCTTGCTCGAGAACTTGTTTCAGTTTTTTTATGTATTTTACATATAAATATATATATATCGTTTATTGACCAAAATAGCAAAGATAGCTAGCAAAGGTAAGTAACGTAACACTTTCAGTAATATAAAATGGCCAATGAGAAAATGACAAACAATACCAGATAAACACGACTAAGAACTATTAAAAGAACGAACAAAGTACGGCACAAACGAGATAACATATCTTTCGGTTGCATCCGCTGGATAATTTGTTAATTTAGCTTTGTTTGAGTGGGTTTGATTACGCGTGTTGGGCCTGTGTTTATTTTGTTCAACTTACTCAGGCAATATTGATCTGTGAAGTTCAGAATTTAGACATTTGTGGCCAAAACTTGTTGTTAAATGGTGCCTACGTTGCTCAAGAGAAAGGAGACCGAGACTTGAAAGGCTCTCTTCATAACTGGGCCCAGTAGGCCCTATACAGCCTATAGGCCCTATACAGTATAGTAGGCCTATCCAGTTTTTATATTTACTTTTCAGTTTTGAAGGATTCAAAGGAACACAAATAATGAAGATACTCCTCTGGTATTGATATGCTTTCAGCGGAATAAACGATTGACAAAAAAATACCTTATGGCAGGAACGGCTAAGATATCCCACTCCACGGACATATAAAATTCTGACAAGTCCACGCCGACATTTACAACCCGAGAACCTTCCTTGTCCTCGTCAACGTGTCGAAGGTCGACCTGAAAGTAAGGAGTCAAGAGTCCCTTGAACCAGGAAGAAATACCAGAATATCAATCGTCCCGGTTCTTTTGGGAATTACTAGAAGCGCTGGATGGCAACAGAAGCTTGACAATAAAGATTATGGGCTTTTGGCGGAATGAACTTGAGGGGATAAGTTAATTATCAGGTAGCAGGAAGGGCTTATACGCATTGGCAAAAGGCTGACCACTAGACCAACAGATGTAGGCTAACTAACTAATAATTTTTCTTAAAGCACACAAACAAACAAAAAATGTCCGGAATTTTTGCTTTTTTAAAATACCCATTTTTGCCCCTTTTCTTGTTAGCGCTTTTTGACTCCGACCAGAGCCTCGTTTTTGTTGCACGCTGCAGGTCCTCCTCTCGGCCGCTTCCGGTCTGATTCTTTCTACATCCGTTTATGCACTGCAGTGCTTCCGAGGAAGACGGCAGCGCTTCTCGAGAATCATGCACTTGCTCACCCGCCAAGTCCGTACTTCCCTGCAAGGTGCTGCAGCTGCAGCTTCAACCAAGAAGAAAGTGAATCCCAAAACGCATATTGTGCATAAGCAAAGAAGGGCTGCAGCAGCGACGCGGCAGCGCTATTGCAACAAAAACGAGGCTCAGGTTTTGCGCCAAGACGCAAGAATTGCGACACGCAAAATTTAAAAAAAGTGCGCAACGTGGTCTACAACACACGAAGAGTAATGGATCACAAAGATATCAGCAACTACTGTTTCCTGGACCGTGAAAGCAGTATAGGCTAGTCCGGAAGTTAGACGTTCAACATCCTTAAACACGGTTTGAAGACTGGAAGCAAATTGTTCATTACTTTCCGATCTGCTATTACACTACAGAGTTGGATCATACCATCCGTGAATTTTTATTTGCTTTCGGAGAGATTGTAGGGAAGCAATTACAAAGGACTGTTAAGCTATCATTTTTTTTCCCTCAGGAATTCACATTTTTTTGTTCAGGATCATAAACCTTGTTGACTGCGTTAAATGGATAGATCCGTCAGCTGAGTTAATTTAGCGATACTTCGGGGCAAAGGGCCCCCTAAATATTCCTTCAGCCCAAGCTGAATGCGAATCATAGGTGACTGCGCTAAACGCAAGTGAATTTATTTTTGCAATATTTCAGCCCTTCTTGGCAATGGGCTCAATGCTAGAAAAGTGAACGTATGATATCGCTCAAACTAAATTCAGCTGACGTATCCTTTTAGCGCAGTCATCTATGGTCCTCTTCATGCTGAAGCCAGAGACGGGCGAATCCGAACATGAAAGGATTCGAATCCAATTCCAAGTTCAGGGCTAGGTACGAATCCAATTCCGAATCCACCATTTCATGCTAAGAATTCGAATCCGGATTCGAATTCGACCTTAACGAAACTCAAATCATATTCATAGGTTGTAGTTTAAAAATCAGACGTGACGAAAAACACTGATCTCTAAAGTAATTGGGTAAATTAATAAGTTACTGATGATGGTTGGTGGTAGAGATTAAATGTCGGATTGCCTACGCCCACTGTGGAGAAATCAGGAAACGGAAACTCGAATTGTGTAGAATAGAAATTTGAGTGGATTCGTAAGGTTGAGGGTTTGGAATCCGAGTCCGAATCCAGCCTGACAAGCAGAAGATTCGAATCTGGATTCAAATCTGGCCAAAAAGGACGAAGCCTCGATTCGAATCCGAACCCGGATTCGGATTCACCCAACTCTGGCTAGAGAAGACGAATTTCGGATTCGCCCATCTCTGGCTAAAAAACGAACTAGGATGACGAAATATCTCTGGAAGAAGATCAGAGAAAAATCTGTTTAACGCAGTCAGCTTGGGCTGAACTATTTAAACAAACATTGTTTCCGCTTAAAGTTTAACTGAAAAGACAACTTATTTTTGTATCATTTAACTGAATAAACTGCATTATTTGGATTGTGTTAAGTGATTTTTTTTCCACTATTTGCTCTAGAACGATGTTCAGAATATCTACGGTCGTCCTCACAACGCAAATTTCTAAAATGAGGCAGAAAAATTGAATCTCAATACAGACACGGCGTTTCAGTTGCCAGTCTCAGCTTACAGAAGGAAGAACTTATTTTTCGTAAATAGTTTTCGTCGAGCATACAACACAGATTAAGAGCCATACCGACCAGACAACGAAATTCCACCATTTGAAAATCGATTATTCGTGAATAGCCGATCAACGAAGTAACGCATTTTCGCCGGGTTTTCAAGCTTCTTTGAGTGAATATGTGATGGGCAACTAGATTGTCCTGTATAAGCACTTTTAAGTTAAGCTTTAAGGACTTGCACCTGTTTCCGGGTTCAGTCAAAGAATTTTACCTGGAAGCCGTCGTACGTCCAGGAACCAAATTTCATCACACAGGTCTGCTCGTCGAAAGGGAAGTACTCCACATCGATTTCGCAGGAAGACTTGTAAATGGCTGGCGGTTTCCATTCTATCCGCCCTGTGTGTTGCATTGTTGCTTTAGTAGCTAAAGTTACTTCGAAATTCCCATCAGCACTGAAATGGACAAACATTAAATGTAATCCCCAACCCCAACAAGATGGCTTCAGGGGGTCTTGTTTCTTGCCTTGTATTTATGTTATGTAGTTTGTGTAGTATGAATAAATGAATGAAGGACTCCCTCTATTGATTAATCCTGTTTAAGCCATCCGCCAGAAAGCGCCAAGGTCAATGGTTCTCCTCCTGTCGTGTCGTCAACTCTTCGAATAGTCTTAAGCCCCGTTCACAGGCGTGCCTAGCAAAGCACGGATGCCTAGCGTCACCGTTCACACCCATGCCTAGGCACAGATTTCGGGCCAGGCACGCAGTTCCAGACTCTACAACTCGGTGCCTAGCTAAGCTTTGGCACGTGCCTATAGGCATCTGTGCTTGGCTAGAAATGTTTGTGAACGGGGCTTTACAAACGAAACTGCAATATCCGCACCCAACACGAAGGGTGGTTCCCAAAATCACCACGATTGCACCCTCACAATCCCACGGTTCAAAATGTCCGGGATTCAGAGTGCCCGTACGGCTTAGAACGCCCACGGTTAAAAATGCCCACTACTCAAAATGCTCACAAGTGACGATAGACCCTGAAATCACAAACGTCCAAAATGCCGACAGTTCGAAATGCCCACAGGGGATGCTAGAATCGTCCTGGTTCAAAATGCCGAAGGCTCAAATTGTCCACAGGGGAGGCCCAGGTCGCCTTGGGGCAACGGACACTGATATTATAAGGAACATGATCACCACGGAAATGATACTGACAGGCATTATTTTATTCTTTTTGAACTGTTTGCGTGAAATTAAAGAATCGGACCTGCTCCAGATCGATGCTTGAGCCAATTTTAGACGCAGAAGCCGCAGCATGATCAGAAAAAGTTAAAGCTCCTTCCAAGGGGGTTCCTTATCGGTCAGAGGCTCCTCCAAGAAATCACAGAGGCTCCCTCCTAAGAAAGCACAAGAAAGCACGCTATTATGGCATCTAACTACGAGACCATACACCTGTTTTTTTTGTAAATAGTTTAAATAACTGAGATGATAACAGTTCTGCGTACGATTATCGCCATTCTGATACTCGGTCTACTCCTACCGTTGCTCACCCACCCCTAAGTTCAGTTTACTACTGACTGAACATCTCAAATAATTCAATAGTGTGCATTCTGAACCGTGGTATTTTGAGTTGTGAGCATTTTGAGTCGCGGGCGTTTTTAACCGTGACTACTTTGAGCCGTGGGGCCCGTGGGCATTAAGAGTGTTAGCCAACGCGAGTAGTCTTTAAAGGACCTCTCTTGCTTATTCCGCCTTTTATAAAATACCTAGCTCCCTTATCGAATTATAAACTTCTAAAATTCCCACCTTTCTCCATGTTTTCGTTTTGTACCTACGGATTTTCAGCCGAGGTTTGCCGGTTACATAGCGCAAAGCTTGCCAGAATCTTGAACGTCCGCTGGCAACTCTTTCACACACAAGGATATGAGAATCTTTTGTTTTTGACTTCTTTTATTTGCTTAGTGTTCCTACATTTTAACCACGGCACGTACAGTTTTCAAATGTTTTGCGCCCAGCCGCCGCGTCGGAGGGCAGGAAGGCTGGATAAAGTCGACAAACGCTAACAAGAGAATCGCTAAATTCAGATGGAAAGTAATAGTATTTTCGAGAAACGTTTTTCTGATCCGTTTTATAGTGAAAAGATCATTTCAAGTAAGAGTTGTTCTTTAAGCAAAGAGTGGAATGGTGTGCCCTGGAAGTACCACTGGGATGTATCTGATATCTAACAACACATCACCGATCACATAATCAATGAGCGATTCAACATATTAATGAGGATCTTAGTTCGCTCCGACGTGCGAATTAATTTAAATGTACCTGAAACGGAAAATCAAAATATCGATTTCTGGCAACGGTTCGACATTTCATCAATACTAAATTATGAAAGAATACGGAAAATGTCGCAAGCGTTCAAACAGGCAATTTGTATGCTTCAGTCCTCAGAGGCAGCAGTCCTACAAATTAGTCATTAGATCTTAACGACAAGTTTTTAATGGTATGTGGCTTAACGACGGAGCTGGAGACGGGAATAGAGGCACCAAAGCAAATTTTTGGGCTGTGTAAGGGAAAGAGAAAGACAGGAGGAGGGGAAAGAAATCCCTTTTTCGTTAACCCACGGGTAAATTCATACAGTTAGGTTAGACACTAAGGCTAGGGTTTGCAAGCAATAAGGATGCAATGGGTAGCAGACACTACATTTACTGGGTATTAGCATAATACACAAACAAAATCCAATGCGCAAGAAGCGCGACGACAATGGCAACAAAAGATGACGAACCAAATACTAAACTCAACCCTAATCACCGTTAACAATTTAAGAACCTTGTTCTATGTTCCATCGCAAAACTGGAGTAACGTCCCAAATTCTTCCCACTCACGAAACATTCACGTTTCACCATCCATGTGTGTTGAATATTTAGTTAGTATTTGCTTTGCACATCATTTTTTTGTACCATGGCCCTTTGGGCTTTCCATATACAATACATACATACATACATCCATTCTTCGTTGAAAACATGTTTTCCACACACCTCCCCTCTCCCCTCACTTAGTTCCTTGCATTCGCAAACCAAACGTATCAATGTCCCTGCTACACAAGGACAAACGGAAGGACCGCTCTTCCCATTTCCTCACTAATATATTTTCTCTCAGCGGAGTGGTACCGTCCGAAAAAAAAGACAATCGTAGAAATCTTGCTAAACTTTGCTAAAACTACAAGCATGTGTACTACCATTAGTTTTATTCCTCACTATACAAGGAACAATTTAATTTCCTTCCAACCTACTATCCGAAAAACAAATGAGATTAAGTTTCCAAAAATTCGAAATCGACACCTTCTGTCCTTAAAGGACCTAAAGGCAATATTTACTCTTCAACTTACAGTGTTTTAAAATATATAAATACTTTAAAACTAGGCTGTGCTTTCAACAAATAACCCACGGTTTTGGCCGTTTTGAGCCTTTTCCGAGACCCGTTGACTTATAGCGAAAACAGGGAAACAATTGATGGAAACACTTCTCGCAGACAACCGTCGACAGCGGGATACACATCGAAGGTAGCAAAACACGGCAAGTGAGAAAATCATCGTGGTTTTGTTAGAGGGCTTAGAATGTACCGTACGAAATTGGGGTCTCCGGGTTTAGAAATATATGAAGTGATTACGGAAGTAGGTTGCGTTAGTATATATAGATAAGACAGGTCCTTTAAGTTGGCGAAATAGAGCAGCGCTCCCGTCCTTGTTTTTTTTTCGCGCGGGCTTATGATCCTCCGGTAAACTCAACATAAATAGTATGCTTTGGTGCTCTTAGTAGATTTTTAGCTAGTTTGGCGTATCCTCCACCGAAATACGGTCATTATGACAATATCATGTTAGGTTCAGGTTCATTTGCGTTATTCTCAGCCGTTTAAGTTGTGTTTGTTCGTTAGTTTTTTGTTTTGGATAGTTAGTATTGATTCTTGTTGGGTATCCCAGACCGAGTAAGTCAAGCTCCTTTCTTTCTTTCTTTCCTTTTTTCTTTATTTTTGTCGAAGTCTTTGTTGTTGTTGATGTTTTGTTTCGAGGGTAATTAGTCCCTTACAGGTTCGCCTCTGGGCATAGAAGATTCTAGTTTTTTTTTAAATAAACTCTTTATTCATTCATTCATTACATAGCTTCATGGCAGAGAGCAGGCTCGATGGAAAGAAGATAAAATTATCTTAATCACGGTCATACATAACTGTATACAATGTAACAGCCAACATCCGGTCTCAAGAAAGGGGACACCTAGCAAGTAACCTCCGCACTCCTAACTGCCTAACAGGGACAGTTATTCTAAATCATACAAATTTAAGCACTTCAGCTGGATACTTGACCAGCCCGATGAACTGACGGGCAAGTACTCAATGCTAGCGGCTGACGGCTAGACCCCAGCTCTGAAATGGGACAAATGGCTCCCCCCCCCCTTCGTCAGATTAACAGGGCTATAGAGCTGGTCTTTTACGAGTCTTATCAGCCTTCTCTCCTAGGGTCACAAGTATGGTTCTTGACAGTAAAGAAAGGGGAATAATCGAGTGACTTGACGGTTCATTCCTCAAAAGAATTGGCCATAGACAAGATGTTTGTAAAATTATTTAAAAGATCTGCACGGGCATGCCACAGACAGTGTTGCAACTGGTCGCAGAATCTCGATTTGTCACAGATCTTCCATAGAACGAGCCAGAATCCCCAAAAACAGTAAATACAAAAACGAAGCAAAAAAGCTGAGGCATACAATTATGAAGACGATAAAGCGAGATTTCGCGTCAATAATCGGTCGAAAGCACCGTCGTGGGGGCCAGAATGGCACATGTTTTTGCGGCCAAGAGTCACAGGTTTGTCAGAGAGAAGTGGAAACACTGGCCACGGATTAAATGGGGAGCCCAAACACTCACTTGTTATAAAGGACAATATCTGGTCGCCAAATATTCTCGGAAGGCACATGTAGAATCTCGACACCACCATATTCCTCTGGATCCCACGCCAGTTTGTAATCTACCCAATACTGCTCCACCCAAAGGTTTGTTGTCATGATTTGATTCTTCAAGTTCTGCAAACAAAACAAAAAAATCATCTCGAGGAAAAACAAGATTGTGACGGGAATAACTATTCCCACGAGTGCATAATACAGACACTAGATGCTCCTTAGATGAGTCACAATATTGGACGCCGTACAAGTTTAAGTTTATTTTCCAGCTTTAGCGGCTTGAGCCTAAAGAGGACCCTTGCCAAGAAGGGCCGAAATATTGCTCGAATAAAATGTAGCTGACTTATCCGTTTTGCACCGTCAAATATAATAGACACTGTTAAAAAAATCTTGCAGTATTTGCTACTGGGATTAATCTTGTCTTTATTGAGATCAGATTGTCTCTACTTTGGATTAATTTTATCCCAACAGAGATAAGCTTAATCCCAGTGGCAAATACTGCGTCCTTATTCGGAGAAACTTTGTACAGTGTAGCGGCAAGCAGATACACGTAACCGTTCGCACTCGAATCTCACGACCACTGCGTTTTGGTTCCTAAAAAGCAATACAAAAAGTGGCTTTGCCCTTCTTTGGTAATCAAGTGCTAACAGATATTTGTGCTAACATTTATATTTGCCAAAGTTATACCACAACCACATGCTAACGGAGCGTTTCCAAGCTAAAGATGCAAGCGTCACACTTTTGGAAATTTCGTCGGCTCTGCCAAAAATCATGGACAACAGGGCCCAGCCAGCACATGACACTCTACATTCTTTTCGGGACGATGAATGAAAAATTGTATATTGTATTTGTTGTGTTTTATTTAATTATTTTATTTTATTTTACACATTCTCGCTTTCCAAGTGGCGGGTCAGAAATAAATTACTCACTTATTTTCATTAGGCAATCCGTAGAAATACTGCTGAGAAAAAACACACCCACAACCCCGAATATTAACCACTAGTAAAAATAAATTTGGCTGTTTCTGTAAAAAAAAATACCCCTCTCGAATTTCAAGACGGATGTGACAAGGTCATTTTGTAAAGGATTCCGCATTTTCTTCTTTTGAACCTTTGCATGCTTCTGTCTATCCGAGCTGGTGGACTCGGACTCTGAACTCGTCTCGAGACGCTTTTTTCAAGGACTCGGACTCGTCTTGGACTCGTCTTTCGCGGAGCTGTCCGTCCGCCAGAACTGTGGACTCGAACTCTGGACTCGTCTCGAGACTCCTTTTCCAAGGACTCGGACTCGTCTTGGACTCGTCTTTCGCGGAACTGTCCGTCCGCCAGCGCTGTAGACCCGAACTCTGGACTCGTCTCGAAACGCCTTTCGAAGGACTCGGATTTGCTGGACTCGCAGCAGCTCTGCTGTCTATTACTTCGAAGTCTTCCAAGGAACAACTTGCCACTAAGAGAACTCAAGAAGTTGGCGTGTCCCATCTGAGCACATATATTTTTTTACTTCCTTATTTTATTCAGCCATCCACAAAAGTGCTGTTGAGCAAAACTTCTTCCCAACTCGTCCTAGCGCATCAATTAGCAGTTACTATGCAAAGACTTGCTGACTTATTTTTGCGTCATAAATGATAGTCGAGGGACTGATAACCAAAAAACGGACGAATTATGCAAACCCTACAGATTCGTTCTCTGTAATATTCTTCGAGCACAAACCAGCTGAGACAAGTCGCGTTGACGCTGATTAACTCAGCTACGTATCCCGATCAGTAAAGAATGTTGACATGCCCTGACAGCTGGGGGTATGCCGTTTGTACATTATAACTACTAGCAGAGGGAGGGGGGAGGGGCAAAGTATTTACCGATTAGGTGGTCATTTTTAGCGACTGTTTTTGCAGATAAAAACGACTATTATCGAGAAAAAACGACTGTGTTGACGAAAAATTGGCTGATTTTAAGAAAAACTACTATTTCTAAGAAAAAATCTACTATTTTTACGAGAGACCGACTGTTTAAAAAAAAAATCGACTGTTTCCAAGAAAAATCGACTGTTTTTGCGAAAAATCGCGCCGCTTCGCGCCGACTCGGCTATTTTTTATTGGCTATTTTTAGTGGCTATTTTTTACCGACTGGCCGACAACATTTGGGGAGGGGCGTCCCCCCACCTGTTCGTGACGCCCCTGACTACAATAAGTATGTCCATAGGACTTTATCGCCTTCTTTGCACTTTTACCGACTAAGAATGTTACTAAGGATCTAAATGAGTAATAAATATTCTGAAGCCGCCGGAATCGGCACAATAAGGATGTGGTAGATTCTTGACCTCAAGATATCGCATGCCATCCTCCCAAAATCCCCATCTGAGCCCCTAATCGTGCCAGTTTTCCACTCTCAAAACCCAACGACAAAATATTATTTTCTGTTCTTATCATTGTCTTTAGTCTCCTTGGAACTAGTCATCCAGCCCAACCCACAATATTGAATTTCTTATAATGCCGTTTTATAAGTAGTAAACTAAAGAAAAAATGCTCTTCAGCCAGGATTTGAACCCAGGGCCCTCTGCTTACAAGGCAGACGCTCTACATTGGAACAGTGATCCCGCCCGAAGGCATATTCATCTTATCAGTTCAGATCCCCCTGTCACGGAAGATAATATATATTAAGTAGATGACGCTTTAAACAACGGACGTTGTCTTCAAGTCCCTTGTATAAAGCAACATCTACTTATTGTATAATAAACCTGCCGGTGTTCTGCGGTCGCTGTTAAACATGGGCGTGGCTTGGTCCCAGTACTCTATATGACTAAGTCCAAAACACGCCAGTGATCCTCAGGAAGAAGGAGTAAACGTGTCCGTAGCGACTCAGACTCAACGACTCAAATCCTAGGTCAAACAATCACGGCGATCTTTCGGAGCAGCTGTGACACCGTTTCTTCCTTTCTTCTGCAGGTACCCGGAGATTCTGCATCGGCAGGGAGAGATAGTCATCAAGAGTATTTCAGCCTTGCTCTGACACATTCTAATGTTGCCGGAAATCAGCACGATTTCCTTTGCGACGAAAAACGCAAATGGGAAAATACTCGAGGTAACAGCAAGAATAAATAATCAGACAGAACCTCTGTCTTTGGTACCATGCAGCGACTATGAATACCCCGACAAAACTGAGCGGACCTAGAGATATTTACTGTAGCTTTTCACTCGTCTACTCTACTTCCGTCTTCGCTGTTGATCATCGCAGAGAAAGAAAATGCAGGAGGCGTACTCCGCACGTTGACCGCTCTTGAGCGGGTCCGAAAAACCAATCAGCTTTGTCTTCTACTTTTCCTCAAAGTGGTTTCACAGCGATATAGCTAATTGTAGAGGTAACGAAACGTGATGTGGCGCAAAGCTACTAACCTCCGCTCGTTCACAGCGGAAAAGGTACGGGGAAATGCTCGACTCCGCATAGCCATAGTACAGAGATAGGAATATAGGGTTCTATCTGATTATTTGCTCTTGGTAACAGGTACCTGATCCTGTGTGAAGGGCAGGATACAAAGCTTCAACAGAACTAGTAACAAAGACAAGATCCATGGATGATCTAGCTATTACGGAGAATGGCGACAGATTAAGAATAGCAAAAGTAGAAGGTTGAGAACTGTTGCACTGTCAGCTATGGAAACTTTCCTGACGACAAGGAATTACAACCGGCCATCAGGGCCAATAGCACACTGGTGATTTCCACGCAACTAGACACGTTGTATGACGGTGTATATTTTAGGTTCCGATAGCGCTACAGTTTCTTTGGGTAATTACCGTATCCAGCTTTCGTCGTCCCTAACTTATCTCGGTCTAACTGTTGGTACCGACCTGAAAAGTACCCATGGTGGACTACTCGGACATTTCGGAGCGAAGGCTAGAGCAGCTTACGCTCTATTAGTTAGTGCTCAAACCCGTTATAGTAGACATATTTTGGCTAGACTTTACAACGCTTACACAATCCCCCACATTCTGGCCCTATCTCCTATTTGGAAGTTATTTAGCATAACTGATGTAAGGACAATTCGTAAATTGTTCTATAAGTGTGCTAAGTACCTACTCGGCCTTCCCCCATGGGCTCGTAACCGCAAAGTTACGCAGCTTTACGGCGTTACTGATCCCTTTGTGGCTGTGGCCCATCGCCGTGCCGAGTTTGACTCTTCTCTAGACAGGTGCCATCCGTATTATAGTGCGTTTGTGTAGTCATTGTGTTGCGAGAGCAACACTTTGGTTTTGTCGTGTTTTTTATGGCACTTGCAGCCTCTGGCTCAAGTGCCATATACCGATCACAATTCCGTCTGTCGGTCTGTCGGTCGGTCCGAGTTTTTTTGTCCCACATATCCGAGTTAGGGTACTTCCAGATGTGCTAGGACAATGAAACTTGGCAGGCATATCAGGGACCCGACCAAACTAACCTGGAAATAATCAGTTTCCCGATCCGACCATATGGGGGGGAGTGCGGGGCGCTGGAAACTTGCAAATTTAGGGCATTTTGTCACTTTTTTCTGAGTTAGGGTACTTCTAGATGAGCTAGGACAATGAAACTTGGCAGGAATATCAGGGACCCGACCAAACGAACCTGGAAATAATCAGTTTCCCGATCCGACCATATGCGGGGGAGTGGGGGCGCTCGAAACTTGAAAATTTAGGGCATTTTGTCACACTTTTTCGAGTTAGGGTACTTCCAGATGAGCTAGGACAATGAAACTTGGCAGGAATATCAGGGACCTGACCAAAGTAACCTGGAAATAATAAGTTTCCCGATCCGACCATATGCGGGGGAGTTGGGGCGCTGGAAACTTGAAAATTTAGGGCATTTTGTCACACTTTTTCGAGTGAGGGTACTTCCAGATGAGCTAGGACAATGAAACTTGGCAGGAATATCACGGACCCGACCAAACTAACCTGGAAATAATCAGTTTCCCGATCCGACCATATGGGGGGGAGTGCGGGGCGCTGGAAACTTGAAAATTTAGGGCATTTTGTCACACTTTTTCGAGTTAGGGTACTTCCAGTTGTGCTAGGACCATGAAACTTGGCAGGCATATCAGAGACCCGACCAAACAAAATTAGGAATAATCAGTTTTCTGATCCGACCATTTTGGGGGGGGGGGGGGGTGGAGGGCAGGGGAATCCGGGAAACTGAGAAGTGTGTAACTTTCGAACGGATGATCGGATTGTCATGAAACTTCATAACTGAAGAGAATATATATCTGTAATGTCCCGTTTAAAGTCTTGACCGGATTCGGTAGCCAGGGGGGAGTTGGGGGGGGGGGGGGGAGACCGGAAATTTCAAGAAACGGTTAGAATGGAGGGATCGGAGTGAAACTTGCTGGGAAGAACAAGCATCTGCTCTAGATAAGTCCTTTAGACCATTGTACTGGATCCGGACACTTATGGGGGGGGGGGGGGGCCGGAATTCCGGTGATGGTGGTTTTTTGGATTTTCACGATGAAACTTGGCAGGCATATCAGGGACCCAATCAAACTGACTTCAAAATAAAAATATTGTTGATCAGATAATGGTGGGGGAGTGGAGGGAGGGGAATCCGCAGGGGAATCCGGGAAATTGAGAAGTGTGTAACTTTCGAACGGATGATCGGATTGTAATGAAACTTCATAACTGAACAGAATATATATCTGTAATGTCCCGTTTAAAGTCTTGACCGGATTCGGTAGCCAGGGGGGAGTTGGGGGGGGGGGGGAGACCGGAAATTTCAAGAAACGGTTAGAATGGAGGGATCGGAGTGAAACTTGCTGGGAAGAACAAGCATCTGCTCTAGATAAGTCCTTTAGGCCATTGTACTTGATCCGGACACTTATGGGGGGGGGGGGGTCCCGGAATTCCGGTGATGGTGGTTTTGGGGACTTTCACGATGAAACTTGGCAGGCATATCAGGGACCCAATCAAACTGACTTCAAAATAAAAATTTTGTCGATCAGATAATGGTGGGGGGAGTGGAGGGAGGGGAATCCGAAATTTTCAGTCATGCGTAATTTTAGAATGGTTGATCGGATTCGAGTGAAATTTAAGAATTCAACAGAGGACATTTCTCCGATGATTTTTTTCATATCCGGACCGGATCCGGCAACTATTGGGGGGGGGGGGGAAATACGTGCCCCGTTTAGAATGGAGGGATCGGGATGGAACTTTGTGGGAAGAACAAACAGATGCTTTAGGTAAGTCATTTGCTGAATCGGATTGGCTACGTGCACCGCGGGGGAGCTGGGTGGGGTGGGGTGGGGGGGGGGGGGGGTGGACCGGAAATCTCGAGAAACGGTTAGAATGATGGTATCGGAGTGAAACTTGCTGGGAAGAACAAACATCTGGTCCATATAAATCTTTTACATAATTTGACTGGATCCGGACACTTGAGGGGGGGGGAGGAGGGGTATCCCGGAATTCCGTTTTTGGGGGATTTTCACGACGAAACTTGGAAGGCATATCAGGGACCCGGTCAAACTGACTTGGAATAAAAAAAAAATCCTCGATATGATAATCTTGGGGGGGGGGGGGAGTTGAGGGAGGGGAATCCGGAATATTGAGTCATGCGTAACTTTGGAACGGGTGATCGGATTCGAGTGAAATTTAATAATTAAACAGAGGACATTTTTCTCTTGTGACCTTTTTCATTTCCGGACCGAATCCGGCAATTATCGGGGGGAGGGCGGAAAATACTTGACCCGCTTAGACTGGTGTGATCTGGATCGAACTTCGTGGGAATGACAAACAGATGCTCTGGATTAATCATTTACAGAACAGGATTGGCTCCGGTTATTGTGGGTGGAGTTGGAGGAGGGGGAGGGGGTCTGGGATTCCGGTGATCGCGCGTTAAGGTACTTCCAGATGTGCTAGGACGATGAAACTTCGCTGGAATATTGGAGACTCAACAACATTTGCTTAGAAATTGCTACTTCCCAAATCCGATTATTCCTTAAAGTACCAATCTTGACCGCAAAGTAAAAAAAATACTTTTAAGCAATATATGCATTTTCGTGATGCCCATCAGCCCATTAGCAGTTTTGCCTCAAGGGTTTTGCTTACAAATGAAGTTCCAGCTCCCTTATAGCGCGCATCTCAACCGCAAAGTCGAAACTTACTCTTGATCAATCAAATCATCTTGACACATGCAAGTGCCATATGAGCTTACAGCTCTTGTTTTTTTTTCCTAGTACCCCGATTTGCGCATATCCTTAGAAAGGGGTAAGGGTCTAACCTATGCGGTTTTTACGGAAAGTGTGGACCTGCCGGATTGTTGAATATGAGAGTACATTTTGGAAAGCTCGGTACAACTCTTCCCTGGGGCCAAAAAGGATGTTTTGCGCTTTGTCATTGAGCCAGAGCCTACAGTGTGTGAAGTAAAGTGGAGTTGTATAGCCTATATCAGAGAAGACTATCTGAAGTTATGCAGTCAAGCTTTCGTTTCGTCAAACCATGTTTCTGCTTTCGAGTGGAAAGCTCCGTTCTAGCAGGCAAGCAGACAGGCACCAGTTTTAAACTGAAGATGGACTAAAATCTATAAGTGCGAAATATGTGTGGTAGTTCCCTGGCCCCACAGCCAATACATCTTCTTTGAGTGATAAATATAAAGATTTGCAGAAACAAAAAAGTGTCATTTTCCCACGGGTCCGAAAGTGCTCCCATCTATTGTTTCTACCCGTTTCTGTTCGTGATTTCAGCTGAGTTCATCATTCCATTTCTTACACTTGGGAATGAGGAAGAGAAATGATATCATATGGGTCTCCTAAACTTTAAAAGTTCTCTCACTGCTAAAGAAATTAGAGCTTATCCTTTGCTAATTTTGAAGTGGTGAAATAAGAAAATTTTTGCCTACGGCAAAAAAGTCAACTTTTGCACTGATACAGATAGAATTTTTTTTTTCAATGGCGTTTCGTAGACCTCGATGAGCTGATCAAAGTATATGTCATCTGTGTTTTGATAAAAAAAAATCCTTCATGAGATGCAACAGTTTGAAAGTTTGGAGGAGCTGACAACTTTAGTAGTGAGGTACACACTGAAACCAAAAATAGGCCGATCCCAATCGTGAGACATGTAGGGTACTTGTAAGCAACAATCAGCTGTTAGACCATAATCATCTTCGGCGATGAGGGGTTAGCAACGTTGGTAGTTGGTGTACCTATTCATCCTTTTATTTCTTTCTTGTGTATTTGATCGTGAGAACAATTTGGTACCATGCCCATCACGGGGAGATGGACTTGTAAGTAAGAATCGGATGCAAGAAGAGGTTCAACAGGGGCCAGAAACTTGTGAAAATTGGTGCATATTTTTTTCTCTCTATAAATCAGAGGGTAAGAAAACTAGTCTCCTTGGTCTATCACTGTAACATGGAATAAAGTCTTTGAGGGGTTGACAACTTTAGTGGTAGGGTACAAACTCAAACAAAGAATAGGCGGAACCCAATTGTGAGACATGTCAGGGACTTGTAAGTAACAATCGGCTGTTATACCATATCCATCTTCGGCGGTGAGAGGTTTCCGATCGTGTTAACGCAACGGATACAAAGAATTATGTAAAACAACGAAATGGTTTCGAAATAATTATCTATGATTTCTATGATATTTTGATCCTAAAAAGTTACGGATAGCTTTATAATACGAACTAGATTATATACGATAATGTTCCAAGTTTGCACGAGTCACGATGTCTACTATTGAAAAGGATAAAGCTGAACTGGCTGCAAAGTCAATTTAGTCCCTACTCCGGATTTTCTGTTGTTTTTTTTTACTTGTAAGCAAAAATCGACTGTTAGAAAATAATCATTTTCGGCGATGAGGGGCTTCTAACTTTTGCTAGCTGGTGTACCGATTACTCCTATTATTTGTTTCTGGTGTATTCGAACTGAAAACAATTTACACAAGGGGCTAGAAACTACTGCAAATTGGTGCACATATCTCTATAAATCTGAGGGTAATTAGTCTCCATGGTCTATCACCAAAAATGCTCAGATTCGAGTGAAACTTGATAGGTGGTAAGACAAAAGGCTTCAGATCCATTTAGTAGACCGAACCAGATTTGGCCGCGCGGTAGGGGGAGTTGGAGGGGGGTACCGGAAATCGTGTGGCACGTCTAGGGAGCAAACGAGTGGATCTATTGGGTTGAAACTTAGAAGGTCATTTGCCCTAGATGATCCGAGGCGATGCCGGAAATGCTCAGACCTGAGTGAAACTAGAGATCGTATTTCTAGGTCCGAGCCGCATTTTTGGACAGCGGGGTATTTTGTGACCTCCTTATCTACTTTCTTTGTACAACCCTCTCGTATGAAGTGCCATTTGAGCTCGTAGCTCTTGTTATTCAGGGCGAATTTCACTTCAACTGCATTAGTAAGGGACACTGGGTCGGTCAATTTTTCGTGTAGTCCTGCGGGCCAAACGTTCAGACCTACTTTAAATTGGAACGAGGGAGTGTTACAGATTATGTCCGAAGTAGGACTACGAGTTTTGGGGCGTGTCAGCTATGTGTCTGGAGTTTTCGAGTTGGAAGCTAACATTGCGCATGTAGACTGTGATTGCAAAATGTCCGAATGTGTTCGGCACCTGTCGATGAATCATTAAAGCACAATGGACACTTCTAATGCTTTATTTTGTATTAAATGCTCCACAAAAAAACATTTCCGACTTCCTTTAGAAGGCGCTACGAAAATCGGCCGTTTTCTTGTTATCCCTTGTCTTTACCTCTCTGGCATTTCGGCGATCCAAATCTTAGGAGCTGGGATATCGTGGCAGGAAATTCAAAAACTCCCAGCAATGCTTGATAGAAAAGGATATATTTGAGATGTCACCAATAAGTCCAGCCGCAGATGCAGTTTAACTGATTGTTCTAGTGTTTCATCAGAAGTTCCATGTTTTAAGTGCCTATTAAAAGTTTTTCTTTGTGGAATAGTGTTGTGAAGCATAATTAACTTGCTTTATAAAATGTACCAGAATATGCAATAGTATTTATAAAAAATAACGTAGCTACAAAAATCATTCAAAAACAAATAGCCTATTCAAATCTGAATTAGACAAGCTGATTTATGCATGAAATAAAGATCTACTAAGTGTTTTAAGAAACATCACTTTTATCTTTGTCCAAGCTGGTAGATTGAGCATGTACTGGCCCAAAAAATTACGCTTTGATTTATCACAGAGCGGAAACTGCTGAAAAAGCTGCTGAGCTAGGGGGTAAGCATTGTTCCTAGGTTGTTACAGATTGGGACTGGGGTAGTTTGATGTGCCCATTGAACTTTAACAAATATTGGCATTTGTATACGTAAAGAAACACGACCATCCTTGACAGATGAACGGACATATCCTCTGTCAACACAATACTGCAACTTAGGAGCTGAACATCCATTAACAGATCGCTTGCACCGAGTAATCATCCCGGCGTCCTTTTCCCCATGTGGAACATTATGTAGCTGACACGCCACAAGACAAGTGCAGGGGGAATAAGAAATAATGGTAATGCATCACATATCCCACACACATTAGGCAAAAGTAGTAGTGACGTTTAGTACAATACAAATTAGTATGATCGACGCACGGTTCTCTGATAAGGCAGCGAAGTTAAGGACCAACAGCCAAAGTTCAAGAGCCTGGTCTGGCCGGAACCTTTCACAGAAACCTTCCACAGTTCTGTGGAAGTTTTTATCGAAAGTGGTCAAACATATTATGGATTTTTGGAGTGGGCCGTTTTCTGGGTGAAAGCTTCTGCGCTTTCCCAGACGGATGGTTAATTGTAAATATACATAGAATTCAGAATTGTAAATAATCACAGATTTGTACATATACACTTTGAACACGCACATTTTATCTTTCGTTATTTTATTTTCATCTGCATGTCGTTCAGTCCGCATCGTTCTTCTGGTTTTTTTATCCCTCTGGTTTATTTATCCCTCGCACATCATCTTGGAGGGGTAACTAGCTGATCAAGAAAAAACCCCGAAAATCTCGTTTTCTATTTTATTTGAAACCAAGAAGTTTGCTGTAAAATTCAAAATCTCTCGACTATCCCCAGTCATGTGCTCAAGGGATTTAGCGTCCTCGGGAATGATCTCGACAAAAATAGGTTTCGTTTCACAGATCTACGTTTCTATTTATCTACCTCATGCAATCAGGCTCTAACACATCATCAGGGATTAGTAAGATCTAGACAAGCAAGCGGCAATCAGGAGTAGCCATTCGGCGATCGTAAACAAATAACTTTCGGCTTCTCCAGATCAGCTGTCAGGTATATTCGAGATTACATTTCGAGCAACAGAACTTGGGAATCTCCTAGAGATTAAAGGCAAATGGATGCTTGCGAATTGGCAGCCTGAGCAACAGTCGCAAATTACGAACAGCGGGCAAATCAACTGTTACCATGTGTAGCAGAATATATTGTCCTCTCGAACTGATGCTAGGACTATATTTAAAATTATAACCTCTATGTCTCTACCATACTCCTGAATTTTAAACTTCTATTCAAAATTTACAGATTAGAAAATCCTTCTTTGCTAACATATCGTTTCGTACAACAAGCAAAACAAATGAATTACCTCCAACAAATAAACTTTACTGGGTGTACAAGATGAAACAATTGATTTCCACGAGGTAGTGAGGAAAGCCAGATTAAAGGAACTGTCCAGGTACCTTCAGTTGACAGGGAGGCTAGACAGGTTTTAAGGTAAGAACGCGAGAAAAGGCGGTAGAATGAGGGATGTTTTTATCAATTGTTTTGGTAGAGTGATGTTTTCATCAACTGTATTATACAGTGATGTATCGCCATCAATTGTGAACTAGGGGATTGAGACAATGGGCCATTTGTGGCCTGAGTTTCGGCTGGAGTGTCTGGCCTACCCTACAGAATAAAAAAAAAAAAAAAAGATGACACAAGATAATGCTTACCACATCAATGAGCTGAGACAACTTCAGTTTTATTTCAACTTTCAGAGGGTCAGAAACATTTCTGACCGGTCTCACCAACTTGTTGTAGTTTGACAGGAGATCGTCATACAGCCGCTTGGCGTCCGAGTTACCGAATGTCCCTGGAAAAGAGGGAAAATGAGAGCATTCTCTTCACAAATATAATTAACTGATAATATTATTACCCATCATAATGTATAGATACACAGAAAATGGAGTAGGAAAAATAAGGAAAAGCTACACAATACACAACACTACGTAATCAACAACAAATTAGCAACTATTTCATGAGTTTGTATATATCGCTTGTCGGATCAAGATCTTGCCTATACCGCAGTAAACGTTTCTGCACAGCAATTACGGGCTCGGCTACTCCATATTTCCTTGATATGCTGCTGTTGCTTGACCAAGGCGGAAGTCTCAAGAGATATTTTGTAAACCTGTAAACCTTGCCCATGTCCTAGCTTTTGGCCGTTCCATTTCCATTCTTTCAATTGCCCGTCTCTTTCCACAAATCCAGCAAAATACCTTCAGTGAACATAAACTGGAAGTTCACAGAAAGTTTGTACGAAAGTGATTTCACTACAATAGTTTCCTGGGAAAGAGGTTGTGAATTATCTCCAGTCTTAAGGCGTTTTTCCGTGCTCCCACGAACAGTTCGTGGGTCGATTGTGGCTCAAAAAGAGTGTTTCCGCGGTCACACAACACAAGTGTGTTTCCGCGACCAACATATCCTTGTGGCTCGCTTTGTGGCTCGGATTCGACAAAAACCTTCCGAGGGGATTGTCGATTTTGTGGCTCGATTCTGGTTGTGAGTAATCTTCTTAAGGCGTTTTTGCGTGCTCCCACAAACATTTTGTGGGTCGACTGTGGCTCAAAAAGACGCAAGTGTGTTTCCCCGACCAACAGATTCTTGTGGCTCGAATTCGGCAAACAACTTCCGAGGTGATAGTCGATTTTGTGGCTCGACTCTGGCGGGAAATTCAAATTTAGCAGCATAAGTAATGTCAAAACAATAAAATTAACTACTTTAACAAGTTTGTAGACATAAACTGCGGATCCTTTTTGCATAGGATGGTAAGGACGAAAGCCTCAAAATCTATTCATTGAAATTTTTTCTCAATTTCGATTTTAACTTCAGACAATTGAAATTACTGCCCATAAAATAGACAAAACGGCGTTTCCGCGACTCTCAACTTGTAGCTGAACTGTGTGGCACACAATCGTGTTTCCACGACAAACACTCGGAATATTTTATTTGATAGTGCAAAACGTATACGTTAGCTGAATTTTATTAGAGCTATCTTTCGGCCCTTCTTGGCACGGGTCCTCTCTAGGCTGAAAGCCGCTCAAGTTGGAAATACGAATTTGTGGGAAAACACACGGAGAATAATCTGGTAATAATAATAAGGAATATTTAAACACTCGGAAATGCCTTTAAGAAGCTCAGATAGTGAAGCCTGGCTAAACAGAGAGGAGACACCCAAACAAAGTTGCACATTGGAGACTGTGCAAGGAACCAGAATCGAAGCTGTGAATTCCTCCCTAGGACTACTTGACAGAGAAATTCTTGCTAGCCGCCTCACAACAATGCAGAAAGAGCTAGCAGTTAAATTTTTACAATACACTCTGTGACTAAGTCCAAAGCACGCCAGTGATCCTCGGGAAGAACGAGAAAACGTAGCACTAACGACTCAAACTCAACCACTCAATTCTGGGTTAACCAGTCACGGCGATGTTTGGGAGCAGCTGTGATACCGCTTCCGGCTCTTCCGCTAGGTACAGGGCGATTTGCATCGGCAAGAAGAGTTAGTCGTCAAGAGTATTACAGACGACGCACTCCTAGTGGTTTCAGGTTTTTACACATGTTTCTGGCTCTATAAGATGTTTGGTCTTGCCATCTTCTGGCGACGTCTCACTAAACCTGGATCAGTTTCAATACTAGTAATAATACTAGTGGGCAGTCACCACTGAATACAGAAACGATTTAAAGGGCGTATAAATATGAACCAGAACAACTGAGTTATCCGGTGACTAAGAAACAGGCGTTGTATACTTTTACCACTAAGTTCTTCTTTTCTTTTGTGCAAGGAGTTAAGCTGGGAAGGGTTTCCAGCAACAGGGCAAAGCATTATTTAATGCTCAAAGCACAACTCTTACTAGAAATGATATTTTTACTATAAAACGGATGAGAAAACCGCTTCTCGAAAATACTATTACTTTCCATATAAATTTGGTGATTTTCTTGTTAGCGCTTCTCGATTCTATCCAGCCTTCCTACTGTCCGACGTGGCGGCTGCGCAAAACATTTAAAAAGTGAACGCACGGTGGTTAAAAAGTAGGAAAACCAAGCAAATAAAAGAGGTCAAAAGCAGAAGATTCTCATATCCGTGTGTGTAAAGGAGTTGCCCGCGGAAGCAAGATTCTGGCAAGCTTTGCGTTATGTAACCGGCAAAACTCGGCATGGCCGAGAACGCGCTAAAAAACTCGTAGAAGCCATGGAGAAAGGTGGGGGTTTTAGAAGCTTATTATTCCATAAGGGAGCTAGGTATATTTATAAAAGGCAGAATAAGCAAGAGGTGCCCTTTAACGAATGAGCAGATTACAGACACTCTACTACATATGACTTCACGTGACGAGAAACCCTTCAAGAAATGGCTAACCTTAACGAGGTGAAGGTTACCAGACTAGTGGAGAGCCTACCAGCAAAGCTATAAACTTTACGCACACATGAAAGAAGGTCTGCTTACACTTTAAGGTGAAGATGTTACACCTACGCCTACATATAAACCTGTGAAAGCAACTACTTGGCACACAGAGGTAAAAGTTCTTTTTTGCAAGCCCACGTGACCGGCCTAGCAGCAGAACTACCGATTGTTACTCCCACTTGAAAACAACATAAAACCTTACCTGTCCAGAACTGTAATCCAGTAATTAGAATAATAATCCATGACCGGCATCCATTCATTTTCCCTAATCAAACAACGTTTTCCATATCCTTTCTCATCTGAGAATCACTCCTCACTGGAACACTCTTCAGTGATTTTAGCTGGAAAAGGAAATCTACGCAAACGCCTCGAAAAGATCGTTCCATATCGCGCAAGCTTTTAGTCACAGAAAGAGCTCAGCTACCTGGAACGGCCGTAAACAGGATCTAAGGAAAGGGGCTTTCTGGAGATAATAAGAAATGTCAGAATCCTTAGAGGATATCCCGCAGTAGTTAGTGTTTCATCTCCAGGGCTACTGTTCTTCTAAGACAACGATAATGTTTAACAAATTAGATAAAGGCAGAGGTTCTTCTGTTTTGATCCATTACCAATCCACTTGGCTTCATATACCATATCCACCAGGTCCCCGTTAGACCAACGTGAGGGAATCAGCAGACCGCGCGGACAGGGGTCTCAAAAACCCGTTCGCAATTGATAGTTTCGGGTTGAAATCAGTTCAACTTTTCAGGATACTAGCCAATCACATTATTTAGGGGAAACTTCCGATTGGCTAATGCTGAACGACGTCAGACCGAATATCAATGACCTAAATTCACTTTCGGTTTTCAAGACCGCAAGGACTGGATGTGATTTTATCTATTGGGCTTGGTTCGAAACTAGCCAATCAGAATGTTCCGCAATATTCCCCAAAATAATCTGTTTGGCTAGTACCCTCAAAAGTTGAACTGATTTCAACTTGGGTGCGAGACTAGCTGGTATCCGAAACTGGCACCAGTATCAATTGCGAACGGTAGAAACCCAGCTAATTCTCGATCTCAGAGCGATTTCCGGAACTGGCTGGTATCGAGTATTAGCTAAAAACCCGTTGTGAATGGGCCTTAAGCATTTCAATCTCCGAGAAGAAAGGTCACCTTCTCTTGACCGAAGGGACTAAGACAGTAGATCGGTACGTAAACAAGCTAGCTAAAACCAAGAACAAATAATCAGATAGAACTTCTGTCTTTAGTCGCATGCAGCGACTGTGAAAACCCCGACAAAACTGAGCGGATCTAGATGTATTTACTCTAGCTTTGAGCTGATGTTGATACCCGGAGTGTTTACTCCTCTTCCGTCTTCACCGTAGCTTATATCGCACAAGAAATATTGAAGGAGGCTGGCAGGAGGCGTACTCCACGCGCCGACCCGCTCTGAAGCGCGTCCATAGAACCTATCAGCTTTGACTGCTAGACTTCCTCTTCAGCGACTTAACAGCGATATAGCTATTTGTAGAGGTAACGAAACGTGGTGTGGAGCGAAGCTAGTAACTAGTAACCTCCGCTCGTTTGCGTCGGGAGTAGGCCGTATTTTACTCGACTCAGCATGTTTGTATGACCGAGATAGGGAGACAGCAGTTCTATCTCGTTATTTGTTCTTGCTAAAACAGAGTATCCATAAAAGCTGTTTATAACTTTTAGCCTTCGTTTCACTTTGGTTTTAGGCCTTCCACTAACCATGGTTTAAAAGATCCAAGGTGCCATGTGAACATAGATTCACTCGCTGGCAATGACCCTAGACTAAGGACTAATGGTTCTACTCCCGCTCTAGGAGGACCATCCTTTTCTTCGCGTTAGTAGGATATATAGTTGGTATCCAAAGATTTTTATCACTCCTCTTGGCAACTCTAGTTTCATTAAATTACTGTTATTATTTATTATTTTTATTTTGGGTCTGAACTGGTGAATAAGACAAAAAGTAGGTGGTGGTCTCGAAAAGCTAAACTCTTCCTGAAATAAACAGAAAAGTAGGCTACTTAATTCTTCCCGACAATAAAGATATCAACGATTCTCAACGTTTTGGTTTATTTTCACTGAGTCCGATATTAAAGCATTATGCAAGTGCTTTTGTAAGTTTGCAAAATATCTGTTGAGACTTCCGCCTTGGTCAAGTAACAGCAGCATATCAAGGAAGTACGGAGTAGCCCAGCCCGTAATTGCTGTGCAGAAACGTTTACTGCAGTATAGGGAACCTCGATCCGACAAGCGATATGTATAGACTCCTGAAATAGTTGATAATGTGTTGTTGATTACGTAGTGTTGTGTATTGTGTAGCTTTTCCTTATTTTTCCTACTCCATTTTTTGTGTATTTATACATTATGATGGGTAATAAAATTATTAATTAAAAATATCCTCAACGACAATCCAGGAAGCGGACCCTAATTCTTCCCGACAATAAAGATATCAACGATTCTCAACGTTTTGGTTTATTTTCACTGAGTCCGATATTAAAGCATTATGCAAGTGCTTTTGTAAGTTTGCAAAATATCTGTTGAGACTTCCGCCTTGGTCAAGTAACAGCAGCATATCAAGGAAGTACGGAGTAGCCCAGCCCGTAATTGCTGTGCAGAAACGTTTACTGCAGTATAGGGAACCTCGATCCGACAAGCGATATGTATAGACTCCTGAAATAGTTGATAATGTGTTGTTGATTACGTAGTGTTGTGTATTGTATAGCTTTTCCTTATTTTTCCTACTCCATTTTTTGTGTATTTATACATTATGATGGGTAATAAAATTATTAATTAAAAATACCCTCAACGACAATCCAGGAACCGGATAAAAGTGACCCTAAATCACTCTGTGGCAGGCTTCAGCAAAGATTGGGAGCAGTTTACGACCCCCTTATCTATTGCCGTCTCTACTAAGGAATAAGCGGTCCAGACAATGATGATTTTACCCAATCACCAGTGTGAAGAACCTGACTTGTGAGCTCAAGAGAGCAGTGGCGAAGCACTGTGTTTCTTCCTACTTTACTGCACCAGCTCACGACGTACATTAGTAAGAGCGAGAAAAATTAAAGTCTTGACTCTTGTGGGCCGAGAAGGTGGGACACCATCATTTTCGATGGGTCGGATTTTTACGAACACGCTGTTACCTTTCTTTTCTTCAAAATCCCCATGGTAGCCAACGTTATCCACAAATTACCTGAACACAAATTCACTCTTGAAAGCAAGGTCGCCATTGCTAATGAACTATTCACTGATCCCGGCGGAGGCAAGAAGAGTAACTAAAACTTTCGAGAAGATCGAGTGGCGTGTAAGAGGATTAAAACAACTAAGTATATCATCATGTGGATGTTTAGATATGTCGAAATCATCGACCAGTTTGACATTTTTTGGTCTCGGAAGCTGAATATTATTTTAGCTCAATTACATAATTTTCAAGAAATCACTATAACGAATCTAGTATAATTTACGGTCCTTGTTTATTCTGATCTAGTTTACATCCTTCCTTTTTTGGACTTAAAGAAATTAACAAGAAAACAAAATACTAAAAGAAATCGATAATGCAAATAATTAGTTTGATTTTTCTACAGATTTTCCATATGCCTGCTAAAATGAAAACATTTTGTTAGATCCATAGTCAAACTATGATCACAGCCTCCCCATGTCGGGCGCTTCCGACCCGGAACAAACATCAATGTGGATGTTTAGTTATGTCGAAATCATCGACCAGTTTGACATTTTTTGGTCTCGGAAGCTGAATATTATTTAGCTCAATTACATAATTTTCAAACATCATGTGGATGTTTAGATATGTTGAAATCATCGACCAGTTTCTGAATATCTATTTAGCTCAATTACATAATTTTCAAGAAATCACAATAACGAATCTAGTATAATTTACGGTCCTTGTTTATTCTGATCTATTCTTTGATCTATTTTTTGGAAATTAAAAAGAAAAACAAGAAAACAAAATACTAAAAGAAATCGATAATGCAAATAATTAGTTTGATTTTTCTACAGATTTTCTATATGCCTGCTAAAATAAAAACATTTTGTTAGATCCATAGTCAAACTATGATCACAGCCTCCACATGTCGGGCGCTTCCGACCAGCGCCACTAGATGACCCAGCTGTCGGATCGAGTTGTGGCTTCATCTTGGGTGGGGGGGGGGGGGGGTCTAGGCGTTGAAAGTGCTAGAATGCTTATGATACAACTCCTTTAACTTTACCCCCCTGCTAATGTGCCGAGAAGGAGAGCCCTTTGAGAGCTGAGGTCCAGCCGACAGTCCCGAGTAAAGGCGTTGCCTATCAATGAAATCAATGTGGAAAAACATCACCAATATGCCTTACCTTGTGGTGAATTTTTCAAATCCTTCAGTATTTCTTTTAAATTATTGCTGTTTATTCTCCCCACGACGTCTAGCGCTGTTTATCTATTTATCTATCACCCGTCATTTCAAAAAGAAAAATGACTGAGTACAAAAACGAAAAGAAAATCAAAAGAAAAGGAAAACAACACTTTCATAGGAAGAAAATCGACAATTACAAACTGAAATTTTCTGACTAACAACTGAACACGATTACATACATATACACCTAGACTCTGAGAATTTTGCTCCAGGAGCGGGACTGAATTTTTGAAAATCAGTAACTCACGCTCTCTTGACCGGAATATACAATAGAGGTAAGCATCTTTGAACGTTAGTTATGTTAACCTTGGACAGTTCCATTTTTGACCAATAACTGTAGTTGTGTTTGTGCAGATACCATGGTATCTGTTACCACGGTAACTGGATCTGCAATTAGTCGTTTTTGCAGTTACCGTGGTATCTGATATACGGTTGCTCTGCAAAAACGACAATTGCCGAAATTGCGCTTTTCGAAGTCATCCCAAGAGAAAAACTCATATTCAGTCACATCACTAAGTACCAAACTTCTTTCCCACCAATTCGACAAGAACTGATGAAAGTGAGATGACTTTTTCAGATACTACGATCAGTTACCACGGTCGGACCGTGGTATCGGAACACGATAACTGGCCAGATACCACGGTCCACGATAACAGCAAACACACCTTTTGACCGTGGTATCAGATACCACGATAACTGCAAAAACGACTTTAGACAGTGGTATCAGATACCATGGTATCTGCAAAAATGCAACTTGTGGCTAAAGTCAATTATCAGTCAGCCAGGAACCAATCAAGGGCTGCTAAGAACACCTGAATTGGTGCTTTGGGTCTTCATTTCACCACACTGTAAAAAGTTTCTCCGAGTAAGGATTAAAGTTAACTGCAGTATTTGCTGCTGGGATTAATCTTATCTCTACTGGGATGAGATTAATCCGAATTAGAAACAATCTTATCTCAGCAGAGGAAATATTAATCTCAGTACCAAATACTGCAAGATTTTTGTCAGTGCATGTAGCCGAAAACTGCACTGTTCAAGGTTAACTAACGCCCAAATAGGCTTACCTGTACTATATGTGACACGTGTTCGTCATAATAAGCGGTCGGAAAGGTCATTACATACCGCTTGGTCGTACAGAACAGATACACAATATCTGCACATCAAATACTGATTTTAATGCTTTAAAGTCATCAATTTACTCCCATTCTGCCAGAAAAGATTATTTCTCATAGAAAGGCATTTGTACTAGTCCTCCATGACAAGTTCTTTTCAAGTGTAATCGAGGGGTTATCCATTCCCAGCACCTCCTGTAACATCCTTTCCAGGCATCGAACAAAATCAACGTTGCTGGCCACAAATTAGGCGAGTCCCCGTTCTAAACATGCTGATTTTCATGTTCTAACACGTGGCAACTGGTGCCGGCACTGGGTATTTGCTCTACACTAAGATCGCTGTTTTCTTTCTTTCTTTTCTTCCTTTCTCGTTCCTTGGTTGCGTTTTTGCTGATACCATGGTATCTATTACCACGGTAACTGGATCTGCAATTAGTCGTTTTTGTAGTTATCGTGGTATCTGATACACGGTGCTCTGCAAAAACGACTATTGCCGAAATTGAACTTTTTGAAGTCATCCCAAAGAAAAACAGATATCCAGTTAAATCACTAAGTGCTAAACTTCTTTCTCACCAATCTGACAAAATTTGATGAAAGGGAGAAGACTTTTCAGATACCACGACCAGTTACCACGGTCGGACCGTAGTATCTGAATATCTGATACCACGATAACTGGCCAGATACCACGATAACTGCAAAAACGACTTTTGACCGTGGTATCAGATACCACGATAACTGCAAAAACGACTTTAGACCGTGGTATCAGATACCATGGTATCAGCAAAAACGTAACTCTTGTTTCCCTTCTTAAATTTGTCTCTCTTTTTCAGTTGAAACCATTGGTTAATTTTTTCGTCTCCTTCCTTTTTCTTCATATAGAGTATTTAGTTATGGTGGGTTTACACACTGCGTCAAATCCGAGCGTATTTTGAAATCCGAGCGTATTTTGCGCACGTTTTGAGCTTGAAAACGTTTCTAGCAATACGGACGTATTTGAGAAATCGGTCATTTTTGTATCTAAATACGTCCGTATTGCGAGAATTCTTTTCAAGCTCAAAACGTGCGTAAAATACGCTCGGATTTTACGCAGTGTGTAAATAGACCATTAGTCGATTCTGTTTGTTGTTTAGGTAATATCGGTTATTTCCCTGCCCTAGCCAAGCACTCCTTTTGTGCTTTCCTGGCAGGAATGTTAATTCTGTATTTTTTTTTGGTCTTTAAATATAGTCCAATGAAACTGAACTGAAAATTGAGAGTGGGCAACCCCTCGATGGTAATCGCGTGTAAATTGTGAGTGTAACACGTTTCAACTGTTAAAGTTTAACTGAAAAGGGCTGGGATATGACAATCTAGTTTCCCATCACTTATTCACATAAATTGACGACCCGCTGAAAATGCGTTACCGTACTTCGTTGTTCCGCTATCCACGAATAATCGATTTTCGAATACTGGAATTTCCGTTTGATTTGTGGTACCTGTATGCGCTTGTATCTGTGTTGTAAGCTCACCACTGCCCACTGAAAAGCCGGGTTTGTGTTGAGATAAAAAATTTCACGCGTCATAGTAGAATTTACGTTGTGAGGACGGTCGCAGATTTTCTGAACGTCATAACTAGAGCAGATAGTGGAAAATAAAAAAATCCCTTAGCACAGCCCAAATAATCCAGTTTATTCAATTAAATGACACAAATAAGTTGGCTTTTCAGTTAAACTTTAAACGAAACATCCGATACGCCATAGTCGTTGAATCATTCTGAAACACGGCCATCACCAATATTTTCTTAGTCTGGTTATAATGAAAGAAGTTAAGAAACACAACTATATGTTAGTGTGGAATATAAAAATAATGTTTTTATTGATGCTGAACTAACCAACATGGTAAATGAAACACAGACGACAGTTCTCCCAGATTTTATGGGCCAACTAACCAGCAGTACAAGCTGCAAAAACTTTTCGAGTAGTTAGCAACTTCTTTGTATGGCCTCCTTATGGTTGAGAGCTCCCGAGTCCCAAACAACTATTTAGGACCCCCTCCCTCCCTCGAACTTAAATGGGAACCATCACACGACCAATAACACTGAGGAGATCTCCCAAGTTTCGAAACAAGTAATTAATATTTCTTAACTTTGGCCTTGAGTTGCTTGCTCCAGCAGAGTTTGAAGGGCCAAACTTGGTGCTATGGCGCAGACCGGAAGAGGGCCCTTTCAGGAAAGGCCGTCTTCAAGTTAGATGTCGCTGGTTACGATACGATACGAATTTATTTAGGTCAAATAGCATAATAGTTAAATAAGACCCTATCAAAAATTTATAAAACATACTGTCACTTACTCCTTAAAATGCTTTACAAAATATTGACGAAAAGAAGATCCAAACCGGTTAGAAGCTGATTTGCAGGGCTTTAATTTATTTTGATGCCTCGTGTTATATCCGGTTCGTGCCGGTTCCGGTAGCAAATCACGATGCTTACTTGATTCTAATATTTTGTTCCCGCATGTCATAGTAAGCTGGTGACGCCGGGCAACAAGGCTGTCAATACCAAGGAGGTATATACCTTCTTCATAATTCGCGTACTTCTGGCCCAATATCACACGAACAGCTCGCTTCTGCAAATTCTCGAGGTCATTGCTTTGTTCTCTGGTTGGATTCGAAGTCCTGTTTGATAACGACGCTGGAGAACAAGGGTTGGGAAGCTGGCCCCGGGTCTTTAGTTACATAGGTTGCGTTCCAGAAACTTATCAATTGTTAACAATCGTCGATTTTAGTTCGGGGCGGAGCTAACTGCAGCTTTAACGATCGTTAACTTTTCCCAAAATCTACAATTGTTAACTTTTCCCAACGATGCTCACCAAACATCGTTACAAAATTAACAATCGTTAAGCTCTAGAACGGAAATCATAGGTGGGCGGAGCTTAACTTAACGTTAAGTTCTGAAACGCAACCATAGATCGCTGGAGATTCCGGAGGCTGGAAGCACGGACTGCGGCTGTTCTTTCCGACGTCAAGTGAGCGTTGAAGTTCGAAAATGCTGATACGTTAAAATCGTATTTCTTCCAAGGTTTTCAGCTTCAGTTTTAAGTTAACTATACTTAAAGAAATTTTACCTAACTAAGTCTTTGATTCATGTGGGCCGAGAAGGTGGGAGACACCACAATTATGCGATGGGTCGGATTTTTACGAACACAGTTACCTTTGTTTTCCCCAAAATTCCTCACGGTAGCCGTTATCCACAAATTACTTGAACACAATTCACTCCTGAACGCCAATCCACCATTGCTAATTAACTATTCATCGAGCTCCTGACGCTCGTTAAAAGATTACTAGAACCTTCGAGAAGATCTAGTGGCGCGTAAGAGGATTGAAACAACTAAGTATATCACCCTGTGGACGTTAAGATATGTCGGAAGAAGAAATCATCGGCCAGTTTGACATTTTTTGGTATAGGAAGCTGAATATTATTTAGCTCAGTTGCAGAATCTTCAATAAATCACTAAAACGAATTTAGTACAATTTACGGCGTTTGTTTGTTGTGATCTAGTTTAAATCCTTAATTCTTTGGACTTACGGGAATTAACAAGAACAAGAGCTGTAAGCTCATATGGCACTTGCATGTGTCAAGATGATTTGATTGATCAAAAGTAAGTTTCGACTTTGCGGTTGAGATGCGCGCTCTAAGGGAGCTGGAACTTCATTTGTAAGCAAAACCCTTGAGGCAAAACTGCTAATGGGCTGTTGAGTCTCCAATATTCCAGCGAAGTTTCATCGTCCTAGCACATCTGGAAGTACCTTAACGCGCGATCACCGGAATCCCAGACCCCCCTCCCCCTCCTCCAACTCCACCCACAATAACCGGAGCCAATCCGGTTCTGTAAATGATTAATCCAGAGCATCTGTTTTTCATTCCCACGAAGTTCGATCCAGATCACACCAGTCTAAGCGGGTCAAGTATTTTCCGCCCTCCCCCCCAATAATTGCCGGATTCAGTCCGGAAATGAAAAAGGTCACAAGAGAAAAATGTCCTCTGTTTAATTAGTAAATTTCACTCGAATCCGATCACCCGTTCCAAAGTTACGCATGAATCAATATTCCGGATTCCCCTCCCTCAACTCCCCCCCCCAAGATTATCATATCGAGGATTTTTTTTTATTCCAAGTCAGTTTGACCGGGTCCCTGATATGCCTTCCAAGTTTCGTCGTGAAAATCCCCCAAAAAACGGAATTCCGGGATACCCCCTCCTCCCCCCCCCCCTCAAGTGTCCGGATCCAGTCAAATTATGTAAAAGATTTACATGGACCAGATGTTTGTTCTTCCCAGCAAGTTTCACTCCGATACCATCATTCTAACCGTTTCTCGAGATTTCCGGTCCACCCCCCCCCCACCCCCCAGCTCCCCCGCGGTGCACGTAGCCAATCCGATTCAGCAAATGACTTACCTAGAGCATCTGTTTGTTCTTCCCACAAAGTTTCATCCCGATCCCTTTTCCGCCCCCCCCCGCCCCCAATAGTTGCCGGATCCGGTCCGGATATGAAAAAAATCATCGGAGTAATGTCCTCTGTTGAATTCTTAAATTTCACTCGAATCCGATCACCCATTCCAAAATTACGCATGACTGAAAATTTCGGATTCCCCTCCCTCCACTCCCCCCACCATTATCTGACCGACAAAATTTTTATTTTGAAGTCAGTTTGATTGGGTCCCTAATATGCCTGCCAAGTTTCATCGTGAAAATCCCCAAAACCACCATCACCGGAATTCCGGGATAAGTGTCCAGTGTCCGGATCCAGTACAATGGTCTAAAGGACTTATCTAGAGCAGATGCTTGTTCTTCCCAGCAAGTTTCACTCCGATCCCTCCATTCTAACCGTTTCTTGAAATTTCCGGTCTCCCCCCCCCCCAACTCCCCCCTGGCTACCGAATCCGGTCAAGACTTTAAACGGGACATTACAGATATGTATTCTGTTAAGTTATGAAGTTTCATTACAATCCGATCATCCGTTCGAAAGTTACACACTTCTCAATTTCCCGGATTCCCCTGCGGATTCCCCTCCCTCCACTCCCCCACCATTATCTGATCGACAAAATTTTTATTTTGAAGTCAAGTTTCACTCCGATCCCTCCATTCTAACCGTTTCTTGAAATTTCCGGTCTCCCCCCCCCCCAACTACCCCCTGGCTACCGAATCCGGTCAAGACTTTAAACGGGACATTACAGATATATATTCTCTTCAGTTATGAAGTTTCATTACAATCCGATCATCCGTTCGAAAGTTACACACTTCTCAGTTTCCCGGATTCCCCTGCCCTCCACCCCCCCCCAAAATGGTCGGATCAGAAAAATAGTTATTCCTAATTTTTTTTGGTCGGGTTTCTGATATGCCTGCCAAGTTTCATGGTCCTAGCACAACTGGAAGTACCCTAACTCGAAAAAGTGTGACAAAATGCCCTAGATTTTCAAGTTTCCAGCGCCCCAACTCCCCCGCATATGGTCGGATCGGGAAACTGATTATTTCCAGGTTAGTTTGGTCAGGTCCCTGATATTCCTGCCAAGTTTCATTGTCCTAGCTCATCTGGAAGTACCCCAACTCGAAAAAGTGTGACAAAATGCCCTAAATTTTCAAGTTTCGAGCGCCCCCACTCCCCCGCATATGGTCGGATCGGGAAACTGATTATTTCCAGGTTCGTTTGGTCGGGTCCCTGATATTCCTGTCAAGTTTCATTGTCCTAGCTCATCTAGAAGTTCCCGAACTCAGAAAAAAGTGACAAAATGCCCTAAATTTTCAAGTTTCCAGCGCCCCGCAGTCCCCCCCATATGGTCGGATCGGGAAACTGATTATTTCCAGGTTAGTTTGGTCGGGTCCCTGATATGCCTGCCAAGTTTCATTGTCCTAGCACATCTGGAAGTACCCTAACTCGGATATGTGGGACAAAAAACTCGGACCGACCGACAGACCGACAGACGGAATTGTGATCGGTATATGGCACTTGAGCCAGAGGCTGCAAGTGCCATAAAAAACAGAAAACAAAACACTTAAAGAAATCGATAATACAAATATTTAGTTTGATTTTTCTACAAATTTTCCATATGCATGCTACAATAAAAAGGTTTTGTTAGATCCACAGTCAAACTATGATCTCAGTCTCTCCATGTCGGGCGCTTCCGACCCGCGCCGCTAGATGACCCAGCGGTCGGATCGAGTCGTGGCTTCATCTCGGGTCTTGGGTAGGGGGGTTCTAGACGTTGCAAGTGCTAGAATGCTTATGATATAACTCCTTTTAACATTCGTCGGTATGTTAGAACGTAGATCCATACTAGACTTATGCCAGACCTATGCCATTCAGTCACATCTGTACCTAATTTGGCTCGTTAATTTGGTTATTACCCACTCTTACCTTTCATCCTGGTCACACCTGGACGAAGAAATTCAAGACATATTATCACCACTCAAAGGTAAACAAAACTGGCTAAAGATACGTTTCAAAATTATGGCGGACATGGATTTTTCCATCTCGACTATCTTACGTTTTCATCGTCTATTCTCACCGGAGTTACTACCATGTGTGACTACTGTGGGGCCCGGGCATTATTTCGCCTAACTTAACTCCGCCATAGTGGGTCGCAAGCAAGGTCATGAAAGGAGAAGATTAGACAATAGGCTTGTTGCCTGTCAATCCTCGTTGGCTCTCATATATAATTTCTACTTCCCTAGAGACCTCGGACCCGATCCGTGACTGCGAAAACAACTACACTGTGGAGCCAGTACGATCCTGTACTCAAAGAGGCGGACCAGTGTTGCCACTGGTCGCAGAATTCTGTGATTTGTCACAGGTTTTCGACTTTTCCCCAGATTCACAGCTGTGAAAAATTTGTCACAGGAAATCGCACTTATGGCAAAAATGTCGCAAATTCTGCGATTTCAAAGAATTTTGCCAGTTTCAAGGCAGCTCTTTTCCGGAAAAAGGATTTATTTATTTTACGAATATTAGCTCCTGTTAAAAGAGTAAATTGGAGCCTCAGAATCTACTAGTTATTTTTACTAAAAACTGAAAAAAGGACCGAATTTTATAGGCGCCAGAATGTCACAGATTTCTGCGTCCAAATGTCACAGGTTCCGTCAGAGAGAAGTGGCAACACTGAGGCGGACATGTCCCTCAAACCTCGGTCGGAAGACTTCATTTATAGGAATCGAAAAATAGTAAAAAAGCTTTGTCTGCCGAATATTACTGAGAAGGTGACTGATCTGCACGAAACAAAAAGCTGTCAGAAACGGCGTATCGGCGTTTGTCGCCTCACCACGGTCTGATCCGTTTGTTTTATTAATGTTACTGTAGGCTGCACTCTCTTTTTTTGTTTCGTGTCTTTTTTCGTGTTTTCTTCAAGCTTCTACTCTACTAATTTTCTTTTTGATGTAAGTGGGTAATAAATAAATACTATTATAATATTACTTCAGCAACACAGTTGACGCAGTGTGAGCCAGTGATCGCTAAGGAGGACCTAAGGTCTATGTAAGATCGGTATGATATCACATTTCTTCCGACGTAGATGTTTATCGCGACCGCATACGAAAATATCGATGAGAAATATTGCTCATTCAGAAGTTCGCAACTGTAGCTAAAAGGGTGGCAAAACAAATATTCTGAAAAAACTAAAATATTCTTAGCACGTAGTGCAGCGGTGCCGACACCGGCTTCTATGTGTCAGAACATTAAAATAAGCATGTTTAAAGATTAACCGCCTAATTTATGGCCGGCACCACTGATTTCAGTCGGTGCCGGGAAAGGGTGTACAGCAGGTGCCGGGGAGTGGGTATCGTGGTCGTCGTACGCAATTTCAGATTTACACGCTTTATCACTGATGTCTGTTTTGACATATTTGACGGTGAAAAACGGATAAGTCAGCTACATTTTAGGGCTATATTTTGGCCCTTCTTGGCAAGGGTCCTCTTCAGGCTCAAGCCGCTCAAGCTGGAAAATAAACTTGTAGAAAAACAGTTAAAGATTCTTCCTTAAATATCCGATTTTGTGTCTTTTGACGTACGTTCTGATCGTGGTAAAAAATAGTAAAACAACGATAAAACAAAAAAGGGTAGGCTACGGAACCTTTTTGAACTAGGGGTGCACAACCTTTATGAGCTTTGATTAAGGGTACGCGATACGGAAAAGGTTGGGAACCACTGACCTATGGCTTCTGCTGCTGGGACAACTAAACGGACAAATTTCCATAACCGGTTTTCCAAACGATTGAGCTTTTTGCAAGCAATCGTCGGGACCATGATATACGCATCCCAAATAACGAAACACGTTTTTAACCCCCCCCGCTGAGGGTTTAAAAATCTGTGATCTGTCGTTAGGGGGGGGGGGGGGAGGGTATACTTTTCCGTATGAAATTCGGGTGTCCGTCTTTAAGAAAGATGGGATGATTGCGACAGTAGGCTGCACTAGTATTGTAGGTACGACGATCTCTTTAAGAAATGACCAAATGCGGTAATCCCCTTTCTACATGATACGAAGTTCCCATATTTCCATCTACAAAGAAAGCTCCCCGTCAGCTCTTTAATTCGTCTGTCAGTTGGGTAAAAATATTATTTCTCTTATCTAGTAATAATCCCATCCCTCGCATTTTTTTTCGTCTCTGAAAAATGTTTTTACATGACCAAAATTCTCCGAGAGATGGACTCAATGGTCTCATTAGGATTTTCTTTGTTAATCAGTAAAAGGAACTTCCGAAGGTTCTGACGGGATACGAGCATCCTTACGGTTTCTATGTAAAAATCACACAAACTGAAAGAGAGGGAAGAAGGGTGCTGGAAGCTATTCCAGATAGCATAGATGAAACCGGAAGATAAGAAAGATTCAATTGCACAAAAAGCCAAAAGGCCATGGCAACAAAACAAAACAAGAGCTGGAAGCTGATATGGCACTTGCAAGGCTGGGACAGATGGAAGTGAAGGTCAAAAGTATTTTTTTTCCCTTTTCGGTTAAGATGCGCCAAACTTGCAAGGCTGGGTCAGAGGATGGAAGTGATGGTCAAAAGTTTTTTTTTTCACTTTTTGGTTAAGATGTGCACTTTAAGGGTGCTAAAAATTTATTTCTCAGCAAAACCCCTTGAGGCAAAAAGGATCGTGTGCTCATGGCGATAGTGAAAAAGTAAATTTGCTTAAAAGTATTTTTTGTACTTGCGGTTAAGATGAGTTCTTTAAGGGATGGTCGGATCGGAGAAATGACGATGTCTGACCCAATGATGTCAAATTTATAATGCTCCAGCAAAGTTGTACCGTCCTAGCACATCTGGAAGTAAACAAGATTTCAGGTTCTCCCCTTCGACCCCCCCCCCCCCCCCAAGTTCATCGGATCGGGTCCGGACTTGAAATGGGACGTCAAGATATCAAGTTTCACTAAGATCCGATAACCCGTTCAAAAGTAATGCATGCCACTAATTTCCGGATTCCGCCGTCTCCCCCTCCCCCACGATGGTCGGACCGGACAAGTGACTGTTTCTAAGTTCATCTGGTCGGGTCCTTGATATGCCTGCCAAGTTTTATCGTCCTAGCCGACCTGATGGACGTACATTAAGTACGGATCGTCGAAGTTCCAGAACCCCCTCGAAATCCCCCCCAGTGTCCGAATCCGGTCCAGTTCTGTCAGTGAGTATCTAGAGCTTGTGCTTGTCTTCCTACCAAGTTTCATCCCGATCGCTCCACTCTGATAGTGTCATACGACTTCCGGTTCCCCCTCCGACTCCCCCCCCAGATTCATCAGATCCGGTCCGGACTTGAAATGAGACACTTGAGACACGAGGTCTTTGCAGACATTAAGTTTCATTAAGATCCGATCACCCGTTCGAAAGTTATGCATGCCCCTATTTTCCGGATTTCGCCACTAACGCCTCCCTCCAAGATGGTCCTCTCGGGCAAGTGACTATTTCCAAGTTAGTTTGGTCGGGTCCCAGATACGCCTGCCAAGTTTCATCGTCCTAGCACGTCCGGAAGTACCCCAACTCGAGAACAGTGACCTGACAGACAGACCGAAAAGTGATCGGTATATAGCATTTGAGCGGAGCTGCAGGCGACATAAAATCAACGATCTAGGAACCTACTCTAAGCACAATTTTCGGTTTTGAAAAGCGACACTGATGAATCTTGCCAGCCTCCTCACATCGTCAAACTGGCGGCTACCAATCGAACTATACATAAATTTCTCATCAAAACCCCTCACGCATTATCAAAACACTTCATTCCTCGGCTCTCCAAATTCTTGACATTCACACATGACATGCACAAACTTTCATTCTCATCTCCACACATTGGACAGGAGAAATACTGATAGAACGCTCGGAAGAACTTCCAATATGGCACTGTCTAGGGAACCGGGAGCCGTCTAACCAGGCTACGGTACCGGTAGTTCTCACGGAAACCAAACCATACGAGCTACGATTCCGGGATCTGACGTCATTGACTAACGGCAACTTGCATGTCCCGTTCCAGTAGTAAATGGAAATGGCTCACGGAAACTTCATCCTATCAGCTTCTCGTCCGGTAGTCTCACGGAAATTTGTACTCAGAAGCTGGGGAGCCAGTAGGTGATACCGGAAACTATCTAACTGGAGCTTATGTTCCGGCAGTGACTATATGGAATATAAAACTCACGGAATAGTTTGGATGGAGCTAGGGCGCCGGGATTTCCACTACCTTAGAGAATATAACATGGGAAAGAAGCAACTACCGGAATCCCTAGCTAAGGTACCGGTAGTAACCACTATTTGGTTGAAAATTACCAACTCACGGACACAAACGACCATGGGCTAAGGTTCCGGTAGTGAAAAAAGTTAAAATTACAAACTCACAGACGCGTGTCAGTATGGACTGGATGACCAACTCACGGACACAGATCGCTATGGCTAGGGTACCGGAAGAGCCAAAAATTAAAATTACGAACTCACGGATACTTGTCAATATGAACTTGGAGTCCGGTTGCAAATATTATTAACTCACGGAACCCAACTCCGGTGGGCTAGGGCACAAAATTAACAATTTTGAACTCACGGATCCATGTTAGTGTAGTATAAGAGTGCACAAGGGAATAATTTCAACTCAGGGAAGCCAACTCCCGTGGGTTAGGGTTCTGGTAGTGCAAACAAAATAACGAACTCACGACACGTGTCAACATGGGCTTAGAGTTCGGTAGCAAATATTACTAGCTCACGGGGTAAAGATTATCAATAAATATAATTACGCACTACCGGAATCCTGGCCGATGGAAATTGGGTTCCGTGAGTTGATGATATTGACACGTGTTTGTGAGTTTGTAATTTTAATGTTTGGCACTACCGGAACCCTAGCCCACAAGAGTTTGGTTCGATGAGTTAAAAAATGTTAGTTTCGGCACTGCCAGAACCCTAGCCCATTGTCGTTTGTGCCGTGAGTTAGTTGTTTTCAACCAAATAGTGGTTACTACCGGTACCTTAGCTCTCCTCATGTGGGTTCCGGTAGTTGATTCTTTTCCATGTAATATTCTCTAAGTCAGTGAAAATCCCGGAATCCTAGCTCTCAGCCAAACTACTCCATAAGTTCCATATTCTGTGTATACATTACCGGAACACAAGCTCCAATTATATAGTTTCTGGTATCACCTACCGGCTCCCCAGCTTCTGAGTACATAATTCCGTGAGAATAGCGGACCTGGAGCTGGTACGATGAAGCTTCGGTGAGCTATTTCCGAAGCGGGAGCCAGCACATACCAGTTTCCGTTCGTCATGACGTCAACTCCCGGAATCGTAGCTCGTATGGTTTGATTTCCGTGAGAACTACCGGTACCGCAGCCCTAATGAAGTACGGCTCCCAGTTCCCTAGACAGTGCCCTTCCAGTATACATTCTTCTTCTCCCAAGCGGTAAACAATCTGCCCTAACACACCACACCAACTTTTATTTCCTCCCTATCGGACACCAGCACTCCTCATGGTTTCCGTTCAAAAACGTACAAACTAAGAGGGTGGATGCTAGAATGAAACCGTAGGACAACGGGCTCCAGGTAAAACGTACAAACTGAAAGGAAGGAAGGGGGGGGGGGGGGGGGGCTGGAAGCAATTTTGAGTACACAAATGACACACGCTGGTCATAGTGGTGACTGCAGCAGTCAGTCTATCTATTGTTTGTTTGTTTTTTCTTTACAATGCCTTAGGCTAGAATTGTATTAATAATTTTTACAAACCCATCAGAATTACTGAAGCGTCGTTTTTTATGACACTGGCATGTCAGATGCTTTTGAGAAACTCCAGGTTTATTCATATTTGCTATTAAAATTGTACTTTACCTTACCTTACCTTACCATCAAGGGCCCATAAGAAATTGTTATAGCGCCATGTGGCTTACAACGTAAGTGTTTAAATTCTCCTTGAGCCCAAGCTGACTGGGAAACATACATTCAAACAATGGCTAAAACCGGATATGTTAGCTACGATGCTTTGGCAGCTGATTGGGGTTTCGTTTGATGTTGTCATTAATTGGCTTTCAACAGCCTTACGAAGGCTCTGGCCAAGGAGGGTCAAAATATCGCAGCCAAAGCATCGTAGCTAGATAGATAGATATCGCTTTTATTCTTTTCGAACTATCGTAGTGAAATCCAAATTTGTCGAAATCGTCATATATACATGCAGACACTCATATATAGATATGTTAACATCACATATAAAAGTAAACACTAAATGAGATTAAAAATTTTAACGAAAGACGGTACAAACGTCTTTTCATACCGTACATGGTCACATTTTACGTGTTGGGGTTTTAGGATCACCACTGAGGCCGCTCTTGCAGGTCGTTCGCGAGCAGTATTGAACGGTGGCGGAAGTACGTATGTGCAAATAATGTATACAACGGATACGTCAGCTACAGTGCTTCATGAGAGATATTTCGGCCCTTCTTTGCAAAGTTCCTCGTGAGGCTGTCCATCTTCAGGGTCAACGTCGGGGAAAGAAACAAACCTGTAATCACAGGTCGTGTTTATGTTTCAAAGTGAGCTTGGGCTCAAGGAATATGTAGCTGACGTATCCGTTAAATTTTTAGCCATCGTTCGAAAACATAAGCGTTACTCCAGCTCATACCTACAGTTGGGCGATATCCGTCAAACTATTGACATTTAAAGCACAACTCTAACCAGAAATGATCTTTTCATGATAACATGGTTCAGAAATACATTTTCCGAAATACCGATACTTTACCCGTCAAATTAGCGATTTTCCTGTTGGCGCTTGTCAACTTTGTCCAACTTCCCACTCTTCGAATCGGAGATTGGACGCAATATATTTGTAGACTGTGCGTGCCGGGAATAAAAAGTGAAAGAACAGAGCAGTGTCCAGAATAAAAGATAGACCTGTTGGCCTGCCATGTCTTCCAAAGTGATAAACAAAAAATAAACTGATAATAAATAAACTGAACCTTCTCATGCCCTTGCTTTTGAAAGAGTTGACGTAGGTGCAAACCGCATATGGTGGGTGTTTTTTTAGCTTATAATTTCATCCTCGCCCCTCCCCTCAGCTCACACGAACCATATGTTACGTCAGAAGACGATAATCATGTCCGCCAAGTTTCGTCCCGATGTCTGCACCCTAAGAGTGTCTGGCAAATACAAGACCCAATTGTCTGTACCGTAACAAAATTTAAAAAAAAAGAAAAAAAAAGTGTGTCACATGATTCTCGGGAATTTAACATGGTTTCAGCATATCAACAAATCTTCCCACTTTTAATTTCGTTTGTAAATTTTACTCTATAGTAAGAAAAACAAAAATCCTGAGTGTAGTATACTGGATTTTGGTCGGGTGAAAACACTGCTACAGCGTAAACTGAACTGCGAATCATGTCTGATGGAACAAACGAGATGCGGACAACACGTCATGTCACTTGGAATACTGAAATACATTTACCTACCTACTCCAAGAAAAGAGCATTTTATATTTATAAGTAGTGAACTGATAGACAAAAATGCTCCTCAGCCGGGATTTGAACCCAGGACCCTCTGCTTACAAGGCAGTCACTCTACCACTGAGCTACCGAGGGGCTTGTGAACAGAGTTCACAAACCACTACAATAGTCTGGTAGAAGCCTGCCATAGGAACTCGCCCGAAGGCAAATTCATCTAACCAGTTCACATCCCCATGTCACGTAAATTTATAATATAGATGGTGCTTTAGACAAGGGACTTGTACCGTGACCAGTACCATAAACAATTTTTCGAATATAATTTAGAAGTCTAGGACTCCCTTGTCGGAGCCACGTAGACAAACCCTTTTTTTTCTTTTTTGTCTACGTGGCTCCGACAAGGGAGTCCTAGACTTCTAAATTATATTCGAAAAATTGTTTATGGTACTGGTCACGGTACAAGTCCCTTGTCTAAAGCGCCATCTTTATTAGAGTATTATATTTTGACTTATCTCATGTACTTTGAAAAACGGCAAACAAAACTTCGCATCTTTAACGATACTCCTTCCACGATTGCAAGTTCAGTGTTGGTATAGCACTACAGGGCAAACGAGGGTTCCTAAAATAAATAAATAATATAATACACTTAATGGAAAGGAAAATTCGTATGAAAATTAAACAAAACCTAGTGGACCGGAAGGAGCAAGTGGAGCATGTTTCACCCTAAATACCAAAGATACTAGGCGTGGCGTCAAGCCTGGAACCAGGGACCCATAAATTTCCTGTAATGACTCGCCATTCAGGGGGCTTGTCATTTCCTCTGCTTCTATGTTGCTATGTTGCCCGAGCCTCACCTAGTTTCCAAAAATTCCGCTTGGGTCGAATCGGCGTTCTTGCTCAGATAGACAAATTTGTTGGGACTATTCAGCATGCCACCAGGTACCTAAGCTAGAACAAAAGATCCAGGATACCCTTCCCATTACAGAAAAATATTCCTAGTTCAGCACATCAGCTGCACAAAATTTTGTCTATCTGGATAGTCGGGTATTTTATCCCCGTGGGTATTTCTCGAACTATCTGACGCTCGGTCAAGAGCGCATCAGAAATGGGTCCCTGCTGGAACGCATTTTTCTATTTTGACAAAAATATCGTACCAGGGGCTAATCCGGCCAATCACATCACAGAGAGCGTGTTCCATCCTACTTACCGTAGTTACTACGCATGACGTTCCGAATTCTGGCGTTTTGTCGTCAAGGCTAGAACGATTTTTCTATTTTCCAGCAGAATATCATGCCACGGGTGAAACCGACCAATCACGTTACAGAGATGCGTAGTTACCACGCTTACTTTACGCTCCCGAGTGTGATAAGCATACACTTACTATTAGTGACCATTTCGAGAAGGTTGGAACGGTCAGCGTAGTACACTGTAAAAAGTCTCTCTGTATAAAGATTAAAGTTAACTGCAGTATTTGCTACTCAGATTCATCTTATCTCTATTTGGTATTAATCTTATCTGCGTAGAGATAAGAGAAATCCGAGTAGCAAATACTGCAGCTTTTTACGAGGTTGGAACGAAAATTGTAACTACTAGTTAGTACTATTGGAAGGGTGGAACACGCTAAGAGATTCGTAGTTACCACGCTTACTACGCTCCCGAGCGTGGTAAGCAAATATTACTATTAGTAACGATTTCCAGAGGATTCGATTTTCCAGAGGTCTGAACGAAAATAGTAATTAACAGCGAGTATTGTTAGAAGGGTGGAACACGCTCGTATTAGTTACATCGGCGTTACATCGTAAGCATTCTAGCGGTCACAAAGTCTAGAACCGGCCCCCACCCAAGACCCAAGGTGAAGCCGCGACTGAATTCGACCGCTGGGTCATCTAGTGGCGCGGCTTGGAAGCACCCGACATGGGGAGGCTGGGATCATAGTTTGACTATGGGTCCAACAATTTTTCTATTTTTTTAACAGGTATATGAAAAATGTGTAGAGAAATCAAACTAATTCCTAACTTTATCGATTCCTTTTAATATTTTGTTTTCTGTTTTTTCTTGCTAATTCCCTGAAGTCCAAAGAAGAAAGGTGTAAACTGGACCACAACAAACAACGCCGTAAAAATTATCCTAAATTCGTTATACTGATTTCTTGAAGATTCTGAAATTCAGCTAAATAATATTCAGCTTTCGAGACAAAAAAAAATGTCAACCTGGCCGATCATTTCCTCTTCCGACACATTTAAACGTTAACGTGGTGATATACTTAGCTGTATTAACCCTCTTACTCTCACCTCCAACTACTTGTCCGGCGAGAAAGTAATTTACATATACGGAATCAGCATGCCTTCTCACCACTACATCGAACATCTAATCGACTTCAGATACAAACTTTTACTAATAACAAATTTCCCGGTTTAAGCGGGATTCCCGGCGAACTATATGTCCTGGTGGAAAATGAGTCGAACATCTAATCAAATTCAAATAAAACTTTTACTTTAAACAAATTTTCGGTTTCGGTCGGATTCCGGGCGAACTACTTGTCCGGCGAAAATATGATTTTCATATATGTGTTCAGCATTACCCCTAGATTGAAACTCTAATCAACTTCAGATTAAACTTTTATTTTTCACAAATTTTCCAGTTTTTGCCGGATTCCTGGTGAGCTACTTGTCCGGCGAGAAAACAATTTTCATATTCGGATTCAACAAGTATCCTTATCCCGAACTCGACTATCTCATTAGATTTCAAAAATATTTTTTTTTCGTCCCTTAATTTGAAACCCCTCCCCCACCCCTAAAGATAGGGCTACAGAGCCCATCTTCGAATTCGACCTGTACTTTGACCCAAAGAGCCCTCATGACGAATAAAAAAAATAATCCTTCGCGAGTTATCGTGCTGACAGACGGACAACTTCTACGAAATGATAGGTATCAGTAGTTATATAAAGCCGACTCTAGCTCACCCTCCCCCCAATTTCAAAACCCCATTTAACATCAATTTCTTAAATTTTAACATCCTTTTTTCCAAATTATCTCCCTTTTTAAAGATATTTTTATTTTCTGATTTCCAAAATAAAGGCACCTAGTAGTAGGAAATGTTACCCTTAAAGACATATAAACTACTACAATATACACTAAAATACTAGTTCTTTTTTTTTTTTTTTTTTTTTGTATTTTTCATTTTGTATCCAAATATAATACCAATTCTGAACCACATCTAGTAGGCCTCGGGCTTGACTGGATATGTGAATTCCAGCTTCGCTAAAATGTGTGAACCAGCTTGATTAGGGATTTCTGGATTGACTGCGGCTGAGCTATAGAATTCCCTAAGACTTTCCCTTGTCTCTTTTGTCCGGTTTCCTGACTGGTCCTGGGGCTAGTGGGCACCTACGGTGTCAGAATGTCTTCAGCCCACACCCCAGGAACCATTAACTTCATTAAACCTCGCCTCCACTCGTCCATCCTCACAGCAATGGTATCTAACCATCTCATCAACAATGGTATCATAAGTGGGATATTGGAGTTTTTCCCCACTCCATCCCCACAACAATGGTTATATTATTGTATTATATTATATTATAGTATTGTTCAGAGTTCTTATTTACCCTCATAATAGGCTGCAAAATCGGATATTTCTTCAGAAGTAACTCATTAGCAATACCATTGTATCTCTGTTGAATAAACAAATCACAGGCTTTGTTATTATGATTAATAACTACAAACAACTTATCACCATATTTTGTCTTAGCAATTCTCATTTTAACGATGGTATATTTCAATCCTAGAACTAGTTCTTCTTTCCTGATTGTCTCATTGTATTTATTCATTCTGATTGTAGATAAGACTTCCTTCATTGAATCCATTTATTAGCGGCTGAATTTCTTTAATAAAAATCCAAACTCACAAACTCACATACATATTTTTATTAATAATATCAAATGTAGCTTTTCTTTCATAATGTATAACACAGCCAATATTATATGGTATGGGTTGATTATCTTTTAATGTTATACTTAGTTCAATATCAGCAGTTGTTCCATTATAAATATTGTGTTTGGGGGTATACCGTGGTGAAATAATAAACGCATTGAGTAATATATTTAAGGAAAGAATTCGTCAAAAGCTACAAACTGATAGAGGTAAAGAATTTGTAATGAGAAATGTTCAAACTTTTTTGAAAAATAATAACATTCAGTGGTTTACATCTGAAAGTGAATTGAAAGCACAAATCGTTGAACGATTCAACAGAACGCTGAAAGAAAAGCTATGGAAATATTTTACTCACAACAACACAAATAAATGGATTGATATTTTACCTATATTGGTTGATAATTATAATAACTCTTATCACCGCTCAATACAAATGTAACCAGTTGATGCTAGTAAAAAAGTAAATCAGAAAAAGCTTTTTAATGCTTTGCTTCCTCCATGTGATTACAAAGTCACAGGAAATTACAAAGTAGGAGATTTAGTTAGAATTAAAAAAGAAAAAAGTATTTTTGATAAAGGTTATTTACCTAACTACACGAATGAAGTATTCCAGATAGCAACCGTTAGACCTACTACCCCTATTACTTACGAAATATCTGACAGAAATGGGGAATTAATTCGAGGGGGATTTTATGAAAAAGAACTTTCAAAATTATTATTAAATAAAAATTAGTAGTATATAAATGGATTCAAGACGCATTAGTAATATTTTATCAGGCATAGTTAAGAACAGAGAAATTCAAAGAAAAAAGGTTCAACAATACGAGATGGAGAAAGCAGGGTTTCAGGAATATGCTTCAGAATTAAACGCTCCAGTTGTTACGGCAGAAAAAGAAAACACTAAAGATACCATCAAAAAATTAAAAGAAAACGCTGAAGCTATCATCGAAAAATTAGAGGAGGCGGATATTAATTCAAGTAGCCGGCTTCTCCAATTAGGTGAAACGTATAAAACAGCTTTACAAAGACATCCATTTCAGATTCCAGTTTCAGAAGTAGAAACGCAGTCAACACAATCTACCGCTTTAGAAGCATCTCCAGATTTACCAACAAGTATCAAAATCGTTGATATGGATCAAGGTGTTGATAACGAGTTATTAAAAGCACTTAATGTAAAATATAGAGAGAATCATACAAGATGTAAAGGAGAATATTTTGAGATGCCTCATTATTACTTTGATAACCCAGAGAATATAGAAGATGCTTTGTCTGAATTAACACCTATCAAAGTTATGGTGGTTTGAAAAGTAAAAGCAGTTCTAGTAAGTATGATAAAATTATTTATTTATTCAAGACTGTGAGGATAGATTAAAGAAAATTCAATCTAGTAGACACTTTATCAAACAGCAAGGAACTTGAATATTTATGAATTGTGATGAAATGATTTCAAAGTTATACACTTTGATAGGTAGTAGAGTAAATGGAAATACATCTGATGAGGTGAGGAATGAAGCTATTGATATTTTGGATTCGTTAATGCGAAATAAATTTTTTACGAAGAGAGTTTCTAATTCAATATGTAAAAAATATTTCTAATAAATGGTGATCTTAAACATTGAAGGTAATGAAAGTATCATTGATATAACATTTAGTCAACCAATCGAATTGAACCGTAATTGGGATTATGAAATAGGTTTGAATCAGTGTACTTTGTGGTATTCGTGGCATAATATAAGTGATAAATTTGGAAATAATACATTTCAATATAGGAAAGATGAAGAGGGGGGATGGATGAATGTTACTATTCCCAATGGGATGTATAACGATGACAGTTTGAATTATTTTTTGTGTCAGTGTTTTGATACACCAAAAGATAAATGTCCTATTTTAATTTCATCCAATCCGGCATCTATGAGATTTGTCATACTATTACAAGAAAAATATGTGTTTAGATTTAATAGTGACTTGTGTCAGATTTTAGGCTTTGAGAAGGATAGTGAGATATCTAAGAAAATCAATGAAGGTACAAAGCTTCCGAATATAAAAAGAAGCGTTGATAAAATTCAAATTACTGCTCTCTTGTAAATAGTTCTATCGTAAACAAAAGTAAATCAGATGTCATTTGGACATTAGTTCCGAATACAGAACCAGGTTGTCAAATTGTTGAGAATCCTAGACAATTAATCTACCTTCCTATTAATACAAAAGACTTTATTTACTCCTTGAGAATGATAATTACTGATCAGTTGGGAAGACCTATCGATTTGAATGGTGATAACGTTGGAAACGTATTGCATTTAAGAAAAGCCTAAAGGATTATTGGTATAAATTTATTTACTTATAAATGTTGATTAATAATAGACGATTACTTTATAAAAAGCAGTATGGAAGCGGAATTGGTAGTATATTCAAAAACATTGCTAATTCACAGTTATTCCAAACGTCTGCAAAACAAATAAAAGATGGAGCATTGTCAATGTATAATAATATTATTAAACCAAGATTTGAGTTGTTGAAAAACAGAGCAATAGAATACGGGAAAGATCTGATCGATGTAAACAAGAAAGAACTTATTGATGTGATTGGAAACAAAAAATCGATGAAGGATCTTATAGTTACAAATAAAAGTATTTTAAATCAAAGAAGTCAGGACTTGATCAAAACGTTAATGACTGGAAATGGACTGAAGATTCTGAAATGATTTTTATCGAATAATTTCCTTCGTATATAAATGGCAGTAAAAAAAATCGTTAATCCACAATGGAACATATTTGATGAACCGCTTGTGGATGATACAGTGGTCAAATATGAATTTAAAGAAATTCGAGAAACAGAATCAGAAACAAGAAACAAGATTTGTGAGTTTGAATATGTAACAAAGAAATAGATTCTTGGTTCTATGCAAGTGAAAGTTATTTTGAAGTGGGTGTAAGAGTTGTAAAAGAGAATGGAACTTACATAGATGCAACCGATGTTGCTACGTTAACTAATTATGGATTTAGTTTATTTAGTACCGCTGAGTATGTAATAAACGATGCACCTGTTGAAAAAATTAATCATGTTGGTATTGCAACTACCGTTACAAAGTTGATTGAATATTCTGATGATTATTCTTGAAGTGCAGCTAGAAATCATTTCTGGTATAAGGATTATAATCAGGGAACAGATACCAACCCCATAAGTAGTTCATTTACCGTACCTGTAGATGGAGTAAAAGCAGGAACTGTGGTTGTCAGTTCTAAATCTAATCCAAATTATAATAAAGGATTTGAAAAGAGATATAACAGAACTAAAAACAGCAAATTAGAAAATATGTATTTACCATTATCAGAGTTGTTTGGATTCTTGAAAGGAAACAAACGATTTTTTAGAGGTGCATCCCACAGAATATGTCTAAGAAGAAATGATGATAATAACATGATTGTATGAAATGGAAATACTCATTGTAAAGTTGTCATTGAGTATTTATCCTAGAAAATTCCTGTCATAGCTCCTAGTATTGAAATGATGAGTGAATTGGAAAAGGGTTTGGCAAAGGATAAAAAGTATAATTTGATGTGGGAAGCTTGTTATAATTATAAAAGTGACGTTAGTCAGAATAAGGAGCACACCTGGAAAGTTGTGTCTGAAAGAAATAGTCCTACGAAAATCGTTGCGATGTTACAGAAAAATGACAAGCATAACAACCAAAAAAAGAATAATATGGTATTTGATCGTATGAATTTGACGGATATAGAGGTTAGAATTAACGGGGATAAATATCCAGAAGAACCCATCAAATGCGACTTTAGTGATGAGATATGCACGTACTCTAATCTGTACAACAGATACATACATTTGGGTTATAAACAATTAGCGTTTGATACTGGTAGTGTAGTCAATATAGATGAATTTAAAGAAGTATATCCACTATTCTGTCTCGATTTTTCCAAACACGAGTTTCCAGTCTCCGAGTCTCCAGTTTCTTTTAATTTTCTGTAAATATCATCAACACCTGAATAATTTGAATAATACGTCTTTAAAGTATCTTTTTCTGCGTCGAGGTTTTTTTAAAAACAGATTTTTCCTCGATCCGCAAAAAACACAATTACCTTTCAACATAGGAACATTATTTTTCTATGACACTGCCTGAAACATTGATTCAGTATCAGTTTTCTTTTTACATTTCATACAATAAATCTCCATTTATTAGAAAACAATTTTCTTAAACGAAAAACTGAAATCCTTCAGTTTGCGCTGGATGTAGGAAATACAATGAAATCCACAGTTTAATTCATCTATATTTTGAACAGCAAGATTTTCATAAGCTATTTTTTTCTTTTAAGTTTATAGATATTTAATTATTTCTTTTCCTGGGGGTATACCGAAAGAATCGAAAAATTCTACATGGGGATGATTAGGTAGATTACTATACGCTACCCAGTGAGTTCCAGGCATTCCGAGTTTATCATAATTAATGACACCGCATTCTAGGTTATTTATATGTTCTATTTATTTTGCCTAATAAATGAGTGAAAAGGATGATTTGGATGAAAAGGATGGTGAAAGGATGAAAAGAATGAGTGAAAAGGATAGATATGAACAAACTCTGTCATAACTTTCCACCTAATTCATCTTTCATCATTCCTATAACATTCTTATTTACATTAGGAAATCCGTATGGATTATCTTTTTCATAATCAGACGTATCAAATCTCTCATTTAAATCCTGTTTGATATCTTGATAGAAATCTTCGGTTCTAATATCATATATAAAGCTATCAGTACTCATATAACACAAATCAACTGTATCTCCATATTTGGGCTTCATATAATCATAATGGAATTCGTACATTAATAGTTTGGATAGTTCCAATACAGCAAAGCCGATGTACATTGGTTTGTCTAATTTTATCTTTTCCTTCGACATTCTTGCCACTGAAAAGTTTTCACTGAAAATAATTTCAGATTTGAAGTTGGGATTATTTATTATTTTTTCTCTTGTTTTATCGTCAGTTATTATTTCCATATCTGCTCGTTTCCTCACATTTTCCATAGTTTCCCAAAGCAAGCATTATTCATCAGCTTAAAAAGTCCTTTTCGAAATCATTTGTACCTTTAGTTCTAAGTGCTGCGTTGTAATCTATGTATCCTTTTAAGTAAGCACTTTCAGTGAATCCTAGTATTCTATGTACTTTTTTCGATATCAAACCCTTTTGAAAATAGAATTCTAGATTCCTGTGGTGAACTACGTAATTGTTACGTTACGACCTTATCTAACAAGGTCGTACATAGTTTTCCATTGAAATGTTCAGGTGCTAATGGTAAATCTTTGTGTAAGTGGATAAGTTCTTTAGGATATTCAAGACTTACGTCATAATAAGCACCTATATTCGGTAATTGTATCACCGAGTTAATATGATTTTTTAGATGGTTGTAATACCCGATTGATGTGTTTTCATTTCTTTCTTTCAAATCATCCGGTATTGGAATGTATTGGAAATTATTCGCTGGTAATTTTTGCGACATCCCATAGCCATACTATAACTGCTCATATATTTATTATTTGCTTTAGCGTATCTTTTTATACATTGAGATACACCACCTCTTATCCCCTTTTCAATGAATGTGTACATGTCTTCCTTTGAAAATAACGGTAATTCTACTTTCGAATGCTTTAGGAAAGCATCCCATGTTAGTCCTGGAGCTGAGAAGTAATGAAGTGGATCCAAATCATAATTATGTACACAAACATTTCTGAAATTCTCTACCACATCCGACAATATTAAAACATCACTTTTCAGGTATAACTTGGTATAATCAAGTAATGTTTCACAATTAAATTGCTTCCAATTCGACACCGCTCTTTTATAATCAGTTTTGACAATACTTTTTCCTGTTAACCTAGAGTAAAAGCTTTCTATGGGTGGTAAGTTTGTACAATTCATTTTACTGAAACTGTCTACGAATTCATACGGATAAACCCCTTTATTAATTATTTCTTTGAATTCTTCATCGTTTTCGAAACTATTCGATGTATACTTGAAATTCTCTCTCAGATGATTACAGGATCTTTGCAATCGCATTTTGCTAAATTTGCTGATAACTTGTCCAGCGATGAAGCCATGAATCGAATGGAATCTATGAATCTGATTTCATATTTTATTTCCTTATCCTGTCTTGGGATACTTATTGATTTCGAGAATGAGATGAAACTTTCTGCACTTTCAAATATTCCCTTATCAGGTATCAACTCTTTCACAAACAGATGAGAATCATATTTTGATAAATTATGCATCACTACAGGGATATGCTTGGGAATTCTGTATTTCATATTACATTCAGCATGAGCAAGACCTCTATTTTTTCCCGTCATGTGGTCGTGATTAAAGTGGGGATTTTCAGTAATTTCAGTTTTACAGATATGACAAGTCTTATTCATTAGATTTTTCCACATTTTTGCAATTTCTACATCTGCAGAAGTGTGTTTTCTCAGCCCGTTTTCATAATTGTTTGCGATTTCTGTGGATTCTGCGGTTTTAACAAAATGTTCTGCAGCGTCTTCACCGAAATAATCGTAGTATTTGTTCTGGTTTGTATCAAAGGAACAGCATACCTGAAATCCATAAGCAAAAGGTTTCTGTTCGGCCACTTTTATTGTTTTCTTTCCGTTTACCTGATTGTATTCTTCGTTCTAAGACTCAAAGTCTGCTATTATACAATAAGTCATTTTCATCTGTTTTGAAATATTTTTATATTGTATTATATTGTATAAGCAACTATTTTTACTTTCATGTTTTTCATATTGTTCTTATTTTGTAAAATGCCTTCCACAAAAAGTGCAGAGGTATGTCTTTTTTTGTCTTGTTGATATTTCAGAACCAATTAGTCTGCTCAGATTCTTTACTAGCACATAATGATTATCGAAATATAGTAAATTAATAAGCTGTTTTGCTGTTTTGCCATTGAATGTACTTTTTAGTATATGACTTCTGATTATTTTCTCTTTATCAATTTGAAATAAGAAAATCTTAATGTTGTATTTATTTTCAAATTTATGGATGTCTTTTTTATCCATCGGGAAGTTGGTAACCCCTTTGAAATCAAATTCGTTCTCATATTGTTTATATTTCGAAGTTCTCTCAGCGTTTTCCTTGGCTGGGTATAAATGTGCTAAGATACACCAAAGAAAGCATTTTTGATCTAAATTTTTTATATTTATGCACGCTTTTTTATTTTTTACGAAATATGGCAGTGTTTTAAACGTTCCTCCCATGTAAGATTCTATTCGTGTCATCCTATAATCAATTCCTTCATACCAACTAAATTGTAGCCCAGATCCAGGGGTATTACTTAAAGAACTAAGTCTCTTGTTAATATCATCCAAACGATTATGAGTAAGTATGCTATTTTTATTTAAAATCCAAGAAGTACTGTTGTAAAATACTACTACTTCTTCATCATTCTCCTGTCTATAGAATATAACACGAGTTACAAACTGAACTCTATATTGATTTATTTCGTTCATTCTTCGCTATAAATCATCAAAAACAAAAGCAATAAGAGTATGTTTTTCTCTTCCATTGCTTTCAACAGAAAAGTTTACAGTATACAAATTTTCATTTTCCCTAGAAATAGTAGGCTGCTGTTCTTCTTTCGTTTTGAATAAATAATTAGGAATGGTAGTTTCTTCTTTAATCCGGTTCTTATTTATAAAGAGAGTTGATAAATCGATTACTTTGTGTTTATTCTTATCACTTCTTTCTGCTTGATCTCTTATGATATCTCTATTTTTCCTTACAGAATCTTCATGTTTTGTCATAATTATATTATAGTATCCTTTAACGCTTTGTATTACTTCATCTCGGTTTCCACGGGTGGATAGATTTTTTTTTTTTTAAATCTTTTTAACTCATTTGTATCTTTTTCTTCTCTTCTCTTTTTTCTTCTTTTTGTAATAGCGATATTATTTTCTTTTATCTCTCTTAGCTCCATTTGTTTTGATTTTATTAATTTTCGCATATGTCCGCAGTTCATTAATTCGGTATTGCGGTAAACTTCGTATAACCGATTCGTTGTTTTATATAATGGTTTTACAACGCTGAATAACCTCTGCAGTTTTCATCATTTAATAGGGGAATATTTTTATTAATGAATTTCTCCCGTCTGCGTTTTCTCAGCCGGAAAGAAAAGCACTGGTTTCAATATGCGTTTCACGGAGCAAGCGCTGTCTAGATTGTCTCCGGCCAGTCAAGAAAGAGTCAGTAGAGTTTCCCAGACGGCAGAAGTGTTTTGCGTTTCACGGAGCAAGCGCTGTCTAGATTGTCTCCGACCAGTCAAGAAAGAGTCAGTAGAGTATCACAGATGGTGATTCTGTTTTGCGTTTCACGGAGCAAGCGCCGTTTAAATTGCCTCCGACCAGTCAAGCAAGAGTCAGTAGAGTTTCCTAGATGGCGGATGTGTTCCGAATCGCGAAGCTTTCATTCAGTCAAATAATTTTTCGAAACAGTTTTTATGGCACTTGCAGCCTCTGGCTCAAGTGCCATATACCGATCACAATTCCGTCTGTCGGTCTGTCGGTCGGTCCGAGTTTTTTTGTCCCACATATCCGAGTTAGGGTACTTCCAGATGTGCTAGGACAATGAAACTTGGCAGGCATATCAGGGACCCGACCAAACTAACCTGGAAATAATCAGTTTCCCGATCCGACCATATGGGGGGGAGTGCGGGGCGCTGGAAACTTGCAAATTTAGGGCATTTTGTCACTTTTTTCTGAGTTAGGGTACTTCTAGATGAGCTAGGACAATGAAACTTGGCAGGAATATCAGGGACCCGACCAAACGAACCTGGAAATAATCAGTTTCCCGATCCGACCATATGCGGGGGAGTGGGGGCGCTCGAAACTTGAAAATTTAGGGCATTTTGTCACACTTTTTCGAGTTAGGGTACTTCCAGATGAGCTAGGACAATGAAACTTGGCAGGAATATCAGGGACCTGACCAAAGTAACCTGGAAATAATAAGTTTCCCGATCCGACCATATGCGGGGGAGTTGGGGCGCTGGAAACTTGAAAATTTAGGGCATTTTGTCACACTTTTTCGAGTGAGGGTACTTCCAGATGAGCTAGGACAATGAAACTTGGCAGGAATATCACGGACCCGACCAAACTAACCTCGAAATAATCAGTTTCCCGATCCGACAATATGGGGGGGAGTGCGGGGCGCTGGAAACTTGAAAATTTAGGGCATTTTGTCACACTTTTTCGAGTGAGGGTACTTCCAGTTGTGCTAGGACCATGAAACTTGGCAGGCATATCAGAAACCCGACCAAACAAAATTAGGAATAATCAGTTTTCTGATCCGACCATTTTGGGGGGGGGGGTGGAGGGCAGGGGAATCCGGGAAACTGAGAAGTGTGTAACTTTCGAACGGATGATCGGATTGTAATGAAACTTCATAACTGAAGAGAATATATATCTGTAATGTCCCGTTTAAAGTCTTGACCGGATTCGGTAGCCAGGGGGGAGTTGGGGGGGGGGGGGAGACCGGAAATTTCAAGAAACGGTTAGAATGGAGGGATCGGAGTGAAACTTGCTGGGAAGAACAATCATCTGCTCTAGATAAGTCCTTTAGACCATTGTACTGGATCCGGACACTTATGGGGGGGGGGGGCGGAATTCCGGTGATGGTGGTTTTTTGGATTTTCACGATGAAACTTGGCAGGCATATCAGGGACCCAATCAAACTGACTTCAAAATAAAAATATTGTTGATCAGATAATGGTGGGGGAGTGGAGGGAGGGGAATCCGCAGGGGAATCCGGGAAATTGAGAAGTGTGTAACTTTCGAACGGATGATCGGATTGTAATGAAACTTCATAACTGAACAGAATATATATCTGTAATGTCCCGTTTAAAGTCTTGACCGGATTCGGTAGCCAGGGGGGAGTTGGGGGGGGGGAGACCGGAAATTTCAAGAAACGGTTAGAATGGAGGGATCGGAGTGAAACTTGCTGGGAAGAACAAGCATCTGCTCTAGATAAGTCCTTTAGGCCATTGTACTTGATCCGGACACTTATGGGGGGGGGGGGGGGTCCCGGAATTCCGGTGATGGTGGTTTTGGGGACTTTCACGATGAAACTTGGCAGGCATATCAGGGACCCAATCAAACTGACTTCAAAATAAAAATTTTGTCGATCAGATAATGGTGGGGGGAGTGGAGGGAGGGGAATCCGAAATTTTCAGTCATGCGTAATTTTAGAATGGTTGATCGGATTGGAGTGAAATTTAAGAATTCAACAGAGGACATTTCTCCGATGATTTTTTTCCTATCCGGACCGGATCCGGCAACTATTGGGAGGGGGGGGGGAAATACGTGCCCCGTTTAGAATGGAGGGATCGGGATGGAACTTTGTGGGAAGAACAAACAGATGCTCTAGGTAAGTCATTTGCTGAATCGGATTGGCTACGTGCACCGCGGGGGAGCTGGGTGGGGTGGGGGGGGGGGGGGTGGACCGGAAATCTCGAGAAACGGTTAGAATGATGGTATCGGAGTGAAACTTGCTGGGAAGAACAAACATCTGGTCCATATAAATCTTTTACATAATTTGACTGGATCCGGACACTTGAGGGGGGGGGGAGGAGGGGTATCCCGGAATTCCGTTTTTGGGGGATTTTCACGACGAAACTTGGAAGGCATATCAGGGACCCGGTCAAACTGACTTGGAATAAAAAAAAAATCCTCGATATGATAATCTTGGGGGGGGGGGAGTTGAGGGAGGGGAATCCGGAATATTGAGTCATGCGTAACTTTGGAACGGGTGATCGGATTCGAGTGAAATTTAATAATTAAACAGAGGACATTTTTCTCTTGTGACCTTTTTCATTTCCGGACCGAATCCGGCAATTATCGGGGGGAGGGCGGAAAATACTTGACCCGCTTAGACTGGTGTGATCTGGATCGAACTTCGTGGGAATGACAAACAGATGCTCTGGATTAATCATTTACAGAACAGGATTGGCTCCGGTTATTGTGGGTGGAGTTGGAGGAGGGGGAGGGGGGTCTGGGATTCCGGTGATCGCGCGTTAAGGTACTTCCAGATGTGCTAGGACGATGAAACTTCGCTGGAATATTGGAGACTCAACAACATTTGCTTAGAAATTGCTACTTCCCAAATCCGATTATTCCTTAAAGTACCAATCTTGACCGCAAAGTAAAAAAAATACTTTTAAGCAATATATTCATTTTCGTGATGCCCATCAGCCCATTAGCAGTTTTGCCTCAAGGGTTTTGCTTACAAATGAAGTTCCAGCTCCCTTATAGCGCGCATCTCAACCGCAAAGTCGAAACTTACTCTTGATCAATCAAATCATTTTGACACATGCAAGTGCCATATGAGCTTACAGCTCTTGTTTATATAACAAATGGAAGAACTGGAAAAGAAAATGTTTGTTCATAGAAGAAGTTACAAGTACTACAATCATATAAATAATAGCTTACTTTTATCCAAATTCCTCTTTTGGGCAGCAGGAATGTCTGCGTTTCAATTCCTACCTTTAGCTTCTTTAAGTTTGGGTGCTGTTATCATCGAAATAATCGAAAAACATCTAAACATTGCAGAAAGAAAAGCAGAATATAGAACCACTTATAATTTTTACACTGAATTGTTATCATTGTTAAAATGTGGGCAATTAACGGTTGAAGAAATCATTCAGCGTGAAGCGGAAATGAGGCAAACATTTAGAGTATTTCCTCGCGAAAAATATATGAAACAGGTTCGCTTAAACGGTTATAAATATTGTAAGAATGAATCTATAAGCAAACAACAAAATTTACCAAAAACATAACATTTTTGCAAAACCTCCCAACCCAGACAATGAAGATTGAAGATGTTGCAAAATACCATATACACACACATATACAGATATGTCTGGGGTAGCCCCGTGAGGGGAGGAACTCATCTCTGAGTTTTTTCGCCATCGCTCACTATCAACGGATTGCTGGAAGTGGGATTCGACCTCAGGGCGTGTTGATACAATGATGACCAAGATTGCAACTGCTTAGGTCATTGCGCCAACGGGGCCCGAAAAATCTCCGCAACGAAATGTTTTGTGATGTGAATGCTTACGTCATCTCATGAGCAAAGAGATTTCCTGATTTTTGTTGCCCTGAGAGCTTTATCCGTACTAGAGATAGATCTTTTGGGCACGTTGAGGAGATTTTAATTTGATGATGTGATGAATAGTGAAGTTGGGTTTTTATTAACCAAATTCAGCCCACTAATAAATGGATTCAATGAAGGAAGTCTTGTCTACAATCAGAATGAATAAATACAATGAGACAATCAGGAAAGAAGAACTAGTTCTGGGATTGAAATATACCATCGTTAAAATGAGAATTGCTAAGACAAAATATGGTGATAAGTTGGTTGTAGTTATTAATCATAATAACAACGCCTGTGATTTGTTTATTCCACAGAGATACAATAGTATTGCTAATGAGCTACTTCTGAAGAAAAATCTGATTTGCAGCCTATTATGAGGGTAAATAAGAACTCGGAACAATATGTTGATTTAGAACTGATTACTCAGAAATATGGTGTAGAATTGGTATTATATTTGAATAAAAATAGAAAAAGGAAAAGTCTGATTTTGCAGCCTATTACACGGGTAAAAAAAATCTCTGAGCAATTGTTGATTTACCAGTGATGTGGTTCAGAATTGGTATTGTATTTGGATACAAAATGAAAAAAAAAAATAAAAAAAAGAAGTAGTATTTTAGTGTATATTGTAGTAGTTTATATGTATTTAAGGGTAATATTTCCTATTATTAGGGGCCTTTATTTTGGAAATAAGAATCATTAAAAAGGGGGATAATTTGGAAAAAAGAACGATAAAATTTAAGAAATTGATGTTAAATGAAGTTTTGAAATTGGGGGGGAGGGTGAGCTAGAGTCGGCTTTATATAACTATTGGTATCGCTCCACATACGTATTGGGATCCCAAAAAGCGAAAATAGGCGGACTGATGATAGCGCATGTTGCTGAAAAGAAACAATACACCTCTGCTAATTAGTGTTGTGCGATGTTTGGATTTTTCGATTTATCGATATTTTCACTTTCGATATTCCATAATCGATATCGATATTTCTTTACCATGTTTCGCTATAGAAGACGTCTCGTTTCGCCAAAATTTATTTACGTTTCGATATTCGATATCGATATTTAGTCCCATGTATCGATATATCGTTATCGATATCGAATATCGTCCAACACTACTGCTAATAACAAAAGAATACTTACAGGTCAGACGGCATCCGAAAAACTAAAGGCTGGACGTGCTTTATCGACTTGCTGCTACTGCAAATTATGGAGGCCATGCTAGTCCGTCGGATCGCATTTAGCTGGTCTGCAAAAACAAAAAAAAAAAAAAATTGACAAGAGCTATAAGGCATTTTCAAAAGCACATTAAGTAAGTAAGTAAGTAAATAATTTATTTATGACCCGCCATTTTGAAAAGGCGGAGTAAATGAAGAAAATAAACAAAACACATAAACACACAGAAAAGACACTTAATTTTTAATCCTCGGTCAGGAAGCAGTGGACGACGTCGTGCGCTGGTTGGGCCCTGTTGTCCATGATTTTTTAAAGCGATGAGGAAACATCCTAAAGGGTAACCCTTGCATCTTGAATTTCTCCGTCAATGTATGGTTATGACATAATTTCGGCATGTAGAGAAGGTGCTTCGCATATTTAAAATAACACGATCTCATCTTTTTAATGTCCTTCTTTCGCAGAACATGAGTGACGCCAGAACGTGAGCATCATGTTACTTCTCGGAAACATCAGTGTACTACGCACTCGACCTATAAGTGAAACTCGCGGAAACGTCGTTTTGTGTCTGTTTACCCAAGGTAAATCCAGGTAAAATTTCATATATAGAACTTCAGTCACTTCAGGCTTACATCTGCTTGCCAAAGTACCTAATTTCACTGTTCAGACTTTAATCAGCTGCTGTTTGGGATCCGGAGACGTAAGTGGAGGGATACCTATGCCTTCGTAAAAGTTGTCCGTTCGTCTGCCAGCACGATAACTATCGAAGGAATGAGTTATTTTGATTAAGCTTTGGTGTGAGGATTCTTAGGGTAAAGGGACGGGTCGAGTTCGTAGATGTGCCCTGTAGCCCTACATTTAGGAGTGGGGGGTTCAAATTAATGGGCGAACAAAATATTTTTTAACAGATAATGAGATAGTCGATTTCGGGGTAAGAGGACGTGCTGAACACGTATGGAAAAATAATTTTTCTCGCCGAACAAGCAGTTCGCCCGGAATCCGACCCAAACGGGAAAATTTGTTTGAAGTAAAATGTTGTATTATATTTATATAAAAGTTATTATATTATTATATAAAAAGTTGTTAAATTAACTTTTATTAAAAGTTGAACAGATATTCGATTTAGGGGTAAGACGACATACTGAACATGTATATGAAAATCATTTCCTCGCCGGAAATGTCTTAAGGAAAAATCTTACTGTTTTTCTTTTTAAAAGCTCTGCATTCTTAAAGTATTATAATCATAGCGTTCTTGGTTCACGGAAAAACAATACTGGAAAGAGTCAGGGCTTACAGGATTCATGGGTTGAAAACAAAAATTGATGCCTGGTAGTCACGAATCAAACAAAATTTAAAACGTGACCCGGGAAGTACTTGCCATAGTTTCTACTCAACTTGCTTTCTTATATCAGCGATTAGCCGAAAACTTTTATTTTGAAAAGTCTGCATCCCGCTGAATCCGCTTATAGTTTGAAAGAAAATTCACTGGCACAATGGACTTATCCAAAATCAATGTAAGGATGTACTAGGGAAAAGTAAATAATAGTTTTCAATTCTGCACTGTAAAAAAAAATCTTGCACTATTTGCTACTGGGATTAATCTTGTCTCTAAAAAGTTAATCTTATCTCTAATTCGGATTAATCTTATCTCAGTAGAGATAAGATTAATCCCAGTAGTAAATACTGCAGTTAACTTTAATCCTTACTCGGAGAAACTTTTTACAGTCTGCCTCTGTCACTGCACATACACTGTAAAATTTTTCCATATAAAGATTTAAGTTAGGCTAACTGTGGTATTTGCTACTCGGATTATTCTTATCTCTACGCAGATAAGATTAATACCAAATATAGATAAGATGAATCTGAGTAGCAAATACTGCAGTCAGCTTTAATCTTTATACGGAGAAACTTTTAATAGTGTACTTCATTCGGCTTGCCACAGATGGGATAAAAGCTGGGACCGGATCCGACCAAATCTCTTAATGCCCTTATGATTTCTCTCCTATACTTTCTCGCTGAATCTAGGATTATCCCATTTGCCTCCGATCCTACAATTCATTTTATTTCCTCTCTGTCTATTCTCGCCTCCACTATAGACCTTGAATCCGATACCCCAGCTTTTCGACGTGCTTGCCGAAAAGCTCACGCATAAGTGGGCACTAGACGTCGGCACCCGAGGGGTTGCGCACTGGCCGATTTCGTGTACACCAAGAGGCAGAGGCAGATAAGGCACGTGAGGCAGGCATGAAGCACGTGAGGCAGGCATGCGGCAGGGACCTTGTACGCCACGAGGAACTTCAAAAATCCCTAAACGTGTCACCAGAACGGCCGATGAGGCACGTGAGGCAAGCATAATGCACGTGAGCCAGGCATGAGGCACGTGAGGCAGGCATGCGGCACGTGAGGCAAGCATGAGGCAGGTGAGGCAGGCATGAGGCAGGGACCTTACCATGAGACACTTCAAAAATCCCTAAACGTGTCACCAGAACGGGCGATGAGGCAAGTGAGGCAAGCATGAGGCACGTGCGGCAGGCATGAGGCACGTTAGGCAGGAATTAGGCACGTGAGGCAAGCATGAGGCAAGTGAGGCAAGCATGAGGCACGTGAGGCAGGCATGAGGCACGTGAGGCAGGCATGCGGCAGGGACCTTGTACACCATGAGGCACTTAAAAAATCCCTAAACGTGTCACCAGAACGGGCGATGAGGCACGCGAGGCAAGCATGAGGCACGTGAGGCAGGCATGAGGCTCGTGAGACAGGCATGCGGCACGTGAGGCACACGAGGCAGGCATGCGGCACGTGAGGCAGGCATGAGGCAGGGACCTTGTACACCATGAGGCAATTCACAAATCCCTAAACGTGTCACCAGAACGGGCGATGAGGCACGTGAGGCAAGCATGAGGCACGTGAGGCAGACATGAGGCACATGTGGCAGGCATGAGGCACGTGAGGCAGGCATGAGGCACGTGAGGTAGGCATGAGGCTGGGACCCTGTACACCATGAGGCACCAGTGCGCACCCCCCCCCCCGGTCGACACCACTAGATATCTAGAGCCTACTTCTACGTGAGATCGAACCGAACAGTTTACATATCGTTCGTGTCGAAAAGAATGGTCTAGACGGACCCATTCTATTGCGGCCCTTCGTTGGGCAGATACTCATCTGGATACTCTTTCTCCTTACTGCTAGGAATAACTTCCAAATAAATATACAAAAGATGGGCGGGGGGGGGGGGGTCTTTCCCTTATCAAAAATCTCTCTGAGCACAACCTTCAACAGCTGTAAACCTCTCCATATTCCATCTCAGACTTATGGTCCGGAGAGACGATGTTGCGGTTGCGGCCAGCCACGGACAAATTTCAGTTTTTTTTTCATGAAAAAAAGCAAAGACAGGCGAAAATGGGTTCTTTAAAGGCCAACGAAAATTCTGAAAATAAAAAACGAATTTTTCGGGAGGACAACCGCTTCCCTTCTTCAGCGCAGATGAAAACTTTCGGGGAAAAACGACAAAACGTGAATCAAGATCGACAAACGAGAAAACTAAAACAAAGCGAGAATTTTAATCGTCTGTCCGCACCTTCCAAGATTCTGACAGACGATCAGATTTGGCGGTCGCGGATTCCTGCAAAGATTTTCCACACACCATCAGCGATTCCGTAGGTAAAACAAATCGGATTGTTTGAGGTTTATTAGGAGCGTCAGGAAATCCGGCCGGGAAAACATGGTCGTTCGTCCGCACTTCCAACGATTCTGACAGATGATCAGGGTTGGGCTGTCACGGATTCCTACCTGGAGCCAGGATTTTTCGATCACAATCATCAATTCCGTACGGAAAAATTCGGATTTTAAAGTTTGTTCCGAAAGAACAGAAAACCTGGCCGGGAAAACCTGATCGTCCTTCCGCATCATAAGGCGTATTCTCGCCGTTCCCCGAGGACTCCTTTTCAGGGGTCCCTGTGTTCTTGTTTGTCCCAGGGATGCTCCGATTATCATCAGCATCATCAAAATGGACTCCCTTTCAAATTTGGAGGGAATCAATTCTTGCTGGTGTTGGTGCAATGTAAAAATTAATTAAAAACAACCAGAACAAACAAATCCAAAACTGAACGGATCCAGACCCCCGTGTTCTTGTTCTTTTCCGTACGTGGAGTCCGCGTGGATCGATTCCCTCTATTCTCGCCGTTCTCCTTGATTCCCCGAGGAGTCCTCGAGGAACAGCGAGAATATGCCTATAACGACTCAAACAGAAGACCATGGTGGTGTGGTCGCAGAGGAGACACAAGCTTAGAGTAGTGCTGTGAATGATTAAAATTTATGTCCCGGTTTTTGGCAGCAACACCACTCAGTCCCACTTCTTTTGTTTTTAACTCTATCACGAAAGGGCAGCCGTCCCTGAAAACTTCATCGACTGTCCCCATCGTTAATGATTTCGTCAAACGATAAGGTCAGAAATTTTAGCAGCGTCATCTCTTCAACATGAAACAAATAAAATAACGGAACGGAAGTGCAGAAAATCCGGCCGGCAAAACCTCACCGCCTGTCCACACCATTAAATCCCCTACAAAAGCGAGGCCTATCTAAACACTGCTTCTCACGCTCCGTTCTTGGAAGCAAATGGGCCTGAAGCTTCAAACAAATGTTTCCTTTCGAAACTTCCTTTTTTCCCTCTTCGAAGCTTCCTGGCGCAGTGTAAAGAATCTCAAGAAAATCGTGTTTCAGAAAGACTGCTATTTCTTTAGGATTTTAACCTACCCTTGGAACACAATCAAGAATTCTCTTTCCAATTCAGCCAAAGGGTAATTTTGACTTTCAGAGAGAAACTTGGCTACGAAAGAATCTCAAGAAAATCGAGTTTCAGAAAGACTGCTATTTCTTTAGGATTTTAACCTACCCTTGGAACACAATCAAGAATTCTCTTTCCAATTCAGCCAGAGGGTAATTTTGACTTTCAACTTGGCTACGAAAAAGATTGTTGTGTCACCTCGAAACTCCAAATGGGCATCTTTACGTGGAATTTCAATAAGGCCAGAAGAGTTTTAACGTTCATCCAATTTCGGGGATCCCGAAACGTAAGTGGAGGGATACCTATGACATCGCAAAAGTTGTCCGTCTGTTAGCACGATAACTCTCAAAGGGAATGAGGTGTTTTGATGAAACTTGGTGTGAGGATTCTTTGGGTCAAGGGTACGGTCAAGTTTGTAGATAGGCTCCGTAGCCCTAGATTTAGGGGTGGGGGAGGGGGTTCAAATTAATGGGAAAACAAAATATTTTTAAACAGCTAATGTGACAGTCGATTATAGGGTAAGGAGACGTGCTGAGCACGATGATGAAAACCATTTTCTCGCCAGACAACTAGTTCGTCCGGAATCCGGCAAAAACCGGAAAGTTTGTTAAAAGCAAAAGTTTCATCTGAAGTTGATTAAATATCCGGTTTAGGGGTAAGAAGACATGCATTTTTTAAGAAGAAAGCATTTTCTACCCTGACAACTACCCCGGATAACTACTTACGGATTGTACTATGTACACATAATAAAAAGTCGTTGTCCGCTATCACATAGGCCTACTCCTGGATCAGGTCAACGCAAATCTCAGCAGCCCCCGCTCCCTCAGCCCCAGTCTTCCCTCACCACGGAAGGGCTCTCAGACAGCCAGAAACACAGACCATTTGCGCCTTGTCAGCTTTTAAGGGCCCCTTGAACTATTTATTGTCATCTTCTACTATTTCAAACAGCTGAAGACTTTAAACCAAGCTCAGCTTTCAACAAGCTACCTGCAGCTTTGGCTGTTTTAATGCTCTTCTCAGTTCCATTGGCTTATAGGACGAACAGGAAAAAATTTACATAACCGATTTTTCTCATGAGTATACTTCTCGTAAACAACATCGACGGAATGATACGGATCGAAGGTAGCGAACCAAGGCAAGTGAGAAAATCAGTTAAGGATCATTTACACGACGGGTATTTTTCCCCGGAGTGTGCTAGTGTTTTTGTACGTATAGTTACTTTAGTATTTTCTTCCTTTCTTTTTGTTTATTGTACTCCACTTGTTTTTCCTCTGGAATTTGTGAGTAAGACATAAATTATTATTATTATTTGAGCATCTTTTAATCTTGGGAACTGAGGATGACCCTGAAGATCCCGGTGTCATCCGCATTCAGCGCGATGTCGGAGTCTATGACCAACACTAAAGGATCATTTACAAGGCGGGTATTTTTACCCGGAGACGAGAGGGGAAAGTGTCCACACGGTACCCGGGTATTTTTCAAGGGAGAGTACTGTCATGTGGCGGTATTACAAGGTTGTAAAGCTCAGGATATCTCTCTACAATGGACACCGACATTTGCCCATTTGGAACCCTTCTTATTTGGACATGATCAAAATTATTGCTCGAAAATCCCATTTTTTGTTGCTGACGTCAAAGAATATGACAAATAAATCCCCGGGTAAAAGTTCGCGAAATTGAAGTCCAAAATACCCGGGGATTTATTGCTGTTGCGGGGAAAAATACCCGCTGAGAACGGGTAAATACCCTCCATGTAAACGTAGCTTTAGGTGTATGAAATTCACGCCTTCGGGTACAAAACGGACGGAGCGATTATGGAAGTAGGCTCCGCTGCATCAGTATAGTAGGCAAAACAGGTTCTTTAAAGAACCTGTCGTACCTATAATGCCAATGCTACCTACTTCCGTAACGTCATTCATTAGTTCTTAAACCCGGAGATCCAAGTTTCTGTTACATTTTGAACCTGCTAACGACACTTCACTAATATTTCCTCTTGCCGCGACTCACTAGTCTCCATGTGCAATAGTTGCGTTTTTGCTGATACCATGGTATCTGTTACCACGGTAACTGGATCTGCAATTAGTCGTTTATGAAGTTACCGTGGTGTCTGATATACGGTTGCTCTGCGAAAACGACAATTGCCGCAATCGCGCTTTTCGAAGTCACTGATATTCAGCCACATCATTTAAGTGCCAAACTTCTTTCCCACCACTTTGACAAAAACGGATGAAAAATGAGATGACTTTTTCCGATACTACGACCAGTTACCACGATAACTGGCCAGATACCACGATAACTGCAAAAATGCCTTTTGGCCGTGGTATCAGATAAAGCGATAACTTCAAAAACGACTTTAGACCGTGGTATCAGATACCATGGTATCTGCAAAAACGCAACTATTATCATCCTGACGAGTGTTCGCCTATCTTGCTACTGATGCGTAAAACTGGTTTTCTGAATTTTGCTGAGATCTTGCTAGAAGCCAGTGTGCCTGTGAAAAGGTTTAAAACAGGCTAAGGGCAAGAGCGTGGATAACTTTGAAAAGCAAATTCTAGCTGTACAGTATTCATATACAGTATTCTGATTGTTTGCCATTGGGAAAACGGAGGAAATATTTGGGGAATAAACTAGGACGTACTGGTCCCTATTTTTGCCCGATGTGTGGTAGTGAGAATTAGAATCTATTGCATCTGATGTGTGAATGCCGTGAGCTAGATGACTTGCGGGTTGAGATTTTTGGGAATGGAATTAAAACGAATGATGAAGTATGGATGATGAACGTTATTGGAAGTAAGTGTTTTCAAGATGTGAAGAGGCTGGTAAGCTTCCTAAAGGTAGCTTTAGCCCACAGAGAAAATTTCTTTTAGTTTAGTTAGATTATTTCGTTTAAGTGTTCTCTTTTTTGTTTCAATTTTTGCCATGGACTCAGGCTTTTTGTGCAATAAATTCTATTCTATTCTATACAGCTTAGAACATAAGTAGTAAATACTGCGAGGTGTGCTTTAACAGATTTACTAAAGTTCACGTGAGGCCCACGTGTTACTAACTCTTCAAGACGCGTTGTGGCAAGGTGCTACTCACTCCCAAAATACATGTAGGCCTACAGTAAATGCCCACCAAGTCGACAACCCATCGGTTTACGGAATGAAGCGAACGAAGGCTCATATTCAAGCTTATGATCAATATCTTTAGTGACGTTCGTTCGTTTCTTTCATCAGTGGGGAGACGACAAAGCAACCCCCAATCCCGATCCCAACGACGAAGAAAACTGGCTAATCTTTCCAAAATGGGTAGAAAACATCTCAGCACAAAAGCCGTTTCGGCAGAACCGGCCGCCCCTACCCTGGAAATGAACATGTATTTCATCTTCCCATTAATATGCCATTCGAGTCTACTAAGCCTGAGGCTCTGTCCCCCACGCCCCCCCCCCCCCAGAGTAGAAACAACATTTCCTGATGAACTTGATCGTAATTAAGTGCTACGTTATCTGGAAAGCAAAGTTCAGTTATCTCCCCAGGACAGGGGGATCCGACGTCGCTACGGGATATTGCGGGAGTTCCGGAACATTACTGCTGCATGTAACCTTGAGAAGCAAGAGCATCAAGATGGAGGAGACGTGGAACGTCAGAGCCGAATAAAAAATACAATTCAAAGAATCAAATAAAGAGAGTGGGTCATTGCTTCACGCAAGTTCAACAAGGCGACTTTTTAACATTTTCTTTCGTTATTTTGAGTGATAAAAGAAATTTTATTTTCAGTTCTGATTGTAGCCTCTAATAATTATATAAATAAATACTTTTGTAGGTCCTTATTGGCCGAAGATTGCAGTCGGTCACCTATTCAGTCGGCACGTCCAGCTATTCCCGATGAAATTTTTTTCTCAAAATAGTACTATGAAGTAGTACGAAAAAGTTGCATGCAGTACTAACGATGCTATTACATGCTTCTACTTCAAGGCTACCGTGTTACTGCATACTACTATATGGTACTATTAGCAAGACTGGATGTTACTATGGCAAGACAGGACACTACTGGATACAACTACATGAGATTGGACCAGTCTGAGGCACATTAAATGATAGTATTCTTTGCTATTATTTCATGCAACGTTACCGTACTACTACCATCAGGGGCGTCCCGAGCCTTTCTTCATTGGGGGGGACGAACCTGGTAAAAATTGACCGAGTCGGTACCTGATATTGACCGATTTTTTTTTTTTTTTTTCTAAAACACAGCGAGTTGCCTTCAAGAAGCTATAACGTAAAAAGTTGCATAGTTCATACAAACTCAAGTCTAAAGAGAAAATTTGGCGTGTTTTCACTCTCTCCCACTTTTTTTTTCAGGAATACGCCGTCACTAGCCTTTTACCTTTGGGGGACGTCCGGTTTTGCCAACAGGACATGAAAATGTGCCGACAAAAAACGCAGTTGCTGCCCAGCGACAACGCCGTGAACGGCTGTACCCCGAAAAATTAAAGCAGCGCCACAGGCAAAATTTTTTGAATCTGCCTTTTTTCTGGCAAATTCTAGCTTTTAACTTGGTTCAAGCACCTCAAAATTCCAAGCATCAAACGCCAATAAAATGACGTACCCTTCTTCTAAATAGTGAAGACTGATAAATGTGCCGCAGGCGAAATTTTTTGGAAACACTCATGATCAAAGTGCCTTTTTGCGATCCCAAGGGTACCTATTAACCACAAAGCTGCCTGGCGAAAAAAGGGTCCATCCATTGTTAAATAGATTAAAGTACGTTTATTCTGAATTTACCTCAAACAAAAATAGGCTAGTTTTCACGTCAGGAGACGTGCTTTTTCCTGAAGTTCTGCAATCATTTGAATTATAAGTTAAGTAATGAATGGAAACCAGATGAAGCTACTGTTGAATGGTAAAGAACAAGAGCTAAAAAAATGCCACTTAGCACAAAAACTGGGCACAGTTACAGTAACTGGGGTGAACCAAATATTGAATTCGTACTACCGAAAAATTAACTAAAAAAATAAGGAGCAGATCGGGAGCGGTATAATAACCGAATTTGGGAATGGAATAAAGCTCTGAGAACCACCGAAAACAACCGAATGTGGTAAGCCTGGTAACAGATGCGGACCAAACAAAAATCAGGTGAATTACCGAATTCGGTAACGAACCAAATGAATCTGATTAATCACCGAATTATGAAATTGATTGACCGAATGCGATAATACAGATACGGACTTGAGAAAAGTCCGGTGAACAACCGAATTCGCTAACGAATGTGACCAAATAAATACGTTAAATTAGCGAATTTACGTGGGAACGTACCGAATGCGGTGAAATCGACTCGGACTGAACAAAAGTTGGATGAATTGTCGAATTCGGTCACGAATCAGAACCAAATGAATCTGATTAATGACCGAATTATGAAGTGGACTAACCGAATGCGATAGAACAGATACGGACTTGAGAAAAGTCCGGTGAACAACCGAATTCGCTAACGAATGTGACCAAATAAATAGGTTAAATTAGCGAATTTACGTGGGGACGTACCGAATGCGGTGAAATCGACTCAGACTAAACAAAAGTTGGATGAATTGTCGAATTCGGTCACGAATCAGAACCAAATGAATCTGATTAATGACCGAATTATGAAGTGGACTGACCGAATGCGATAGAACAGATACGGACTTGAGAAAAGTCCGGTGAATAACCGAATTTCCTAACGAATGAAACCAAATAAATACGTTAAATTACCGAATTTACGTGGGGACGTACCGAATGCGGACTGACCGAATGCGATAGAACAGATACGGACTTGAGAAAAGTCCGGTGAACAACCGAATTCGCTAACGAATGTGACCAAATAAATACGTTAAATTAGCGAATTTACGTAGGGACATACTGAATGCGATGAAATCGACTCGGACTGAACAAAAGTTGGATTAATTACCAGATTCGATAAAGAATGGGAACCAATAAACACGTTAAATCGCCTAATTTGGAAATGTGGGCACAAATGATTTTATAAAACAGGCATCACGGCTTCGCCGCGATGCCCATTTTGACCGAATTTTCGACTTCGGAGAAAATTTGATCGAATGCCCAAAACGTAGGGGGGTCGCCGCGCCCCCCCCCCCCCTCGGGACGCCCCTGACTACCATACTACTACGCAGGCTACAAATTTTTCATCGGGTTCTATTACCTTTTCTGCTTAGCAATTCTTTGGAATTTTATCGTTGTATGAAAACCTAGGCGAAGCCAGATTAACCCAGGGGATGTTCTGTCAGGCCAGAAAACACAAACTATTAGACATGAAGAGCTAGAAGCTCATATGCCACTTGAAGAGTTGGGTCAGGGGATGACTGTGGGAATTTGTCATTACGGTAATCATTTCTAAGCAAAACCCTTGGGTTATGAATGTTCTTAGGCCCTTTGGGGATCACGAAATTGTGCTGTTTGCTCGAAAGTATATTTTCGACATTAGAGCTTTAACGAATTCATTCTTAATCAAAACCCGTGAGGCAAAAATGATCGTGGTCCTGGGGATCATGGCATCTATCAATTCTGTTTTTGTACACTATGCATTTATGATGAGCGCTTTAAGGGGACTAGGAATGCATTTGTAAGCAAATCCCTTGAGGCACAAATGAACATGAACCCTAGGGATCATGGAAATGTATCTTTTAGTAAAAACTATTATTTTCACTTTGCGGTTAAGATGCGCACTTTAAGGGCACTAAAAACTCATTTGCAAGCAAACCCTTGAGGCGAAAATGGTTCTGGACCCTTGCGGATCATGAAAAAGTATTGTTTTCTCTCAAGTATTTTTCGTACTTTGCGGTGAAGATGAGTACTTTAAGGAATTAATCTGTAAGCAAAACCACTGAGGCAAAGATGAGCAAGCTACTCCGCAAGCCACCGCATCGGGATACAACATCCTTATTGCTTGCAAGTGCAATTTAAGGTATTTAAGGTAATGGCCCCTTGTAGATTATGAAAATGCAAGGAATTAGTCTGTAAGCAAAACCATTGAGGCAAAGATGAGCAAGCTACTCCGCAAGCTACTCATCGGAATACATCCTTATTGCTTGCAAGTGCAATTTAAGGTATTTAAGGTAATGGCCCCTTGTACATTATGAAAATGTATTTTTTGGGGTGCCAAAAGTTTTTTTCATTCTGTGGTTCCGATGCGTACTAGGAATGCGTTTGTAAGCAAAACCCGTGAAGGACAAATGAGAAACATTAGAGGCATATAATTTTCACAACTGTTAAGTTTCATTAAGACCTGATGACCGGTTCAAAAGTTATGCATGCCTCAAGTTTCCGGATTTCCCCTCCATCCACCCCCCACCCACCCCCCCCAAGGATGGTCGGATCTGTTAAGTAACTATTTCCCAGTCAATCTTGTCGAGTCTCTGATGCGACAGCCAAGTTTCATTGTTCTGGCACATCTGGAAGTATCTTCACTCGCGATCACCGGAATTCCCCCAACAGTGCCCGGATTCGGTCCGTTTCTGTAAACGATGTAACTAGGGCTCATGTTTGGTTTTCCCACCAAGTTTCATCCCGGTTCCTCCACTCTGAGCCTGTCACAAGATTTCCGGTTCCCCTCTCTAACTCCCTCAAAGGCACCGGCTGAGGTCCGGACTTAAAATGGGACTTCTAAGAGACGAGGTCTTTCTAGATATCAAGTTTAACAAAGATCCAATCAACCGTTCAAAAGTGATACATACTTCAAGATTTCGAATTCCCCATCCCTCCACTCCGTCTGATTGCGAAAACGACTATTCTTAAGTCAATCTGGTCAGGTCCCTGATATGCCTGCCAATCTTCAACGTCCTAGCACATTTTGAAGTACCTTATCCCGGGGTCACAAGAATTCCCGAACCTTCTTCCAACTCCCCCAACCGCGCGAAAATCCAGCCCAGTTCTGTCAATGATGTACGTAGGGGCTTGTGCTTGTTCTTCGCACTATGTTTCATCCCGCTTCCTCCACTCTGAGCTTGTAACACGATTTCCAGTTCGCCCCTCTAACTCCCCCCAAAGTGACCTGATCCGGTTCGGACTTGGAACGGGATCTCTGAGACAAGAGATCTTTCCAAATATCAAGTTTCATTAAGATCCGATCTCCCGTTCAAAAGTTAAGTATATACCTCAAGATTCCGGAATCCGGATTCCCCTCCTTCCCCCCAGGAGCGTCGGATTGGGGAAGCGACTATTTCCAACTTTGTTTGGTCGGGTCCCTAATACGCCTGCCAAGTTTCATCGTCTTAGCGTCTCCGGCGAAGGCGAAACAGAAGAGAGACCATGTCTTCTTGCCCCTTAAATCGACGATCTCACTAAAATGACTAATAGTTTTCGTTTATGCCCTAATTTGTAACCCTCACCCTGAATATAGGGTTTCGAGGCTCGTCTTCGAACTTGTACGTTAATAAAACAAGAGCTGATAGCTCATATGGCACTTGCAAGGCTGGGTCAGATGGAAGTGACGGTCAAAAGCATTGTTTTTCCTTTTTGGTTAAGATGCGCCAAACTTGCAAGGCTGGGTCAGAGGATTGAAGTGATGGTCAAATTTTTTTTTCACTTTTCGGTTAAGATGCGCACTTTAAGGGTGCTAAAAATTAATTTCTAAGCAAAACCCTTGAGGCAAAAAGGATCATGTACTCAGTGCGATCGTGAAAAAAGTAAATTTTGCTTTAAAGTATTTTTTGTATTTTGCGGTTAAGATGAGCTCTTTAAGGGATGGTCGGATCGGAGAAGAGACGATGTCTAGCCCAATGATGTCAAGTTTCTAATGCTCCAGCGAAGTTTTATCGTCCTAGCACATCTGGACGTACCTTAACTCGCGATCACCGGAATTCCGGACCCCCCCCCCCCCTACAGCCCTCCTTGGTACCCGAATCTGGTCCGATTCTGTCACTGATGCACCTAGGACTTGTGCCTGTACGTCCCACCAAGTTTCGTCCTGATCGCTCCACTCTCTGCGTGTCACAAGATTTCCGGTTCTCTCCTCCACCCCTCCCCCCCCCCCCAGTTCATCGGATACGGACTTGAAATGGGACAGCTGATGCATGAATTCTTTCAAGATATCGAGTTTCATTAAGATCCGATAACCCGTTCGAAAGTAATGAATGCCACTAATCTCCGGATTCCGCCGTCTACCCCTCCCCCCCGCGATGGTCGGATCGGGAGAGTGACTGTTTCCAAGTTAACCTGGTCGGGTCCCTGATACGCCTGCCAAGTTTTAACGTCCGATCCCACCTGGAAGTACATTATCTACGGATCGTCGGAATTCCGAATCCCCCCTCCAACTCCCCCACAGTGTCCGAATCCGGTCCAGTTCTGTCATTTATTCATTTAGAGCTTTTGCTTGTTCTTTCCACCAAGTTTCATCCCGATCGCTCCACTCTGAGAGTTTCACATGATTTCCGGTTACCCCCTCCGACTCCCACCCAGATTCATCGGATCCGGTCCGGACTTGAAATGAGACATCTGAGAAAGGAAGTCTTTCCAGATATCAAGTTTCATTAAGATCCGATCACACATTCGAAAATTATGCATGCCCCTATTTTCCGGATTCCGCCACCTCCCCCTCCCCCCACGATAGACAGGTCTGGCAAGTGACTATTTCCAAGTTAGTTTGGTCGGGTCCCTAATACGCCTGCCAAGTTTCATCGTCCTAGTACATCTGGAAGTACCCTAACTCGCACTGACCAACACCGGACTGACCGACGGAAAAGTGATCGGTATATGGCACTTGGCCGGAGGGCAAGTGCCATAAAAATATCCCCACTATGGTTGACCATATCCCATCCGAGAGTTACAGTGCTTAGTGAAATACGAACCAACAAAACTAGAGTGTCATCTGCAACTCGTCTCTGAAGTTTGTCACAAAAACAACTGCCTCGTAATAAGTGCGGGGCCATCGCCCCTTTGGCCCAATATGTGGAAAGTCTACTGAACCCTAAACTGCAAATATCATTGACTATGCTAGGGACTGTCGAATAGACCTTAGCTCCCAAAGGGCTCTCCCCTTTGCCTCATTAGAAGGGTTATAAATCTGATCTCCTGGGATTTTATCGCTCTCGTTAAGGACCAGAGGTAGAGGTTCTTGACAGTAGGATAATAACAGCAAAATCATCAAGTCTGGCTTGACCGCTCATTCTCAAAAGAGCCGAGGATGAAAGGTCATGTTCCCAAACTTTGCACAGGCCTATCACAGACTATTGTCATCCGCAACAAGGCAGCTTATGAGCAGTCCTCACTCCCAGAGACAGCGGCAGCGGAATTCAGAACCCCCTAAAACGAATCGATCTCAAATATCAACATTACCGTCGACGTGATCAGTTTCCTTAGCAAACTTCCCAGTCTGGAATAGTTTGTCTAACAAGTCTTCATTTCTCCTGATCACAATCCATCCATCAGTTTACCGACAATAACGCTAGAGTAATTATGACTGAGCTTCTCCAATAAATCACAAGATCCCTCCAAAGGGAAACGATTTGTTAAGACAAATGACCAGGTCCTGGCATTATATTCCAAAGTAAGAAAAGTGAGGTTACCAGCTGAAGCGGGAAGGGCCCATCGCCTTCCATCAAGCTTCCTAGTCTCGAGGGTGTGCAACTGCAGCGATTTCTCTGCACTTTTTCCCACATTTCTTTCTTTTTTGATGGAAAGTCTTCAATCAGCGAAAGATGACAAGAACTCAGTGAACTAAGAATTGACATCTGAATTGACACAAGAATTGAAATTATTCACGTCAGTATTTCTCAAATTATCGAAGGACTAGATGAAATCGAGAATAAAATAACAGAAAGCACACTTCACAGGTAAATGGTGACGAGGATAGGCTGCACCCACTGATCAGAAGCAGGTCGTATGCAATTAGAAAACATAATGAATGAATGAATGAATGATTTATTTGCACATTAAAGCCATCCGGCCATCATGCAACAAAACGAAACAAAAAGTGAACAGTCTTACATGCGCATATCCACACTAACACACTCTTAATATTTTTAATTTACACTGAATACTTTATTAGCACTAAAAACACAACTTCCCCATAGTGTCGGTTAGGTGGACTTGAGGTCGCTTCAGGTTGAAAAAAGCTCTTACGTACCATCTGCACAATGATACCGCTACAGCCGTCCCGGCGAAGTAAAATACTGACGTAATTCTCCGTAATGTAAATATTCTGTGTAACCAGAGTTGAACTTTGTTCAAATTAAAGGAGTTATATCATAAGCATTCTAGCAGTTGCATCTAGACCCCCCCCCCACCCAAGATGAAGCCACGACTCGATCCGACCGCTGGGTCATCTAGTGTTGCGGGTCGGAAGCGCCCGACATGGGGAGGCTGGGATAATAGTTTGACTACAGATCTAACAAATTTTATTGTAGCAGGCATATGGAAAATGTGTAGAAAATCAAACTATTTATTTGCATTATCGATTTCTTTAAGTATTTTGTTTCCTGTTTTTCTGGTTAATTACCTTAAGTCCAAAGAATTAAGGCTGTAAACTAGATCACAATAAACAAACGCCGTATTTTACTAAAATCATTATAATGATTTCTTGAAGAGTCTGAAACTGAGCTAAATAATATTCAGCTTCCGAGACCAAAAAATGTCAAACTGGTCGATGATTTCTTCTTCCGACATATCTGAACGTCGGAAGTGGGTGTTCTAACGCCACCGTGCTTTAGCGCCACCGTATGTTTTCCGCCACCCAGGAAATCTTGCATCATCAATAGGATTAGTTGGGTCAGACGAAAGGGTCAAATATTTTGGTATGTCCACCGCCACCGTATGTTCTCCGTCAACTCATTAGTGCAGGTAGCTGGTTCATCTAATCCGATATCTAAATCGTTAAATGCGAAGAGGGGTTTACCGCCACCAACGCCAACTCTACGTTAATCCTAGCTAGAGCTTAACAGAGCTTAACGTTTCAAATAACTATTTATTTAAGTCCAACTAAAGAAACTGTACAACTTCAACTACTCAAGGCCCCCAAACTATTCAAATTTCAAAAGGTGAGAAATCGCCCGGAGAAGTGCTTCTCTTGAAGACTTTCCTTCTTGATACGTCATTTCAACTTTCAGTAGCCTCTCCTCCAGTTCTCTGTAGACTTTGCGACGTTTTGGAGCAGTTTTGTCCGAGAGCCCTTAATCGCTGTGATACTTAATCCGGTTGGCGCTCGACACCCCATCAGAATATTAGGCCTGAAAAGATTTGACCCTACCCTCTAGAGGAACCAATCCTCTTGGGGACGTAAGATTTCCTGGGTGGCGGTAAACACCCTTTTCACATTTAAAGATTTAAATCTGAAACTACCTGCACAGGCTGCCTGCCCTACCTGAATTAAAAGGTGGCGGAAAACATATGATGGCGGAAAACCGCGGTGGCGTTAGAACACTGCTACCGAACGTCCACATGGTGATATACTTAGTTGTTTTAACCCTCTTACACACCACTCGATCTTCTCGAAGGTCTTAGTAATATTTTGACCAGCACCAGGAGATCAACGATAGGTTCAGGAGTGAATTGTGTTCAAGTACTTTGTGGTTAACGTTGGCTACCGTGAGGATTTGGGGGAAAACAAAGGTAACAGTGTGTTCGTAAAAATCCTACCCATCGAAAAATGATGGTGTCTCCCACCTTCTCGGCCCGCATGAATCGAAGACTTTAAGAAACGTAATGAAAGATGTGGAAGAAGAAAGACTGTTAGCTTTAAGCTATTTGGCCCAATAAAGTTGATTGATTAAAAAAGAAAAAAAAAAAGAGGATACACATACGCAGTGTCATATACCTAAGAAATACTGGCGATGATTACAAAACCCGATACAAAATCAACTGTTAGAGCTAGAAAAGCAGGCATCTCCTCTTTACCCTAAGCCAAGCCCACTCCGCTGCCATCTAATATTTGGAGGAATGGTCACTTCATAGCATGGTGCAGAAGCGGTACCCAACCTCAAAACCAAACTTGAAATTTCAAGAAAAGCTTTCTTTCAGAGCGTCCATTTGCATTAAAAATAAACTAAAAACGTTATAAATACTAGATTTATGGTAAAGTAACGGTTTGGGTGTTGGAAGGAAAATTCTTCCTCAATATTTCTAATTAAAATTCAAACTAAGTCCCTCATTCTCAAGTTAAGCCCGATACACACTTTCTAAAGCAAGTACAAATAAAACCTACCTGTTGTCCTAAATGGTTGTTGAATGTTTACCTATATTCCGTATCACTATAATCCTATCCATTCCCATTTCCACGATTTTCGAACTTTGTATGTTTATAACCACCCTAACCAGAGGACATTGATTTTCACATCTGCCGTGTGGCTCTTTCGAAGCGGTTCAATAACCCGCTTATTGGTTCCGAGGAGCTCATTGGTCAGAAAGACCGACGATGCAATTATCTGCGTGTTTCTCATCAAACCTAAGGAGGCCGCGCGCGGCGATAACATTTTGAAAAACAACGTTGGGGGGGGGGGGGTAAATTCTTCCCTATTCCCAATTAAAAGGCTCTTTCTCGCCTGATCTCGAATTCCTTCATTTTCAAGTGATAAAAAACTTAAAATATACACAATTGAAGTATAAATTTGTAGTACTGTTTTTGTTATAGAAAGAGTAGGACGTTTTAAGAAAATATTAACGTAACCGAGTGGAGGAGTCGTAGCCCAAAAATTCGAAAACAGGATTATTTTATAGAAAAGATGCTACACGGGATAAAAAAAGAAAGAAAAAGGTCACAACCAGAAACACCCTTTTTAAAGCAGATTCAAACAAAAGAAAAGGAAGATTGTTTAAACAGACTGTGATCGGGACTGCCGATGCAGACTGTTAGCACCGCACGCAGGATTCATTTAACATTTTTTGCGGCCGATTTCGAGGTTGCGGCCGATTTCGCACTATTTAATCTTCAACTTGAAGTATTTGAAAACATTTAAATACTTTAAAACTAGGCTGTGCTTTCAACAAATAACCCACGGTTTTGGCTGTTTTAAGCCTTTTCTGACACCCGCCTTATGGCGAAAACAGGAAACAATTTACATAACCGGTTTTCCTGATGGAAAAACTTCTCGCAGACGACTTTTCCTGATGGAAAAACTTCTCGCAGACGACCGTCGACAGCGTGGTACACATCGAAGGTAGCAAAACATGAGAAAATCAGCGTGATTTTGTTAGAGGTGTCAGCAATCACCATGTACCGTACGAAATTGGGGTCTCCGGGTTTAGGAATATATGGAGTGATTTTGGAAGTAGGTTGCTTTAGTATTATAATAAGACAAGTCCTTCAAATTATTCGCGATAAGCGACACCTCTTGCATAGCCGTAGTGGTTCACGGAGACCGGACGAGCGAAATCCCTGGAACATTTTATACAAGTTAGAAGAAGGTTTGGCCTTCGAAGTAAAATAATATCTGCCCCTCAAGGTTTAAGTCGTGGACACTAGTCTAAGCGTCCAAATCGTTATGCTGATTACGATGGATTTGTCCGCAGGTACAAGGTTTTTAAAAAGAAATATCTCCTCCACCGTTAACACAGTCCAATAATATAAGCTGCAGCACAATTAAGGTTAAGAAAAGCAAATGAGAGAATTCATTTCCAAATATTAGGGGGGGGGAAATAGTAACAATATATGGGTTTATGTTCAAAAGTTACGTGACGTGAATAGTTAAAAGTGGGTAAAAATAGATTAAAATTAACGTCACTGAGGGATGGAGGAATAACCACAAAAAGTACGAAATGTGATTTCTTATTTTTTAAACAATATAAAAATAAGTTAAATTAGATAGATAGATAGATAGATAGATAGATAGATAGATAGATAGATACTTTAATTTAGCCGTTAGGCCATACACAAAATCAAACATTTTTTTAAACACTTCGAGAGAGCGATTATATAAACTCACATGTAAAACGCTTTAAACTCCCACCACCAATAACTATTTACATCTCTTTAACGCTTCTTTGACAAAACCTGTAACTGCCATTATCGCTGACCGTGAAGATGACTTTAGGATACCAGGAAAGAGCAACCCATCTTCACCAAAAAATCTTACTCTCAAATCTGAGAGCCCCTTGCATCTTGACAGGAAGTGGGACAGATTCTCCTCTTCCAAACCACATAACGAGCAAGTATAACATGACTTCGGGTTTCGGGAATTTCTTTCAAATAATTTAACCCTACTCTTAAGAGGGAGACTGTTCGCTCGGATCTGGAACCACAAACGCAGGTTTTCAGCCGGTAAACGTAACTTAAAATAAAATTCAAAACCAACCGACTCTTTAATATTCCTATAATCTTTCAGAGTCTCTGAATTAGCAGTCTGTTCATGCCAAAGTTGAATTTCCTGATCCTCCTGAACTCGCGCAAAACTGCGACAAAGTTTATCTTGATCAGTTGTAGGACCGAGACCCTCATTCCAAGCATAAGACAGCCCTGCTTTATCAAGTAGGGCTTTCACTTGAAATGGCCAGGATCTCTTCTTTCCCTGCTTTAATAGTTCCAAATACGCTACCTTCAACAGCCTCTCATCTGGTAGTTGAAGAAGTTTTATCCAAAACCTAATAACCTGGACAGCTCTATCTTTCTGCAAAGAACAGAGCCCTAAATCCCCCTTAAGGGCTAGCGTGGGAGTTGTAGGATGGACCCCAATTAATTTCTTATAATGTTGCAGCTGAACGGTTTCAAGTTGCGAGATAGCCTCATACCCCCAAAGCTCAGCCCCATAATGGATAGTAGGGCGAATTTTTGACTGAAATATTTGCTTATGCATTTTTAAATTTTTTATTCCACTTATCACTGAATTTCTCAACACAGCAGCAGACACTGCTTTACCTCTACGAATCATTTCTTTAACATGATCTTTCCAATTTCCTTTTTCATTCAACAAAAACCCAAGATACTTGAAAGTATCACTTCTTTTCAAATCAGTACCTTTATAGAAAAATTTGTGATTATTTTTATTATTACCAAAAACTACTATTTCTGTTTTTTTAACGTTCAGCTTCATCTTCTTATTGTCCAAATAATCTGCTAATATATTTAACAAACTCTGCAGTTCTTCGGGGGATTTAGCTACCAGCGCAGCATCGTCAGCAAAAAGCAACAGTGATAATGTCAAATTCCCTAGACGCACCGTGGGTGCCCATTTCTCCTGGAAATATTCAACAATATCATTTACATATATACAAAAAAGCCTCGGTGACAAAGTGCAAAGTTAGGTGACGTGAATAGTTAAAAGTGGGTAAAAATAGATTAAAATTAACGTCACTGAGGGATGGAGGAATAGCCACAAAAAGTAAGAAATGTGATTTCTTATTTTTTAAACAATATAAAAACAAGTTAAATTACAAAAGATGCTACGGGAGAAGAAAAAAAACGAAAAAAAAACACATCTGTCTTTTACATGCAATATATATTTTCAGCCTTATACTATGTGTTCATTGATTGTTCTGAACATCTATATTCTTTCTATATTTCTCATCTTACTTTGGTTTTGTCATTCTTTTTCCGAGTCCTCCGGTTTGTGTGCAGTGTTAGAAGACGGTAAAGGACTAACCTTTGTACTTTTCACGAAAGTACTTTAGGCCGGACTGATGAATATGATATTCGTTTCGCTCTTCTTCGACACAGACCCTACAATATGTGAAGTGAATTGGAGTTTTCTAGTCTATATCAAAGAAGTCTGTCTCAAGTTAAGCAGCCAAGCTTTCGGTTACAAAACCAATGTTTCTGCGTTAGATAGCTCCGTTCTAGTAGGCATGTTTCAGGTTGTCCTTTTCATTCAGTCCAGTTGTCTCCACTACGCGAGCGGGAGTCCAGTCTAATAACCGCTTATCTGGCCATTCAAACCATTTGGCTTTATAAAACCAATGTCCTTACATTATATATAAGAAAAAAAGAGTTCTTGGCTACACTTATCGAATCAAGTTAACTAGCCATCGACAAATTCATTCTCATTCAGTCCAATCTTCTCCACGACGCCAGCGGGAGTCCGGTCTAATAACAGTTAATCTGACCGGTCAAACCATTTGGCTTTATAAAAACAATGTCGTTACATTATTAAAAAAAAGAGAGTTCTTGCTACACTTATCGAATCAAGCCATCGACAAATTCATTCCGCTTCGCAGTCGCGGCTTGGCAGGCGATCAGGCAGAGCAAATAAAACTAGGGAGTAGCGCCAAGACTCGAAAAAAGTGACGCACACTGAAATAGCAGCGACACTAGCACCACTAGCGATAGAATACGTCCCTACTGAAACTCAATCAGACGTGCACCAGCACTGGCTACACTAACATCATATCCTGAACACAGCAAAAAAAAAGGTACAACCTCCCCTGTTTAGCATGTCTTCTTACCCTGAATCTAACATCTAATCAAATTATACTTTTAACAAATTTTCAGGTTTGAGCCGGATTCCGGGCGAACTACTTGTCCGGCAAGGAAATGATTTTCATATACGTGGTCAGCATGTCCTCTTACCCCTAAATAGACTATCTCATTTGCTGTTAAAAAAAAAATTGTTCGCCCCTAAATTTGAACCCCCACCCCTAAATGTAGGGCTGCAGAGTCCGTCTTCGAACTCGACCTTAACCTTGACACAAAGAATCCTCACACCAAGTTTCATCAAAATATCCCAATCCCTTCGAGAGCTATCGTGCCGACAGAAGGACCGACAGACATACAGACAGACAACTTTTACATAGTCACATGTAGGCTATCGCTCCACTTACATTTTGGGATCCCAAAAGCTCAAACTGAAACGGGCAGACTGCCGAGAGAAATACCTCTTTATCCCCAAAACATTTGTCTTCTTAGCAATTGGATCGAATAACGTGATAAGACCACTGGCAACCGCATTAGTGGAGTTACTGCATTCTATATGTTTTCGGAATGCAATTGGATAAACGAGAAAGTTAATAACGACCGCACGAGTCCAGGAGATTATCCGAATTTTCGAAGAAAAACAGGAAAGGGATGGCACTTCGGACTCCCTCTTCCCTGCATTAATACTGTAAGGATATTGGACACTTTTAGCCGTTGCCAAGAGCTCCGGAATTTGGTAAAGAGATTACTGGAGTTGATATCCTTGTGCGTACTTACTGGTATCAGGGACCCATAAATTTCCTGTAATGACTCGCCATTCACGGGGGCTTGTCAATAAGAGATTTCTGATGCGCTCTTGACCGAGCGTCAGTTAGTTCGAGAAATACCCACGGGGATAGAATACCCGATTATCCAGAAAGACAAAATTTTTCGCAGCTGTTGTGCTGAACTAGGAATATTTCTCTGTAATGGGAGAGTATCCTGGAACTTTTGTCCGAGCTTAAGTACCTGGTGGCATCCTGAATAGTCCGAACAAATTTTGTCTATCTGAGCAAGAACGCCGATTCTACCCAAGCGGAATTTTTGGAAACTAGGTGAGGCTCGGACAACATAGCAACATAGAAGCATAGGAAATGACAAGCCCCCAGAATGGCGAGTCATTACAGGAAATTTATGGGTCCCTGCTGGTACTCTGAAGTGTGAATCTACAAGTAAGGTTGGCAGATTCATAAATAAAGCACTGAAAGTTAAAAAGTTGTTTTTTGGTTGATTACTTTTACTGATGTCTACGTGTTAGTGTATTATCACTGAGTTGAACGTGTACATTGCCCCCCGGGCTTTTTCTAACACAATTATTACTATTATTGTTTACCGCTGCTATATTTTGCCTCTGATATGCAACTGCGCTGAAAAACCTTAGTGCTAGGCTTGCGCAAGCTGCAAGTAGCATCTTGGGATCCGAAAACGTAAGTGGAGGGATACCTATGACTTCGTAAAAGTTGTCCGTCTGTCAGCACGATAACTCTCGAAGGGGTAGAGATATTTTCTTCAAACTTGGCATGAGGGTCCATTGGGTCAAAGTACAGGGCAAGTTCGTGTATAAGCCCCGTAGACCCATATTTAGGGGTGGGGGAGGGATTTTTAATTAAGGGACAATAAAAATGTTCTAAAAAGTCAATGAGGTAGTCGATCTACGGGTAAGAAGACATGCTGGAACCATATCTAAAACTTCATTTCTCGCCCGACAATTAGTTCGTCCGGAATCCAGCCAAAACTGGAAAATTTGCAAAAAGTAAAAGTTTTATTTTAAGTTATTTAAACGTTCGAGTCAGGGCTAAGAAGACATGCTCAATCCGTATTTGATAATCATTTTCTACCCTGGTATTATAGTTCGCCTGGAATCCGGCCGAAACCGAAAAATTTGAAAAGTTTTGTCTGAAGTTGATTCGAGGTTCGATGTAGCACGGAAAGGAGGCATAATGGATCCGTAGACTATATGAAAATTATTTTCTCGCTGGACAAATAGTTCGCCCAGAATCTGGCCAAATCCTGAAAATTTTTCAAAGGTTAAAGTTTATCTGAAGTTGATTAGAGGTTCGATATAGGGGTAAGGATATATGCTGAATTCGTTTTGACTTATATTTTTTTGCCGGACAAGTAGTTCACCCGGAATCCGGCCGAAACCGTATAGTTGGAAGAAGTAAGGCAGGAAGTTTCGATCAATTACATCAAAGTAGATATGACGAATAGGGGTAAACATACATGCTGAATCCATACCTGAACTTGGTTTTCTCGGATGACTAGCCATTGGCATTAAGTTTTTAAATTTTAATAGAAACAAGAGCTATGAGCTCAAATGGCACTTGTTATGAGTAGGTGGTACAAGAAGTAGACGAGAATGTCACAAATACCCCCTTCAACCCCCTAGGATCGGATATATAAATAAGGCATCTAGTTTCGTGCGAGTCTGATTTCCGGCTCCGTAACGTCTTTCCGTCTGTCTTCTCTTACCGTTCACATTTTTTTGCAAAATTTGCGTCCTGATCAGGAATCGAAGTCACATTACTCGAGAATCTGGAAGCAACTGACATGAAAAAAGATCCAAAATTTTCGTCTATCAGCCATATGCTGAAAATTACAAATTTATTTTATGAGGGTTATGGACATTAACCAAGAAAATAAAAAAGGTGCAAACCGTCGCTATCTTCCCCAACACTATTTTTGGCCAGTAAAAAAGTGCTTATTGTGCGAGATAGATTGAGTTCTTGATAATACTTCTGGAAATCCAGCAAAAACAAAAGCTTCAAAATCATCAGTGTGACCGTACCGTAATCCCTCTACGTTGCATACCATGTAACGATTTTAATAGTTGCGTTTTTGCAGATACCATTGTATCTAATAACACGGTCTAAAGTCGTTTTTGCAGTTATCGTGGTACTTGATACCACGGTCAAAAGGCGTGTTTGCAGTTGTCGTTGTTATCTGGCCAGTCATCGTTGTATCTGATATTCAGATACCACGGTCCGACAGCGGTAACTGATCGTGGTATCGGAAAAAGTCATCTCAGTTTCATCAATTTTTGCCAAATTGTTAGGAAAGAAGTTAGGCACTTAGTGATGTGACTGGATATCAGGTTTTCTTTTGTGATGACTTTGAAAAGCGAAATTTCGGCAATTGTCATTTTTGCAGAGCAACCGTATATCAGATACCACGGTAACTGCAAAACGACTAATTGCAGATCCAGTTACCGTGGTAACAGTGTGTTAACCAGCGGCTTTCATGTGGAGATACACTGAAGGCCAAGGATAAATCGGCCGGAAGATGCAAAATTATGGTCCGTGTGCTTTAACCGCACTAGAAAAATTGAAGAGCCATACCTGGTTTAAACGAGTTAACTTCTCCTCCGTGTTCGTAAAAAAACCTGTCCCCAAACTTCAATCGGGCAAACTGATCAGCAATTATCTTCACAAAAGTCGGTCCCAGAAGACTGCCGGGTCGACGAACCTCGCTCATACCGGCAATGTAAAGGTCGATTTCGTCAGGAGTTCGGTACAGCTTTCTCATTTTATCGATAGTCTAGAAAATAATAAAAAGATACTGGTGAAAGTGTAAATGCTATGCACGCGAAGCGCACTATAAACAATTGGTCAAACAAACATAGTACGGTACTTCTTCAGATTCTCTTAATACGTACTTCGTCTCCCCCCTTGGTCAAGAAATACCAATAAATTAGAGGGTTACGGGCTATTTTTAATTCAGCCTCTTATACAAGGAAGCCTTATATTCTTTATTATCTTAATTGCAGTATGAGGGCTCTTCTCAGTTGCATTCTTTCTTTACGACAAACAGATGTAAAATCTTTAATTGCTTACTCACGAGTTGCTCACATAGCTTTTGTTATTGCAGGTATGCTTATTTTGAATTTTTATGGGAATAATGGTTCTTTAGTAATAATATTGGCTCATGGGCTATGTTCGTCAGGTCTTTTTTTTATGAAATTATATAACATAACAGACCCTGAGCTTGCTATTGCTAACCTGATTAACAAGTACAGTAGAGGTATGCTTATCTGAACGTTTGTTCACAGTGGACTTTGCCATTTTCATGCACTTGCTGTGTTTAAAGCTCACTACCAGTTAGCCAAAGTCGGTAATTCAGGGCATCTGAAAACACCAGTATAGGTAGTTTGCATCTTCATTCTGCCATTTAGCTCAAAACTGCACTGCTGACATTAAAGTAACTGTTCACATAAGCATACATCTACTGTACAACTCAAAAACCCAGTCCCACCTCTGGAGCAAAATTCTCAGAGTCTACGTGTGTCTAATCGAGTCTAATCGTGTTCAGTTGTCAATCAGAGAGTTTTTCAGTTGTATTTGTTGATTTTTTTTTCTTATGTTTTCTTACTCCGTCCTTTTTTCTTTTTGAAATGACGGGTGATAAATACAAAAATAAAAATAAATACTTCTTCAGCCCAAGCTGAATGCGAACCATAGATAGATAGATAGATCGGTGTTTAAAGAAGCCTTTGGGCCATGAACAAAAACAAACCAAAAACAGTACATCCTTTGCATTCATAATAATCAATTTATAATCATTCATATTTAATCAACTTAAAAAAAAAATCCTCAATCTTCAACTAACCTCACATACTTTTAATTGTCTTACTTAAATTGTCCATAAATGCACCAATCCTGCATATACTTCTAGGGTTTGTACTATTATTACTATTAAGTAGATCCTTTACTGACATAACTATACCATTCAAAAGCATCGCCCGCGGGACAGACAACTCCTGGCACTTGTAAAGAGGAGCCATATTGTACTGTTGCTGCTGTGTCGGCAGATTGGGTGGTTGAAATGGGAGGGCTTATCCACAATCAACATTATTGGTTGATTTAAGTTTTGCTGTGGAATACCGCTTGGGGTTTGAATTTCATTCACTGAAAATGCCGTTCTACGTTTCTTCATGGCTAGGATAAAACTACGCTTTCCCCATCCATTTATCGCAGTCAGAGTACTACTGCAAGCTATGCAAATTTTATCACGTTTTGTCACGCAAGTCAAGGGACATGGAAAGAGACTAAAAACAGCGGAAGCCTTGAGAAATTTGCTGTAATCATACCTAAGCTCTAAAGTACCCGACGAAAAATTTATCTCAAAATAGTAGTACAAAATGAGATTGGTGCTTTCTCTTATTCGATGGCATTTTCCAAGATATTCCCTCGGAAGAGCATTATGGAGAGGTTCTCTTTGTCGACGATGTTTTCAAAGAAATATATAACTTCATACTGATCAAAACGAAAATTTATTATGAGCTCGAGCATGTGCTGCGCTTGAGTGAATCGGACGGTATCTACCCGGCGAAAAATTTATCTCAAAATAGTAGTATCAGGGACCCATAAATTGCTGTAATGACTCGCCATTCAGGGGGCTTGTCATTTCCTATGCTTCAATGTTGCTATGTTGCCCGAGCCTCACCTAGTTTCCAAAAATTCCGCTTGGGTCGAGTCGGCGTTCTTGCCCAGATAGACAAAATTTGTTGGGACTATTCAGCATGCCATACCTAAGCTAGACCTAAGCTAGGACAAAAGATCCAGGATACTCTTCCATTACAGAGAAATATTCCTAGTTCAGTAGAACAGCTGCGAAAAATTTTGTCTATCTGGATAGTCGGGTATTTTATCCCCGTGGGTATTTCTCGAACTATCCGACGCTCGGTCAGGAGCGCATCAGAAACCTCTTCTTGACAAGCCCCCTGAATGGCGAGTTATTACATGAAATTTATGGGTCCCTGATAGTATGAAGTTGTACGAAAAAGTAGCATGCAGTACTAACTGATGCTACTACATGCTTCTACTTCAAGGCTACCGTGTTACTGCATACTACTGTATGCTACTATTAGCAAGACTGGATGCTACTATGGCAAGACAGGATGCTACTATGGCAAGACAGGATGCTACTGGATACTACTACATAAGATTGGACCAGTCTGAGGCACATTAAATGATAGTATTCTTTGCTATTACATAGTATTACATGCAACTTTTTCTTACAACTACCATACAACGACGCAGGCTACAAATTTTTCATCGGGTAGTCAACTCTCCCAGAACATTGTAGCAGAAACACTATGTAGTGCGGATTGTCCTTTAAAAATATGGCGTCACTTTATCTGTACTACATATCTTCCAGTGGAGTGGGGCGGCACTATGAGGCTTTTCCAAACTTTCTACTGTCCCTTCCGTCTAGTTCCACTACACTCACTTACCACCTCCAGGGGCGTCACGATGGGGGGGGGGGGGGGGGACATTGTAGCAGAAACACTATGTAGTGCGGATTGTCCTTTAAAAATATGGCGTCACTTTATCTGTACTACATATCTTCCAGCGGAGTGGGGCGGCACTATGAGGCTTTTCCAAACTTTCTACTGTCCCTTCCGTCTAGTTCCACTACACTAACTTACTCTAAACGCTTTCATTCTGATTCACTTCCCTCCAGGGGCGTCACGACTGTGGGGGGGAGGGGGGGCGCCCCCCCCACCCACCCAATGCTGTCGGGCAGTCGGTAAAAAATAACTGAGTCGGCGCGAAGCGCCGCGATTTTTCGTCAAAACAGCTGATTTTTTTCATGAAAACAGTCGGTTTTTCTGAAAATTGGTCGATTTTTCGTCAAAATAGTCGGTTTTTCTGGAAATCCGTGGCTTTTCTGAAAATCAGTAAATTTTTTTCAAAACTGTCATTTTTTGTTGTTTAAAACAGTCGTTTTTTCTGCAGAAACAGTCGGTAAAAATTACCAGCCAGTCGGTAAATGCCTCGTCCCCCCCCACAAACATTTTGGCTAGTGACGCCTCTGCTTCCCTCTGCACATTCACTCAAATGACCAGAGCCTCGTTTTTGTTGCAATAGCGCTTCCGCATAGCTGCTGCAGCACTTCTTTGCTTTTGCACAATATGCGTTTTTGGATTCAATTTCTTCTTGGTTGAAGCGGCAGCGCTGCAGCATCTTGCAGGGAAACACGGCCTTGGTCGGTGAGCAAGTCCGTGATTCTTGAGAAGCGCTGTCGTCTTCCTTGGAAGCGCTGCAGTGCAAAAACGGATGTAAAAAAAATCAGTCCGGAATCGGCGGAAACGTGGACTTGCAGCGTGCAACAAAAACGAGGCTCAGCACTCTCGTCTAAACATTCGTACAAAAGACATAAGTACGAACCCGTTTTCGCTATATATTCTAGTACGATTTCCTACTCGCACTGCTCTGAGAATTTTCATGACTGGAACTAATGAGTGAGGAGAGAGGGGTACCTTGCGTATGAATCGGTTCTGGATTGCCAAGGGTCACAAACTTAGCGATTCGCCAGATGACAGTGCAACCCCTTATTACTGAAGTCATCAGATCCGCCGCTAGAAATATCTGGGCCATACGATCAGGATGGGAAGCACAAGACTCCCCAAAGCTATCCTCCAGTGGTATCCGGAGGGATCCAGACGAAGAGGCCGACCGAAGAACACTCTTCGCCGTACCCAAAGACAATAATAGTGGGAAAGACCGGTGACTTCGCTAAAATCGGGTCTCTGAAAATCGATCGGAACGCTGCCAAGCGTTTGGACTTTGTCCAATTTCGAGCGGTAGATGATTAATATAATCAAAGCAAGAGGGCGTGAGTAGGCAATAGTTGCGTTTTTGCTGAAACCATGGTATCTGTTACCACGTTCTAAAGTCGTTTTCGCAGTTATCGTGGTATCTGATACCACGGTCAAAAGGCGTTTTTGCAGTTATCGTGGTATCTGGCCAGTTATCATGGTATCAGATATTCAGATACTACGGTTCGACCGTGGTAACTGCTCGTGGTATCTGAAAAGTCATCTCACTTTCATCAAATTTTGTCAGATTGGTGAGAAAGAAGTTTAGCACTTAGTGATGTAACTGGATATCTGTTTTTCTTTTGGGATAACTTCGAAAAGTGCAATTTCGGCAATCGTTGTTTTTGCAGAGCACCGTGTATCAGATACCACGATAACTGCAAAACGACTAATTGCAGATCCAGTTACCGTGGTAACAGATACCATGGTATCAGCAAAAACGCAACTAATGTCTGTCAACATTAATTGATTCGAAATCGTGAATTCAACATTTGTTTCCGTAAAAAAGCTATTTAGTCTTTTCCTACTTGTTTTTTATTCCAATTAAAGAGGAAATCTGAGTGGAGAGAGGATGCTCTTCATAAACGATACGAAAAAAAATCAACAAAACGTGCTTTGATGATGATTCTGCGGAGAGCGATGGAAGAAAATGTCAACAGAGCGATTTTTTTACGAAAGAACATCCGCTAAACGGCGCTGATTGTTGTGACTCATGGAGCTTACGGGAGTTTCCGGCCGTCTTTGGCCGTACCCGATGAAAAATTTATCTCAAAGTAGTACTATGAAGGAGTACGAAAAAGTTGCATGCAGTACTAACGATGCTACTACATGCTTCTACTTCAAGGCTACCGTGTTACTGCATACTACTATATTGTACTATTAGCAAGACTGGATGCTACTACGGCAAGACAGGATGCTACTGGATACTACTACATAAGATTGGACCAGTCGGAGGCACATTAAATGATAGTATTCTTTGCTATTACATAGTATTACATGCAACTTTTTCGGACAACTACCATACAACTACGAAGGCTACAAATTTTTTATCGGGTACCTACCAGTTGGACCTTCATAATATCAACGCGTCTACCCAGCCCGAATGGTAAGATGTATGGGCAGCGGCCCTTATGAGAGACGACTGGCGGCTCTTCTTGGATGCCCTAAGAGCCTCTGGAGGTACAGGGGGAACTAAGGTCTAAGGTAAGGTTGCCACGATGTTTGATTGTCTTCTATTTATCTATAATATTGACAACACACCTGTAATAATGTTTTCCTTCCCCGACGTTGACCCTGAAGATTGACAGCCTGACGAGGACCCTTGCCAAGAAGGGCCGAAACATCACTGATGAATAGCTGACGTATCCGTTGTATAAATTATTTGAATATATGTTTCAAAGTCAGCTTGGGCTCAAGGAATATTTGATTTTTTTTTATATATGTATAATCGTTTATGTGTAGTATTGCATTTGTTTTCTCCCTTTTCTTTTTTGTTCCCAATATAATTATGCTATGTGATTAAATTATTGAGTCCTGCCTGGTCTGTTATGATATTAAATCTTTTTTTTTGTAAAATTCCAATATATGTTAAATTTGTCTCTCTCTCAATGAGTGTTACTTTGTTGTTTCTTTTCTTTGTAGTTTATTCTTATGCCAATGTTTTTGTTATTTATTTTGTCATTTTGACCCTAGTTGGTCGTCTCTTATAGTTAAAAAAAAAAAACACTGGAGTGCACTTACTTTTTCTGTAAAGACATCACCGAGGTCATACCAGCTGTAAGCTTTGCGAAGTCCCATCAGCTCTCTATATTTGTTGTATCCGGGGAGTCCGTGATCTCGTCCCCTCCAGACGTTGAAGGCAATGAGATCGAACCCCCACTCAGAATCTTCGCGTTTAAACAAATAGTCAGTGACCTAAAAAAGGAAAAAATTACGTCCCGTTGTCTGCCTCCGCTCCCACATAGACAATAAATCGATCTGCAGAAGAGAGACTAAACAAGGTCAAAGCTTTCGATGGGATCCTAAAGGGTAATATTTATCGGGTTTGATAGTACAAAACAGATACGTCAGCTGGATTTTATTAGGGCTATATTTTGGCCCTTCTTGGCAAGGGTCCTCTTCAGGCTCAAAGCCTGAGAAAGTTTTGAGAAAGAGTCATTGAGAAAAAATCATTTGGGGTCCCTGATATGCCTGCTAAGTTTCATCGTCCTAGCTTTCGTGGAAGTGCCCGAACTAGCACAACTCGGACCGACAGAAACTGCGATCACTATAGGCACTTGGCCGAAGGGCAAGTGCCGTAAAAATTGCAACAAATTAAAGAGCTAGACTTCAATAATTAACACAAAAAAGAGGAAAAGGATACTTAAAATTTCGCGTTGAAAAACTCACAAAGGAGGGGACATAACTTCTTCCGTACCGCGCATGAATTGCCCGATTAGGTTAGATCTTAGGAACTGGTCATGCTGCCATTCTCGTTGGCCTTATAGGGTCGGGATTCGGGAATGTGGGGAGGGGTGGGGGAGGGGGATGTGACGATGGTTGGGGTCTTCCAGCATGAACTCTTGCTCTTAGCATTATCGAAACTCTAATCAACTTCAGACAACACAATACTCAGTCTTACCAATGTTCCGGTTTTAACCGGATTCCGGGCAAATTACGTGTCCGGCGAAAAAGATTCGGAAAAGGATTCAGCATGTCTCCTCCTACCCCTGAATCGACTATCTCAATAGCTTTTAACCAATATTTATTTCGCCCCTTATCCCAAGGCAGAAGGCAATGCTGTTTCTAAGAAACTTGTAAGTTCTCACCCTCGGGAACATAGTTCACAGACATTCAAACGAAACCTTTCTTTCGCATGTCTGGATTAGAAACACTGCACTAATGACATCATGACGCGGAGCTTAGGACAAGCCCAATCCCAAGAGACCCACCAAGAAAATTACCTCCTGCGACTCCTTATTTCATCAACTTGGATCTGACGGAATTCTTCTTAAGGATGTCCTTAAGTAGCTGCTTCTAATTCAAAGATGCGAAAAAATAATTGTTGGAAATTTCTTTGTTAGCTCGAAAATTAGCTCCAGCGACTCGTCGCCAACCTCATCGACTTGGGACTCACGTAACTCCACTTTGGGATGTCCTTGGTGCAGCGTTGTGGAATATCTTTGTTGTAATACTCCGGAAATTAGCTCCCGAGGTTCCTCATCAGTGTCGTAAACTTGGATCTGACTGAATTCTGCTTTAGGATGTCCTTAGCGTAGCTGCTTCTAATCCAGAGATGCGAAAAAAAATAATTGTTGGGAATTTCTTTGTTAGCTCGAAAATTAGCTCCAGCGACTCGTCCTCAACCTCATCGACTTGGGACTCACGTAACGCCACTTTCGTATTTCCTTGGCGCAGCTGCTTGCAATCCTAAGATGCCAAACAAAAAAATCGGGAATGTCTTTGCTATATTAGTCCGGAAATTAGCTCCTGAGGTTCGTCGTCAATGACGCCAACTTGGATCTGACTTGGCTCCGCGTTTTTGTTCACAGTACAGCTGCTGCTAATATCGAGACGAAAAACAACAAGCTCTGTGGGTGGGGCATTTCTTTGAGATGATGGAGGGGGGGGGGGAAGATATTTGTGCGACGAAAGAAAAGGAAATTCTTACATCATTACTAAAATGTTCGTCTGCCGACTGGGGCTCTGTGGTCACCAGCCCACGGAGAATGCCATCATACACATCAGGTCTCAAGAGAATGTGAGGATTGTTGTAATAATATCTCAGCTGCATTCGTTGGTACGGCTTTCCATAGTCGTCGACGAGACTGGAAAGAGAACAAGAGCTGAAAGCTGAAATGGCACTTGCAAGGGTAAGTAGCATGTATCTCTGCGAAGGGTCGCGTGCAACAAATGAAACGTCTAGGAAATGTGCTCTAGCCGACTGGGTATGATTACGCTTAACAAGACTTGTTCGGCTATTATTCAGGATACCTCCAGTTTGATTGGTATTGCATATGGTCGTTTATGTCCAAACAAAGGTCGCTACAACCGGAAGCCACTTGGGCGAATTTATACCGCTTTCTGCAGTCTTGTATTGTTCTGGTGTTAATCATACTCTGAGAAAAAAAAACATTAAAGCTGTGAATGAATGAAGGGTTTATCACGTACTGCCCAAGGGCGTAAGTGCAGTAAAAAAGGACAAAGAAATGTAAAATAATCACAGAACACTAAAAAAAATATTTTCATAAAGGTTCACTAATTTAGAATCACATTGATGGGATCGTGGACAGGCAAGTTTCGGAGAACAGAGATTAGAGGAGAGGGCTTCAAGCGTCAACAATGGGTCGGATATTAACAAACGGCGGATCAGGTAGCGGTTCCGCGTGCGCCTTGGTCTGCGTCGTGCGTCTTTGAAGACGTGCTATTATAATCATTGTAAATTTTTGATATACCTTCCTCGTTCCTGCCGCAACCACAAATTCGTTCATAAGTTCGGCGTCCGAGATGTCATTCGTTCACTAGAGAAAACGTCAGCGTCACTACTATGTACATCTCGTCATCCTGGTCATCACATGATGTTTTTCATGAATTTTTCAGGCCCAGTTAGAAATTATGTCTAAATTATGTGTGTTTATACTGTTATTTATCTTGTGCTGTTTTTCGTTGTTATATATAAAGTATAAAATAAAATATATATTACTTATGTTGAAGTTATTTATCGTTTGCTTTATTTTTGAGTGCGCTCGAGCTCTGTGCTCAGAGGCGGAAATTTTGAAAGGATATATTTAGGTTTGTAAACAAAAATAACCCTAAACCTTAGAACCGTCGTTTAATTCTCCTCTGGATTTTGGTGGTGGGGGTAAGTAATCTGCTCAGTCAAGAGCCTAACTTGAAATCTATTATTCTTCTAATATCCGTGAATGGAAAGGTATCCTTAGTCTTAGGCTCTACTTACACGACTGTTACAGTTACTGGCATTTTTTCCGGCTGTTTTCTTTCCTTCTTTCCATCCTTCTGAACTTTCTGCGTCAAAGTTACTTCTTGAAAATTCTAAATTCCTTCTTGGTTTCCCCACTTTCATAAGTAAATCTTTTCGAACTTCTAACCCAGAATCCATTGCAGCTTTATGATCGTAAAATGACAAGAGCTGTAAGCTCATGTGGCACTTGTAACTGTATGTAGTAGGTAAGGGCTCTGTCAGATTGATCGGGTCCCTGATATGCCTGTCTAGTTTCGTCTTGAAAATCGCCATCATCGGAATTCCGAAAGGAATTATATTTTTTTCAAAGTTAATAACAAATGTATTTATATGGTGTACAAATAAATTTACTTAATGGCCATAAACCAATTTATAGGCTGGGTCCGGCTTCGGTCTTGGAATGAATTTCTGACCAGTAAATCTTTTCTAACTTCCAACCCAGAATCCATTGCAGGTTTTTTTAAGTATCGTAGATGACGTATCCGTTTTATGCACTATTTGAATATATTTTTGATTGACTGATTGAGACAAACCTACCCTCACATTCGATTTCGCGCAAGAACAGAAATGGAAATGAAAGGAGAAACCCCAGATGGTGAGCCAACGGAAACCTGAAGGAAGTTAATGTATCTGCGGTTTATTCAGCGTCCCTGGCACTTCCGTGGAAGGCAAAGGTTGTTGTTGTCAAGCTACACACAGAAGATTTGATTTTAAGTAGAAAAGCGTACTTTCAGGCCATCTTTCAGGCCATCTATTTCAGAATCTAGAAGTCGCAAATGTGCTTTAGTTTCACCTAGCGGGACGAATTTTTTGTCGGCTCGAACGGAAGAGAATGTACTGCGTCAGAAGCCGTTTTTGGGATCCCAGAACGTAAGTGGAGGGATACTTATGACATCGCAAAAAATATCCGTCTGTCTGTAAGCACGATAACTGTCGAAGGCAATGAGATATTTTGATGAAACTTAGTGTGAGGATTCTTTGGGTCAAGGGTAAGGTCAAGTTCGTAGATGGACTCTGTAGCTCTACATTTACGGGTGGGGGAGGGGGTTTCAAATAAAGGGGCAAACATTTTTTTTTTTAAAAGCTAATGAGATAGTTGATTTAGGGGTAAGGAGACATGCTGAATCCGAATATGAAAGTTATTTTGTTGCCGGACATGTAGTTCACCCGGAATCCGGTGAAAACGGGACACAAAACTTGTCGACCAGTTTTCGGCTATAGCGGTCTACCCCTTTATTCTCTAACGATTATAGCTGTGCGCACGTGGCACGTGCCCGTGACCGTGTGTTGTTTCAGTGACGTAATCGAAGGTCGAAGGGGGCGAGGCGAAAGAGACATGGGGTGAATGTGTTTATTTTATAGCGGGTTTCTATGGGGAGGAATTGAAATTATTAATTAGTATGCGTGCTGATATTAAACCGCTGGGAGATAGGAGGAGGTACACGGGAAGGCCGATTGGGAGGATTGGTCCTTACTTCTGCCCGATGTGTGGAGAGCGAGAGTGTTTGCGACATCTAATGTGTTATTGTAAGAAACGTAGTAGGAATTGTAGGAATAAGTGAGGGGTTGCTCACTGAAAAAGGTGTACTTGTTAAGGAAGGGGTTGCTCACTGGAAAAAGATGTACTGGATAAGTAAGGGGTTGCTCAGTGGGTGTAATAAAGTTGTTTAGGGAGGGGGTGGGGTCAGCCGGTCCCAGGTACTCGTGAACCAATCCCAGGTGCACGCGAGGGGTTAGGAATTGGGTGTACCCGTTAAAGGAGTACTCGAGGGGGGTTGGGGTTGATTCATGGTGTACCAAAGAGGGAACTGCTAGGGTGCGCGAGGGGCTACTCACTGAAAGAAGGGTGAACTGGGTAAGTGAGGGGTTGCTCACTGAAAAAGGTGTACTTAGTAAGGGAGGGGTTACTCACTGGAGAAAAGTTGTACTGGATTAGTGAGGGGTTACTCAGTGGGTGTACTAAAGTTGCCCGTCAGCAAAAAACTTCAAAATGGTAACATTTTTGTTGTAGGCTACATATTCAAGCGGTTGATTATGGATAAATAGCAAAAATGTTAAAGGGGTCTAGCGAAGACTTGGAAATGTACAAGATTCGATTGTCTGGATCAAGAAGTCTGATAAAAATTAAAATTTGTCGGATCCCATCGAAACCTTTGGTCTTGTTTTATTCGGCGAATCAAACAATCTTGATAACTAACTCTTGGTGCCAATGAAAAATCGTCGTGTGCCCCACGAACGAACCAGAAATGTCACGGAAACAAACGTTGTGATTGGTTTACACAGGATTTGAATCAATTTAGAGGGTTAATTATTTAATTAATTAATCGTTCAATTCCATGTTATCTTTCTACAAAAAATAGTGGTAAATAATCTTAAATAATCAACAAACGTTGTGATTGGTTTACACAGGATTTGAATCGATTTATGGGGTTTACTAATTATTAATTAATTCGTTTAATTCCATGTTATCTTTTGACAAAAAAAAGTAATAAATAATCATAAATAATCACATATATGTTACAAATAAAGCATAATACGACGGCAAACATAAGCTAACTACAAAGCATGCCAGTTAAAAATAGGGAACATGTGGTCTCTTCACTTAGATCTTTGGTGAGTCTGTGCTACGGGTTGCCTTAACTGACAGATTTGTAGTCACAGGGGGTAAAATGGACCGGTGCACATCCGAGGCCAGACATTTTTTGCCAAATTTCAGTAGGAGCTCGTGTCTCCTATCAGAGAGAGTTTGCAGACGTAATGTCTTAAGGCTGTCTCCGTAGGACTCGTGTTTCTGCCCAAGAATGATACAGCAAGCTCTCTTCTGAATTCCTCCCAACTTCTCGCTTTGCTGAAATGAGAGTCCAGCATGCCACACGGCAAAGGCGTACTCAATCACAGGTCGGACGCAAGATTTATAGATACATAGATAGATAAAAAGATATTTTTATTGATCTAACTCGTAGCGCCGACATGGCACCAAATACATCGACCAAGTTAAAGGTTCATTGTTTTGCTGTTTATGAATTCGATGCGTTATTCTCAGCGGTTGAAAATGTTTTTTTTTTTTTTGGTCGTGCGTCCCAGATGGGGCAAGTCAAGCTCCTTTCCTTTCCTTTCTTTCCTTTTTTTCTTTGTTTTTGTCGAAGTTTTCGTTGTTGTTGATGTTTTGTTTTGAGGGTAATAGTCCCTTACAGGTTCACCTCAAGGCACTGAAGATTCTAGTTTTTTGTTTTAATAAACCCTTCTTTCTTTCATTCATTCATTACATTTAATGTCTTAAAATACTTGAATATATACAACCATCACATAAAAGCAAATAAATCACTTGAAATTCACTCGTTTTTTGTTAATTTTCTCAGTAAAATATGGTACAAAGGAATTCGGATACCGGTTAGTGCGACATTTAACTGGCACCAGGAGATTTTGGTGCCGAGCCCGTCCTGTCGCCGGTGCTAGACCGGGCAGAATATGGGAGCGACTAAAACCAGGAAGGGAAGGGAACGCCAGAAAAGCAGGAAGGCATACTAAAACGAGGAAGGAATTCAAGGCTGCGAAAAAATTGAAAGCTGAACCGTTCCCTTCCTCTGTTTAGTATTCTTCGAGGGGTCGACAACTTTACAAACTCAAAGTTCACCATCCCTTCCTCGTTTTAGTATCCTGACATGGGTAGGCATTAAGTTCAGTGAGGGGTCAGCAACTATCAAAATTGTAATTCACCTTTTCATTTCTAGTTCAGACCGATACTACAGGATACTAGAACGAGGAAGGGATGGTGAACTTTGAATTTGGAAAGCTGCCGACCCCTCAAAGAATACTAAACAGGGGAAGGGAACGGTGCAGCTTTCCAGTTTTGAATTCTGGCGACAGCCTTCCTCGTTTTAGTAAAACATTTGAAAACTAAACGCACCGTGGTTAAAAAGTGGGAAAACTATGCAAATAAAACAATTAATGAACAGAAGCTTCTCAGATCCTTATGTCTGAAAGAATTGCCAGCGGACGCTGAAGATCCCGACCAACGTTTCGTTGTGTGAAGGGCAAAACTCGGCAAGGGCAAAAAAGCGCAAAAAATCGTACGCTAGAAACGAAACAATTGAGAAAGCTGGGGATTTTAGAAGCTTATAGTTCTGTATGGGAGCTAGGTACATTACAAAAAGGCAGAATAAGCAAGAGGGGTCCTTGAACAAAGTTCACCATAAGCTTATTGACAGCAATACTGAAGGCCATATTTGATGGTGCAAAACGGATACGTCAGCTGAATTTTATTGGAGCTATATTTCGGCCCTTCTTGGCAAGGGTCCTCTTCAGGCTCAAAACCGCTCAAGTTGGAAAAACGAACTTGTGGGAAACAGCGGTTTTGAGCCTGAAGAGGGCCCTTGCCAAGAAGGGCCGAAATATAGCTCCAATAAAATTTAGCTGACGTATCCGTTTTGCACTATCAAACATGATTCGCAGTCAGTTTGGTTTGGAGGAATATTTAAATAGTGAAGGCCAGTGGGCCTAAGCGACTACCCTGGGGTGCTCCACATGATATTGTCCGGAGTTCAAATATGTTACCTTTACTCAAATGCACGCACTGGTGACGACCCGTAAGAAAGCTCGCAAGCATTCGAATCATACATTTTCTGGCTCCCATTGTGGTTGCTTCACGAAGATCCAACCCATACGGGCAATTCATGCGCGGTACGAAAGAAGTTTTGTCCCCTCATTTGTGAGTTATTTCAACACAAAATTTTAAATTCTTTTCTTCTTTTTTGTGTTATTTATTGAAGTTTAGAGCTTTAGTGTTGCAATCCTTTTTCTTGTGCAAGTATCGAATACAAAATTATCATATCGAATACTTGCACATAAGAAAATTGGTCAGTGTTCATTCGTCAATAGGGTAACTGAACCGTGGAACAGTTTGCCAGCAGAAGTTATTGATTCAGGCAGTTTCCAAACGTTTAAGCGTGGGATAGTCGACACCCCATTTTACTCAGTTACTTTTGTAGTTTGAAAATTTGTTTACTTTTGTAGTGTGTCAGTCTCTGTGTGTAAAGTGTATCTGATCCGTTTGTACTTGTGTAGTAGTGGCGACAAGCTAAAAGCTTAACGCCAAATGTAATAATAAATAAATAAATAAATAAAAGCGCAACTGTATATAGTTACGTTTGACGAGAGAACAAATATTCGTTTTTATGTTAATACAGTACGGAATATTTTCGAATAATAAAGATTGATTGATTGATGACGATTTGGTAGACAAGATAATCGAATGCCTTTATTGGATCAGCGATTAGTACGCCAACAAAGTGGCCCGGCTCTTCGGGATGTGGAAGTATTTCATACAACGCACGGACCAGGTATTGTAAACCTAGGGGTTCGTTTGGGTGACGTTTCTTGTTCTTCCAAGGTTCACTGGCGGTGCTTTGGACTTAGTCACATCAGGGACCCATAAATTTCCTGTAATGACTCGCCATTCAGGGAGCGTGTCAATAAGAGATTTCTGATGCGCTCTTGACCGAGCGTCAGATAGTTCGAGAAATACTCACGGGGATAAAATACCCGACTATCCAGATAGACAAAATTTTTCGCAGCCGTTGTGCTGGACTAGGAATGTTTCTCTGTAATGGAAGAGTGTCCTGGATCTTTTGTGATAGCTTAGGTACTAGGTGGCATGCTGAATAGTCCCAACAAATTTAGTCTATCTGAGCAAGAACGCCGATTCGACCCAAGCGGAATTTTTGGAAACTAGGTGAGGCTCGGGCAACATAGCAACATAGAAGCATAGGAAGTGGCAAGCCCCCTGAATGGCGAGTCATTACAGGAAATTTATGGGTCCCTGGTCATATAGAGTATTCTCGATAGGTGAAGCTAACTGCTCCCGCATTGGGGACCAGGGGAGTCACGACTGGGGGGGAGGGAGGGGGGGGGGGGACGCCCCCCCCCCCAATACTGTCGGCCAGTTGGTAAAAAATAACCGAAGCGCCGCGATTTCTCGTCAAACAGTTGATTTTTTTCATGAAAACAGTCGGTTTTTTCAGAAAATTGGTCGATTTTTCGTCAAAATAGTCGGTTTTTCGGAAAATCAGTGAATTTTTCTGAAAATCAGTCGATTTTTTTCAAAAATGTAATTTTTGTTGTTGAAAACAGTCGCTTTTTCTGCAGAAAAGTCGGTAAAAGTTACCATCCAGTCGGTAAATGCCTCGTCCCCCCCCCTTAACATTTTGGCTAGTAACGCCTCTGTTGGGGACCAGTGATAATAATAATAAAAATAAGTGTATTTAAAAGCCCAGGGGCCATATACATAACAAAACAATAAGACATATTACAAAAGAAAACAAAAATATTTTCCTACGACTATGAAGCCTCACTACTAAGCTTAGTCGCTCTTAGCTTCAGCGCTCCCTCGATATATTCGCGCACCTTTCCGAAGTGCAATTCAGAATATCCGGAAGAAGCAAAACAATCCCCTTAAAAAAAGATCCCCTTAACTCCGAAAGCTCCTGGCATCGATTGAGAAAGTGGTTCATGTTTTCCTCTTCCCCAGCTTTGCAAAGTTGGCAATTATACCTGACGTCTGGACCTGTCCTATCCCTGTCAAAAATCTACCAAACAGGGGGAGGAAATGTTACCGAATTTTATACATGTATGTCGCTCAGTATGAACGTAACGCGTCTTTTCTTCTCTTTTTCTTCCCATGTCTTTCTATAGCGTCGATGTTTCATAAATTCTGCTGCAAACCAGCGCGAAAAAAGAGTGACACAGTCCATGTTCTAATTTTCAACTTTTTCTTCCTTAAGGGTTGAGAGGAGCTCCATTTCTGAAGAAGATGCTTCCGATTCGATTGCGAGTTTTCGTGGGAAATTGACGACCGCATGTGTTGAGTTACAGAGCTCCGTCGTGTATTAATGCTTGCCTGTGGTGCATCGCCCTCTCATCACCTTGTGACAGGTTACAAATAAACATTTAAATATCACTATTTTTGGGATCTCAAAATGTCAGTGGAGGGATACCTATGACATCGCAAAAGTTGTCCGTCTGTCCGTACGACAACTCTCGAGGGGATTGAGATATTTTGATAAAACTTGGTAGGAGGATCCTTTGAGTCAAAGTACAGGTCAAGTTCGAAGATGGGCTCAGTAGCCCTATATTTGAGGTTGGTGGAGGGGTTTCGAATTAAGGGGCAAAAAAATAAATATTTTTTGAAAGCCATTGAGATAGTTGATTTAGGGGTCCGACCGAATATGAAAGTTATTTTCTCACCGGACAAGAAGTTCAACTGGAAACCGGCAAAAACTGGACACAAATGTGTCGACCAATTTTCGGTTATAGCAGTCCCTCCCCTTTCTTCCCACTAGTATAGCTCTGCGCGTTGATAATGACATAATCTTTGAATGTTGGAGAGAGCTAGCGTAATCGAAGGTCGAAGGGGTTGGTATATGTTGTTAAAGCTTAGTATGAGGATTCGTTGGCAAAGTACAGGTCAAGTTCGTAGGTGGGTCCCTAAGTCCTATATTCAGAAGCAGAGGAGGGTTTTGAATTTACGGTAAAAACATGTATGTTTTATGAGCTAATAAGATATTCACTGAAGGGGTAAGGAGGCCCGCTGAATCCACAACTGAACTTAGTTTTCTTGCCTCTGGTGATTAGCCTGGCGAAGACAAGACCCAATTGTCTGGATCAAATATTAGATTTTTGGGATCCCATCGAAACCTTTGGTCTTGTTACTATCAGGAATCAATATTAACAGCTAAACAACTAGCTGCTTAACTAGCATACAATATCAGGCGATGAATTAAGCTTACACCCCCCACCCCCAAATCCTAATCTTATACATTCCACAGCTGCATCAAACTTATTTTCGACAAATCATAACCAAAACTTTCCAAAGAAACCCCGAAACGTGCAAATCCTTCCGACAGTTTCCGCAGGGACGCCAGTTCGTTCTACCGTGAAATTTTCTTGTAACATAGATTAGAACCAACATTACTGAATCAGAAAAGCTGGAGGAATTGGTACACTGACAATCTCCTTACGGATTATTCGAAAGGGGGAACGAAGGAATTCCAAGTTGAAGCAGTCATTAATCTCGGTACAACTTCTCAGAGAATTCTCGGGCAAAGGGATCAGCTTACGAGGAATTCGAACTTCCTGGTCGTTTCCACTACGCTAAGAATTTACGACTCACCGGTGTAGAATAAGACAACTACGCGCATTTTGCTGACAGGAGCCTATAGTCTAAACACAAAATTAGCATGCGACTTCCGAAACGAGTATGAGACAGAGGGGCGTGTCTGTGTCAGCACCAACGTATATTGGGGGGGGGGGAGAAAGTGACGGGGCATCCTCCCCCCCCCCGACCTGGGATAACCAAAACAAGAGCTGCAAAACCATATGGCACTTAAGCATTGCCCAAGGAAAAGACCCGGTCTCTTGCAGTTCTTATCGGCCCATAACGGTAGCATGTACTCTTAGCAAGCTATTTGAATACCTCCTACTACCTTATATCACTAAACTTGCTCTAAATGATGACAATCAATTTGGTTTTAGATCTGGGCTAGGTTGTCAGCATGCTCACCGTGCTTTGACCTCTTTGTTAAAAGATGCCCATCGCACTCGTCGCGTACTTCATTTCGCAACCCTCGACTTGTCTAAAGCATTTGACAGTGTTTGTCATACTCAAGCATGAACAGCGTTATGCCAGAGAGGAGTAAATCCGTCGGTAATTCACGTGCTTCGTTTTTGGTACTCCCATTCTTACCTTCGCCTTAAGTCTTTAGATAATTCTTATTTTGGTCATATCCCTGTTCGTTGCGGAGTAAGACAAGGGGGAGTTCTTTCCCCGTATATTTTTAATGCTTGTATTGAAGATGTGTTGTCAAAAATATCGACTACGTGCCTACTAGGACTATCTGATATTTCATATCTGGCATATGCAGATGACCTTCTTCTGATTAGTCAAACTGAGTCTGGTCTTGCCCGCTCAGTGAACTCAGTTACTTCTTCTTTCCGCGATATCGGCCTGTACCTAAATATTGACAAGTGCGAGTTTCTTGTCTTCAACGGTAATAGTTGTTCAGAATCACTATACTGCGGTGGTTTTAGCATTCCCCGTGTTAAATCGTTTCGTTGGCTTGGCATAACAGTCTGCGATTCTATGAATGCTCTCCGGTCGCGTGCTGTAAAAGATATTAGTGATAAGCTGAGGCTCGGTTACTCTAAGATTGTTGCAAATCGTGGACACTATAGAAGAAGAGCGCTAACTCGGCTTTACTCAAATTTTGTGATCATTCTGTACTGTTCTGTACTGGTATTCGGCCACTTCTGTTGACTGGTGATCTAAAACGTATTCGCATAAATTATTACCGGTACTGCAAATTTCTCCTATATCTGCCTCGTTCTTACCGGAATACAAAACTGATAAAGAAGTATTGTGCGACAGATATTACTGGTGTTTTCGAAAAATTATGTTCCAAGCTAGCCAGTGAAGCGCCTTATAGGCTAGGGTGTTTTCATCGCCTTATCCGTCTTTTTTCTGTATGTGATTAACTTTGTTTCTTGTTTTCTCTTGTTGTTTTTCTTTTTGTATTTACTCCACTTAACCTCTGTTCTGTAAAGTGGGTGATAAATAAATTATTATTATTATTATTATTATTATTAAATAGGTGTTGCAAGGTGTATTACCGCGTATAAGCCTTATTACAGATTCCTCTTTTCCTCGGGGCGCGCTGTAATAAGGTGAATAAGAAAAATGGAGCTCGGCCCTATTCTTCCTTATGCAGAGCCAATCAGATCACTTGGTTGGTTCCGCCAGCGGGCCGAGGAGTAGGCGCAGCGCCGTCAGGGTTGCCAAAGAATGCACAACAGTTCTACTTTGTTGGAAGCCAAAGAAACAACTTTTCTTAAAAAAACACGTTTTTGTTCTATTACGACTGATTTTTGTCAGTTCGAGGATCAATGCTGTCCATCCCTAAATTTTAATAGCTTTTTTACAGTATAATTCGCGTTATATTGTACTCGTGTACTTCAGGTAGTACTAAGAACCTTTTCGGATATTTTTAGAGCTCGAAAAATTGTATTAACTTGGCAACTCCAAACGCCGCATTGATAAGAACCTCTTGGGTTGTATTTGAACAGGCGTGTCCATTAAGACGTAAATATCGCGTATAGCGTTATTCAGCTTATTATACTGTTAGGACAATGCTTTACACATATCCGGATTCGGTCAGGACATGCAGACAGCTTAAATGAGGCTGATGTTATTGCCATCTGGCATCCTGGGTTAAGTAAAGCTCAGGATGCCGAGATCGAACGACTGCAGAAGAGAGCCTGCACAGTAATACTTGGCCACAATTACACATCCTATTACGAAAGCCTTCAAATCCTCGACATCGAAAAACTGTCTAAAAGAAGACAAAATCTTCTCATGCGTTTTGGCCACCAAATTTTCAATTGTCGTCACCACAGGACCATCCTTCTGGACTTCGTTACACTCTCTCATTTACTTAACACGCGAAGCAAGAACGACCCGAAACCCAAGCTTGTTCCCTCGCCTAAGAACTCCCCAGAAAGATGTCTGCATTCACTCGTTCCGTATTTCACCAAATATTTTAACTGTACTTGATTTATGTTCGTTTCGTATTGATTGTTTGTTAATTTGTGTTTTATTTATAGGGGAGCGGGTGGAGGTCTGGGACACAAGTAGGTACGGGACATGTGTACTTTCTCGCATCCAGCTGACAGGAAAATTCTGAATATTGGACTGAGTAAGCACTATCTAGTGGCCACTTTAGTCAGATCACATTCAGTACGATTGTGTAACTTTCATTTCAGAAATTTATCAAAAGTAAGTTTTTCGCGGTCATTTCCTGGATCTACTGACTTCACACCCGAGGCACGTCTTTGTCTGTCGAGTCTGGATTTTCGTTGTTGTTTTGTTTCATAGCTAGGTCAATGCTGCACACAGTAGCCCCTTTGTTTTTAATGTACTGCTGCCATCTTCTGACATTTTGTGAAAGAACTGAAATTTGACCGTCCGAGGAGGACTGGGACATGGTGCAGTGAGGAGCATTGGGACACGCGGCCCCGAAGTCAATGCGATTGGGGCACTATGTCCCATACCTCCTCAAAGCGACAAACTGATGAAGACTCAATATTTATGTCCGTCTGCTTCTAGTCTGTACTTCCATTGACCGTAAAATAAGCAACTCATCAGCAGCACTTGCCTCTCTAAATATCCTTAGTTTAGCTGAAGCCATTTCGTAATGTCCTAGATTACACTTCTTGTTCCTCTTAAAACTGAAGTTTGTATTACACTGAATAGATTGTACTGAATTGCCACCGTCACTGTCCATGCTACATGTCAGTCTTGTCGACTAGGCTCGACATTTGCAGGTCTAGTGTCGATTATACTTTCACAGTCGTTCTTTCGTATTCCCTGTTTAACTCAGTTCAGTATATTCATGGATAATGTCTTCGCATTGATATAGCAGTCGTGTGAACCAATCAGTGACAGTGTGTTCACTAGACCTGCATCTTAAGAGCATGAAATAGCTATCAGCCTCAAAAAACGTGTGTTATTATAAAAGTGGAATCATTTGAGCCGAAAGCTACGGTTGTTGAAGCTGCCCACTCCAACTTCCAGTGGAGGGATCCAGAGTTGTACAGAACAATACTGTTTCGTAAAAAATCTCTATATTTATAGTCTTTGGTTGTGTTTTTCTATTTAATTCCTTTTCTTTACATAAGAGAAGTCCCAGTACATTGGGTCCCAATCCACCCCACCATTATGTCCCAGACCTCCACCGGTCCTCAAGCATTGGGACAAAACAGAGGGTGTCATTTTTTCCTAATAAAAAAAAATACACAAGGAGGGAAATAATTAAAAAATTAAGAGTCTTGGCCGAATCCCTAAGCTAAAGTTTGGTCTATTGCACGATGTTTTAGCTCACTTAGTTTTGACGCTGTGGTCCGAAGACTGACTTTTGTCCCAGACCTCCACCCGCTCCCCTACTGTTAGTGAGTGTTAGTTTTTCCAATTCCCGCCCGTGTTAACCAAGTGCTATTAGGGTTGAACTAATTGATTGATTGATTGATCTACTACTTTAATTCGAATCGTGCATGAGCCGTTCGGGAGGTAAGTATGCCACATGGTTCTGGTTTCCTCCCCCCTCCACCCCTCACAGACTGTCGGATCTGGAACAAAAAGGATTCTCACTGAATCGGCTCGTGTCCCCAGCACACCTGCAAAGTTTCATCCCCCCCCCCCCCCCCCGCTTGTGCGAAACTGGTTTCCCTGAATCTTACAGGGGTAAACATTCCTTGAACCCAAGCTGACTTTGAAACATATATTCAAATAATGTATACAACGGATACGTCAGCTACAAAATATCGCTGATGAAGAATCGTAGCTGACATATCCGTTGTATACATTATTTGAATATTTCTTATATGGGTCCTGTGGATCCGGTAACTACAGACATCCGACCCTATTGGAACCGCGGAAAGGAACGGCTAATCCACATGACCGTCGTGCCTAACAAATCTCGCAGCAACCCCTCTACCCGGTCGGCCTTTCCGCGCACCAAAAATATAAGTCTTACCACCGTCTTATCTACCTTGCTTCGTCCCGATACCTCCACCTGTAGGTATGCCACCACATTTCCGGAAACTCATACAGATTTCAGATTATTTATTAACACAAAAAAATTTAATTTCTGGAACAAACCGCACATCCGCCTAAAAAAAAGCCATGCGGCCTACGGGAGCGAAGATACAAGTAAGGAGTTCGGCATGCCGTAGTCCCACTCAGGGTCGTCACGACCGGGGGGGGGGGGGGAGGGCTGAGGCCCCCCCCTAGGTTGTCGACCAGTCGGTAAAAAATAACCGAGTCGGCGCGAAGCGCCGCGATTTTTTGCCAAAACAGTTGATTTTTTCATTAAACCAGTCGATTTTTCTGAAAATCAGTCAAGTTTTTCGAAACTGTCGTTTTTTTCTTGAAAAACAGTCATTTTTTCTGCAAACCCAAGCCAGTCGGTAAATTCCTTTGCCTCCGACCCAAACATTTTGGCTGGTAACGCCTCTGATCCCACTACCCCAAAGTGGCTGGGTCCCAGATTTCGGCCTTTTTGGCATGCCGCGACAATTCCACTACAGTTAGCCGGATCCGGACCCAATCTGCACAGCCATTGCACTTGCTCATACTGGGGCTTCTCACATGCCACAGAATTTCCAAAACACGTTCCCGCTCCATCCCCCTCCCCCCGCGGCGGTAGGATCTGACTCGGAACTGTAAATGGCAATGCTCTTGCAATCTATCAAGTTTCAGCGATCGGTTCACTCGTTTGCGAGTTATAAGTGTCACAAAGTTAGGGATTACCGCAAGAACGAGAATCCGCTAAAATTATACAATCGGCTTTACCGTGGTTTCCCTACAGCACTTTCGTTCATGATGTGTATGAAACACCTATGGGGGAAGTTCTTCCCGTTCGAAAGCGGGAAAAGAGCGTCGGAGCTAAAACCCGACTGGATCATTCTATCTTTAAAGCACAACTCTTACTAGAAATAATCTTTTCACTATAAAACCGATCAGAAAAACGTTTCTCGAAAATACTATTACTTTCCATCTGAATTTAGCAGTTTTCTTGTTAGCGCTTGTCGATTCTATCCAGCCTTCCTGCTCTCCGACGCGGCGGCTGGGCGCAAAACATTTAAAAACTGAACGCACCGTGGTTAAAAAGTAGGAATACTAAGCAAATAAAAGAAGTAAAAAACAAAAGATTCTAATATCCTTGTGTGAGAAAGAGTTGCCAGCAGACGTTCAAGATTCTGGCAAGCTTTGCGTTGTGTAACCGGCAAAACTCGGCACGGCCGAGAAAGCGCTAAAAATCCGAAGGCACAAAACGAAAACATGGAGAAAGGTGGGAATTTTAAAGTTTAAAATTCGATAAGGGAGCTAGGTATATTATAAAAGGCAGAATAAGCAAGAGGAGTCCTTTAAAATTTGATGTTATTACTCACTCGAACCAGTGGTTGATTGTGGAATGGCCATATCGGTAGGCGGCAGTGGAAAATTCATTCAAAACTCCCCCGCTGATGGTTGAGTTGTAACTTGTACAGCCCCGTGTTTTCGGAACTAAACCATAGGCTTCAAGCACATCACGACCTAGAGCAGAAAAAATAAGTTAAACAAAATAAGTAAAATAAGTAAACAATGACTGAAACACAACGATTGCTGACCACGAAGCACCGGACTGCAGTCCGGGAGAACACCACTACCATGAATATTCGCTGGGTGCGTTCCAGCCTCTGATCAGCAGTTACTATGAAGGCAGAGACTTATAATGATCCGAACTTCCGTCTCGCCCCCTCTACGTCGAACAGCGATTATCAATCAATTAAGTTTATTATCCAAATAGCTTACAGCTAGGAGTGGAATACAATATTTACGAAATACACAGACCCGAAACAAATTAACTAATAGACTTATGAGATATGAGCAGAAATAAATGATGGGGTGAACTACGTAAAAATTGGGCAGAAGAATTAGCAGGATATGGAGAAAACTGATTGCTAGTACTCCTTTCGGACCGATGCACAGAAGACGGGAGGGGCAATAAATGGGACATCTGGGGACAACACATTACCTTTGCTCAAAATTTTTTAAAGAGTATTTCTGCGGTCAGTAAATTTCGGAACGTCCAGTTTCGAATGTGCCGTACACACTTAGCAGGTGCTGATTCCCGAGACCTTGTATACCATCTGTTTAGAATTGCCATAAGACCGGTGAACTGTGAGTTGTCGATACCTGATATCGCAGAGGTTTCGGTTACAGCGATAGAACTCATTCGGGTCTCGAATTTCACAGTCGGTTCACGGATGCATTGCAAAACGGGAGGGACAGTTGTTTTACTTCAAAGTATTCTTTATAAGTTCTTTGCGAAAAGAAGGCTAACTAGTAAGTAAGTAAGGTAAGTAAGGTTTATGATAAAAATCTGTTAGTGAGCTAATTTCACTGTCTTTACAAATGTCATTATTTTAAACACTCACAGGTTACATAACGGACACATGGCGGTACAAATACTGACGTTACACTGACATTTTATTAAACATATTTACGAAAAAAACGACACAAACGTATTAATGTGCCTCTTTGTTTTGGTTTTAACTGGCTTCAGCTTCAGCTGCGAAAGCGTACCATTGTTTACGGGCGCATCAGGCGGGAGAATAGTACGGTGTTGGACATATGCAAGGATTTTAAAGCCAAACTTGAAAACCAGTGTATTACAATTCAGTTTCAATTCAATTTATTTTCAAAAATTCGCTCACGGACGAAGCCGAACATTTATTTTCTTCTGTCATGTATAACTTAGCAATTAAGAAAACGACGTTCATGCAGTGAGGGGAGGGATAAGTCTTTTTGACTGAAGCTTCTACCGACTATAGATACTTCCTATAGCTCTAATACCGACTATAAATGCTTCTACCGACTAGTAAGATATTTATAGTCGGTAGAAGCTTCAGTTACTTATTGCAGGTTAGTTTCCTTCCCCGACGCTGACCCTGAAGATTGACAGCCTGACCACGTCCATATCATTAATCGGGTTATACTTAATAATTTTTGATAGTCCAAAACGGATACGTCAACTAAATTTTATTAGAGCTATATTTTATTTTATAATGATATATTTTATAATATATATTTTCTAAATTCAGCTGACGTATCCGTTTTGCACTATCAAAATGATTCGCAGTCTGATACCACGGTAACTGGATCTGCGTTTTGTCATTTTTTGCAGTTACCGTGGTATCTGATACTGCAAAAACGACAATTGCCGAAATTGCACTTTTCGAAGTCATCCCAAAAGAACAATTGATATTCAGTCACCAAATTCCTTTCCCACCAATTTGACAAAATCCTAGGCTCTCATTGTTGGTGATAATGTAAGTGAGATAGATGACTTTTTCAGATGACACAATTAGTTACCACGATCGGACCGTGGTATCTGAATATCAGATACCACGATAACAGCAAATACACCTTTTGACCGTAGTATCAGATACTGCAGCAACTGCGAAAACGACTTTAGACGGTGGTATCACATACGGTGGTATCTGCGAAACCTCAACTAATGTGTTCGAACAAGCAGGGCAATTCCTCCTACCTATGACTGCTGGTGATCGAAGAAGCTTTCAGCTTCATTCCAGTGCTGTCTGTTTTTGCCAAGTGTCACTGTGATCGTGGGTGGTTGCCCCACGGTTAATATTTTGTGTTTTTCATCTTTGTTTTTATTATAGAAGGTTTATACCATTCGACCTCTTGTCTCCGACTTTAATAATAATATATTTCTGATCTGCTACAAAAAATCAAATCGGAGTACCAATAAAAGAAACAAAACAAACACTTCACAAAACAAAGAGAACAAGAAATTAAAGCGAACGAGAAAGGTCACTGTGGGCGGGCAGATACTTAGAAGCTGACTGGGGTAGTTTCCCAGCAAGCTCCGTAAGCTTCGACCCAATATCCGGAAACTGCAAACAGATACGAGGTTCCGATTTCTGTACCATGGAAGCAGATACAATAAAAAGCGGGAAAACCGGAAATAATAAGAACGAACTGAACTGATATCTTTTTTGTGCAAAAATTTACTTTGACCCTACATTTCTTCTTTGTCGAGAACCTTTAAAATTAAACCTTGAACCCTCCTGGGATATTCCCGTCTCCAGTATCAATTCACCATTCTCTCCGCACAGCATCATTACCAATTCCCCGGCATTTCCCTGAAAATACTATAATGGACTCCTAAGCTCACCTAGGACAAGGGGTAGATATTCATTGTAAGTAATGTGCTGGAGTACTGCACCGATAATCCTTCTTCCCTCGTGGTAAAGCCTGTCGTCGCCCCAGTGGGGATTTAGCTGCGCCAGAACACCAACGATCCTATTATGCTCCCGTAGGAAAAGGATCTGCACCGCTGTGAGGGAAAACACCTGGTTCACCCGTGAGTCTCCTGAAATGAGAAATAGATTAAGAGCGTGTTCCACCCTACTTACCGTAGTTACTAAGTAAGTAATTTATTTATGACCCGCCAATTCTGAAAAAGCTGAGTAAATGAAGAAAATAAATAAAACACATAAACACACAGAAAAAGACACTTATTTTCAATCTTCGGCCAGGAAGCAGTGGGTAAGGTCGTGCGCTGGTTGGGCCCTGTTGTCCAATATTGTTGAAAGCGATGAGGAAACATCCAAAAGGGTAACACTTGCATCTTGAATTTTGAACTTATCCGTCAATGTGTGGTTATGACATAGTTTCGACAAGTGGAGCAGGTGCTTTGCATATTTAAAATAACATGATCTCCTTCTTTCGCAGAACATGAGTGACACCAGAACGAAACGCATGACGTCATGAATTCTGGCTTTTTTAGGTCAAGGCTGGAACGACTTTACTATTTTCCAGCAGGACATCATGCCACGGGCGAATCCTACCAATAGCGTTACAGAGATGCGTAGTTACCACGCTGACTACGCTCCCGAGCATGGTAAGCAAATAGTTATTGTTAGTTACTATTTCGAGAAGGTTGGAACGGTCAGCGTAGTAACTTTTTACGAGGTTGGAATGAAAATAGTAACTAATAGTTACTATTGTTAGAAGGGTGGAACACACTCTATATCTCTGTTAATATACATATATCCCAGGAAGCTAATATAATTTACCCTGCAATTTTGGAACCGCCGAGTCCCTATCTACAAATTAAGGAATTTTGCTGGGGGTTTTCGGAGAAGAGGAAGAAGATCGCGGGTTGGACACTGAAGTGAAGAAGAAGAATATTTTTATTAACACTCAAATCGTGGACCCGCCAAAATAGGGGGCGTGGGGGTACTCGTGGTACTCCGGGGCGGGGGGTACACGTCAAACAGCAGTAGCCTAACATTTAGTGAACAATAAATGAGTCTCATGAAATGAGAAATAGAGATTAGTTGCGTTTTCGCAGATACCATGGTATCTGTTACCACGGTAACTGGATCAGCAATTAGTGGTTTTTACAGTTACCGTGCTATCTGATACCACGGTTGCTCTGCAAAACCGACAATTGCCGAAATTGCGCTTTCTGAAGTCATCCCAAAGGAACAAGACCAAAGGTTTCAATGGGATCCCAAAATTTAATATTTGATCCAGACAAATGGGTCTTGTAGATACCCGGTCTTCGCCAGACTCCTTGAACATTTTTACAATTTAAACAAGAGCTGAAAGCTCATATGGCACTTGTAAGAACAGTTAGCATGTTTGTCAGATACGGTTTGCGGTTTTCAAGGCTGGATCTCTCTCGCGATATTCGTTTCATCAGAAAATGGGCTTGACCTAGTAAATCTGAAATGGTTATACCACTCATTGACAACTGTTTCTTCCTCCAAACGATGATCGAAGCGGGGGAGGGACTATTTTTAAGGCAATCTGATAGAGTCCCTAACAAGCCTGCTAAGTTTCACGGTCATGGCACATCTGGAAGTACCCTAACTCGTCATCATCGGAATTGTGGAAACTCCCTTCCAACTCCCCCCACTCTGACATGATCCGGTCTTGTTCTGTCGATAATGTATCTACGGCGTATGCTCGTTCTTCCCTCCAAGTCCCATCCCGATCTCTCGACTCTAAGCGTTTCACGAGAATTCCAGAACCCCCACTCCAGCTCCCCCTCCCAAGTTATCGGATCCGTTCCAGACTTGAAATTGATCATCTGAAACACTTGTCCTTGTCACTTGACAAGTTTCATGCACGTCTGATCACCCGTTCCAAAGTTATGGATGTCACTAGAATCCGGATTCCTCCATGATCATCAGATCGAGAAAGGAACTATTTTCAAGTCGACCTGGGAGAGTACCTGATATGTCTGCCAAGTTTCATGGTCCTAGTACATCTGGAAGTACCCTAAGTCGTGATTACCGGAAATCTTCCCCTCAAGGTCCATACCGATCCCTCGACCCTAAGCATTTCACGAGATTTCCGGTCCCCCCTCTTCCCCCCTCCCCCCAGTTTTCGGATTCGGTCCAGATTTGAAATTGAAAATCTGATACACTTGTTCTTCCCAATTGTCAAGTTTCGTGCATGTCCGATTTATTTATTTATTTATTTTATTTCAAATAAGGCCAACATGGGCCACAATATAACAACAAGAGCTGTAAGCTCATATGGCACTTGCATGGGTCAAGATGATTTGAGTGATCAAAATTAAGTTTCGACTTTGCGGTTGAGATGCGCACTCTAAGGGAGCTGGAACTTCATTTGTAAGCAAAACCCTTGAGGCAAAACCGCTAATGGGCTGATGGGCAGCACGAAAATGCATATATTGATTAAAAGTATTTTTTTTTACTTTGCGGTCAGATTGGTACTTTAAGGAATAATCGGATTTTGGAAGTAGCAATTTCTAAGCAAATGTTGTTGAGTCTCCAATATTCCAGCGAAGTTTCATCGTCCTAGCACATCTGGAAGTACCTTAACGCGCGATCACCGGAATCCCAGACCCCCCCCCCCCCCCCTCCTCCAACTCCACCTACAATAACCGGAGCCAATCCGGTTCTGTAAATGATTAATCCAGAGCATCTGTTTGTCATTCCCACGAAGTTCGATCCAGATCACACCAGTCTAAGCGTGTCAAGTATTTTCCGCCCTCCCCCCAATCATTGCCGGATTCGGTCCGGAAATGAAAAAGGTCACCAGAGAAAAATGTCCTCTGTTTAATTATTAAATTTCACTCGAATCCGATCACCCGTTCCAAAGTTACGCATGACCCAATATTCCGGATTCCCCTCCCTCAACTCCCCCCCCCCAAGATTATCATATCAAGGATTTTTTTTTATTCGAAGTCAGTTTGACCGGGTCCCTGATATGCCTTCCAAGTTTCGTCGTGAAAATCCCCCAAAAAACGGAATTCCGGGAAATCCCCTCTTCCCCCCCCCCCCTCAAGTGTCCAGATCCAGTAAAATTATGTAAAAAATTTACAAGGACCGGATGTTTGTTTTTCACTCCGATACCATCATTCTAACCGTTTCTCGAGATTTCCGGTCCACCCCCCCCCCCCCAGCTCCCCCGCGGTGCACGTAGCCAATCCGATTCAGCAAATGACTTACCTAGAGCATCTATTTGTTCTTCCCACAAAGTTCCATCCCGATCCCTCCATTCTAAACGGGTCACGTTTCCCCCCCCCCTTATAGTTGCCGGATCCGGTCCGAATATGAAAAAAATCATCGGAGAAATGTCCTCTGTTCAATTCTTAAATTTCACTCGAATCCGATCACCCATTCCAAAATTACGCATGACTGAAAATTTCGGATTCCCCTCCCTCCACTCCCCCCCACCATTATCTGATCGACAATATTTTTATTTTGAAGTCAGTTTGATTGGGTCCCTGATATGCCTGCCAAGTTTCATCGTGAAAATCCCCAAAACCACCATCACCGGAATTCCGGGACCCCCCCCCCCCCATAAGTGTCCGGATCCAGTACAATGGTCTAAAGGACTTATCTAGAGCAGATGCTTATTCTTCCCAGCAAGTTTCACTCCGATCCCTCCATTCTAACCGTTTCTTGAAATTTCCGGTCTCCCCCCCCCAACTCCCTCCTGGCCACCGAATTCGGTCAAGACTTTAAAAGGGACATTACAGATATATGTTCTATTCAGTTATGAAGTTTCATTACAATCCGATCGTCCGTTCAAAAGTTACACACTTCTCAATTTCCCGGATTCCCCTGCCCTCCACCCCCCCCCCAAAATGGTCGGATCAAAAAACTGATTATTTCTAAGTTTGTTTGGTCGGGTCTCTGATATGCCTGCCAAGTTTCATGGTCCTAGCACAACTGGAAGTACCCTAACTCGAAAAAGTGTGACAAAATGCCCTAAATTTTCAAGTTTTCAGCGCCCCCACTTCCCCGCATATGGTCGGATCGGGAAACTGATTATTTCCAGGTAAGTTTGGTCGGGTCCCTGATATTCTGGCCAAGTTTCATTGTCCTAGCTCATCTGAAAGTACCCTCACTCGAAAAAGTGTGACAAAATGCCCTAAATTTTCAAGTTTCCAGCGCCCCAACTCCCCCGCATATGGTCGGATCGGGAAACTTATTATTTCCAGGTTACTTTGGTCAGGTCCCTGATATTCCTGCCAAGTTTCATTGTCCTAGCTCATCTGGAAGTACCCTAACTCGAAAAAGTGTGACAAAATGCCCTAAATTTTCAAGTTTCGAGTGCCCCCACTCCCCCGCATGTGGTTGGATCGGAAAACTGATTATTTCCAGGTTCGTTTGGTCGGGTCCCTGATATTCCTGCCAAGTTTCATTGTCCTAGCTCATCTAGAAGTACCCTAACTCGGAAAAAAGTGACAAAATGCCCTAAATTTTCAAGTTTCCAGCGCCCCGCACTCCCCCGCATATGGTCGGATCGGGAAACTGATTATTTCCAGGTTAGTTTGGTCGGGTCCCTGATATCCCTGATATCCCCTAGCACATCTGGAAGTACCCTAACTCGGATATGTGGGACAAAAAACTCGGACCGACCGACAGACCGACAGACGGAATTATCATATCTTCTTGTCTCGATTCTTTGCTTCCTGCTTACTTCTATAAAGACTATGCCTTCAGCTTCATAGTCTACGCGGACGACTTGCTCTTAGTAAGCCGTAGCCGATCCACACTCACAGAAAATGTAAGTAAGCTGTCGTCAGAACTTCTGAAAATTGGCCTTGAAGTTAACCTTTCAAAATGTGAGTACATGCATTTCAACCCTTCGTCAAATTGTTCGAGTGCATATAAAGCTTCTATATCTCTTGGATCGTTCATCGTCAAATCAACAGACTCTCTACGGTGGCTCGGCATAACATTCAAATCTTCATTGTCAAAATTTTGCTCATCGGTTGTTCAAGAAGTTTATAAGTCGATCCGTAGCGCCTATGGGCGCATCGTCCCCAACCGGGGGCGCTATAATCGTAAAGCTTTGGGAAATTTGTACAGCACCTTCTGCGCTCCTTCTATACTATTTCGTTTTGGCGTCACTCATGTTGTGCGAAAGAAGGAGATTAAAAAGATGAGATCATGTTATTTTAAATATGCAAAGCACCTGCTCCACTTGTCGAAATTATGTCATAACCATACATTGACGGAGAAATTCAAAATTCAAGACGCAAGTGTTCCCCTTTTGGATGTTTCGTCATCACTTTCAAAACTCATGGACAACAAGGCCGAACCAGCACACGATGTCGTCCACTGCTTCCTGACCGAAGATTAAAAATTAAGTGTCTTTTTCTGTGTGTATATATGTGTTTTGTTTATTTTCTTTACTTTCGTCATTTACTCCGCCTTTTCAAAATGGCGGGTCATAAATAAATTACTTACTTACTTACTTATATGGCACTTGAGCCAGAGGCTGCAAGTGCCATAAAAACACAATCAACAAACAAACAAATGTAAGTACCAGGTCACTTACGTGACTCCCGTCAAAAGCCCCGCGTACAACTCACGAGTCCACGCAAGCCATACAGGCAGAGAAAGCCGCATCTGAGGCCCACAAAGGATCCTAAGAAGTGGGCTAGGGGATGGAAGCCCTTCACCAACAAACATTCCCGATGCACTACAGTTCCAAGGAAGACCGTGAAGCCACCGGAACGAATTATTATACATAACCCGAAAAGAATTCTCACATTTCACACTGACATTACACGCAAGAGGAAGGCAGTAAAGTGGCGTGCAGTAAGCCCTGAAAAGAAAACTCTTTACCGGGGCCTCGCAGCTACCAAACCTCCTTTATTTGCTCTAATAGATAGAGACCTCATAAGCGAAGAAACATGCGCTTCAGCAGTCATCGAAGATGATAACGTGAAACCCAAGTATTTGAAATGCTGGACGACTTGAATCTTTGAACTAGATAGTAAAACATCAGGGATAATCTTCAAATGAAGACCACGTGGAATGAATGCCATACACAGCGTTTTCTTCGTGTTGAAGACGACATCATGCATCAAAGCAAATTCGTCACAAACAGCCAGTAGCTTATTCAGTGCTGCTACTGTTGGGGCAAGAACGGCTAGGTCGTCAGCATAACTAAGGTTGTTGAAACACAGCCCTTGTATGAAGCAACAAAGTCCAGTTCTAGCCAAAAACAAATTCAAATCATCAACATACAGGTTATACAATAACGGAGACAGCACACCTCCTTGGCGAACCCCATTCAACACTGCGGGTGGCTGGCTAATTACACCACTCCACTTCACTCGGAACTGCTGTGTCTGGAACCAAGCAGCTAGGGTTCCAGTTACCCTAGGGTCAATACCCCTCGAGACCATCTATCCGATTATCCGTTATCCGATTATCCGTTCCAAAGTTATGAATGTTTCTAGTTTCCGGATTCCCCATACCTTCACTCCCCCGCGATGGCTGGATCGGGGAAGTGATTATTTCCAAGTTATTCTGGTTGGTTCCCTCATATGCCTGCCAAGTTTTATTGCGCTAGCTTATGTGGAAGTGTTTACGAGATTTCCGGTACCCCCCTACAGCCCCCCCCCCCCCCAGTTATCGGATCTGTCCCGGACTTGAAATTCTGCATACGAAACACTTGTTCTTAACATATGTCAAGTTTCATGCATGTCCGATTATCAGTTCCAAAGTTATGCATGTTTCTAGTTTCCGGACTTCCCATCGCTCTACTCCCCCCGCGATAGCCGGATCGGGGAAGTAATTATTTCCAAGTTATTCTGGTCGGTTCCCTAACATGCCTGCCAAATTTCATTGTCCTAACTTATGTGGAAGCGTTTCATGAGATTTCCGGTGCCCCCTCCAGCCCCCCCCCCAGTTATCAGATCTGGTCCGGATTTGAAACTGAGCATCTGAAGCACTTCTTCTTGACATGAGTCAAGTTCCATGCATGTCCAATTACCCGTTCCAAAGCTATGCATGTTACTAGTTTCCGGATTTCCCATCCCTCCACTCCCCCCACGATGGTCGGATCGGGGAAGTGATTATTTCCAAGTTCATCTTGTCGGTTTTCTGATACGCCTTCCAAGTTTCGTCGTCCTAGCTTATGTGGAAGCGTTTTACGAGATTTTCGGTGCCCCCCTCCAGCCCCCCCCCCCCCCCAGTTATCGGATCTGGTCCGGATTTGAAACTGAGCATCTGAAGCACTTGTTCTTGACATATGTCAGGTTTCATGCATGTCCGATTATCCGTTCTAAAGTTATGCATGTTACTAGTTTCCGGATTTCCAATCCTTCCACTCCCCCCACGATTGCCGGATCAGGTAAGTGATTGTTTCCAAGTTATTCTGGTTGGGTCCCTTATATGCCTACCAAGTTTCATCGTCCTAGCTTATGTGGAAGTGCCCAAACTAGCAAAACCGGGACAGAACGACAGAACGACAGAGCGACAGAAATTACGATCGCTATTTGGCACTTCAGTATGCTCAAGTGCCATAAAAACAGAACAAAGCCAATGATTAATCATCTGAGAAAACCAAGGTCAGATCTAGATCAACATCTGTGTATTTACCCTCAGATACGTCATATCTACGTTGACGAAACTGATCAAATCTTCCTGCCTTACTTCTGCCAAATCTCCGGTTTCGACTGGATTCCGGGCGAACTGGTTGTCTTGCAAAACCCAAAGCTCAAAAACGAATTCAGCTAATCTCCTTACCCTATATCGAACATCTAATCGCTTCAGATAAAACTTTATCTTTTAACAAATTTTCCGGTTTCAGATGGATTCAGGGCGAACTATATGTTTGGGTAGAAAATGATCGTCAAAAACGGATTCAGCATGTCTTCTTACCCCTAAATCGGGCATCTAATCAACTTCAGATAAAACTTTAATTTTAACAAATTTTCCGGTTTTGGCCGAATTCCAGACGAACTACTTGTCTGGCGAGAAAATATATTCGTCTCCAGCATGTCTTCTTACCCCTAAATCGACTATCTCGTTTTCTTTTAAAAACACATTGTTCGTCCCTTAATTTGAACGCCCACCCCTAAATGTTGAGCTAAAGAGCCAATCTACGAACTCGACCTCTCCCTTGACCCAAAGAGTCCTCACACCAAGCTTCATCAAAATATCTCATTCCCTTTGAGAGTTATCGTGCTGACAGACGGACAGACAGACGGACAACTTTTACGAAGTCACAGGTATCCCTCCAATTCCGTTTTGGGATTCCAGAAACTGATATCCAGTCACATCACTAAGTGCCAAACTTCTTTTCCACCAATTTGACAGATCCTAGGCTCTATTGTTGGTGATGATGAAAGTGAGATGACGTTTTCAGATACCGCGATCAGTTCCACTATCGGGCTGTGGTATCTGAATTTCAGATTTTTCTACCACTATAGCTGCAAAAACACTTTTTGACCGTGGTATCAGATACCACGGTGACCGCGAAAACTACTGTAGACCGTGGTATCACACACCGTGGTATCTGCAAAAACGCAACTATTATATGTTTGTTAGTATACACTTCTTATCCTGGTATCTCACGAAGCTATATAGTTTCCCCTGAAATTTTGGAGCACCATGTCCCTATCTACAAATGAAGGAATATCGTTGGAGCTACTGAGAGGAGAGGAAGAAAGACGCTGGTTGGACACTGAGTGAAGAAGAAGAAGGATAGTCTTTTCTTAATGCCGAAATCGTGGACACGTCAAATACGGGGTACTCGTTAAAGATCACTAACATACAGTGAGCCATAAATCTTGTCAAACTATTTCCCTTTTCCTCATCCGACTAATGAAATCTTTAAAAACAAACCAACGTATAGAATAAGGTACACTAATGAGGGTCTTTACAATATTTGATGGTGCAAAACGGATAAGTCAGCTACATTTTATTAGAGCTATTTTTCGGCCCTTCTTGGCAAGGGTCCTCTTCAGGCTCAAGCCGCTCAAGCTGGAAAATTAACTTGACAAGTTAATTTTCTTGACAAGTTAATTTTCCAGCTTGAGCCTGAAGAGGACCCTTGCCAAGAAGGGCCGAAATATAGCTCTAATAAAATGTAGCTGACTTATCCGTTTTGCACCATCAAATATGATTCGCAGTCAGCTTGGGCTGAAGGACTATCTATGGTCTTTATAATAACCTGTAAAATCCCAACACTTCTTGAGATAAAACTATCCCGGTGCGAGTTGGTTCTGGCTAGGACTGGTGCAATTTGAGGGATGTTTGCGGCTTGTCGCTATTTGGACGGCGGGGGTAGGAAGGAATTCACGGTGAAAAAGACCTTAAAAAAACCGAGCGGCCATTAAAGTTTAACTGAAAAGGTCTTAGATAGGGCAATTCAGTTATCTATCATTTATTCGCTTAAATAAGCTTGAAAACCCGGCGGAAATGCGATACTTCGTTGCTCTCTATTCACGAATAATCAATTTTCAAATAGTGGAATTTCCTTGTCTGATTTGTTTGCTCTATGCGCTTGTTTCTGTGTTGTATGCTCGACGAAAACGATTTACGAAAAATAAGTGTTCACGCAGTGAGCTACCTTTCGTAAGGTGATCACTGGCCACTGAAACGCCGCGTATGTGTTAAGATTCGATTTTTCTGCGTTATAGTAGAAATTTGCGTCGTGAGGACGACCGTAGATATTCTGAACGTCAGTTCAGAGCAAATGGTGAAAAATAAAAAAAAATCCCTTAACACAATCCAAAATATGTAGTATATCCAGATAAATGATCCAAAAATAAATTTGCTTTTCAATTAAACTTTAATGATCTTCGCCAACTCCTGAACCCAAACCAATTGCCCTTGAATGGAAGTCTCTGTCTTTGGACATGCCCTAGATTCAGCACCTCAAGGTACTCAGTAGGTACCATGATAAATAAACATAAAATAAATCGACATGTAACCATCTCCAGGCATCTAACCCTATGGGCTAGAATTGCCCTTAGGAACTCCAGAAGCTGTTGAATATTAACGAAACAATTTGCCGTGACATTACACACCCATCCGGCATTTCTTCTGCTTTACGTCAAGTCAGGCGGCAAGGATGGACAGGGACAAAAGGTAAGTTATTTACGTTCATAAATTGCCTTTCTTGTGCCACACTAAACAAGACGGGATTCCAAAAATCAATAAATATTCCTTCAGTCCAAGTTGACTGCTAATCATATTTGATAGTACAAAACGGATAGGTCAGCTGAATTTTATTAGAGCTACATTTCGGCCCTTCTTGGAAAGGGTCCTCTTCAGGCTCAAAGCAATATACGAACTTGTGGGAAAACCCACAAACATACTTGTGGTTCCAAAAATCTTGTATTTATTGGACTTCTTGATCTGAGTTCTTGCATGCCAGATCCAGTAAACATGTTGTTTTTCCCCAGATCAGATAACCAAGACCGGGGTCATAGTACGATCGGAGCATCTATGCTATATAGTAAAAAATCATAAGCTATTCCGATCCAACATATTCTTTATGTATTACACACCACCTTGTAGATTTGATCGGAGGATTTTGATAATTCAGACTATTTTCGATTCTGATCGTCCCATTTACCCGGTAGTCAGACAAAGCAAGCACATCGATTCAGTCCTAACATCTTTATTCTGGCATAAAGATTCAATATAAATGTAAAAGAGTAAATGCTGGTTTTCCACGGATTAGGGCTAGATGACTGATCAGCTGAGTAAAGAAATAACTTAATATGAATTTAACATACATGCTCGCCCCCAAATCAAAGCAGAATTAACTTCACTTTTATGAAATTTCCGGGTTGCAGAATTCAGAACTAATTCTTTGTCCAATTGATAAGTCATGTTCAGATACGAATTCATGGTTTATCTTTGCTACTAAATCGACTTCGAAGGAATTTCCTTCAAGTAAAAACTTTTACGAAGAAAATTTCAGTTTTGGCCGGATTCCGGGCGAACCGCTTATCTGTCAAGGAAACGAAGATAAACAAGACCCAAAGGTTTCGATGGGATCCCAAAAATTGAATATACTTGATCCAGACAATTGGTTCTCGTAGATTTCCGATCTTCGCCAGATCCCAATAACACGTTACTATTTATCCGTTATCAACCGCTTGAAGATGAAAAAAAATGATAGAGTCTTGGGATTTCCTGACAGCTTTTTGATAAAAGCCGCAAAAAAACTAATCAGATGATAACAACACGTGCAGATTCGGGTTCAGCATGCATGTTTACCCCTAAATCTCATCTCTAATCGACTTTAGAAAAACCTTTTACTTTGACAAAATTCCTCGTTTTAGCTGTATTCCGAGCAAACTGCATACAGAGCAAAAGAGATGGCGACACTGGAAGGCGAACCCAGAACCTCTCCATTCAAATTTTCGAGTTTCTATGGCACTTGCAGTCTCTGACCCAAGTGCCATAAACCGATCGCACTTCCGTCTATCAGTCTGTCGGTCGGGTGGTCTCTCCCACAATGGCGAGTTAGGGTACATCCATATGTACTAGGTCGATGAAACTTGGCAGGCACATCAGGGACCCGACCAAACAAACTTGGAAATAATCATCTTCCCGATCCAACCAACTGGGGGGGGTGGGTGGAGGGAGGGGGAATCCGGATAATTGAGTAGTGCGTCACTTTCGAATGGGTGATCGGATTGGAATGAAACTTCATAACTGAATAGATGACATATCTCTGGTTTCCCATTTAAGGTCCGGACCGAATTATACAAATGTGGGGGAGTTGGGGGGGGGGGGGTAATCTCGAGAAACGGTTAGAATGGAGGGATAGGAGTGAAACTTGCTGGGAAGAAGAAGCATCGGCTCTAGATGACTCGTTTCCACAACTGGGTTCGGTATGGGGGCAAGGAGACATAGGCTCCTGAGTAAATTGTTTTTTCAGATGATTTGCTACTTGGCCTTGATTTGTTTCTAAATTTTAATAGTAAAAATTTTCAAAGAGTCTGGCAAAAACCGGATCTGGCGAAGACAAGATCTTATTGTCTGTATCCATCAGGCCATCGAAACCTTTGGTCTTTTTTTTTTTGTCAGCGGCTCACTGTTCTTGCCGTAGTTGGGAGAAGAGAGCAAAAATACAGGGACATAAAAGTCATCAGCTGAACTTGGTGGAAGGCTGTTAACAGGGAAATAAATAGGATGAATCGGAAAACGTTTTTTCACGACTTGGATGGACAGTTTGGTTAGAATCATCGGCGGAGGTTTACGAATGAACCTAGTTATCAAATATTCTTTCCGGTGAAATTTTTACCTCTAAGTATTACCGAATGGATCTCGACAACTTTACGTGACAAGTTTGCGGATTCTGAAAATCTATCAGACCTGATACCATCCCATCGAAACCTTTGGTCTTGTTGTATTTGTTTTGAATTCGATGGCCCTCGGGCTTTAGGCAATATATCAATATCATGTCACAGGGACAGAATAGAGCAATTCACACAGAGAGCGGGATGGTTCATCCTCCAACCTTAGAAATGACCGTCTAAGAAAATATTTTCGAACCATCTTCCCTCTTATATTCTCTCCGGTCCATGGCCTCTCTGATGTCTTCATTGATATTATCAACCGATATTTTCCCCGAGCTCTCAGCAAAATTCAACCGAGGGCTTTCCAATGCTTTCCAAAAGGACCTTTGGAGATCCAATATTCATCATCCCGAATGGTCTCCCGTCTGAAAGCTTTCCCTCGCCTCTTCAATCGAAAGGAATATATAAGTAAGGGGAACAGATATCTTCAGTGTCCCGACGAAAAGATCTAAAGCGATTCAGGACCTTTTATTCCAAATGCCACAAATTTCTCTTTTGCCTTCCTCGGAGCTATAAGAACTCCCACTTTACTTTAAACTTCTACCAGTAGATCCTAGCTATTTTTGCACACGATCTTAACGCTTCTTCTCTTGACCATTTTTCACTTGTCCTTTAAATATAATATTTTTTAAGCTGGATTAGTTTTCATTTAGCACTATTTTCATTTATCCAGCGCATTCCACCACGATGCCGAAAACTCAATGTATTGTCCTTTAAAGATCATATTTTTTAGGCCGGATTAGTTTTTATTTAGCACAATTTTCATGTATCCAACGCATTTCACCACGTTGCCGAAAGCTCAATGTATTGCCCTTTAAAGATCATATTTTTATGGCCGGATCAGTTTTTTTTTCAGCACTATTTTCATGCCAGCGCATTTCACCACGTTGCCGAAAGCTCAATGTATTTTTTTTATCTGTACTACTTACTTTCTTTATTTCAATGTGTAACAAAATCTATCATCATCATCACCTTATTCGATGAAAGGGATACATTGACAGGACATTACCAAGGACAGCACAGAGGTGTTTCTGTTTCGGCTATTTTAGTTTATTTTGGCTTCGGTCTTTCATCGTTTTTATCTTTTCTTTTTCTCTTTTTCCCAATACTCCATGAGAGAACGTTTTGCGCTGTTTTTTCTATTGGTTAATAAAATCATTGACTGATTGACTGATAAGCCACAATACCGGTTCTGTTTCAGTATTCAAGACAACTGAGATTTTTCAGATACCACGTTCTTGATAATACTCAGATCCGTTTTCAATAAAACGAATACGACTTCCGCTGTTTTTAGCCACTCTTCAACCGAGATCGACTAAAACCAGGAAGGGAAGGGAACGCAAGAAAAGCAGGAAGGCATACTAAAACCAGGAAGGGCATACTAAAACGAGGAAGGAATTCAAGGCTGCAAAAAAATGGAACGCTGCACCGTTCCCTTCCTCTGTTTAGTATTGTTCGAGGGCTCGGCAACTTTTCAAACTCAAAGTTCACCATCCCTTCCTCGTTTTAGTATCCTGGCATGGGTAGGCATCAAGTTCAGTGAGGGGTTAGCAATTATCAAAATTGTAATTCACCTTTTCATTTCTAGTTCAGACGGATACTAAAACGACGGATACTACAGGATATTAAAACGAGGAAGGGATGGTGAACTTGAATTTGAAAAGTTGCCGACCCCTCAAAGAATACTAAACAGAGGAAGGGAACGGTGCGGCCTTCCAGTTTTGAATTCTGGCGACAGCCTTCTTCGTTTTAGTATGCCCTTTCTGGTTTTAGTATGCCTTCCTGCTTTTCTCGCGTCCCCTTCCCTTCCTGGTTTTAGTCGATCCCCTCTTCAGCCAGATCCCTCGGCTTTGATTCAAAAACCTGACAAAGTTTGCATAGCTGATTTACGGGATCCCGCAAGACAGCGAGGGTGAACATCGTAAATTTCTCTCTCTGATATATCCGTCCACGAGATCCACCAAACATCTCTTATACCCCTAAAAATTGCCCAACCTCATCACTATCACCAGTTAGGAAACCGAATAAAAGGGACGGAAGAATTTTATGCTAGTCTGATTGACTTGTAAAGAATCTTTATTATTTCTAGCTTGTTCTTTAATATATTTTCTCCTTCTTACACATTTAGAAGAGGAATATGCGATTTTTCATGAATTTTGGTCTGTTACTGGGAAACTAAATAATAACGCATCAATCAATCAATCATCCAACCCATCACTATCAACCTTAGCACCTGACCATGGAGATATTTATGATTTGTTATTTATTTTGTTCATTTGCTTGCACTTAGTAAAACAAACTGGGTGGGGATAAAGAACATAATTTATTTGTAACCCGCCATTCTTATATCGCCAAGTAAGTGAAAGAAAATAAATAAAACAGATAAAAGACAGACAATTTCCAATCTTCAGCCAGGAAGCAGTGGACAACATCATGCGCTGGGCCCACCCAGTTGTCATTTTTAAAGCAAACAGGAAACATCCAAAAGGGTAACACTTGAATTTCTGCATCTTGAATTTTGTATTTCTCCGTTACTCTATGGTTATGGCATAATTTTGACAAATGGAGCAGGAGCTTCGCATATTTATTAATAACATGATCTCATCTTTTTTTCTCCTTCTTTCCCAGAACACGTGTAACACCTGAACGAAATAGAATAGAAGCTAGGGCAAACACGTGCTGTACAAATTTCGCAAGGCTTTACGTCGACGGTTGGGGACGATGCGCCCATAGGCGGTATGGATAGATTTACAAACTTCTTGAACAACCGAAGAGTAAGTTTTTGACATTGAAGATTTTAACGTCATGCCAAGCCATCGTAGAAAGTAATTCGATTTGGCGAAGAACGATCCAAGAGAGTCAGAAGCTTTGGATGTATTCGAAATTTCAAACGGTTTGACGAAGGGTCGAAATGCAGGACTCACATTTTGAAAGGTCAACTTCAAGGCCGATTTTGAGAAGTTCCGACGACAGCTTACAGATATAAAGTGAAACCCATGAGCTTTGTAACATCAGGGGGTGGAGAAGGGATTTATCGAACTTTTGGGATCCCATCGAAACCTTTGCTCTTCTTAACCCCGGCGTATGTAGTTTTCAAATGCATTGTTTCAAATCTCCGCTTCAATTAAGTTCATTTATTCCCAGAATTCTGATAAAAAAAAATGCACGGGATTGTCAAATTACAAATTTGGTTAATTTACATTAAAGTTGCGGATGAAAAAAGGCACAAATGAGTTCAAACAGCGTTCAGTGCTATGAGCGGGCGGGTTCATTAGCTTAGCTTTCTTAGCTGCCCTTGAAATACTCCTTGTTGGGCGAGTATCCATTCTTTTTTTATCTTCGGGTGGCAGGATCTCACGGTGCATTTCCGAGGCACGGCACTTTAGTCCGAATTTCATTGCGAGATCGTGCCGACGAGAAGCAAGGGTTTTCATCCCTATTTCTTCCAGTGCTTGTTGATAGGATTTGTATTTATCCGCCAAAATAATTTTTAAAGCCCTTTTTTGAATGTTTCCAGCCGGTCGGTTTGCTCCTGGTCCAGCCCTGGGTGCCATACGGGGCAGCAGTATGCAGTGGCCGTATGTAGACCATGAAGCACTGGGCCATGACTTTGGAACTCAGTCGAAACCTCTTAAGGTTTGCAAAACTTTTAAGGGTGGCGGCTGCTTTGCTAATCATTGTGGATACATGGCTATTCCATTTTAGATCCGAGTCAACTGTAACCCCCAAACTTTTCACCGTTGTCGCAGATGGTACATCTGGACAGTCGACTGACGGTACATCACGACGGAGAAAGCAGACTCGAAAAACTGCACACTTCTTCAGGTTCAGTTGAAGTTTTAGGCCGGTCGTCTCGTTAATGAGGTCCCGTAAGAGCGAGGACGCTGTTAAGGCTGGGTCGTGGACGTGTAGCCGGCGAAGGATGGACAGTGACATATCATCCGCACATTTTTTTTCGGTGTCCCCATTTTTGCATCAGATTATTGCAAACCATCAGGAAGCACAGTGGATTAAGTATTAAGTAGAGAGCAAAATAACACTAGGAAGTAGCGTCAAGACCTTTTTTTTTTATGCTTCGCAAAACGATGTCTTTTCATGTCGGCTTGGAAGTTTCTAGTACAGCTAAGATGCGGTCTGCAGACATCGAGGAAACATGGGAGGTTGTATTTTTTTATTTGCTGTGTTCGGAAGTTTGGAGGCGTTGAGTCTAGTAGACCGAGTTTCGTCTAATAAAGCCAATTAATAAATTCTTTCGGGCCATAATGACTACTATCACCTCAGCCTATATACTTTCGATGCCTGACAAGTCCAGACGCCCCGGGAGATCGAATCTTTGTATCTTAGATTTCTGCAGTTTTTCGTCATAAGGAGCCAATCATACTTTAGACTTTAGAGGACCTGTCTTACCTATAATACTAACGCAACCTACTTCCATAATCACTCCATATATTTATAAACCCAGAGACCACAATTTCGTACGGTACATTCTAACCCCTCTAACAAAACCACGCTGATTTTCTCACTTGCCGTGTCTTGTCACCTACGATGTGTATCACGCTGTCGATTCGACGGTTGTCTGCGAGAAGTATTTACATCAGAAACATCGGTTAGGTAAATTTTTTCCCTGTTTTCGCTGTAAGTCAACGGGTCTCGGAAAAGGCTTAAAACAGCCAGAGCCGTGGGTTATGTGTTGAAAGCACAGCCTAGTTTTAAAGTATTCAAATATTTTGAATACTGTAAGTTGAGTAGTAAATAGTGCGAGGGGTCCTTTAATCTTAAAAGTGCTTGACCCGTCGCAATTGGAATGCGTCCCGCTCCGCCTTTCTCTTCGGATCTCGAGACTTAATAAGTTTTAAACCACTCTTCGAGAGAGCGCTGGCCGAGATTCTAGGGACGCTGTGCGTCCTACTTCCAAACTTTTTCAAGCGGAAGTTTGCCTCGAAAATCTCAAAATTAAAAGTGAACGCGAAGCGGTGGAACGCAAAGTGACTTTCATCCGACGAGATTTCAGACCACTTCCCTTCCCAGAGAGAAACTTACTGAAGCCAATGAGAACAAATGCTATTCGGTAACAAAAAGTTTCGATTAGCTTTCGCGTTTTCACGTCACCAACTAGATTCTTCCTTAAATATCTGATTTTGTGAGATTCTTGTCTGAAAATTGGTTGGAGTTAAAGCTGGTGCTGTAATTTCATTCTGGACACGGCTGCTGATTTGCTGTTCGATAGGGTCGTCGAAAGGGTAGAGATTCTTCTGAATTTTGGTGTTGCAGTCACCTGTCTCTTTTTCTTCCTTCCAGCTAAGATAGATACTTGTCGGCGGCATGTATGAGCGATTTGAAGTTTCGTGCTTCGGCGATATATCCGAACTCCGTGCCTGGCCCAAAATCTATGCCTACGCATGGGCGTGAACGGTTTTGCTAGGCACGTGCCTAAACATCCGTGCTTGGCTAGGCATACTTGTGAATGGCGCTTTTCAATCTCTGTAATTTCAAGAAGAGATCGACTACACCACGACTACGAACCGCTCCTAGATATCTACCACATTCAGCCGAAAGCCCAAAAATTCACCTAAATTCTATAAATAAACACAAATAATTTGCCCATTTCCTTGCATTTCTTTTCCCTCGGAATTCTATTTGGGAGACGCCACATAGAGACGCCACTGCAAAAGTTGGTTTGTTGTTTCTAACAGAGCGATCTCGCTGAAAGGGCCAAGCCCCCTTCCCTCCTGCAGTGCTGATCCAAAGAATCATAATAAAATCAGCTTATCAGTTAAGACAGGAAAGGGGGGAAGTAAATTGGATTTCCCCAAGACCAAAGTAGTTAGTGTCAGGATATCATTTCGAGAAGCGGGTTTGACATTTCGAAAAACAAACTTACCTGAAAGTCCTGAGAACAAAAAGGGGAGGTGAAACAAATAAACAAAGGAGAGCGGAAGACAGAAAGCGGAAGGCTCTCAGAATAATAAGAAGGGAAAGACAAAGAGAATGACGTCGAGAGCCTTGTTTTCAAAGATGCCAATTTTGTTCCTATAGGGCAAGAGCAAGGGGACCAAGAGATCCATTTCCAGTCCGCTGGAGCAACGAAATAAAGAGATTAGAGACGAAGCTCAAATAAGCAATACTACCGGTCAGGCGATTCGGTGAATAAATGGGTGCGTGTCAAAGCTTGGATCTTTATTAGGATTTATCAAGTGAGTTCCACATTCATGCGTCCAAACTACTCCCACCCTGTTTTTGAAACCCCTTTTTGAAAAACCTGTATGACCAAGCTGAGTGTCCCAGAGACAATCGTCGGACCTTAAACTTGACTGACGTCACAAGATAACCTATGCTTTTTACAGTTAAAGCATATCCCTTACTAGAAATGGTCTCTTCACGACGAAATGGCTCTGAAATAATGTTTTTAGTGGAGTGTTCCTTGGAACAATCCACTATTGTGAGCGCTGTAGCAGCTTTCGGCTTTCGGTTTCCGGTTTTCGGATTTCGGTTTTCACCGTATTTTATGGAGCTCATAACTCGTGAACCAGAGCAAGTATCAAGTTCAAGCTTGGTACGCTTGTGGTTATTGGGCTCTAGCTGTGCCTTTTGGGGGTCCCACCCCCCACGCCAACCCGGTTCAGGGGCAAATGGGCCCAGATTGCACAGTGGATAAAGTTCATAACTTGACCAGAACTGGATATAGGACGATGAAATTCCTTGGACGTGTAGATCCTTGGTCTGGGAAATTGCTTTTAAAGTTGTACCTCCCCCACCCACCCCGTTCATGGGCAGCTGGGCCCAGATTTTCCATGAGTTAAGTTCGTCTATGATAGGTCTCAAGTCCAACTCTTGTATATTCGGGGAGATATGTCTATGGATGAGGATTTGGTGTAAATCAACAATTAAGACGACGCGACGTACTTTAATCTTTAATGAACAGTTGGAAACTGGACCGTTTTTTCATATAATCCATGATATGCCGTTCTTAATGAATTGTGACAAAGGGGGCATTAGTCTGCTACGAATTGGTTTATTGCACTTGTTATTACCTTGCTAGGGAAAGGTTTAAAGGGTGGGACTGGCAGGCAGACCATTCAGTGTTTGAACAAATGCTATTCGTGCAAGATCTTCAGCATTTCTTTGAATTTATACTGGCGGTTTGTTTACATTTAAAACTTTTAAAAGGGGGTGATTAAAACGTTATTTCAATACTTGTTTGGTTATTGGGGAAGAGAAATGTCTTGGTTCTAAAGCTGTTTGTGAGATAAACATTTTACTTTTACACTCTACGTCTGAGCGCTTGCGCACCTGTCCGACAATACCATTACTTTCCCAATGAAATCAGCGATTTTCTTCTTAGCGCTTGTCAACTCTATCCAGCCTTCCTGCTCTCAGGCTAGACGCAAAATATTTGAAAACAGAAAGCGCCGTGGAAAAATAAGGGAAAGAAAATAGACCTGATGGTCTACCACGTCTTTCGAAACGAAAAACAGTACCTTAAAGATTCCCATGTACTGGTGTGTGAAAGAGAACTTGTCGGCGAACCCCAAAGCTTGCCGCAAGTTTGCTTTACCTGACTGACAGAACTCGGCTCGACCAAAAATCACTAAAAAGTCGTAGGTGAAAAACGAAAAATTGGCGGAAGACGGGGATTTCAAAGGCTTACAATTCAAGAACGGAGCTAGGTATATTATGAGAGGCAGAACAGGCAAGAGGAGTCCTTTAAAAGGAGAACCAGAAGAGCTGAGGATAAAGAAGATATCTTAGTTTATTTTAGTTAGTTTATTCATGCAAAAAATAGTGAACACCATTAACTCTTTATGGCCCCACCATAGGCCTAACATAAGGCCTGGCAATGGGCGGGGCGTATTCTTTATTCATATAGTCCTAAGGGAAACAAACCAAACAAATCAAAGAAAAAAGGAGAGAAAAAAAGAGGAAGAAGAAAAATAAAGACATAACAAACTGACAAGAAAAATCCATTAACGAACGATCTTCCATAAACAAAGCGCCATTGCCCCCCCCCCCCAAAAAAAAAAATCTGGGAAATGAAAAAAAAAGATAAGGTTTTTAGCGCTACACTTGCTGCTCATGGGTTCGCAAATGAAAGTGTTACAAACTACCCTGGTGTGAGTGTGTTCACACAGTTTTAGAAACTGAGCTAGAACTAGTTACTTGTACGTTAGTGAACTTTTATTGACATTTTCCTATGCTATTTTTCGCAATGGAGAATTTTTGGATAAATAAAGTGAATTTGAATTTGAATGGGACAATAAAATGTTGCATCTTGAACGGGCTTCGCCTCAACTCTAAGAAATTGGGGTGGTCGTTCTGATCAGATTCACAAATCTTATGTACAATACACCTAAAACTGTTAATCGATTCAGCATCAACATCTTAAGTGTATGATTGATTTGTTTCGTGTCTGTATATTTCGTAAATATTTTATTCCTCTTCTCACTTTTTTTTCAATTCTTTAACATTTTATTCATTAAGGCAGATTAAGAATCCATTCCACATCCATCTTATCACGCCATTTGCGATTACTACTCATCATTTTCACGTAATTTGAAAGCCAACAACCGAAAATGTCCATATGAATAGCTTCTCGCTTTAAGATATTTGAAAATAAACTTGATTGATTGATTGATTGATCTTCGGTACGGCTGTAAGGAAAAACAGTTATGTTTGCAAAACACCACTTGCACCCATTCTTGTGGAACCGTGATGAGAAACACAGGTTCTCATCCACCAGGACAACTGGACTAGATCACGTTGGGTCATAAGTTCAGGGAGTCATTAGGACATTAGGCCGCTGAAAGTCTAGCAAGTTTTAAAGTCAAAGGGCCCCAAGTCGAAGCGAATTGCTTCTTATGACGTTGACTTTCATAAGCCAATTTTGGCTTATGAATTTTCGTTCAATTTTTCAAAGTTCATCGTCCAATTTTGTCTTTGTAAAGTTCATAAGCTTTCATAAAAAAGATATCAGTTCAGTTCGTTCCTATTATTTCCGGTTTTCCCGCTGGTACAGAAATCGGAACCTCATATCTGCTTACGGTTTCCCGGATATCGGGTCGAAACTTACGGAGCTTGCTGGAAAATTACCCCAGGCAACTGAAAAGTATCTGCTCGCCCACAGTGGCCTTTCTCGTTTGCTTTAGTTTGTTGTTCTTTTTGTGTTGTTTCTTTCATTGATACTCCGCTTTGATTTTTTGTAGCTGGTCAAAAAATATATTATTATTATTATTACATGTGGGAGTGTTTCTTAATCCTGTGAACTCTTGATGACCCTGTAGATCTTGGTGTCACCCACATGTAAAATGATATAGGAATCGATGCACGGCACTAAGTCATTAATGTAGGTATTAAAAAGTAATGGTCCCAGCAAAACTGCCTCGAGACAATCAACTTCTTACACAGTATTCTTTACAACTATTAACAAGCGTTCTTAGCTAAAGTTTAACGCCCACAGAGGGCAAAAATAAGCCAGTACGTATTATGCCGCACAGAGGCGTTACTAGCCAAAACGTTTGGGGGGCGGGCAAGGTATTTACCGAATGGCTGGTCATTTTTACCGACTATTTTTGCAGAAAAAACTACTCTTTTTAAGAAGAAATTACTGTTTTGACGAAAAATCGACCGGTTTTCAGGAAAACCGACTGTCTTAAAGAAAAAAATTATTATTTTACGAAAATCCAAACGACTGTTTCCAAGAAAAAAATCTACTGTTTTTCCGAAAAAACGAGGCGCTTCGCGCCGACTCGGATATAATTTACCGACTGACCGACAACATTGGGGAGGGGGCATCCCCCTTCCCCCCCATACGTGACGCCTCTGATGCCGCAGCACATCCCGGTCTGTGGCCTATCAGCTTATGCTATAGCGGAGAGAGACTCTTTCACTCGCCATGGCCCATTGCATCGCCGCAAACGCGATCAAAATGAAAAACTAGCCACAGTGGCCTACATTCTCAGTTGAGAAGGCGCAAAGCCGCTAGAGGCGGATTCTCGCCGTTCCCCGGCGACTCCTCGGGGAATCGAAGGGAACGGAGAGAATAGAGGGAGTCACTTCACGCGGACTCCGCGTACGGAAAACAGCGAGAACACGGGGAATGCTTCCAAAATGGATTTGTTCTAAAAATGAATATGCAGTTGACAAAATTAGTCTGGATCCACTTTATTTTTGGTTTTGTTTATTCTGAATATTTTTAATTAATTTTACATTACGACAACACCAGCAAAAATTGATTCCTCTCTCGGCTTGAAAGGGAGTCCTTTTTGATGATGGTGATGATAATCGGAGCATTCCCGTGGGGATTCGCGAGAATACGGGTAGTGAGTCCCCGGGAAAAACAAAACGCGGGGACTCCTCAAGTGGAGTCCTCGGGGAACGGCGAGAATACGCCTTAGGCGTCACCAACGCGCGAACACGAGCCAGCGTTCTGCAGGCATGAAACTTCGCTCTTTCAATCAGTCTGGAACGAACTGGAATGATATCCCAGTTGTCATTCGGGAGGCTGAACACATTGGGTCATTTAAAGTAAAACTTGAAAAACATTTATTGGGAGAGGGGAGTTAATTTTCTTTTTTTTTCTCTTTTTTCTTAGATTTTTTTTTCTTTTTAGATTTTGGTATTTGAGAGTGTTCTTGTCCTTTTTTTTATGAAATTTGATACAGGTTGAGAATCAGAGGATTGCAGTCGTCCATCATCAGGCTTTTTGAGCCTTCCCCGGGCGGTTGCGAGTTTTTATAGTTTATTTTGTATTTAGTAGTAAATAAAGCAAGTCAAGTCAAGTCGAATCAATCAACTTTAATCCAAATAGCTAAAAGCTAGAAGAGGATTACAAATTTACGAAATACACAAACACGAAATAAATTAACTAATACACTTACAAGATAAGACCAGAAATAAATGATGGGATGAAACTACGTAAAAATTGGGCAGAAGAATTAGCAGGATATGGAGAAAACTGATTGCCAGTATTCCTCTCGGACCGACGCACGGAAGACGGGAGGTGAGGGGGGAATAGATTTAGTTAAGCTGAGGAAAGACTCGCTCCACGCAAGTTACTAGCTGTGCTGAGGAATGTCGGCCAATTAGATATTACTCACCGGCTTTAAAGCATCTATACCCCTTTCCCGACCCGACACACGGTCCGCTGTCCACATCCGTTGGTAGCATCTCGTATCCTCCGTGCATGGAAGAACGTAGTCGACCGCCTTTGAATGATCGCAGTAAACGGGATTCCGCTTTACTTGATCCGTATATAGCAGAGCCATCTAGCCAGTGGGATACCTGAAATAAAGGACTTCAAGACAAACTCCAAGACTCGCAGCCTATCGGATATGGTTTCAAGGGTGGTCTTGAAGAGAGTCGCTGGGACTTTGTGGATAGCGTGATTTTGTACAGAACTTGGCTTTTGTTTAGTTTCCACTCTCAGAACCAATCAACAAACGAGGGTAGGGATGTCCTAGGTAGCCTAGGGCTCAGACGCACTCTTCTCTTTCTCTCTCAATAAAATAAATGTATACTTCTCAGTTAAATACAAAAGAGTCTCCCTGCATCAACAGATGGTTAAGTTGATGGCTACAGGAGAAGTGATGATGCTGATGGCGGATCAGCATCATCCAGGTAACGAACTAGGTCGCAACGACGATAAAAAAGGGCATCTACCAGCAATAACATGAACTTAATGCCTATGAATGAATGAATGATGTATTTAAATCAGCCAAAAAAAGCCATGACCTAACAAACAAGAGCTGTAAGCTCATATGGCACTTGCATGGGTCAAGATGATTTGATTGATCAAAAGTAAGTTTCGTTTTTGCGGTTGAGATGCGCACTCTAAGGGAGCTGGAACTTCATTTGTAAGCAAAACCCTTGAGGCAAAACTGCTAATGGGCTGATGGGCATAATGGGCTAATGGGCTAATTGGGCTAATGGGCTAATGGGCTAATGGGCTGATGGGCAAAGACGCTTCACTAATTTTGATTCATTTGTAAAATTATTGGTAAAATCCTAGCCTAAGGCAAATAGAGTAAATAACACCCGTTTAATGGTATCTGCAAATATTGGGTTATCTGTACAAAGTTAAGTATCTGTAAGGTAAGGTAAGGTCTTACCTGATTTAGCTGTTCGGCGTATCCAAACGCGCAGTCAGCGCGCTGAGCTACCATGGACCTCACAAAGTTCAGGCACTTGACACCATATCGCGAGTAAAACGGGTCGTTTGGCAAAATATCGACCACAAAGCAATGGGGATGTTTTAAATTTGGCGGAACGTAGTCGCCGTACTGGTTGCAACATTCTATCCCACTGCCATTGGCTAAAGAAATAAATCGTGTTAAAGTTTAACAGAAAAGGGCTGGGATAGGACAATCTAGTTAACCATCACTTATTCGCTTAAATTGGCTTGAAGACCCGCTGAAAATCCGTTACTTGGTTGCTCCGCTATTCAAGAATAATTAATTTTCAGACAGTGGATTTTCCGTGTGATTTCTGGTACCTCTATGCGCTTGTATTTTTGTTGTATGCCTTACAAGAAAGATTTATGATTTTTTTTCCGTTCATGCACTAAGCAATCTTCACCAGTAGTACCAATAATACAAATAATACCGCTACCCATTGAAAAGCCGCGTTTGTGTAGAGATTAAAATCTCGCGTCATAGTAGAATTTACGTTGTGGGGACGGCCGCAGATATTCAGAACGTCATAACTGGAGTAGATAATGGAAATTAAAAAATAATCCCTTTGCAGAATCCAAATAATTCAGTGTACACAATTTACTGACACAAAAATAAGTTGGCTTTTCAGTTAAACTTTAAGGTGATGAACATAATGCATAAAAAGGGCAAAAAGCCTCTAGAAACGATGACAAAAGCAACTTCACAAGAGTCTTCTTTTGACTAAACGGATACGAGTTTCTTCTAACTAAAGCCTGACGAGTACCCTTATTAAGAAGGGCCACAAACCGCCAGCTCAGCCAACCATTTGGCGCCATCCAACAGCCTATAGCGATTTGTCAGAACGCTTGATTTCGACAATTTCTTAAAGTTTAACCGAATAAGTCCGACGTCTGACAGTCTAGTTTCACATCACTGATTTACTTTAAATGGGCCCGAAAGCCCGATAAAAATGCGTTACTTTGTTTGTTTGGTATCCACACATAACCGATTTCCTATAATGGAACTGAGAAGTTTCATAAGAGTCAAGTCTGTTAAAGCCAGGCTTCACCTTCCAGATTACCAGACGTCCGGGGCCTCCGCATAGTCAAGCCAGCCCTTCCAAATTTTCATGATAATGATGACAGGTAGTTTTGCTATTCTTCAACATTTCCTAGATTCCCCCTTTACATTTCTCCCTTAACATTTCAAATATGCTGTCAATCACTTGTCAGCTGTCAATCACTTTCCCTTTTCTTCCCCCATTTGCATATTTTTAGTGTCTCTCGAACGGGTTGCCTCTATGGCACCTTCCAGACATCCAGAATCTGGGGTGTCCAACACCCCGGACTTCCAGACGTTTTTGGCCTGGCTTCACCTTCCAGATCCGTCTCGACGAAAACGGTTGTCTGGAATCCGGAAGAAAAATCTAGAAGGTGAAGCCTGGCTTTTACAATAATGCCACAGATAAATATTCGTTGAGCCCAAGCTGACTTTGAAACATTTATTCAAATAATGTATAGCCTACAATGGATACGTCAGCTACGATGGTAAACGGCACAGAAACCGTATCTACTAGGAACTGTGCTTTCAGCTTTAATTTTTCTAAACTGACTCCTTACGAAAATCAATAGAAAGACGTGCTGAATGACATTACTTCAAAATTATCTCTATGCAAAGCGGATTCGCGGTGTTGGCTCAACTGTCAGGTTTTCCCGGTCGGGTTTTCTCATTTACGTACATTCCGGCTGTGAAAATAAGAATCTCAAGTTTTCATTCGGAAAGTGGCAATGGTGTTGAAAACTGTAGCATGAATACCAGCTCAGCCAACGACTGCCAAGCCCAGGTCGTCTGCCTGTGCCATCCGTGGGCTGAAACTTTCCGAAAACTTGTCGTCCAAGGACAACTCGCACTATTTACCGCTAAAATAGTTGAACACTTTATAACTCGGCTTTGCTTTTAACAAATTAGCCTACCCAAGGCTTTGGCTGTTTTAATCCTTTGCCCTGCGCCCATTGACTTCCAGCACAAACACGGAAGATTTACATAACCATTATTTTTTTCTAACTGCTGACGAGACAATCGTCGGAAGCTTGGTACGTATCGAAAATAGTGAAACACAAGTGTAAAAATCAGTGTGGTGACATTAGGGGGGTTGGAACGTATCGCATGAAATTCGGGTCTCCCCTCCCCGACGACCGTGACCATGCGACCATAAATAAGGGAAGTATTGAGGGTAATATTGTGTGAAGCATTTACTGATTATGCATCAGCATTATCAACCTTACAACTACCGTCCCTTTACGACCGTCGGTTCAATTTGATATGCAAATTTGGCCAATTACTTCTACGAAGTGACAAACGTAGGGCCATACTACCACAGGTCATGTCGAATCGAGTTGACACTAGGTCTAAAAACAAAACAAAAAAACTGGCACCGCCTACCACACGAACAAATCGGTTTTCAAACACGTTCGTTCCGTATTACACGTCAGTGTTTAATAAGTGCTGAAGTTTCTGTTTTTATTTGTGTCCCCTTTTAATTTGTAAGCCCAAGCGCCATTTAGTTGAGTTCTCTTCTTGACTATGATAGCTTGTGTAAATAAATGGTTCTGATTCTGATAAATGATTCTGATTCTGAGAAGACTTGAATCATGCGACGCTGTTTTTTTTTTTTCGACTCTGTTTACCGGGCGTGGAGCCTACCCCGTGCATGTTGCGACCACAGAGTAGCCTAATTATTGACGCTGGTTCTTCGGATCGCCGTTCTTCGCGCCAAGAAAGTGCGCCGAGTTCAAATTAAACAGAAAGAAGTCTACGTTTTGCCCTTCTCCCTCCAACAAATCGCAGCCACCATTAGTTTGAAAGGCGAGATAAGGGGCTAAAGTATAGTGAGATGACAGAAGTTGTGCAATCCTACATTCAAGGATGACGATTACTTAATCCTACATTCAAGGATGACTTCTTGATACGTGAGACCGAGTTGACACTAGGTCTAAAAACAAAGAAAAACTGGCACCGCCTACCACACGAACAAATCGGTTTTCAAACACGTTCGTTCCGTATTACACGTCAATGTTTAATAAGTGCTGAAGCTTCTGTTTTTATTTGTGTCCTCTTTTAATTTGTAAGCCCAAGCGCCAGTTAGTTGAGTTCTCTTCTTGACTATGATAGCTTGTGTAAATAAATGATTCTGATTCTGAAAAATACGACGGGTCTTGACGAAATATCAGGTGCTACACGCTGCGAACTGGGTGGGTGGGTGGGGGGGGGTATAATTCCTAAGTATGTTGTAAAATACTCCAAGGACAGACTAAGAATAGCCGTACTTAACATTCTTAGACGTTTCACGATTCGAAGTACCCACTAGCCTACAAAGTAAGCAGGACTCGTCGGCAGATTAGAATACCTCGTTTACTTACCCATTCGAAACACAGGTACGTGTGTCATATCGTGGTCGATGAATTGTCCCCATTGCATTAAGAGCATCGTTGACTGGTGACTGACCTCATCGAGGTTATCCGCGAGGACAACCCTCGCAACTCTGGAGTTGGGCATGTACTTGTCCCTCCCTTCCCAGATTCCTAGAACATAGAAAGAAGAAGTAAATGACTATCCGCCTTCAAAGCGCAACTCTTACCAGAAATGATCTTTTCACGACAAAATGGTTCAGGAATATAGTTAATCGAAAATTGCAATACTTGCCCGGTGGCAACCCGGTGGTATTAAAGAACCTTTGGCACTATTACTCTTCAACTTGCAATATTTTAAAATATTTGAATATTTTAAAACTATGCTTTGCGTTCAACAAATAACCCACTGTTTTGGCTGTTTTAAGCCTTATCCGAGGCCCGTTGACTTGCAGCGAAAACAGGGAAAAATTTACATAACCAGTTTTTCTGATGGAAAACTTCTGGCAGACAATCGTCGACAGCATGATACACATCAAAGGTAGCAAAAAAAAAACGGCAAGTGAGAAAATCAGCGTGGTTTTGTTAGAGGGGTTAGAATGTACCGTACGAAATTGGGGTCTCCGGGTTTAGAAATATATGGAGTGATTATGGAAGTAGGTTGCATTGGAATTACAGGTAAGGCAGGTCCCTTAACGATTTACACGTTGGCGCTCGTCGACTATGCACAGACAAGGAGCGTCGGCGCAGTCTATTTGGAAAGTTTGAACGCTGTGAAAACATGATAGAGCTGTTGGCTTACCGAGTATTGGGCAGACGTTGAGCTTTAGGCGAAGGTTGAGTTGCTTAACTGGCAAACTCGGCTCTGTCAGAAAAGGCGCGAAAAGTCGTAGGTTCAAATAGCGAAGGGAGGGGATTTCTGAAGCTTCTAACACGACAGAGGAGATGGGATAATATGAAATGCAAATAAGTCCAAGAGTTCCTCCAAGTAGAACAACAATACTGAACAGCTACGAAGAGCAGAAGAAATGCTTCTAAAAAAAAAATAATCCGGAACCGCTTTAGTTTCCTATCTTATTTTCTTTTTTTTTGTACGTAACTCATTCCGAAGGGCAAATTGTAATCTGACACGGGAACTACTTGCCCTACCTAATCGTGGGGGGAGTGGAGGGAGAGGGAATCCGGAATATTGAGTCACGCGTAACTTTAGAACGGGTGAAAGGATTCGAGTGAAATTTAATAACTGATTAGAGGACATGTCTCTGGTGATCTTTTTCGTGGCCGGACCGGATCCGACAATTATTTGGGGGGAGGGGGGGGGGACACGTTACCGCTTAGACTGGAGAGATCGGGATGGAACTTTGTGGGAATAACAAAGAGATGCTCTGGATAAATCATTTACAGAACCGGATAGGCTCCGGGCCTGTGGGGGGAGTTGGAGGGGGGAGGTCCGGAATTCCGGTGATCGCGCGAGGTAAGGTACTTCCAGATGTGCTAAGACGACGAAACTTGACTGGAACATTAGAGATTCGACAAGATTGGCTTAGAAATCGTCATTTTCCAAATCCGACTATTCCTTAAAGTACTTGACCGCAAAGTATGAAAAATACTTGTAAAGGACCCTTCTCACTATTACTCTTCAACTTACAGTATTTTATGATATTTGAGTACTTTAAAACTAGGCTGTGCTTTCAACAAATAACCCACGGTTTTTGTTGTTTTAAGTCTTTCCTGAGTCTCGTTGACTTGTAGTGAAAACAGGAAATCAATTTAAATAACCGCTTTTTCTGATGGAAAAACTTCTCGCAGACAACCGTCGACAGCGTTTTACACATCGAAGGTAGCAAAACACGGCAAGTGAGAAAATCAGCGTATTTTTGGGATCCCAAAACGAAAGTGGAGGGATACCTATGACATCGCAAAAGTTGTCCGTCTGTGCGCGCTATAACTCTTGAAGGGAATGAGATATTTTGATGAAACTTAGTGTGAGGATTCGTTGGATCAAGGGTGAGGTCAAGTCCGTAAAGGGGCTCTGTAGCCCTACATTTAGTGGTGGTGGTGGGGGGGGGGTGTTCAAATTCAGGGACAAACAAAATATTTTTAAACAGCTAATGTGATAGTCGATTATGGTGTAAGAAGGCATGCTGAGCACGATAATGAAAACCGTTTTCTCGCCGGACAAGTAGTTCGCCCAGAATCCGGCAAAAAACGGAAAGTTGGTTAAAAGTAAAAATTTTATTTGAAGGTGATTAAATGGTCGATTTAGGAGTAAGAAGACATGCTGAACACGACGGTGAAAACTATTTTCTCGCCGAACAAGTAGTTCGTCTTGAATCCGGCGAAAACCGGAAAGTTGGTTAAAAGTAAAAGTTTTATTTGAAGGTGATTAAATGGTCGATTTAGGGGTAAGAAGACATGCTGAACACGATGGTGAAAATCATTTTCTCTGCGGACAACTAGTTTGCCCGGAATCCGGCAAAAACCGGAAGATTTTTTAAAAGCAAAAGTTTGATTAGCTGACAGATTAAGGGGTAAGAAGACAGGCTGAGTCTGTTAATGACAATCATTTTTTACCCGTCATTTTTTACCTGTCATTTTTTACCCGGACATATAATTAGTCCGGAATCCAGTTGTAACCAGATTTTTTTTTTTAATTCAAACTCTTACTTAAAACTGATTAGATGTTCTTTATAGGGATTTGACGCTGGATTTGTTTCTGAATTTTCTTTTTTTGCTGGACTAGTAGTTTGTTCGGAATTCGGGCGAAACCGGAAACTGGGCAGAAGTAAAGCAGGAAGTCTCGATAAGTATCGTCAAAATAGATATGGCTTATAGAGGTATATCTGAACTTGGTTTTCTCTGATGATTAGTCTGCGAAGACATGACCCTATTGTCTGAATCAAATATCAGATTTTGGGATCCCATCGAGACCTTTGGTCTTGTTTTTAGAGGGGTTAGGGTATAGGCTACCGTACGAAATTGAGGTCTCCGGGTTTAGAAACATATGGAGTGATTATGGAAGTAGGTTGCTTTGGTATTATAGATAAGAGAGGTCCTTTAAGCAAAATAGACATTTTCATGATCCCCATGAGCCCATTATCCTTTTTGCCTCAAGGTTTCTGCTTACAAATGAAGTTCTAGCTCCCTTAAAGTGCGCATCTTAACCGCAAAGTCGAAAAGTACTGTTGATCAAACGATATATCTAAACCCATGATCATTTGCGCCACAAGGGTTTTGCTTAAACATTTATCTCTAGCACCCTTAAAGTGCGCATCTTAACTGAAATGTAAAAAAATTAATTTTGACCAACATTAATGATACCCAAGGACCTGTTACCGTTATTCCCATTTTGCTTACAGATAGAATTTCTACCGCCTTTAAAGTGCGCACCATTACAGCCAAGTTCAAAAATAAAATACTTTTTACCAAACGATGCATTCTCCTGATTTCCATTTCCATGATCACTCGTATCTCCAGACGTTTGCTTACAAATGATCAGAACAAACCCACGAAAAGGCAAATTTTAAATTTCATCTTCTGAACCACCCTTGCAAGTACCATATGAGCTTCTAGCTCTTGTTTTGTATCTCTTTTTCCGCGCCTTGCAAGCGCCATCTCTGAAATCGTCCCTGCCGAGACGCCGAAAAGGTAAAGACAAGCAATAATAGCAAGAAAACGACTTGTTTAGAAGCGTTATCTAGAGGTAAGAAATGTTAACTGGCGAAGCATTTAATTAAACAGAAAACATAGCTAATGCCCATTGTACTTTAAAGTGTAACTGAAAACGGCTGAGATAGGAAAATTTAGTTATTCACTTAAAGGACCCCTCGCACTAACTACTCTTCAACTTTCAGTATTTTTAATATATTTGAATACTTTAAGCTAGGCTTGGTTCCATCAAATATCCCACGGTTTTGGCTGTTTTAAGCCTTATAGCAAAAACAGGGAAACAATCGACGTAACCGGTTTTTCTGATGGAAAAACTAATCGCAGACAGCTAAGCGTCATACACATCCAAGGTAGCAAAACACGGCAAGTGAGAAAATGAGCGTGGTTTTGTTAGAGGGGTCAGCATGTACCATACGAGATTGGGGTCTCTGGGCTTAGAAATATATGGAGTGATTATAGAGGTAGGTTGCGTTAGTATTATAGATAAGACAGGTCCTTTAAAGAGGGTCGAAGACCGGATGAAAATGCATTACTTCGTTGCTCCGCTATTCACGAATAATCGACGATTTTCATATAGTGGTATTTCCCTGTCAGAGTTGTGGTACCTTTATTCGCTTGTACCTGTGTTGTATGATTGACGGAAACGATAGACGAAAAGTAAGTGTTCGCGCAGTCAGCTACCTTCCAGCGAGCTGATCACAGCCCACTGAAAAGCCGCGTTTATGTTGAGGCTTAAATTTTCAGTGTCATAGTAGAATTTTGCGTTGTGAGAACGGCCGTATTCTAAAAAAATTCCTTAACACAAGCAAAATAATGCACTGTGTTCAGTTAAATGATACAAAAATAAGTTGGCTTTTCAGTTAAACTTTAATGAACCATCGTTTTGGTTTTTGCTCAGGGAATCAGGTGATCTAAGGCAGTAGTTCCCAACCGGTGGTACGCGTACCCAAAGGGGTACGCGAGACCCTCGTGAGGGGTATGCGAAGGTCGCAAAATTTCTAATTCGGAAATGTCTGCTTTCGTCAAGAAATTAAGAGTTTTGCCTTAAGAAGGTTCAGTTCCGAGAACCAGCGACAGTGTCTTTCCGAACCTTGATCAGTTTGCGGACTATAATGAAAGCGACAACCTTAAAGGGCACCTCGCATTAGACAGTATTTCGGCTCAGATGTTTTGAAAATTTGCATATAACCGGTCTCCCGGCGAATAAGCTCCTCGGCGACTCGTTCATTTGTTAATTATTGTCGTATTAACCCCTATGTAACGGGCCATGGAGCTTTTTAGGGGTCGAAATTTATTTTGTTCCTTTATTTTGATTTTAATAAAATTGAACTGAACTGAAACAATGATCGGGCAGGTAAAGAGAACAAACGTGGCAAGCAAGCCTAATAGAGAAGATAGGATACACTCATGAGAAACGAGACTAAAGACAGACCTAGGGAATGGATCCAGTAGGCTATCCATTTAGTGGAACGTGACCTCTTAGTGACAAGCTTACAAAAAATCTGATTGAACTTGAGACTAATCGTCATTTCTATTCTGTTACCATTCGTATCTACCTACGTTTAAGAAGTCTCGTCTTCGCCAATGTGTCTAGTCAAAAGCAAACAGAGAAGCATCTTATTATTGCCGTTACTGACATTGAGCCAAGATTTGCCACATTTCATCTACAAGCAGCCTTAAGTATCTGATTGATTTGTATTTATTTTTACAGACTCATGGTAGTAGTAGATAAATGATTCTCAAAAAGGGGTACGCAACCTTTCTGAACCTTGATTTGGGGTGCGCGGTACGGAAAAGGTTGGGAACCACTGATCGAAGGGAATGTACGATCTGTCCGTTTGACCAGTTTCGGCGATGTTGTAATATGTACGTAACATATTTAACAATGTAGTAAACATCTCGGGTTTTGTTTTTCCTGGCGTCCCTGGAACCCAAAAATCCATATCTTCCAACCCAAGTAATTTAGTGAACATTCGGCAAAAGGATTTCTGCGAAACCAACAGTTGGCTAAGACAAACAAATAAATTTACCCCCTTTCCACATAACCTAGTTTCTCCCTATTTCGGATCTCTGTTTACGGTGTTTCTCTAAGATCACAGTGTCCATTAAGGTGCAATCATGAATTCCCCGGGAAGGGGACGACTCCCACCATGCTTTGCGGCATTCCTCGGGAATAGTAGCACTTACTCAAGACAGCCTCCCCGCTGTAACTGGTATACACAGAAGAAAAATAAGGAAAAGACGGGGTCATATTGCGGGGAAATATGAGCGTATATGAGGAAAACAGGAAAGTTTCTCCGAAACAAACCGGGAGAGAACAATAGAATAGGATAATAGGCATTTGAAAGTAGTAGTTTGTGAAAGTAGCAGGGGGACACAGAAGAAATGCTTTACACATTATGTAAAAGTGAGTGTATGTAAGATTATTAAAAAAAAATGAAGGTATATAAAATACTTTGACATAACCTGCCCCCACGAGCCTGTAACCAAGGTGTACTTTCACCAGGGAGCTGGTTACACCTTGGTTCTTTCAGTTTAATCCGCGCCAGGTAACAATCAGGTTCATGGCGATGACTAATCTCAGTCATTCAAGTGCGTTCGATTCCTACTACTCTTCCTACTAACTCAAAAGTTGAATTCTCGGAGACTGCCCGGAAACTGCAATGGTCGTAACGAGAATTTTTTTTTACTCTCAGTAGGCTATCGACTCAGGGTACATTCTTGATATGTCCGCTAGCTCCCCGAGTGCAGTTTGAGTCAAGTTTTCAGTTCCTATAAGTGTAAACACACATTGATGTTTTTCTATAATTGATCAACGAGGTAGACACTAGTTTGTTTGCACGTTACTTTGTACCGTTAAGCATGGTCCACACAGCTGGGGGATCATGTACAGAGTGCCGTTGCATAAACAGTGAGATTAAACAGTCGTGACAATGGGTTAAGAGTTAAAGGGCACACAACAGTAGATTAAGGCCCCATAACAAGCCTACACGTTGTGAAAGGACCGACTCGGACTCGACGCGATGAGTCTTGCATTCGAGATGCAAAACTCCTTTAATATTCCAAACGACGAGTTGTCGATAGCATTACTAGCCCACCCGGAGATTTCTCGGAAGGTTAGTTCACATACCCTAACTTGTTAGTCGGCCCGGGTGTAGTACGGTGCAGGATAGAATACTAACTGCAGTCATGCTAATTGCGTGTGTTTATGATTTAGATATCTTCTACATGCGTACAAGATATCGCGTGTAATCCCTTACTATATTCGGATACGAATATACTGAGGTCTGCTGATCCAAAATGCCCTTCCGGGGGGGGGGGCATTTTTTTCTCATCGGGGCACCAAAAACGAACGATTCAATTAATTTCCAAATTTGTATCTGAGCCCAAATTTCACATCTAATGTAGCCTGTACTCGTCAGCCATCTTAAATACAATTTCAGCGCCAACATTTTTCCCCTTCAATATCCTTTATCTTTTCAAACAACAATATTGTAAACCTCGAAAAACTCGTTTCCCTTTTTCCAAATCTTCCACACATGACTACACAGGCTCATCACCATAAAAGCCATTGCTCTCTCCACTTCTCTCCCTTTCTGTAACACAAAATCCATTTAATCATTTTCTTTTATATTCTAATGTTCCCGTTTAAAAAAAAAAATTTAAAGCTACGAGCACACCCCGATGAAAATTTTTCGAGAATTAGTCGTATGGAGTTGTACGAAAAAGTAGACGAAGCGAGTTTGCCAATTCATGCTTACTTACTGTTTTCGATGGATAGCCTTTGGCGTTCGCCGTTGTTTTTGGGTGCGCAAAAACGGGATTTTGTTTTGCTGACAGTGTACTTCTGTTATAGCATAAATTACACAATGGATATGTCTACTCACATTGGACTTCAAAGAGGCTGTTCTCATAACGCAGAACATAAAGAACATAATCCTAATTTCCCTCCATTTTTGAAAGAAACGCCAAATCGTCAAACGAAATCCCAACGTCTACGGCAAACGGCGAGTCCTTGGCCGATCGGCGATGGACAGGAATTCAGGCGACAGACGTTAGCCGATCAGAACAAAAACAGAAATTAAGATATACAGCTACGGCAATCGGCTTCCGGCGAACGTCAAAAACGACAAAAAGTCAGCCGGGTACGCTATCGCCGAACTAATCGGCGATCAAAAACGCCACTAATCATAGAATTTTTCACCGGGACACAGTCCGATATGATTTCGAACTCGAAAATCAGCATGCGAAATTCGCGTGCGATGCTTCAAAATGTCGGAGGACGGAAATTCTCATCCGACTGGGAATGGACTGTGTGTCCACGTACCTTCCAACTTTCAGCCGGTCCTTCTGGTGCGACCATGAATTTTGGGTTCAGGCTGCAAAATTCGGAAGAAGCCTAGTGTTGGGCGATATTGGATTTTTCGATACGTCGATAGTTTCACTTTCGATATTCGATAATCGATATCGATATTTCTTTACCATGTTTCGCTATAGGATACCTCTAGTTTTGCCAAAATTTAAGAATAAATTGTCGTGAAATAGCATCATCTCAAACTCCGTACATATATTTATTCAAACAATGTTTACAACGGGTACGTCAGCTACGATTTTTCATCAGCGATATTTCGGCCCTTTTTGGCAAGGGTCCTCGTCAGGCTGTCAATCTTCTGGTTCAACTTCGGGGAAGGAAACAAACCTTTAATAAAAATCTGGTTCCTAGTACCCCAATTTTAGCTTATTGCTAGAAAGTCGTAAAGGTCTAGGGACCTTTGGCAGGGATTTTATTACAGGTTTGTTTCCTTCCCCGAAGTTGAACCAGAAGATTGACAGCCTGACGAGGACCCTTGCCAAAAAGGGCCAAAATATCGCTGATGAAGAATCGCAGCTGACGTACCCGTTGTAAACATTGTTTGAATAAATGTTTCAAAGTCAGCTTGGGCTCAAAGAATATTTATCCGTACATATAAGAACTGAATTACGGAAAATGTATTGCTCCCATTTCGTATCCATAAATATAGGTTATGTTGGATTATTTACAATAATTATGAATGAACAAATATCGTTCGATATCGATATTTACGTTTCGATATTCGATATCGAAATTTGGTCCGATACATCGATATATCGTTATCGATACTGAATATCGCCCAACACTAAAGAAGCCTTGTACAACCGACTTACCATCATCATAGTCCGGTGGCAGAATCCGATCCAGTTGGGTATGGGCCCTACCCATATTAGGCTCAGCCAGGTTGTTGCAGGCCCCATCGTGGGTCCTGAATTTACTGGGGTAGCATTTAGGCTCATCAATGCAGGTAAACTCCAAAGCCGTTCCCTTTACGCTGATTTGCTGAGTAGCAATGCCAGCTGCATCGTTGGACAATTTGAGTCTGAAAACAAGACAAATTAGACCTAATCCAAACATTCTGTTTACCTTCTCTTACTAATCACAAGCCACATTTTTTTACATCTGAACTTGATTGCCGGGTGGTTGTTTTGGCTCGAGAAAAAACCCACGCAGAACATCTTCTTTTCCAGATGACAAAATTTTCCACGTTTGATTAGCAAAGAGTTATAAGACTTTATTGATTATTTCTTGTATGTCTTCAGAAGTACCACACTGGTCTTGGGCTTTTAATTTATTTGTATTTGTAATAAACAGTTGGAGCATAAGATGGAAGTTATTATTTTGATCCTTGGCTCCCTACGTGCCATAACGGCTGTCTCGGATAATCGGCTGATATTTAGTCCAGACCGAATTATTTCAAACCAAGAAAATTTGGTGTTTTTATTTAATTTGCTCATTGTTTGACGGTGTTTTCTGTGGTTTTGAACATTTATAGTGCCAGTAGGGATGGTTAGCATTGTGTGTGCTAGAGAGACCATTCTTTTGTGATCCGCTTTAAGTTAAAACTATTTTGGCGGAATTCGAGAAGCCTATCGGTCCACAGCAAGAAACACCGTCTCCAAGCCTTTGAAACTAACAGTCTAAGGGGGACCTCAAACATGCACCGGACAGAAGGGGCCATATATCTGGTGATTCGCCAGATGTCAACCCCTCATCACTGAAGTTATCAAGATCCGCCGCTCTACATACCTGGGCCATGCCGTCAGGATGGGAAATACCAACTCCCAGAACCTAATGGTAACCGCGGAGGGACTCAGACGAAGAAGTCCACACTTCGCCGCACCTATCCCCGACGAAAAATGTGTAGCCTGCTTTGTTGTATGATAGTTGTACGAAAAAATATTACGCATTGATAGATAGATAGATACTTTAATTTAGCCGTTAGGCCATACACAAAATCATACATTTTTAAACACTTCGAGAGAGCGATTATATAAACTCACATGTAAAACGCTTTAAACTCCCACCACCAATAACTATTTACATCTCTTTAACGCTTCTTTGACAAAACCTGTAACTGCCATTATCGCCGACCGTGAAGATGACTTTAGGATACCAGGAAAGAGCAACCCATCTTCACCAAAAAATCTTACTCTCAAATCCGAGAGCCCCTTGCATCTTGACAGGAAGTGGGACAGATTCTCCTCTTCTAAACCACATAACGAGCAAGTATAACATGACTGTCACAGTAAATAATACTATCATTCAATGTGCCTTAGATTGGGCCAAGCTTAAGCAGTAGTATATAGTAGCATCCAGTCTTGCTAATAGTAGCATGCAGTATAACGCAGTAACACGATGGCCTTGACATAGAAGCATGTAATAGGATCAGTTCGTACTGCATGCTACTTTTTTGTACAACTCATACAACTACTTTTAGATAAATTTTTCATCAGGTCAGACGGGTTTCCGAAACACCAACGCATCCACCAGGCTCAAACGGAAAGATACCTGAGCAGTGGCTAGTAAGAGATACGACTGGCCATTCTTCTAGGATGCTCTAAGCGCCTGTGGAAGTGCAGGCGGAACTAAGGTCTACGGTAATTTATTTATGACCCGCCATTTTGAAAATTAAAACATTTTTAATCTTCGGTCTGACCGAAGATTAAAAATTAAGTGTCTTTTTCTGTGTGTATATATGTGTTTTGTTTATTTTCTTTACTTTCGTCATTTACTCCGCCTTTTCAAAATGGCGGGTCATAAATAAATTACTTACTTCCTTACTTATATAGAAGCGTCCATTATTTTCATCAATTCATCAATTTATTCCACCAAATAAGAATTTGACTGGAGTACGGGGGGGGGGGGGGGGGCAAAACTCTCCTCCCCAATCTGACAAAGAGTGTGTCGCCTTCGGACCGTCTTTATTCTTATGAGAATGTTTCTTCAACTGACGAGTCTTTGGAAAAATAAATAAATATGCAAACGGATGAAATACGTAAAAAAATATGAGGAAAATCAAACCATCCCCAACAAATTTATCTGTTTGGGGGCTGCAACCAGGTTTCAAAAGTTACAAGGTCCCAAGTTAAAATAAAACTCAAACCCAAAAGATTCACTGACACGGCAGTAAAACCTTAGAATTCTGAACGTTCACTTTCCAAGCTTGAATTTCTTGGTTCTCAATTATTTCTTTATATTCCCCTAAAATGTCCCTGTGAATTTTTTTTTCCGAAAAGGATTGCGGATAACGAAAACGTTGGCTTCGCGCCATCCCAGCTCTAAGTCAAACTTTTTCCTCCTACCATAGATGATGATTCTGATACTCTATGATGATGATGAAATTTTATTTACGCACTTAAGAAGAGGAAAATAGTGCACTACAGACAAATAAAAGGAAAAAATTACATTGAGCTTTCAATAATGTAGTCAATGCACAAGATAAAAAATAAACATAAACATATACCTTCAGGTAGGAAGTTGGCCTGAACTGAAAAATAAAAATAGGACTGGGAAGATGAAGCTTTGATTGTCGAAAAACAACACACCAAAATCTGCACCCGGTAAGTGTCCAGGCGAAAGTCATCCGCGAATCAAGAATACTCTTGATGACTATCTCTGCTTGCCGATGAAAAATCTCCGGCCTCTCCGGGTACCTAGCGGAAGAAAGGCAGAAATGGTGTCACAGCTGTTCCCAAAGATCGCCGTGATTGCTTGACACAGGATTTGAGTTCAGTTTAGTTTTATTAAATCCAAAATAAACGAACAAATAAGTTTCGACCCCTACAAAGCTCCATGGTCCGTTACATAGGGGTTAATACCAAAATATTCAACAAATTAACCATTCTCTTAGCTGTTACAATAAATAAAGAAAAACAATAAGTCGTTGAGTTTGAGTCGTTACGGAGACGCTTACTCCATCTTCCTGAGGATCGTGTTTTGGATGTATTCATATAGAGTATAATGCCCACAAACAAATGCCGAGTTATCTTGGTTATTTCTTTCAGCAAAGCCTGAAGAGAATCCTTACCAAGGAGGGCCAAAATATCGCTAAAGAAAATCCCAGCTGAGTAACCCGGTTTGACTCATTTTTTATGGTTTTAGTAGTTTCCGAAAAATATACTGATAACCTCAACCATTTTTCTAGTAAGACTTGGGCTTTAAGCCGCTTTCACATTGACGCGTAGAGCCTTTCACATTAAGCTACGCAAGCACTGCGTCAGGGTTGCGGCGACGCAAAGCAGAGCTTACGCAGACAAATAAAGCGCAACGCAAGAATAGAACCAAGTTCTATTCTTGTGCGTTGCGTCAACGCGTTACGCATCAGATTTTTCAGTGCAAAATGGAATTTTTTGAAGATAAACTGCAGAATTATCTACTAATGGTGAAAAAAAATCTACCAATGATGATTACAAACTTACTAATTGATGAAAGAAATGAAAATTTGGCAGAAGAAACCGAAAAAGGAAAACGTAAATGCGCATCCAGCGTGACACGTTCTCGCGCAGGTGTGACAGTTACGATACGCAACCTTTACGTAGCGCAAGATAAACGCATACGCGACACATCGCAACGACGCGTCAATGTGAAAGCGGCTTTAAGGAACGAACTGAATATACAGATTACTGCCTTTTATCTGCTATTTAGCAATATATTTCAACTGACTTTGTTTCTTTTCTTTCCAGTGACAATATATCAGAAAAGGCATATTGGACATTTTCATAGCCTTGAGGGACGATGCTAACTTATGGCCCTTCAGTAAAGTAGGACATAAATCTGTTCTGTTTTAGCAGTTTAGCGGGAAAGGTTCGGGTGCTTAACGTTGGCTGGAATCTCGAAGAGCTTCTACCTTCGGAGGATGTTAATCAAATACAGTGCCCCAAGTTTCATAACATTTGCAAGGATGTGGTGCGTGATTTCAACATATTTGAGATAACACACTATCTATTAAAGCTACAGAATATTTCAGTTGTGACCTTATAAGTGCTATTTTTCGAGTTAAAGTTACGATGTAAACCATATTTGGTGTTATGTTTTACAGAAACGTAACACTAAAACTTCATAACATTTGCAAGGATGTGGATGCGTGATTTCAACATATTTGAGATAACACACTATCTATTAAAGCTACAGAATATTGCAGAATATTGCTTCATAACAATTGCAAAAACGTAACACTAAAACTTCATAACATTTGCAAGGATGTGGATGCGTGATTTCAACATATTTGAGATAACACACTATCTATTAAAGCTACAGAATATTTCAGTTGTGACCTTCTAAGTGCTATTTTTCGAGTTAAAGTTACGATGTAAACCATATTTGGTGTTATGTTTTACAGAAACGTAACACTAAAAACTTCACAACATTTGCAAGGATGTGGATGCGTGATTTCAACATATTTGAGATAACACACTATCTATTAAAGCTACAGAATATTTCAGTTGTGACCTTTTAAGTGCTATTTTTTCGATTTTTCGATTTTTCGATTTTTCGATGTAAACCATATTTGGTGTTATGTTTTACAGAAACGTAACACTAAAAACTTCATAGCATTTGCAAGGATGTGGATGCGTGATTTCAACATATTTGAGATAACACACTATCTATTAAAGCTACAGAATATTTCAGTTGTGACCTTATAAGTGCTATTTTTCGTGTTACAGTTGCGATGTAAACCATATTTGGTGTTATGTTTTACAGAAACGTAACACTAAAAACTTCATAACATTTGCAAGGATGTGAATGCGTGATTTCAACATATTTGAGATAACACACTATCTATTAAAGCTACAGAATATTTCAGTTGTGACCTTTTAAGTGCTATTTTTCGAGTTAAAGTTACGAAGTAAACCATATTTTGTGCTATGTTTTACAAAAACGTAACACTAAAACTTCATAACATTTGCAAGGATGTGGATGCGTGATTTCAACATATTTGAGATAACACACTATCTATTAAAGCTACAGAATATTTCAGTTGTGACCTTATAAGTGCTATTTTTCGAGTTAAAGTTACGATGTAAACCATATTTGGTGTTATGTTTTACAGAAACGTAACACTGAAAACTTCATAACATTTGCAAGGATGTGATGCGTGATTTCAACATATTTGAGATAACACACTATCTGTTACAGCTACAGAATATTTCAGTTGTAACCTTAAAAGTGCTATTTTTCGTGTTACAGTTACGATGTAAACCATATTTGGTGTTATGTTTTACAGAAACGTAACACTAAAAATTTCATAACATTTGTAAGGATGTGGATTCGTGATTTCAACATATTTGAGATAACACACTATCTATTAAAGCTACAGAATATTTCAGTTGTGACCTTCTAAGTGCTATTTTTCGAGTTAAAGTTACGATGTAAACCATATTTGGTGTTATGTTTTACATAAACGTAACACTAAAAACTTCACAACATTTGCAAGGATGTGGATGCGTGATTTCAACATATTTGAGATAACACACTATCTATTAAAGCTACAGAATATTTCAGCTGTGACCTTATAAGTGCTATTTTTCGTGTTACAGTTGCGATGTAAACCATATTTGGTGTTATGTTTTACAGAAACGTAACACTAAAAACTTCATAACATTTGCAAGAATGTGAATGCGTGATTTCAACATATTTGAGATAACACACTATCTATTAAAGCTACAGAATATTTCAGTTGTGACCTTTTAAGTGCTATTTTTCGAGTTAAAGTTACGATGTAAACCATATTTTGTGCTATGTTTTACAAAAACGTAACACTAAAACTTCATAACATTTGCAAGGATGTGGATGCGTGATTTCAACATATTTGAGATAACACACTATCTGTTACAGCTACAGAATATTTCAGTTGTAACCTTAAAAGTGCTATTTTTCGTGTTACAGTTACGATGTAAACCATATTTGGTGTTATGTTTTACAGAAACGTAACACTAAAAATTTCATAACATTTGTAAGGATGTGGATTCGTGATTTCAACATATTTGAGATAACACACTATCTATTAAAGCTACAGAATATTTCAGTTGTGACCTTCTAAGTGCTATTTTTCGAGTTAAAGTTACGATGTAAACCATATTTGGTGTTATGTTTTACATAAACGTAACACTAAAAACTTCACAACATTTGCAAGGATGTGGATGCGTGATTTCAACATATTTGAGATAACACACTATCTATTAAAGCTACAGAATATTTCAGCTGTGACCTTATAAGTGCTATTTTTCGAGTTAAAGTTACGATGTAAACCATATTTTGTGCTATGTTTTACAAAAACGTAACACTAAAACTTCATAACATTTGCAAGGATGTGGATGCGTGATTTCAACATATTTGAGATAACACACTATCTGTTACAGCTACAGAATATTTCAGTTGTAACCTTAAAAGTGCTATTTTTCGTGTTACAGTTACGATGTAAACCATATTTGGTGTTATGTTTTACAGAAACGTAACACTAAAAATTTCATAACATTTGTAAGGATGTGGATTCGTGATTTCAACATATTTGAGATAACACACTATCTATTAAAGCTACAGAATATTTCAGTTGTGACCTTCTAAGTGCTATTTTTCGAGTTAAAGTTACGATGTAAACCATATTTGGTGTTATGTTTTACATAAACGTAACACTAAAAACTTCACAACATTTGCAAGGATGTGGATGCGTGATTTCAACATATTTGAGATAACACACTATCTATTAAAGCTACAGAATATTTCAGCTGTGACCTTATAAGTGCTATTTTTCGAGTTAAAGTTACGATGTAAACCATATTTGGTGTTATGTTTTACAGAAACGTAACACTAAAAACTTCATAACATTTGCAAGGATGTGATGCGTGATTTCAACATATTTGAGATAACACACTATCTATTAAAGCTACAGAATATTTCAGTTGTGACCTTATAAGTGCTATTTTTCGAGTTAAAGTTACGATGTAAACCATATTTGGTGTTATGTTTTACATAAACGTAACACTAAAAACTTCACAACATTTGCAAGGATGTGGATGCGTGATTTCAACATATTTGAGATAACACACTATCTATTAAAGCTACAGAATATTTCAGTTGTGACCTTATAAGTGCTATTTTTCGAGTTAAAGTTACGATGTAAACCATATTTGGTGTTATGTTTTACATAAACGTAACACTAAAAACTTCACAACATTTGCAAGGATGTGGATGCGTGATTTCAACATATTTGAGATAACACACTATCTATTAAAGCTACAGAATATTTCAGCTGTGACCTTATAAGTGCTATTTTTCGTGTTACAGTTGCGATGTAAACCATATTTGGTGTTATGTTTTACAGAAACGTAACACTCAAAATTTCATAACATTTGTAAGGATGTGGATGCGTGATTTCAACATATTTGAGATAACACACTATCTATTAAAGCTACAGAATATTTCAGTTGTGACCTTCGAAGTGCTATTTTTCGAGTTAAAGTTACGATGTAAACCATATTTGGTGTTATGTTTTACAGAAACGTAACACTAAAAACTTCACAACATTTGCAAGGATGTGGATGCGTGATTTCAACATATTTGAGATAACACACTATCTATTAAAGCTACAGAATATTTCAGTTGTGACCTTATAAGTGCTATTTTTCGTGTTACAGTTGCGATGTAAACCATATTTGGTGTTATGTTTTACAGAAACGTAACACTAAAAACTTCATAACATTTGCAAGGATGTGAATGCGTGATTTCAACATATTTGAGATAACACACTATCTATTAAAGCTACAGAATATTTCAGTTGTGACCTTTTAAGTGCTATTTTTCGAGTTAAAGTTACGATGTAAACCATATTTTGTGTTATGTTTTACAAAAACGTAACACTAAAACTTCATAACATTTGCAAGGATGTGGATGCGTGATTTCAACATATTTGAGATAACACACTATCTATTCAAGCTACAGAATATTTCAGTTGTGACCTTATAAGTGCTATTTTTCGTGTTACAGTTGCGATGTAAACCATATTTGGTGTTATGTTTTACAGAAACGTAACACTAAAAACTTCATAACATTTGCAAGGATGTGAATGCGTGATTTCAACATATTTGAGATAACACACTATCTATTAAAGCTACAGAATATTTCAGTTGTGACCTTATAAGTGCTATTTTTCGAGTTAAAGTTACGATGTAAACCATATTTTGTGTTATGTTTTACAGAAATGTAACACTAAAAACTACTATTTCTGCTATCGACAAATAAAAAGTTAAAGACAGTCGAATTCTTTTTCAGGGCTGCTCATCACCACTAGTGGTCAAGTTCGCTGACACACAGAAAGAAAAGGATCAGAAGCGACTACAGCAAATCACAGGACTCTGGCCTTTAGGAGGAATGACAGTAGCGGCGCCACAGTACATATCGGTAAGTCAACGTTTCTAGGAATATGAAGTTTGTTTTTTTCACATGTAGTTGTGAAAAAGCGTGGTTCAGAAAAGTACTTCACAAGACAAGTAGTTCACCCGGACTAGGCCAAAACCCGAAAATTTGTTAAAAGCAAAGTTTTATCTGAAGTTGATTAGAGGTTCGATGTAAGGGTTATGAGACATATTGAATTTGTTTTGGAACTTTATTTTCTTGCCGGAAAAGTAGTTTGCCCGGAATCCGGCCGACACCGAAAATTTGTCAGGAAGTTTTAAAACCCAATGAGATAGTCCGATACAGGATGAGGAGACATGCTGAATCCGGATCTGAAACTAATTTTCTCGCAGGTCAAAAAGTTTACCCGGAATCCGGCAAACCGGAAATTTGGTAAAAACAAAGTTCACTGTCAATTTGATTAGAGGTCCGTACCGCGGTAACAACACACGTTGAATCCATCTCTGAACTGAATTTTCTCTCAGAAAAGTTATTCTACCGAAATTTACCAAAACCCGGAAATTTGGATCGAAAGGTTCGCCTCTGAATAGTTGCGTTTTTGATTGCCGTTCTCAGTTCTTCTTCTTTCTCGTTTTCGATCACCGTCCGGGTTCGCAGTTTGTTTAATTGTCGTTTTTACTGAAACGGGCACCGTGTCATTTCTCGGTTCTACAACACCTGCGAGTGAAACGGCGAACTGTGACGTAGACGCAGTTCCCGGTCCGAGTTCGCCTGTCATGAATAAATTAACCCAACCAAATTGAAAGTCCTGGAAAGTGTGTTTGGAAATGGATGATTACAACTTGTATATTTCAACGACAAGAATTGCCTTTTCACTGTCAAATGTAACTGCCCTTTACTGACTTATTTAGGCGATTTTAAGAATGATTTATATATTCACCTGCTTCTTGAGACGACGAAGGCGTCAGCAGTCAGGCGAACTGAGTGTAAAAACCGAAATTAAGCTTCAACGGCGAATTCACAGGGGAACTTACACAGGCGATCAAAAACGCAACTAATGTCACCAGCTCTCGCCCGAAGTACAGCTATCACGAGGAATTTGGCCGAGGTCAAGGACTTTTCTAAAGTAGATTAGAGATGAGAGAAAGGGGTAAACATGCACACTGTATCCATATCTGAACTTGGTTTTCTCATCTAATTAGTTGTTTGACCGTAATTTTTCAAAAAACACAAAAAAGGTAGCCTATAATTTTTTTTACATTTTCAAGTGGTTGATTATCGATAAAAAGTAACAAATTAAAGGACATCTGAATGAAGAGTACCAAGTATCATCCCTATCTGTATGACTTCCGTTAACATTGCCTGCAGAAAACCCAATCCGAATACGAAATAGTGTTTCCAAGCTATGATTTTTGCTCCATTTTGCATCTGTCCTTATTCCAGTACCGAAAATTTTTAGAAATGAACCCAATCAACCCTTCTTCTGGAATATTTTTAACCAGTTAAGCCCAAACGTACATCTAGAAGAAATTCCGATACGAACCGTCAAGATTTGAATGAACTGCGCTTTTTGTCTTGGAGCCTGCATGTGCAAACCTCCAGAAACGAACACCCCTAATTTGAAAACATCACGCTCAGGAGAAGAATGCTCTCCGTGGCCATGTCTGTAAATGCATTCTCCATTCCATGGTGTGTTCAAGTATGGTTTCATTGTTCAGGTGTCCTTTAAAGGAGTCTGTCGAAGACCGGAAGTGTGCAAGACCCGATTGTCTTTCGGTTTTTGGGGTCCAACCGAAACCTTTGGTCTTGTTCGTTATTAGACGTTGACAAGCCAAATTTGTCAAACATGTTGGGCGTAAGCCACGATTCGTTTTGTTTAAAGGACCCCTCTTGCTAATTCTGATAATTTACCTAGCTCCCACATAGAATTATAAGCTTTTAAAATCCCCACCTTTCCCCACTGTCTCGTTTAGTGCCTATGAAATTTTAGCGCTTTTTTGGCCTTGCCGAGTTTTGCCCGTCACACAACTTTTGCCAGAATGTTCAACGCCCGCTGACAACTCTTTCACACATAAGGATCTCAGAAGCATTGTTTACTACTTCTTTTATTTGCTTAGTTTTCCCACTTTTTAACCACGGCGCGTTCAGTTTTCAAATGTTTTGCGCCCAGCCGCCGCATCGGAGAGCAGGAAGGCTGAAGGTACTCGACAAGCGCTAACAACAAAATCGCTAATTTCAGGGGGAAAGTAATGGTATATTCGAAAACGTTTTTTCTGATCCATTTCATTGGGAAAAGATCATTTCTAGTAAGAGTTGTGCTTTAATGGGTCAGAAAAAAAACACATTTATTTTCTATCAAATCACCTGGGCTGCCATAAATAAGAGACAACTTTCCGACATAGAGTATTTGCAAGAAATAATATATTTTCATTTTCTACGAAATCACCTGGGCTGCCATAAATACAGAGACAGATTCCGACATAGAAAAGCCTATTTGTCACTTTTTGATGACAAGCCACTCCATCCACCTACTCAACCCTTAATACGATAGAACCTTTTTGATACTGCTGATACTGTTAAAGGACCCATTGCATTATTTACTGTTGACATTCCAGTATTTTAAAATAGTTGAATACTTTAAAACTAGGCTCTGCTTTCAGAAAACTACCCACGACTTTGTCTGTTTTACACATTTTTCAGGGCCCGTTGAGGAGCAGGGGGATATTTGCATAAGAACTTTTTCTGACGAAGAAACTTCTCAAAAACAACTGTCGACAGCATGATACGCATCGAAGGTAGCGAAAGAAGGCACGTGAGAAAATCAGTCAGGTATCTTTTTATTCAAACAATGTTTACAACGGGTAGGTAAGCTACGTCTCCTCGTCAGGCTGTACAGCCTGACGAGGACCCTTGCCAAAAAGGGCCGAAATCTCGCTGATGAAGAATCGTAGCTGACGTACCCGTTGTAAACATTGTTTGAATAAATGTTTCAAAGTCAGCTTGGGCTCAAAGAATATTTTTTTCAGTCAGGTATCGTCAGGGAGGCGAGACTTTACCTTTAAGGTCAACGTCCACAGTTGTCCAGCAAAGGCGTGCGTTTTATAATTGGCGACTCCAATAGTCAGAATTATTTTACACTTGTTTACCGTTTTTTCATATTCGTAACCACATACAATTTAAATAGCATAGTATACAAATATCCTTTTCGAGAAAACCCGCAAGTCTATTGAGTATTGACGTCATTTGCTGCCACATTTTCATGCTTGGTCGGGTTTGATCCTGATCAGGCCTAAATATTTTTCTTATCCACGTGCATGGAGAAAAAAGAACGATTGCAATTCCGGGTAGAAAAAAAATCTCTGAAATGACAATGTAGTAGCTGAAAATACACAGCGCAAGCGGAGACAAAACGGAACTACTGATACGTGGGCTTTAAGCAACTACACAAACCGCCCCTAGCCAATGGGATAAACATAGTGGGTGTCGAAAAGTACATACACATGTCCACTCAGATTTTTAGCGACCCCCAGCCTCGTTAAAGCGGGCCACACAAAATGGTCTTTCTACCACACACACAATGCTAACCATCCCTTCTGTCACTATGAATGTTCAAAACCACTCAAAACACCGTAAAACAACGAGCAAAAAAAAAAAAAAAAAACCAAATTTCCAGGGTTTGAAAGAACTCTGTCTGGACTAAATGTCAGCCGATTATCCCGGACAGCTGTTATGGCACGTAGGGAGCCAAGGGTCAAAATAATAATTTCCATCTAATGCTCCAACTGTTTATTACAAATACAAATAAATTATAAAACCAAGACCAGTGTGGTACCTCTGAAGACATACAAAAATTATCCGTTAGGTCTTATAATTCTTTGCTAGTCAATCCTGGAAAATTTCGCCATCTAGAAAAGAAGACGTTGTGCGTGGGTTTTTTCTCGAGCCAAAACAGCAACTCGGCAATCGAGTTCAAATCTAAACAAACCCGTGGCATGCGATCACTAAGAGAAGGTAAACAGAATGTTTGGATTAGGTTTTTAAGCACCTTCAGTGACTTAAGCAAATGAATAACATGATTTAGTAATATTCAAATCTTCCCATATTCATCATATTATCCATGCGCATAATTTTTTGAACATCCCGATATTGCTCAGCCTCTCCCCCCCCCCCCCCCCCCCCCCCTCCTCGGAAACCCTACACCTAAAATACCTGCCTCGCAAACCTATAGCGAACGCTCCATAGCACCCTGGGTGAATAAGCAAACCCGATGTTTGTTCCTACTATTCCTAAAAAAAGACTGGGGGGGGGGGGGGGAGATAGTAGCCCTGAAGCAAACCCAACTCTCCATGGCGTGGTTGACCCTTAATCCACCCCATATACGCTGTTATCTCATTTCAGCTCATATTCAGCCTTATTTAGGCGATTAGAAAGTTTTCTAATATGTTAGAAACACTCCCATTTAATCAGGAAGCGGCCTTGCCAGAAACACTCATATTTGGTCTGTTGAGAGGCATTCTCATTCAATCCGTTAGAAACACTCCCATTTAATCTGCCCCTGCAAGTTCTACAACATCTACTCTAATTGTGCTTCTTCTTATAAAACCAAGGTCTCTGCTGAACAAACTCGCAAGTCGTCTCGTCAGGGAAACCCATCTATTTCATTCGTTCTTCCTTTTCTTGCGTTGCCTGGCGTCACATTTTTATGGCACTTGCAGCCTCTGGCTCAAGTGCCATATACCGATCACAATTCCGTCTGTCGGTCTGTCGGTCTGTCGGTCTGTCGGTCTGTCGGTCTGTCGGTCGGTCCGAGTTTTTTTGTCCCACATATCCGAGTTAGGGTACTTCCAGATGTGCTAGGACAATGAAACTTGGCAGGCATATCAGGGACCCGACCAAACTAACCTGGAAATAATCAGTTTCCCGATCCGACCATATGGGGGGGAGTGCGGGGCGCTGGAAACTTGCAAATTTAGGGCATTTTGTCACTTTTTTTCTGAGTTAGGGTACTTCTAGATGAGCTAGGACAATGAAACTTGGCAGGAATATCAGGGACCCGACCAAACGAACCTGGAAATAATCAGTTTCCCGATCCGACCATATGCGGGGGAGTGGGGGCGCTCGAAACTTGAAAATTTAGGGCATTTTGTCTCACTTTTTCGAGTTAGGGTACTTCCAGATGAGCTAGGACAATGAAACTTGGCAGGAATATCAGGGATCTGACCAAAGTAACCTGGAAATAATAAGTTTCCCGATCCGACCATATGCGGGGGAGCTGGGGCGCTGGAAACTTGAAAATTTAGGGCATTTTGTCACACTTTTTCGAGTGAGGGTACTTCCAGATGAGCTAGGACAATGAAACTTGGCAGGAATATCACGGACCCGACCAAACTAACCTGGAAATAATCAGTTTCCCGATCCGACCATATGGGGGGGAGTGCGGGGCGCTGGAAACTTGAAAATTTAGGGCATTTTGTCACACTTTTTCGAGTTAGGGTACTTCCAGTTGTGCTAGGACCATGAAACTTGGCAGGCATATCAGAGACCCGACCAAACAAAATTAGGAATAATCAGTTTTCTGATCAGACCATTTTGGGGGGGGGTGGAGGGCAGGGGAATCCGGGAAACTGAGAAGTGTGTAACTTTCGAACGGATGATCGGATTGTAATGAAACTTCATAACTGAAGAGAATATATATCTGTAATGTCCCGATTAAAGTCTTGACCGGATTCGGTAGCCAGGGGGGAGTTGGGGGGTGGGGAGACCGGAAATTTCAAGAAACGGTTAGAATGGAGGGATCGGAGTGAAACTTGCTGGGAAGAACAAGCATCTGCTCTAGATAAGTCCTTTAGACCATTGTACTGGATCCGGACACTTATGGGGGGGGGCCGGAATTCCGGTGATGGTGGTTTTTTGGATTTTCACGATGAAACTTGGCAGGCATATCAGGGACCCAATCAAACTGACTTCAAAATAAAAATATTGTCGATCAGATAATGGTGGGGGAGTGGAGGGAGGGGAATCCGCAGGGGAATCCGGGAAATTGAGAAGTGTGTAACTTTCGAACGGATGATCGGATTGTAATGAAACTTCATAACTGAACAGAATATATATCTGTAATGTCCCGTTTAAAGTCTTGACCGGATTCGGTAGCCAGGGGGGAGTTGGGGGGGGGGGAGACCGGAAATTTCAAGAAACGGTTAGAATGGAGGGATCGGAGTGAAACTTGCTGGGAAGAACAAGCATCTGCTCTAGATAAGTCCTTTAGGCCATTGTACTTGATCCGGACACTTATGGGGGGGGGGGGGGTCCCGGAATTCCGGTGATGGTGGTTTTGGGGATTTTCACGATGAAACTTGGCAGGCATGTCAGGGACCCAATCAAACTGACTTCAAAATAAAAATTTTGTCGATCAGATAATGGTGGGGGGAGTGGAGGGAGGGGAATCCGAAATTTTCAGTCATGCGTAATTTTGGAATGGTTGATCGGATTCGAGTGAAATTTAAGAATTCAACAGAGGACATTTCTCCGATGTTCATATGCGGACCGGATCCGGCAACTATTGGGGGGGGGGGGGAAATACGTGCCCCGTTTAGAATGGAGGGATCGGGATGGAACTTTGTGGGAAGAACAAACAGATGCTCTAGGTAAGTCATTTGCTGAATCGGATTGGCTACGTGCACCGCGGGGGAGCTGGGTGGGGTGGGGGGGGGTGGACCGGAAATCTCGAGAAACGGTTAGAATGATGGTATCGGAGTGAAACTTGCTGGGAAGAACAAACATCTGGTCCATATAAATCTTTTACATAATTTGACTGGATCCGGACACTTGAGGGGGGGGGGGGGGGGAGGGGTCTCCCGGAACTCCGTTTTTGGGGGATTTTCACGACGAAACTTGGAAGGCATATCAGGGACCCGGTCAAACTGACTTGGAATAAAAAAAAAATCCTCGATATGACTTGGAAACTTGGAAGGCATATCAGGGACCCGGTCAAACTGACTTGGAATAAAAAAAAAATCCTCGATATGAAAATCTTGGGGGGTGGAGTTGAGGGAGGGGAATCCGGAATATTGAGTCAGGCGTAACTTTGGAACGGGTGATCGGATTCGAGTGAAATTTAATAATTAAACAGAGGACATTTTTCTCTTGTGACCTTTTTCATTTCCGGACCGAATCCGGCAATTATCGGGGGGAGGGCGGAAAATACTTGACCCGCTTAGACTGGTGTGATCTGGATCGAACTTCGTGGGAATGACAAACAGATGCTCTGGATTACTCATTTACAGAACAGGATTGGCTCCGGTTATTGTGGGTGGAGTTGGAGGAGGGGGAGGGGGGTCTGGGATTCCGGTGATCGCGCGTTAAGGTACTTCCAGATGTGCTAGGACGATGAAACTTCGCTGGATTATTGGAGACTCAACAACATTTGCTTAGAAATTGCTACTTCCCAAATCCGATTATTCCTTAAAGTACCAATCTTGACCGCAAAGTAAAAAAAATACTTTTAAGCAATATATGCATTTTCGTGATGCCCATCAGCCCATTAGCAGTTTTGCCTCAAGGGTTTTGCTTACAAATGAAGTTCCAGCTCCCTTATAGCGCGCATCTCAACCGCAAAGTCGAAACTTACTCTTGATCAATCAAATCATCTTGACACATGCAAGTGCCATATGAGCTTACAGCTCTTGTTAAAGGACCAGTCGTAGCGGACTTGTTCTGCATGATGATTTTATTTCTGACCCGTCAAAATAAACACATGGCACGAAGACTGTGAAGAAAGACTGACGAAAAATGTTTTACTAAACATTTCAACTGTTCATGATTCATGTTCGTTTCTTATTTATTTATTGTTTGTTAGTTATTTTTCCAATTCCCGCCCGTGTTAGCCTAGTGCTATTAGGGTTGACAATAAAATTGATTGATTGATTGATAAGAAAAGAAAGGAAAGCACGAAAGAGACTAACTAACGAAATACACAATATAACTTTTACCATACAACTAAACCAAGAAGGTTTTCCAGTCGTGATCAATATTTTGGCTATAAGTTTATATTTGTTTCTCCACTGCTGTTAGTGGATGACTAAGTTGATAACGACTGGAAATTTTAGAGTTTAAGGGCGGAGGCGCAACATATATTTGGCAAATGATAGAATGTTGACCGGATTTGTTTTTCGTCTGCTTGGTGAAAAGTCTCCAACAAGGTGCAGTATACAGGACGTGAGGTAGGGCGACTGAATTGTAGATAGCCGCGAGGATGAGACGTTGAAAACGTAGCTTATTAGATATGGATGGATATCTAATGAATTCCGGATGGAATTAATTTTTTTGAGAGCTGTTTCTCGAGCCCAATTTTTCAGTCAAGTAGCGCAAAACTCGTTGCAAACTCCGTCGAAAGCTGCAAGGTCTTCCGACAACTTTTCCAAAACTTGGTAGCCGAAAAGCTCTATCTATTTATTTCGGACCCGTTTTCTTCTCTTAGGCTTTCACCGCTTTCTTACCACGGAGCGAAGTTTTCAAATACTTTGCCTGTTTCTGAGAGCGGGAAGTATGGACAGAGGTGACAATAACTAACAAGAAAATCACCAACAGTACTGGTATTTTCAAAACACGGTATTTCTGAGCCATTTTATCGTAAACATATTTCTATTAAGCGCTTTAGCTTGTAAGTTGGGCAGATTTCAACTCTGGATTTACGCAAAAATATTCTACGATACGGAGAAGTATGTCCAACATACACCGTGTTCCACAGAACGTGGATACACTGTAAAAAGTCCCTCCGTAAAAAGATTAAAGTTAACTGCAGTATTTGCTACTCAGATTCATCTTATCTCTATTTGGTATTAATCTTATCTGCGTAGACATAAGAGTAATCCGAGTAGCACATGCTGCAGTTAACTTTAATCTTTATACGGAAAAACTTTTTACAGTGTACGCGTGTACACGGGGCACCGAGAAAAAATTGTCACTTCGCAACCTTTCACCTCGAATACCTATCGTACACAAAAAATATAAAATCGACAAAAATTTCTTCTTTCGACAGTTTTTTCTGTTTGATTTGCGTACTATATGTTTATTCTCTATTTACTTCCTTTCTTAGCCTGTATGAATAAATAATGCCATGAATAGTCCACTCTCTTAGGTGGAGTTAGTTTACAGTTTATCCAGACAAGTACAAATGTGTAAACATTTGTTTGCGTTTAAATAAACTGAACAATAATATTTACCGGCAGATAAAAGCGAACATCCCGTGATTACTTGGCTTATTTTGTTACTTTCACAAACATTTGCTTGTGTTAAACTAAACTGAACAAAACAATTCCTGGCAAATGTAAGTCCGTGATTACTCGGTTTACTTTGTCAATTTCGTCTACATATCCATTTTTTCTTGTACAGTTTGGTGGGAATAGATAACATTTTATTAATGCACGTGTATCCTTTTCATATATCAGAAAATTTTATTTCTTTTCCCATGTTTCGAATTATTTAATCTTGTTTCATGTCTGATGTTCAACTTCATAACGACTTGATGAAGGATTCGATACCCGTGTGTTCGAAGTGACCGCTCATTACATTTTTCACAAGATAGCGTACCGTCTAATCGTCGTACTCTTACCCCAGTAAATGATTAATTTTATTTTCTAGGTGCGACTTATTCAACTACTCTATTAGCCTACTCACAGACGTGACTGAGACAGACCAGAGTATAAAAAGGTCATACGCATTACATATTAACGTACTGAAGTAAGATGAGTGAAAACCTTTGTCAGCATTATATTCAATTTATTTATTTGATTATTACAATGACACCACAGAATGATCAACCTAAACAAGGCATCCAAAAAATTCACCTTTTCTATTCTTTTGTAATGCTTTTCCCACAAACAAGTTGCAAGTCCTCAGATGCTCCAAAAGGCATGATCTGAACATCCTCGACCCTGGCGTACATCAAAATCACTCCCCTTTTTGTCATTACAACAACACCGTAAAGTGACAGACAATGTTCCGTTTCTCCCGGATATTTCCCCTTATGTCGGCAAAATCCCTCCATAGAATGTGGTTTCCTTTACATGAATCCTCAGTAGGATACTCTCGGGATCCCGTGGTGAATCGAAGAAGCCAAGGAAACAGCAGGGGTCCGTCGCGAAAGTGGACATGTGTCGGAAACAGAAAACGAAAGGGATCGCTTCCGAATCAAACCGTAGATAATTTCTGCCGACATTCGTCAATAACAAAGTGCGCCCTTCAGAGAACGGCGCTTTCCCCTAGACGAGTTTCCATCCACGTGAAAGTACGCTGATTTTCAGGAATATTTACGACATAGGCACTTGTTATGGCAACGGCCATATAGCGATCGCAATTTCTGTCCGTCCGTCGGTCTGTCTGTCGGTCGGTCTGTCGGTCCGGGTTTTGCTAGTTCGGACACTTCTACATAAGCTAGGACGATGAAACTTGGCAGGCATATCAGGGACCCCAAATGATTAAGTTGGGAATAGTCATTTCCCCGATCCGACTATCGTTGGGGGAGTGGAGGGAGGGGGAACCTGAAATCTGTAACTTTTGTAACTTTTGAACGGGTGAACGGATAGCAATGAAATATGATATTTCGAGAGATGTCGTGCCTCAGACGACCTACTTAAAATCCGGACCGGAGCTGGAGGGGTGAACCGGAAATCTTGGGAAACGCTTAGAGTGGAGGGATCGGGACGAAACTTGGTGGGAAGAACAAGCACAAGTCCTAGATACATCATTGACATAACCGGACTGGATTCGGGCACTGTGGGGGAGTTGGGGGGGGGGGGGGGGGGGCTGAATTCGGTGATCCCGCGAGTTCGGTACTAGGACGATGAAATTTGGTAGGCATATCAGGGACCCGAACAGATTGCCTTAAGAATAGTCGTTTCCCCGATCCGACCATCGTAGGGGGAGTGGAGGGAAGGGGAATCCGGAAATTAGTAACATGCATAACTTTGGAAGGGGTAATCGGACGTACATGAAACTTGACAAGTGTCAAGAACAAGTGCCTCAGATGTTCCTTTTCAAATCGCGGAAGGGGGCACCGGAAATCTTCTGAAAGGCTCAGATTCGAGGGATCGGGATGGAACTTGGTGGGAAGAACAAGCTTCAACCATAGATACATTACTGACAAAACAGGACTGTATCGTGTCACGCTGGGGGGAGTTGGAGGGGGTTTACCGGAATTCCGGTGATCTCGAGGTAGGGTACTTCCAGATGTGCTAGTCCATGAAACTTGGCAGGCATTTTAGGAATTCTACCATATTGATTTGAAAATAGTCCCTTCCCCGATCCGATCATCGTGGGGGGAGAAGAGGGGTGGGGAATCCGGAATCTAGTGACATTCACAACTTTGGAATGGGTGATCGGACTTGCATGAAACTTGGTAAGTATTACGAACAAGTGTCTTGGGTGTTCAGTTTCAAGTCTGGACCGGATCTGATCACTGGGAGAGGGGAGCTGGAGGGGGCACCGGAAATCTCGTAAATTGCTTAAAGTCGAGGCATCGGAGTTGGACTTGGTTGGAAGAGCAAGCGTAAACCCTAGATGCATTCCTGACAAAACAGGACCGGATCGTGTCACGGTGGTGGATTTGGAGGGGCCGGGTTTCCCGGAATTCCGGTGATCTCGAGCTAGGGTGCTTCCAGATGTGCTAGGACCATGAAACTTGGCAGGCCAATTAGGGACTCTAGCATATTGACTTGAAAATAGTCCCTTCCCCGATCCCACCATCGTGGGGGGAGTAGAGGGATAGAGAATCCGGAACCAGGTGGCATTCATAACTTAGGAACGGGTATCGGACGTGCATGAAACTTGACAAGTGTCAAGAACGAGTGTCTCAAATGTTCAGTTTCAAGTCCGGTGTGGGTCTCATCACTGGGGGGGGGGGGGTAGCTGCAGTAGGACAAACTGACAAACATGCTAACTGTTCCGACAAGTGCCATATGAGCTTTCAGCTCTTGTTCATAAATCGTGATTACACAGACATAGGCACTATCGAACGCTTTTCCGACGGTCAGTCAAGCGTTAGGATACTTGTAGATGGACTAGGAAGAGGAAACTTGCCATGCATCAGGAGCTGACAGGATTGACTTTGGAACTGTCAATTCTGAGGGGCCGTGGGGGGAGGAGGAAACCGATATCGTGGCATAATGTCTCTCGGAATTCATAGTTTGTAAAGGCACACGCCCTAGATGCTTCATTTGAAGGTCCGGACTAGTGGGGGAGTCGGAAGGGGGTACCGGAAATCTTGTGGCAGGCTTAGGGTGGCGCAACTGGGATGGAATTTCTCCCGGATATTTCCCCTTATGTCGGCAAAATCCCTCCATAGAATGTGGTTTCCCTTACATGAATACTCAGTAGGATACTCTAGGGACCCCGTGGTGAATCGAAGAAAGAACCCAAGGAAAAAGCAGGGGTCCGTCGCGTAAGTGGACATGTGTCGGAAACAGAAAACGAAAGGGATCGCTTCCGAATCAAACCATGGATAATTTCGGCCGACACTCGTCAATAACAAAGTGAGCCCTTCAGAGAACGGCGCTTTCCCCTAGACGAGTTTTCATCCACGTTAAATTACGCTGATTTTCAGAAATATTTACGACATAGGCACTTGCATTTTTCATAAATCGTGATTACACAGACATAGGCACTATGGAACGCTTTTCCGACGGTCAGTCTTTCGGTCAGCGTTAGCATACATCTTGAAGTATACTAACGCTGATCACGCGTTAGGATACTTCTAGATGGACTAGGAGGAGGAAACTTGCCATAGATCATAATCTGACAGGATTGACTTTGGAACTCTCAGTTCTTGCGGCACGCTTAGGGTGGCGCAATCGGAAAGGAATTTGGCGGGCAGGACAATATACCTCCTAGATATACTGTTTAGTGGTGCGGATTGGATCCGGGAAGTCTGGGCACGGGTTGGAAATATTTTGGCAGACACTGCTCTTGAATGATCGATCCGGCCAGTCAGATCCTGACAGTCGGTCATAGCTCACGTCCTAGGTGTTCCGTTTATATGTCCAGACTGGATCAGTAAACTGTGAAGGGAGTTGGAGAGAGGATCTAGAAAATCTTGCGGTGTGCATAAAACTCGAACGAGTGATCCGATTTAGAATAGAATAGAATAGAATTTTATTTTTCAAAAGCAGCTGTCACACCTTTACCGCCGAATTTGACCTTTTTGTCATACAAAATGAGGAATAACATAACACTTTGTCACGAAGGAATAGAAACACTAAAAACGACTAACTTATCGGTTATTGTACAACTCAAGATATGCTGGAACAAAACTCCTTCTATATCTTTCATGAAGAGGGGCCACAGGGGCTAGTTTGGGGGTTTTCTGGGATTTCTCTCGCTGGGGTCTAATGCGTATAGGATAATAGGGGGGTGGGAGAATATTACGTAATAGGGGAACAGATAGGGTTTGTATACCGAAATCGATGCTAAGGCGGGTTCGTCTCTCTTCCAGGGTAGCCAGCTTGAACCTTTTTAGTAAGTATTTGTAGGACACTTTACCCTCCCCGTTAATAATCATGAGGGCCCTTTTTTGAATGGTCTTGGGGATTGGGCAAGTGCACGTGCTCGACTCAATTCGAGAAGCGGAAAGTGTACCGCAATTCAAGAATCGGTTAAAGAAACATCTCCTTGAGAATAGTTGGTGAGTGGAGGAAATCTCGCCGCAGCCTCTTACAATACTGGGATCGAGACAGACCTTCGTGCGCAGTGCATTCAGGAGGCATAGATATATATTTACTGGTCGGGGTCCGATCCGGGCATTCTAGGGGCAGTTGATGGGCAGATCCCGTAAATCTTGTGACGTGCACAACTCTCGAGCAAATGATTCGACCGGAATGGAACTCAAATAGTCGGCATTTACAGGAGCCGCCTGGATACGGCCACTGTGGGGGGAGTCGGAGGGGGGATGCCAAAACCTTTTGGCATGTAAAACACTCGAACGCGTGGTCTTATCCCGGTGAAACTTGGTAGCTGGTAACAGCGCGTGCCCTAAGCGCTCTAATTACATTTTGAAATAGGACCCCATCCGAAAGTTAGGACCCGCTTCCCTGGTTTCATCGCGGCAATTGATTATGATTACCCCCCCCCCCCCCCCCAAGGGCTCCTTTCTGCAGTTGCCATGAGCGTTCCGGAAGCAAGGAAGTTACTGGATCCCCTACTCCAGTGGTTCCCAACCGGTGGTACGCGTACCCTAAGGGGTACGCGAGACCCTTGCAAGGGGTACGCGAAGGTACCAAAATCGGTTTAGCTATAGCTTCAAAATCTCGCATCACTCATTTTTGATTGCGAAAAGCCTAATATTACCAGCAGAGGCATCACTAGCAAAAATGTTTTTTGGGGGGCAATGTATTTTTACTGAATGGCTGGTCATTTTTACCGACTGTTTTTCCAAAAAAAATTCTGTTTTTCCGAAAAATAGCGGCGCTTCGCGCCGATCTGGCCGACCACTTTCAGGAGGAGTGTTGTTGCCAACCCCTGCGTGACGCCTCTGATTATAAGCCCAAGTGAAAGTCTATGAAATAATGTTGATTCCAATACAAGCTAGCCCACTGCAGTAAAATCTGTTCCTGTGTCAAACAATATTGTTTAAAAAACAATCGAAGATAATCCAAGTGATATTGTCATTCACTTTGCGAATCAAGCTAACAAAAATGTTTGCGATGCAGCTTGATGAAAGCATGGAGAACATCAAAACCAAACACAGAAACAGGCTGACTGTGAAAAAGATTGCCGTTAATGATATCGAGCCAAGATTTGACAAAATTTTGGCTACAAAGTAGCAAGTGTCGATTTTGTATACCTATATTTCTACACATGTATGCTTTTTCATTTATGATAACAAATATCGTCTTTTCACGATCTGAAAAAGGGGGTACGCAGCCTTTTCGAACCTTTGATTAGGGGTACGCGGTACGAAAAAGGTTGGGAACCACTGCCCTATTCAACCCGCACCTTTCCACAAAGAAGTATTTTCTCTTTGCGCAATGGCATCTCCCTTTCAGACAAGTAAGTCCAAAAATTACAAAAGCATCCGCGACTCTCAATTATATGACCCTAACATGTATGCAAAGATCAAAGAGACTTGAGGGAGGAGGTCTGCTACAAAGTGGTTTAGAAAAAGAGAGAAAATAAGGGATTTAGTAGTAGTAAGGCAGTCAATTCTGCGACTTGAACAGGAAATGCGGTACACTAGAAGAGCTAAGGTTCGGTCCGGTCTTTATGAATGGGAGCCTAGATGACTTATATTAAAAATATCTGGAGGGAATGTTGCTGATGAAGAGTGCAATGGGTGTGTAGCGCCATGGAGGAAAGTTGTTTCGCTAATATTAAACACGTGGCTAGGTTCCTCGGGGTACCTTTATAGCCCATAGTAGGTACATACAGGAGGTTTTATTTTTAAGGTACTTGATATTTGCCCATGGCTCGTAAAGCAAATACATACAGGTGTTTCGTACTTGCCTGTTTGGTGAGAGGTGGCTAGTTAGGCAAACTGGTGAGGGATGCTTTATAAGTAAGGAAAGGTTATGACGTGTCGCCAGGCTGCCAATGGAGCACAGAAATAGAATCTACGAGTTTGACTAAGTCATTCTCTGATGTTTAGTTCATCGACTGCTGATATAGCGTGTGGATAGAAATCATTGGAATATGTAGTTTGAACATGTTACTTTCTGCCATAGGGAACAATATCAAAGGTTTCAATGGGATAGGCTACCACAGGTGAATATTTATTGGACTTCTCGGGTCTTTAAACATTCCTGTCTTCGTCAGATTCCATGAACGTTTATTTGTCCCTAGGTCATACTATGACCAGAATTCCAGCGCTAATGGAAACCCATATAATATTATATTCGACCATGTCCATTATATCTATATGCACCACTTAACAAATTCGGAAGATTTTATCCTTTCAGAAATTTCCGGTTTAGGCCTATATCTGATTCTAATTGTACCTTTGTAATACAAAGCAGATGCATTGATTCAATCTTATTACTTTTTAACCGACAGGAATAACCTTACAGTGAACGCAAAGTGAGTGTAAGCTTTTTAGTTTATTACCTTTTATTTTCATTTTTTCGATCCCAAAACGTAAGTGGAGGGATACCTATGACATCGCAAAAGTTGTCCGTCTGTCTGTCCGTCTGTCCGCATGATAACTCTCGAGGGGACTGTGATATTTTGACGAAACTTGGTGGGAGGACCCTTTAGGTCAAAGTACAGGTCAAGTTCGAAGATGGGCTCTGTAGCCCAATATTTGAGGGTGGGGGAGGGGTTTTAAATTAAGGGGCAAAACAAAACATTTTTGAAAGCTATTTAGATAGTTGATTCAGGGGTAAGGAGACATGCTGAATTAGAATATGAAATTTATTTTCTCGCCGGACAAACATTTCACCCGGAATCCAGCAAAAACGGAAAATTTGTGAAAAGTAGAAGTTTAATATGAAGTTGATTAGAGGTTCGATTTAGGGGCAAGCAGATGTGCTGAGTCCGAATATGAGAATTATTTGCTCGCCGGACAATTATTTCGACCGGAATCCGGCCAGAGCCGGAGAATTTGTTAAAAGTAAAGTTTTATTTAAATTTGATAAGATGTTCGATTTGCGGGTAAAAACACATACTGAATTCGTATATGACAATCATTTTGTGACCGGACGTATAGATCGCTCGGAATCCGGCTGAAACCGGAAAATTTGTTAAAAGTAAAAGTTTAATCTGAAGTTGATCAGAGGTTCCATGTAGGGGTAAGGAGACATGCTAAATTCATTTTTGAGCTTTAGTTTTTTGTCGGACAAGTAGTTTGTCCGGAATCCGGCCGAAACCGGAAGTTGGACCGAAGTAAGGAAGAAAGGAGATACGACGTATAGGCTATAGGGTGAACCATATGCTGAATCCATATCTGAATATTTGACAGCGCAAAACGGATATCTGAATTAAATTAAATTAAATTTTATTTGTAACCCGTCTAGGTAAAGACGGAGTATGGTAAAAAATAAAAAGAGAGAAACAACATAGCATCAACAACAACCAAAATAATTAAAATTCAGTAAACCGGAACATCATGGAGATCCATGGGTGGCTACAGCTTTCCTTCATCCTGTTGATGGATCTCAGGACAGCCGCAGACGGATCAGCTACACGGATCTTTTCGATGAGATGGCTGTTCCTTGTCCAGGGGGGAAGGCGTAGCAAATATTTATAAATAATAAAACGGAACGAATTTGACGAAGATTTTCGTTACTAAAGATGGTCCAGAAATGGGAAAGATACAAAACGTGTGGAAGAGCAGTGGCATTGTAAGTGTAGGCAAGAATCTTTCGGTTAAACCGCAACTTTCCAGAGACGATACGGGCATAAGCTCCACTGATGCGCTTCAGCAAATGAGCGATCAGTAATTTTCTAGTGGTTTTCATTGAATCTCCGATTGGCAGTCCTAGGTATGTCAGACTGGATTTGCTTTCGACTTGGCATCCTATAAGGTCGATGATCGTTGGCTCCCTCGAATGGTTATGAAACATCAAGAATTCAGTTTTTCCCTTGTTGAATTTAAGTCCAATGCCAGCATATTCCGAAACTAGTGATTGGAAAGCACTTTCGATACCATTTGTAATACTACTAAGGTTTAGAATGTCATCTGCATATGCTATCACTGAGCAATTGAGGCCATCATCGACACAAGTGCAAGGGGCTTTGGACTGGGTATTCAGGACAGCATTGTCAAATAACGTACGGCTAGTAATAGCTCCTTGCCTGACTCCTTTAAAAATTCTGACTTCAGGATATATATTCATAGATTGAATTTGAAACTACTGAAATTAGAACACTTCTTGTCACACTGGACGACTTTCAACTTTGCCCGAAGATTGGCATACATGTCTTTCATAACGCTGATGACACCAGGTTGCACGCCACGAGTGCGAAGCTCTAACAGTGCTTGTGGATGGACGACAGAATCAAAGGCTCTTTCGACATCATGACCCGCCAACGCCAGTGAAGTTTTCGTCCGGTCAGCTTCCTGGAGAATAGACGCCAACGCAAAGAGAGCATGGGCGCATCCCAAGCCAGAACGAAAACCGAATTGGTAATCTGGTATGTAGCATTTTTCTGTAACTTCTTTGATAACAAGAAGCTCCATGACTTTGCATAATGTCGGGGAAACGGTGATAGGCCGGTATGATGAGCACTGAGTTGCAGGTTTTACCTTTTTGCACAAAGGGGTCAACATACCAACGCAGAATGAGATCGGAACTATCCCTTGAGCAAATATCATCTGGAACAGTAGATGTATATGATCAAGGAGACTCGCACTCCCATTGAAAAGATGAAGAGCGCAGATTCCATCAGATCCTGCCGACTTCTTCTTTTTAAGCTTCTGGATAGCTTGTTTTATTGCGTCCCGAGTGACAATTTAATCTCCTTTCGGCAGGTCGAGGTCAAGATCAGTTTCAAGCTTCGTTTCGAATGCATTTTCTAAGACAGGGTCAGGTGCATCAAATTGGCTTCCGAAGTACTGTACCCACTCAGAACTAGGGATTGTAAATTTGATTTCATCCGTGTTTTTGGAGACTGGCTTAAAAGTTTCCCAGAGTAGATTAGGATAATCAACAATTTTCGCACAGTAGTCTGCCCTGATATTAGCTCGATGTACCGTCAGCTCCCGAGCAAACTTCTTTTTGGTGGATAGCCTGATGGCGTTAAGCCACCCTTTACGAGGTCTTTCCGCCTCATTCCATATCCTCAACCAGAATTTGGCATCTTGACACGCATCTCTTAGTGATCTATTTTTTGACCAGCCAGATTCTTCAGTGCCTTTTTGTATGCGCCGGGTGGGAACAGCAGACTTCTCGCCAACGTGCATGGCATGAGCAATTTCAGAGCAGTACGTCTTCAGTCTTATCCGTGCTTCTGAAGAAGGCTTGCTCAGGTTCTTTTGGAGAAGATCAAACGGAACTTTAATCTTTTCAAGAATTTCATCAGAGGCTGCCTGGTACATTACCGTGTCTATCCTCTTCCAATCTTTCAAGGTGTACCGTCCATTCGAAGTTGCTTTTTCCTTTGCGACCTTTGCAGAGACCGGAAGTTCTGCACTCAAAGGTAGGTGGTCCGAAGTCAATCCGTCTGACAAAACCTTGACACACAGTGCTGTGTAGAATAGACCTGAACCGAACATTTTGGGATCCCATCGAAACCTTTGGTCTTGTTTTTTTTTTTTTTATCGCGGTTACTGTTAAACTAAGACAACCCCAAAAGACATTCCATATTGGAATCTATCACACAATAACAAATAATCAGGCCGAAGGACCATCTACATTGCACTAATATTACACAATGATAAATCCCGTCTAGCGTTTTCCCTATCGAAAACCACAAACTCTTTTCAGTGGGTTTACTTGTGCTCTTCAAGACGCCAGTATAACTGAAGGAAGTCCCTAAAGCATGAAACTTTGAATAATCTGTTTTTTGTTTATTAGTTTATCTTGTTGGTGCATATTTTAACATGATAAAACAACCGTCGGGATCTGAACTCTCACTCTCCTTATCTCTACTTTTATCTGCTCTTCGTTTTGGCGAAACAAAGACTTTATCAGCTACATTTAGGAGTGTCGCGCCCCTGTGGCGTGATCCACCTCGTTTCATTCACAGGGCATCAAACAAGGACATGGCCGATATGAGGTTGTAAAGGGACAACCAGGGGGAACTGGGGAACTGTAACTCTGAATCGGTGAAGAAAGGCAATTTGTGATGAACATCGGATTCAAGAGAGCTGCTGAGCTGCTTGGTGTTAAATCGGATGGAATGATATCCTATGGGGGACGTCTTTTGGTAAGCTTGCAATAAGGAAATGAGCTGGGTGTGAGAGAAGAAGGGGATTTGAACGGGACGTTGCGGAAAATAGCCTATCAGAATAAGCAAATGAATGCAAAGTCATGGTCGTTCCCCATCAAAACCAGCCAAGATTTCAGGCATGAAACATGTTCCACGTAGCAAGCACTTTCGTATGCTGATATTTACAGATCAAACATACTACTTTCCCGCCTGAAATCGACCAGACAGAATGAAGCATCTTTCGATCCGATGTCGGGTTAGTTTCTTCCTCGGACCACCCGGAATTTTGGCCTCGACCCGACGACGAAACTAACCCGAAATCGGGTTAAAAGCTGTTTTATTTTGTCTGGGTCGATTTCACGCGGGAAATTTCGGTACAGATTATTCAGCGATGACACATTTTGCTCGTAGAAGGGTATTAAGAATCCCTCGTCGACAAACCTCATCCAGGTGTTGAGCAAGAGGAATAACCGCCTGCGAGTCTTGTAAACAGCACCACGAATGAAATGAGTGTTGAGGTGAATGTATGTGCGCTTTGTGTGTGTTTTTTGTAGGTGTTTATGGAAATTTTATGGAAGGAATTTAAAAAGATGATTTCGTTTTAAGCAGAGACAGCGTATTTTGAGTCCCCTCCTTAATTCTACTTAGGATATCAAGACGCGGGTGTAATTAGAAGTGCGTTATTTTTGCTCGGAGGAATCACTCTTATTGCCCCGCGCGCTCAACATGCAAACCTGTCCCTTTTATGAGATGAATCTAAGGGTAGATTATTTTCTGCTTAGATGCCAACTGTTGAAACCATAGGATGGGGAGTTGCTAGGGAATTGTTTCTGGACGATTCTCTGCTATCTTAAAAAGCACTTCCGCTTGTGATATGCCGAATAGGCACTTTCCTGGGTAGAATAGCGTCCAGGAAAAGATACAGGGACTGATTATGTTCAAAGTGGGCCTCAAAATACGCTGTTTCTGCTTGACTCATCTCTACATATCTTGATATCAGCTATCTTTTCTTTCCAAGGAGGTGCCATAACCACTGGAACAAGACCAAAGGTTTCGATGGGATCCCAAAAGTTCTATATTTGATCCAGACAATTGGGTCCTGTCTTCGCCAGACTCCTTGAACATTTTTACTATTAAAATTTAGAAACAGATTAAGGCCAAATAGCTAATCATCTGAGACAACCAAGTTCACATATGGATTCAGCAAGTGTGTTAACCCCTATAAGTCATCTATATTTTGACGATCGAAAATTCCTGCCTTACTTCTGCCAATTTTCCGGTTTCGGCGGAATTCCTAAACTACTTGCCCGGCGAAAAACTAAAGCTTATAAACGAATTCAGCGTATCTCCTTACCTCTTATCCAACATCTAATCAAATTATAATAAAAACTTTTTTTTTAAATTTCCGGTTTTAGCTGGATTCCGGGCGAACTATGTGTCCGGGTAAAAATTGATTGTCATATAAGGATTCAGCATCTTTTCTTACCTCGAAATCGGACATCTAATCAACTACAAATACAACTTTTGCTTTTAACAAATTTTCCGGTTTTGGCCGGATTCCGGGCGAACTACTTGTCCGGGTAGAAAATGATTTTCACATCAGTGTTCAGCATGTCTTCTTACCCCTTAATCGACGATCTTCATTAGCTGTTTATACAAATTTTTTTTGCCCCTTAATTTGAACCCCCACCCCTAAATGTAGGGCTACAGAGCCCATCTACGAACTCGACCTTTCCCTTGATCCTCACACCAAGTTTCATCAAAAATATCTCATTCCCTTCAATAGTTATCGTGCTCACAGACGGACAGACAGACGGTCAACTTTTGCGATGCCATAGGTATCCCTCCACTTACCTTTTGGGATCCCCCCCCAAAAACACACATACATTCAAGCAAAACTCACTAGAAATCATCTTTTCATGATGAAATGGCTCAGAAATATCGTTTTGAAAAACAGCATTACTTTCCTCGAGAAATTAGCGATTTTCTTGTTAGCGCTAGTCGTATCTATCCAGCCTCCCTCTCTCCGACGCGGCGCCTGGACGCACAATATTTGAAAACTGAAGGCGCCTTGGATAACAAGAGCAAAGGTTTTGATGGGATCCCAAAAGTTAATATTTTTAAACATCCTAATACAAACAAGCTGGGTCTGACAGATTTCCAGAATCCGTAATTCCTTTTCGATATCTATTAGGTAATACTATTCACCAAACAGTTAACTGATAGTTAGGTTGATTCATAAACTTCCGCCAACTATTCTGTCCATCCAAAGCGAGAATAAAGTGAGAATAAAACTTGAGAATTAAACTTCGGCTCAAACAAATTTCCTGTTTTTGCCGGATTCTGGGCGAATTGCTTGACCAATGAGAAAATAAACTTCAGATATGAATTCAGCATGTAGTTTTCCCCGATAACGGACCTTTAATCAACAAAAAAAAAATACTTTTTACGGAACTTCCAGTTTAGGCCGGATTGCAGGTGAAATATAGCTGTCGGGCAAAAAGATAAAAGTTCAAAAACGAGTTCAGCTCGTCTCCTTACTTCTAAGTCAAACCTCTAATCAACTTCAGATACAACTTTTACTTTTATTAATTTTCCAGCTTCGAATAAATACTCCTTGAGCCCAAGCTGACTTTGAAACATATATTCAAATAATTCTTTCTTCTTTCTTTCATTCTTTCTTTGCAGAACAGGATTCTCAGGTCGTCCAATCCACTTGTGCGGGCTGCATCTGCCCCGCTTTTGAGGTTGTCTCTGCCTGTGTGGCTGGAACGAGAGCGGTCTCTGCGGGCGCCCCAGGTTCCACCTGGAGCCCGTTTGACTTGATTGTTTTAGTTTAGTGTACTGTTTCTTTTGAGTGTCTTATTTTTGTTTTTTTTATGGTTTTCAAAAACCGTCAAATAAAGGAAATTGAAAATGAAATTGAAATAATACGTATAACGGATACGTCAGCTACGATGCTTTAGCAGCGATATTTCGGCCCTTCTTGGCAAGGGTCCTCGTCAGGCTGTCAATCTTCAGGGTCAACGTCGGGGAAGGAAGTCCAAAACAGAAGGTAGACTTGATGGTCTACCATGTCTTCCAATTAATGAAAAATAATAATTGAAGCTTCGCATATCCTTGATCAGAGGCGTTACTAGCCAAAATGTTTGGGGGGGGGGCAAGGTTTTAACCGACTGGCTGGTCATTTGTACCGACTGTTTTTGCAGATAAAAACGACTATTATTGACTGTGTTGACGAAAAAACGGCTGATTAGAAGAAAAACTACTATTTTTACGAAAAAATCGAGTATTTTTACGAGAAACCGACTTTTTTTTTTTTTAAATCGACCGTTTCCAAGAAAAACTCGGCTATTTTTTACGGACTGGCCGAAAACGTTCGGGGGGGGGCGCCCCCCCCCCCCCCTTAGTTGTGACGCCCCTGTCCTTGATTGTGAAATAGTTGACCGACCTTGAAGCTCTCGGCGAAGTTTGCGTTTCGTGACTTTCAAAGCTCGGCTAGGTCGAAAAAGAGCTAAAAAGTCGTCGGTACAAAACGAAACAATGGCGAAAGGCGAGGATTTCAGAGTCAGAAGGGAGTTAAAGGACCCCTTCTGCTTGTTCTGCTTTTTACAATATACCTAGATCCCTTGTTGAATTATTAGCTTCTAAAATCCCCATCTTTCTCCGTTGTTTCGTTTTTGCTTACGAATCCTTAGCGCTTTTTCGGCTGTGCCGAGTTTTGCCCTTCACGCAGCGCAAAGTTTGCCGGAATCTTCAGTGTCCGCTGACAACTCTTTCACACACACATATATATATATATATATATATGAGAATCTTCTGTTTTTTACTTCTTTTAGTTGCTTAGTTGTCCAACTTTTTAACCACGGTGCGTTCAGTCTCAAACGTTTTGTGCCCAGCCGCCGCGTCGGAGAGCAGGAAGGCTGGATGGAGTCGACAAGCACTAATGAGAAGATCGCAATTCCTGGTGGAAAGCAATGGTATTTTCGAAAATCGTTTTCTCTGATCCGTTTCGTAGGGAAAGATCATTTCTAGTAAGAGGTGTGCTTTAAGGATATTATGAGAGGCAGAATAAGCAAGAGGTGTCTTTGTGTGAATTCCTTAGCTCACCGGTTCAGCGACGCCCCGATACTTGAATTTTCTTAGATGGTCGTAAATTATTATCACTAAATAATTAACAACGCCTGCGATGTTTTCAATATCTCCATTTTTGCAGATACCATGGTATCTGATACCACGGTCCAAAGTCGTTTTTGCAGTTATCGTGGTATCTGATATTCAGATACCACGGCCCGACCGTGGTAACTGATCGTAGTATCTCAAAAGTCATCTCACTTTCATCAATTATTGTCAAGTTGGTGGGAAAGAAGTTTGGCACTTAGTGATGTGACTGAATATCAGTTTTTCTCTTGGGATGATTTCGAAAAGCGCAATTTCGGCAACTGCCGTTTTTGCAGAGCAACCGTACATCAGATACCACGGTCACTGCAAAAAGACTAATTGCAGATCCAGTTACCGTGGTAACATATACCATGGTATCTGCAAAAACGCAACTTATGTATGTCCTTGCTCGAAATATGTTGTTATTTAGGACAAGGACGTTTCATGTCTGATCATGACTGGTACCGACTATGTCCTACAAGGAGGGGGGGGGGGGGTAGGTCGGTGTCAAGCAGAAGCTACTATGTTGGAACTAGTATATCCAGGTTTTAAAGTGGTCTTCAAGTTCTTTCAGAATCCCTTTTAATATTTTGGTGGAGAACAGGCAGATCAATCAATTCCAATATCCAAATAGCTTAAAGCTATAAGAGGAATAAAATATTTACGAAATACACAGACACGAAACAAATTAACTAATACACTTACAAGATATGACCAGAAATATGTGATGGGATGAAACTACGTAAAAATTGGGCAGAAGAATTAGCAGGACATGGAGAAAACTGATTGCCAGTATTCCTCTCGGACCGACGCACGGAAGACGGGAGGAGAAAGGGGGAACAGATGGGCTATCTGGGGATAACACATTATATTTGCTCCAATTTTTTTTTAAACCTATATTTTCAACCTATCCTTCAATATTTGGTTCGTAGACAGAGTTCATGGTGAACATGACAGTGCGAGGTTTAAACCAAACGAAGACAGAAGATAATACAAGGGACTTGGGCGATTGATTATCGCTTCATTCATTCAACCAGACGAAGCACCCGAGGAAAAGTTGAAAAGGCTACCAGGAAACAGAAGTTCTACTAACCGTTTCTTCAGCATCTGAGTAGCTCTTGTCACCATTAACCCCTTCTCGGCCGAAATCAAGGCTTTGTCCGACGGCTTTTGGTTCATATAATGACCGTAAGATGGCCCCTCCTTTTTCAAATAAACCTTGTGTTCCAATAGGGTCGCTTCAATGGCCGCCACGCGGGAGAGTTCGTTTGCGCCATACACGGAGACATAGTCGACTTCGTTTTTGGGCAGGTGAAGAAGCTCACTCTCTAGTGACTGTTCTTGAAGCAAATTGGCGTACACTGGAAATGAAATAAGCTGAAGTGGCATCGTCCGGTGCCGAAATATCACTCATTCGGCAACAAAATATGTCTAATGCAGCGTTTACCAGTACAGGAAAACTTGAACAGAATACGATCTTGGTGACAAGATTATTTATAAGTAGTGAACTTTGAGGTAAAGATGCTCCTGAGCCGGGATTTGAATCCAGGACCCTCTGCTTACAAGGCAGTCACTCTACCACTGAGCTACCGAGGGGCTTGTGAACAGAGTTCGCAAACCACTACAATAGTCTGGTAGAAACCGGCCATAGGAACAGTGATCCCGCCCGAAGGCAAATTCTTCTAACCAGTTCACATCCCCATGTCACGTAAATTTATAATATAGATGGTGCTTTAGACAAGGGACTTGTACCGTGACCAATACCATAAATAATTAATCGAATATAATTTAGAAGTCTAGGACAAGATTATGTTTCCACACAGAGGAAAAAAAAAATTTAAACCAGAAAATCTGACAAAAATAAATTCACTAGCCAATAAAAAAGTGTTTTGAGAGCACTTATGACATCAGTAATGATGACTGCTACTCTAAAAAGCTAGCTAGACTTTTTTTTCATCATTAAAGGATTCTCGTCCCGTTAGACTTTTTTTCTAGTCGTGTTCACGAACGGAATCCTTTCGAGTCGACCGGGATTCCTTTCTACTCAACGAAATTTCTTGTCCGTGTAAACGCTACATAAGCAACGACAAGGCAAGTTTATAACAAGAGCGTCATCGCTAGTGACCAGGTGCAGCATATAGCAACAAGGGCGCAAACGCTCAAAGGTCAGGGTGAAAGAATGAATGAACGCCTGCTTAATTCACACCTTCCTTTGGCAACTTGCCGAATGATCAGCTTGTCACACGAGAATTTGACGAAATTTTTTGACAAGTGATAAATTTGTTGGTTTAAAACTTGTCAAGTGGTATGTAGTGGTCAAGTATCCCTTAGGGGACAGTCAGGTAGTATGACACGGCGGGTAGTATGACACGGCGGGTAGTATGACACGGCGGGTAGTATGACACGGCGGGTAGTATGACACGGCGGGTAGTATGACACGGCGGGTAGTATGACACGGCGGGTAGTATGACACAATCTCGGAACTATTGGTTCTACTGGTTTTATTAATCTGTGCTAGAACCAGCTAAGAGGCATCTACTAATGAACGCCAGCTTCATTCACACCTTCCTTTGGCAACTTGCCGAATGATCAGCTTGTCACGCGGGAATTTGTGAATTTGGTGAATTCTGGAATTTGCCCTAATTTTTTGTCAAGTGGTAGATTTGTTGGTTTAAAACTTGTCATGTGGTATGTGGTGGTCAAGTATCTCTTAGGGGAGAGCCGGGTAGTATGACACGGCGGGTAGTATGACACACTCTCGGAACTATTGGCTCTATTGGTTTTATTCATCTGTGCTCACAGCAGCGGCGAGACATCTACTAATGAACGCCAGCTTAATTCACACCTTCCTTTGGCAACTTGCCGAATGATCAGCTTGTCACACGGGAATTTGTGAATTTGGTGAATTTTGGAATTTGGAATTTGCCTAAATTTTTTGTCAAGCGGTACATTTGTTGGTTTAAAACTTGTCATGTGGTATGTGGTGGTCAAGTATCTCTTAGGGGAGAGCCGGGTAGTATGACACGGCGGGTAGTATGACACACTCTCGGAACTATTGGCTCTATTGGTTTTATTCATCTGTGCTCACAGCAGCGGCGAGACATCTACTAATGAACGCCAGCTTAATTCACACCTTCCTTTGGCAACTTGCCGAATGATCAGCTTGTCACACGGGAATTTGTGAATTTGGTGAATTTTGGAATTTGGAAGTTGCCTAAATTTTTTGTCAAGTGGTACATTTGTTGGTTTAAAACTTGTCATGTGGTATGTGGTGGTCAAGTATCCCTTAGGGGAGAGCCGGGTAGTATGACACGGCGGGTAGTATGACACACTCTCGGAACTCTTGGCTCTATTGGTTTTACTCATCTGTGCTCGCAGCAGCTAAGAGACATATACTATACAAAGGAGAAAACGAGTTTAAAAAAAAAAAAAAAATTACTCACTCGGATACTAAAAAATATATTTTTTGAAACTCGAAGTAATTTTTGAGTCTAACTACGAACTCCCATTTGGATGAGGTGTTATGACATAGAATTACCATTTCTTGCAGGGGCCTACACTGTAAAAAGTTTCTCCCAGTAAGGATTAAAGTTAACTGCAGTATTTACTACTGGGATTAATCTTATCTCTACTGAGATAAGACTAATTCGACTAAGAGATAAAATTGTCTTTTTAGAGACAAGATTAATCCCAGTAGCAAATACTGCAAAAAAAATTGTTTACAGTGTAGGTAAGGTATTTAATTATCATGAACAATTGAGAAATTGCTGGATATTCACACAATTTAGGAGGAAATGCAAATCCCATTAAAAACAAGAGCTAGAAGCTCCTGTGGCACTTACAAGGCTGGGTCAGACGAGGAAAGCTGGAATTTGCCAACTCGTGGGTTTATTCTGATCATTCGTAAGCTAAACCCTTGAGAAAAGAATTATCATGCGCCTCTAGGAAACGTGAGAATTTAGCCTATCCTTTGGTACAAATATTTTACTTTTGCACTAGGCTGTGGAGATGCGCACTTTAAGGGCGCTAGAAATTCATCTGGAAGCAAAACCCTTCAGGCAAAAATGATGATGGGCTCATCGGGATCATAAAAGTGTATATTTTGCACAAAAGTATTTTTTGTCCTTTAAGAAGTTCACTTATAAGCAAAACCCTTATGGCAAAAATGATGATGGGCCCTTGGGGATCATGAATATGTAGGCTATCATTTGTTCAAAAGTTTTTTTTTCACTTTTCGGTTAAGATGCGCACTTAAAGGGTGCTAGATGTTCATTTTTAAGCAAAACCCTTGTGGGACAAATGATTATGTATAGTTTTGTCAAAAGTAATTTTTCACTTCGCGGTTAAGGTACGCACTTTAAGGGAGCTGGAGGTTCATTTCTGAGCAAAACCCTCAAGGCAAAAATTATCATGGGCTGATGGGAATCAGAAAATGTATATTTTGCTTAAAAGTATTTTTTGTACTTTGCCTCCCGCAAAGTACAAAAAAACTTTTAAGCAAACCTACTTCAATCAATCAATCATTTATTAATACCAAAATATCCATTGGACAGCATAGGCTGACGACAAAGTAATCGTACACTACACGACAGAAGAGACAATTAGAATATTTATATACAATTGGTTTGTCAAATTAATTAAATACAACACTAGATATACGGTAAAACACTAAAATTCATTGTCAAATTTTAATAATATTGTCTGTAGGCCTGTCGGTTATTTCTTTATGATTTTGTAGCGTCGTAATAGTGTTGTATAAAATAAGGTACAAACGAGTGGAGATATCTTGCAGATGCCTTGACGGGTGGTTGTTTTAACTTTCGCTTCCCAGATTCTAGATTTGAGCGTGTCCTCGACGATTCTCGGTGGTTCTTCGTATTCTGGGAGAATATGCCTATGCAATTTCAGAACGGAAGCATTCGTACCCGAATTTCATCAGCGAATTATGTCGTCGTTCGGTTAGAGTTTCCATTTTTAACAATGAAAGACTTTCGTTAAACGACGCATATGCACTGCTGGGTATTATTTTACAAGCACGCTTCTGGAGTCTTTCAATCTTCGTTTCTTGGTCCTGATTGAGTCCAGCGTGCCATACTTCGCTGCAGTATTCGAGTACTGGTCTTAAATATGTTTTCTAAAGTGTGCAGAGCACTTCATGTGAGAAACCAAAACGCTTTAGGTATGTTCGGAACTGGGAAGTGACAATGTTTGATCCAATCTTGTAGAGTCTCTGATTTTCCAGCCAAGTTTCATCGTCCTATCCCATTTGGAAGCACCATTCCCGACCCCCTCTAACTCCCCCACAGTTCTTCCCACCAAGTTTCGTCCCGATCGGTCCACTCTAAGCGTGACACAAGATTTCCGGTTTTCCCCTCCACGTCACCCCCCTCCCACACACACATATTCATCGGACCCGATCCGGACTTGAAATGGGACATCCGAGACGCGAGGTTTTTCCAAATATCAAGTTTCATTCAGATCGACCACCCGTTCGAAAGTTATATACACCTCAAGATTCCGGATTCCCCCTCCCTTGACTCCCCCACGATATGATCGCATCGGGGAACTGACTATTTGCAAGTTAATATGTTCGGGTCTCTGATATGCCTGCCAAGTTTCATCGTTCTAGCCCACCTGGTTAACTCAACCGGATAACCGGAATTCCGGACTCCCCCCCCCCCCCCTCAGACTCCCCCATAGTGCCTAAATCCAGTCTTCTTCTGCCTATGATGCACCAAGGGCTTGTGCTTATTCTTCCCACCAAGCTTCATCCTGATCACTCCGCTATATGCGTGTCAAAAGATTTCCGGTTCCCCTAGCTTCCGACCCCCCCCCCCCCCCCACATTCATCGGATCCGAACCGGACTAGAAAACTGAGACATGAGGCCGTTTTAAATATCTAGTAAGTAAGTAAGTAATTAATTTATGACCCGCCATTCTGAAAAGGCGGAGTAAATAAAGAAAATAAAGAAAATAAACAAAACACATAAACACACATAAAAGGCACTTAATTTTCGATCTTCGGTCAGGAAGCAGTGGACGACGTCGTGCGCTGGTTGGGCCTTGCTAGTTTAATTAAGATCCGATCACCCGTTCCAAAGTTACGCATACCTCAGTATTCCGGATTCTCCCTCCCTCCAATCCCCCCCCCCTCACGGTGCTCGGATCGGGGAAGTTACTATTTCAAAGCTGGTTTGTTCGGATCTCTGATACCCCTACCAAGTTTCATCGTCCTAGCACATCTGGATGTACCCTAACTCGAGAACAGCGGACCGACCGACCGACCGACCGAAAAGTGATCGGTATATGGCACTTGAGCGAAGCTGCAAGTGCCATAATGAGGAAGTCGGGTAGTATGACAGACTTCTTGTCGGCTTGTGTTGCACGTGTCACAGTACCCAACTGACGTTTCGACATGTAAGATTTCTATTGTATCTGGATGGTTCTGTTATTGCTTCAGTGTTCAAGTATTGAGACTCAAAATATGCCATACAAATGTACGAAAGCATCGTTTTTCGGTTCAGCCAACCATGGGGTGGAGGGAGGGGGAATCGGGAACCTTGTTATGGTTTTTAGTCGAATTGGCACGCCCGTAGATCTCGGTGGGCGAATATTATTATCTGGTAAGTCTCTTGAACAGGTTGATTTGGTGAGGTACCTAGGTTTTTACTTAGATTGTAACATGTCTTGGAAACGTCACAGCGACGTCGTGGCATCAAAAGTTCCAAGCGTCCTTGGAATCATACGTCGGCTGAAGCACTTCGTACCAGCTCGGGTGATGTTACTTCTTTATCATGCGATTATTAGCCCCTATATATCTTACGGTTGTGTGTTATGGGCTAGCAATTTTATTAGTAATTTTAAGCGTGTACAGATTTTACAGAATAAGGCAGTCCGTTTGATAGGTGGTTACGTTAAAGACACTAATAATACAGTAGCATGTTTTAGGAAGTTAAAGGTGATGGATGTAGGCCAAGTTCGTGACTACCAGGCTGCGGTTTTTACTTACCAGTGTTTGCATGAAGTGTGTCCGTCAGTGTTTTTAAATTTTTATAGACATAATAATGATGTGCATGATATGCTACTAATCTGGTGACGGAGTATAGGAGTGGTAGACGAACTGGCTTTTTAATTAAACATTTGGGCCAGGCGGTATGGAATTCACTCCCAGAGAGTGTTAAGGCGGCTGAACACCAACAATTGTTTAAAAATAGAGTAAAGAAATTTTTATTGGAGGGGTGAGGAGTCATGATTCAGAGGATGAAGGTATAAGTTATCATTTCTTTTTTATTACCTTTATTTATTTATTTATTTTTCCTTTTCCATGTCTTCTTCTTTTTGTTTTTTTCTTTTTTCTTCTCTGTGGTATATTGAAAAAAATGATTAATTAGTGTTTAAATGAAATTAAGTTATTGTTTAAGTTAAGTTAAAGTAGTTTGTGGTAACCGCCCAGTGCCAGTGCATTTATGTCTTCTCATGGGCGGTTACCTATCAGATGGGTTATTATGCAATTTAGAAATAAAATAATCCAATCCAATCCAATGTGACACGTATAGGTTGCAAACGGGCCAACCGATTATGGTGAAACATAAAAGGTGGTAAAAAAAAAATGCCCTAAAGCACCCACATATGTGTCCAAACCGGATTCGGCAACTGTGAGAGTTTGAGGGGGACACACAGAATCTTGCGGAGGCCCTAGGGATGAAACGAGTAGACTGGGATGAAACTTAGAAGTTATGAAGGTCATATGCTTCACATGATCCAATTTCTTGTACCAGTCGGATACTGCCTCGGTTGGGGAAGCTTGAGGGGGGTACCATAAATTCCCCGAAAATGCTCAGATTCAAATGAAGCTTCATATACGGTAAAAGAAGATGCCATAGATTGTGCATCTTTGTGTCCGAACCGGATTCAGCCACGGTGGGCACCAGCACCAGGAATCTTTTGGCAGCCCTAGTGACGGCATGTGTGGAGCGACTGGGATGAAACTTTCGAAGATGTGGAGCTCATATGCAAAGACAGCCTAAGCCATGTTATGGTTCTGGTCGGATCGGATTGGTGGTGGGAGGGGGTGGAGGGGGATAGGAAATTTCCTGGAAACTCAGAATGAAGTGCAATTTGATAGGCAGTATGACCTAGCTTAGATAATCTGTCCGAACCGGATTCGGCCACTGTGGGGGGAGGGGGCCCAAGAGCCCCGGATATTGTCAGGCATGCTTAGCTAGGGATCAAAACGATGGGGTGACTGGGATGAAACATGGAATGTTCCTCTTTAGTTAATGATGCTGAAAACACCATATTCTTGATTCCTCATGATTCAAAATTCTTTACTTTATTTATTTTTTTAAATGAAAGTTTTTGAGTGAAATATAATAATAAACGCCAAAACTAAACATGTGTCATACTGAACCCTGGGTGTGTCATACTATCCTCCATCGGCGGGTAGTATAACACAGTGACCATGTCCAGAATTAAGCGTACTACTGAGAAACTGTGAGAGAAAAATCTGGAAAAAATCCGTAAGATTCTATAGGGAACCTAGTACGTGCTGCCAAGAATTGAACAACATACATCCAAATTTCAGGGAAATAAAGAACAAGGAAAAACTATGTGTCATACTACACGACTCTACCCTACTCTTTGAAAAAAAACAAGAGCTGGAAGCTCATATGGCACTTGCATGGCCGGGTTAGATGGAAGGGATGGTCAAAATTATTTTTTTCACTTTTCGGTAAGATGCGCTAAACTTGCAAGGCTGGGTCAGAGGATGGAAGTGATGGCCAAATTTTTTTTTTCATTTTTCGGTTAAGATGCGCACTTTAAGGGTGCTAAAAAAATAACTTCTAAGCCAAACCCTTGAGGCAAAAAGGATCATGTGCTCATTGCAATCGTGAAAAGTTAACTTTTTCTTAAAAATATTTTATGTATTTTGCGGTTAAGACGTGTTCTTTAAGGGATGGTCGGATCGGAGAAGTGACGATGTCTAACCCAATGGTGTCAAGTTCCTGATGCTCCAGCAAAGTTTGTCGTCCTAGCACATCTGGAAGTACCTTAATTCATGATCACCGGAATTCCAGAAACCCCCCTACAGCTTAGACCCTACCCCGATTCTGTCACTGATGCACCTAGGACTTGTGCCTGTACTTCCCCCCACGTTCATCCTGATCGCTCCACTCTATGCGTGTCATAAGATTTCCGATTCTCGCCTCCGACCCCCCCCCCCCCCCCCCAGTTCATCAGATCCAGCCCGGACTCGAAATGGGACATCTGAGACACGAGGTCTTTCAGGAAACCCGTTCGAAAGTTATACATGTCACTAGTTTCCGGATTCCGCCGTCTCCCCCTCCTCCCACGATGATCGGATCGGGCAAGTGAATATTTCCAAGTTAGTTTGATCTGGTCCCTAATATGCCTGCCAAGTTTCATCGTCCTAGCCCTTCTGGAAGTACCTTAACTCGAGAAGTGTGGACCGACCGACCGACCGATCGAAAAGTGATCGGTATATGGCATTTGAGCGGAGCTGCAAGTGCCAGAAAAAGTATAAACATAAACATAATGTATCTAAATAACCCCAAAATGATATATACTGTCTTCGCCTGCATTAGAAGGGACTGGCACTATTTTCCTTCATTTTTAAGAATAGTTTTCTAGGTTTATCCCCCTGTCTACAATTTTACATTAGCAACCAAAAAAGCTTGGTTAATTTCCCATTTAAAATCGAGGCGGCAGGATCAATTTGGCCTCGAACAACAATCTAGGTCACAAGGCCACATTTCATTTTAATGGCTGACGGGTATTAAATTCCCCGGCGATGTCGAATATCGATTTATCCCCCGTGAGAAACGCCAAAGCTTCTAGCGTATAAATCTCCTCAAGATTTCCGGAATCGTAGGTCTGATTAGTAATCAAATAAGGCTTAGTTGCTACTCCATCCACCAAACTCGGGAATTTCGGGAGCGGTCCCGGCGGAGACAATAGAAGCTATAGAAAAGGAGTGGATCGAAGGAGTTTCTAAGACTTTCCAACCAAGTCACCGTGTCACTCTCCAAGCGAAACTAGATAAACAGTAAGTTCACCAGAAGGGTGAAATAAGTACAATCAGGGACCCATAAATTTCCTGTAATGACTCGCCATTCAGGGGGCTTGTCATTTCCTATGCTTCTATGTTGCTATGTTGCCCGAGCCTCATCTAGTTTCCAAAAATTCCGCTTGGGTCGAATCGGCGTTCTTGCTCAGATAGACAAAATTTGTTGGGACTATTCAGCATGCCACCAGGTACCTAAGCTAGGACAAAAGATCCGTGATACTCTTCCATTGCAGAGAAATATTCCTAGTTCAGCACAACAGCTGCGAAAAATTTTGTCCGTCTGGATAGTCGGGTATTTTATACCCGCGAGTATTTCTCGAACTATCTGACGCTCGGTCAAGAGTGCATCAGAAATCTCTTATTGACAAGCCCCCTGAATGGCGAGTCATTACAGGAAATTTATGGGTCCCTGGTACAATGTCAGAAGTTTCATAACAGATAACACAAGGATGCGTGGTTTCAACAGATAACACTACGGTTGTTAGCTGTTGTATTTCCAAACGTCACGGCACCGCCGAAAGCTGACTTTTTTGTTTGTCATCACATCATGATACCTGAAGAGTCAGCAGGCGGTTTTTCGGCCCTTCCTGGCAATGCTTGTTTTGCATATCGTAACATCCCAAGTGCTATTGGGTAGCGCGCATCCTTGTGTTGGGTGTTATAAAAATTATGACAGTGTAGCAACGGATCAACCGTCAGTAAGAAAAGTAGCATACGTGACGACAGAACTGACCGGACAGAACTGACCGGATTTCTTCGCCAGGACGCGGATAGGCAACTCGGACAGCTGCTTAGGCCTTAGGGAGGACACGGAAAATGGTGTGAGGGAACAATTGCGAGGACAGTGGAGAAAATAAAGAGGAAGCCAGATATTAGGGTCCCCCATATAGGCCAAAATGTCGGTTACCTAAACAGGTAGGGGGAGCGGGTGGAGGTCTGGGACAAAGTCAGTGTTCGGACCATAGCGTCAAAACTGAGTGAGCTAAAACATCGTGCAATAAACCAAACTTTAGCTTAGGGATTCGGCTAAGACTCTTAATCTTTTTATTATTTTTCACCTTCTGTTTTTTTTTTTATTAGGAAAGAAATGACACCCTCTCTTTTGTCCCAATTCTTGAGGACCGGTGGAGGTCTGGGACATAATGGTGGGGTGGATTGTTCTGCACAATTCTGAAACACTCCACTGGAAGTTGGAGTGGACAGCTTCAACAACCGTAGCTTTCAGCTCTGATGATTCCACTTGTATCATAACACACTCTGTTTGAGGCTGATAGCTATTTCAAGCTCTTAAGATGCAGGTCTAGTGAACACACTGTCACTGATTGGTTAACACGACTGCTATATCAGTGCGAAGATATTATCCATGAATATAATGAACTGAGCTATACAGGGAATACGAGAGAGCCACTGTGAAAGTATAATCGACACTAGACCTGCAAATGTCGAGCCTAGTCGACACGACAGATCTGCAGCATGGACAGCGCTGGTGGCAATTCAGTACAATATATTCCAGTTTTAAGAGGAAGAGGAAGAGGAACAAGAAGTGTAATCTAGGACATTAAGAAATGGCTTCAGCTAAACTAAGGATATTTAGAGCGGCAAGTGCTGCTGAAGAGTTGTAACACCTTCAAAGCATTTTTCGTAAATCATAGCTTATTTTGCAGCCAATGAAAGTACAAACTAGAAGCAGAGGCGGACATAAATATTGAGTCTTCATCAATTTGTCGCTTTGAGGAGGTATGGGACATAGTGCCCTAATCGTATTGATTTTGGGGCCGCGTGTCCCAATGCTCCTCACTGTACCATGTCCCAGTCCTCCTCGGACGGTCAAATTTCAGTTTTTTCACAAAATGTCAGAAGATGGCAGCAGTAGATTAAAAACAAAGGGGCTAGTGTGTGCAGCATTGACCTAGCTATGAAACAAAACAACAACGAAAATCCAGACTCGATAGACAAAGACGTGCCTCGGGTGTAAAGTCAGCACAAGATCCAGGAAATGACCGCGAAAAACCTACTTTTGATAAATTTCTGAAATGAAAGTGATACAATCGTACTAAATGTTATCTGACTAAAGTGGCCAGGAGATAGTGCTTACTCAGTCCAATATTCAGAATTTTCCTCAGCTGGATGCGAGAAAGTACACGTGTCCCATACCTCCATCCGCTCCTACTGTTCTCCGACACGATTTTCGTTCTTGGCTCAAAAAGTTGGCCAATAATTCAAAGCTCGTGTTTCCCAAAAAAAATCATCATAGGATAGGCTATTCAGCAAATAGAACTTATACCATACATAACCTAGGCTATCCTAAGGGAAAAACTAACGTCACGATTGGGTTCCATGCAAAAAACTTGCCTTAAAGTTACCGCCAGACTAATATGATTTGTTCGAAATTTCCACGAAAATTCCAGAAATTCTTAAAATTAAATATTTCTGAAGATTTCATAGCTCAAACGATTGACAAGAAGCTTATTTTTCTATTGGAACAAGACCAAAGGTTTCGATGGGATCCCAAAAATCTAACATTTGATTCAAACAGTTGGGTCATGTCTTCGCCATTCAGTCTTCGTCAGATTCCTTGAATATTTTTACTCTTAAAATAAAGTTCAAAAATGGATTCAGCATGTCTCCTTGCCCCGATACCGAATCTCTAATCGATTTCAGAAACAACTTTGAGCTTCAACCAAATTTCCAGTTTCAGACGAATTCGTGATGAACCTATTATCCAGCAAGAAACCTAAGTTCACATATGGATTCAGCGAACTTCCTTACCCCTCAATGAATATCTTATTAGCTTATAAAACATACAGGTTTTTACCGTAAATTCCAAACCCATCCTCTGCCTCTAAAGATAGGACTAAAGGAGCCATCTACGAACTTGACCTGTACTTTACCAGTGAATCCTAATTGAACAACATCCTCGCTTGATATTTCCTCGTTTGAACATTATATATCAACCCCATTCGACCTTCGATTACATTAGATCTATCCGACGTCACACAGAATAAACAAATGAATGCCGGCATCCACGCTCAGAGCTATACTAGTTTGTGAATAAAGGGGTAGGACTGCTAAAGCCGAAAACTTGCGTCCAGTTTTTGCCGGATGCCGGGTGAACTACTTGTCCGACAAACAAATAATTTTCATATTCGGATTCAGCATGTTTCCTTACCCCGAAATCAACTATTTCAATAGCTTTAAAAAATTTTGCCCCTTAATTTGAAACCCCTTCCCCCACCCCTAAATGCAGGGCTACAGAGCCCACCAACGAACCTGACTTACCCTTGACCCAATGAATCCTCACACCAAGTTTCATCAAGATATCCCATTCTCTTCGAGAGTTATCGTGCTCGCAGACAGAAAGACGGACAACTTTTGCGATGTCATAGGTATTCCTTGACTTAGGATTTGGAATCCCAAAAACTAAAATATTTAGTTTGCTGGAAGTTTTTGACAATTTAGTTAAAAAGTCGAAGAATCTTCGATGACAACCTTGGTGTCATTGTTGACAACAAGATGAAATTCGATCTGCATGCAAAGTACTCTGCATCTAGTGCAAACCAGACCCTTTGAACTGTCCGAAGTAACTTCACAGGCCGTGGCCCTTTGTCATACCTACGCTAAAACTCCACGGTCAGACCAAATATTGAGTTTGGTTTGGTTGTTGCCAGTCCTGCTTTCAAAAAGGATAGATTCCTTCTTGGACGAGCCTCAAAAATGATTCAAGGCTTGATGGATCTCCCATACAATGAGAGATTGCAGAGGTTGAACCTTTTTAACATAGCCTACAGACAAAAAAGAGGAAATGTCGTCCAGGCCTATAAGATCCTCCAATCTAGCCAGTCTATCTAAGTCTTCGTACCAAACCCAACCATCAAAACACGTAGACACACAAGAAGAATCCATAAACCCCATGCTTCGACAAGAAGTAGACATCAGACCTTCTCTACCAGAGCAATACCCCTTTGGAATGCCCTCTCCGAAAAAACAGTAAACTGTGAAACAGTTGAATCCTTCAAAAAATCGGGAGTGGAAGCTGATATGGGATGCCGTTGATACCAGTACATTCAAAGTTCATCACAAGATAAACCATCAAACGGACCTACAAACCAGAGTCAACTGGGGCGCGAATTCTGGAGGATAAATCCTTATTTTCCTCAAGATTAATTAAGTGTTTCTTCAATTTTCGCTCATGTTAGCCCAATGCAATTAGGGTTGCAATCAACTGAACGAGTCATTAGATCAGATTAAAGGAGGTGCGCTATTTAGATCGCAAATCAGGAAAACATCCTGGAGTAATACGGAGAGAAGCAGTATCTAGTTCTGTATATCCTTCGAATGAACTGCTTGTAAGTAAGTAAGTAATTTACTTTTCACCCGCCATTTTGGAAAGCGGATTATAGAAAATAAAAGAAAGAAATAAAAACAAATAGTAAAAACACAAGTGTTTCTGCATTTCATTCTACGCCCTAATTATTCCATCCATTCTGATTTCGGACATCTATGCATCCGCAGGTTTGGCTCTGTTCGAGGCGGACTATGCTCCCACGTGTTGCTTCTGAGTAGCTCATTCTCAGGGTTCCCCGAGAAATCCTCGGTGAAATGAGAAATCTGGCGGAGTTCCATAGAAGTCGTTTTCAAAGAGAATTATCAGGTCAAACCGATTGCCGTTCAAACTAATACTTCAGACATGAAATGTTTCATCTACCCTCCTTCACTCCCATTTAATTCAACTTAATGTCCCTTTTATATTTTCTTCAATAATCTACGACGTGGTTTGGCGAGATTGGATTTCTGAAATGTTCATGTCTGCCCTGCGGAATTACCAGGACCGAACATAGTGATCCAGGGCCACTAGGTAGTTTACAGAGTCCGGCATTTTTTGTTTTTGTTTTTTTTGCGTGCTTCGACAAGCAGACTCCGAAATGAAAAGGACTAGTGACCACTATAGCCTACTTTTTTACATGTTATTTTTTTTTCCAATGACCGACCTATATATTTAGCGTCACCTTCACTTTCCTCTATCTCTGCGTTAAATTTTCTAATATTGTTTCTTATTTCCTCTTTTACACTTATTTCTCATTTTACCATTTTCATCACTTAAAACGTAACATTTTCTTTACTTTTTCCTTCCTTAATATCTCCTTTCCTTATAAGTTTCTTTCATTTAAAACTTATTATTTTATAAATATAAAATAATATATAATATGAATATATTATCGCTCGTTATTTTTTTTATTTTTTTTGCAACCAAACCAAAGAGGGGTATTTGTCCTGGAGACATAACCAACACAATTTTTTTGTTGTACCTCTTAGCACTTCCTGCGTCAAAGGATATGCCACGTTATAATGTTTACATTTATCAGCTCCGCCCTTCCAAAACCATGCCCTCTACCAGAAATGGTAATTTCGGTTTGAAAATTCAGTTAGTAGTTGGCCAATAAAATTCTTTCGAATTTCACAACTAAGAAATAATAACCATCATTTTTGCTTTCAGGATTTATTTACACAGAATAGGTATGGCTCCATCCACACTCTATGACTGTAGGATAACTGAAACATGCTGTCATTTTCTATCTGAGTCTCCTATAAGTAGATTGAGTGAACATCGAACAGAGTTTCCATTTTGCCTTAGCTTAGGTGAGTAATAGTAAGATAACAAGAGAAATAATTCTTAAGTTTATTATGAATACGAGACGTTTTTAAATCGTTTAGATGAAGTCTGATAGAAATTGACCATTGGATTAGTCTTACCTTTTTTCCCTTTGTTCATTGAAAGAATTATTTATTTCGTTGTGAATGCAAAGTTTAGTGACGTATTTTTTTTTATTTTAGGTTGTATCCCTGGAATGCCGTGTATCGGTTTATTCACAAATAAATTGCCTACCTAAGATTGGGGCTATAGCTGCCTAGTTTGCTCAGGCAGGAGTTCACCTCTGGGAATTAAAACGCAATCGAAAGTATTTAGTGTGACTGTATTCTTCTTTTCTCTCGTTACGGTGCTATTTTGGCGCAAGCTATTCGTTCTTTCCATCATATTCAACAAGACCAAGACAAAATTTTCAGTTTAGATATTCAGATATCCGTTTTGCGCTGTCAAATATTCAGATATGGATTCAGCATATGGTTTAGCCTACGTCGTATCTCCTTCCTTCCTTACTTGTGCCCAACTTCCAGTTTCGGCCGGATTCCAGACAAATTACTTGTCTGGCAAAAAACTAAAGCTCAAAAACGAATTCAACATGTTTCCTTACCCCTACATCTAACCTCTAATCGATTTGAGATTAAACTTTTATTTTTAACAAATTGTCCGGTTTCAGCCGGATTCCGAGCGATATATAGGTCCGGTCAGAAAATGATTGCCATATGCGATTTTAGCATGTCTTCTTACCCGCAAATCGAACATCTTATCAAATTTAAATAAAACTTTTACTTTTTACAAATTCTCCGGTTTTGGCCGGATTCCGGCCTAACTAATTGTCCGGCGAGAAAACAATTTACATATTCTGACTCAGCACATATCTCCTGGCCCCTAAATCGAACCTCTTATCAACTTCATAGTAAACTTTTACTTCTCACAAATTTTCCGGTTTTCACCGGATTCGCGTGAGCTATTTGTTTGGCGAGAAAATGAATTTCATATTCGAATTCAGCATGTCTCCTTACCCCCAATCAACTATCTCAAAAGCTTTAAAAAAATATTTTTTGTTGCCCCTTAATTTGAAACCCAACCCCCACCTCAGACGTAGGGCTACAGAGCCCATCTTCGAACTTGACCTGTACTTTGACCCAAAGGATCTTTCCACCAAGTTTCACCAAAATATCTCGATCCCCTCCAGAATTATCGTGTGGACAGACGGGCAGACAGACGGACAACTTTTGCGATGTCATCGGTATCCCTCCACTTACGTTTTGGGATCCCAAAAACTAACAACTCCTCTTTGAATACACAGGCCTATTATGAACTGCTTCCTCTTGGTATTTTTAATTCTGTGCAAATACTAAACAAAAATCGCAAATATGCCCGGATAAAGTAATCACGTGAACACGTAAATCACAATAAATAACAAATTCCATAATCTTCATGAGCTAAAAAGATAGGTCAGCTGAGTTTTATTCTAGAGTTGTTTCGGCCCTCCTTGGCAAGGGTGAAGTACGGAACAAAATGTTAAGTAAGTAAGGTTTATAAGACAAAAACTTGCTAGCGAGCTAATTTGATTGTCTTTACAAAATATCATTCTTTTTAACACTCATAAGTTACATAACGGAACACATGGTGGTACTAATACTAACGTTACATTGACATTTTATTGAACATGTTAACGAAAAACGGCACAAACGTATTAATGTGTTTGACACACACATATTAATGCAGCACAAACATATTAATGTGTTTAAGAGAAAGACAGTATTTTTGTGCAATGCACAAGTGGGGACAATCGTTCATTTTCAGTTCACTACAACTATTGTTTCTATCTCAAGGTGTATTTCTCCTACATATTAAGTCTTTGGTTTTCCTTGGGTTTTGGGATCCCAAAACGTAAGTGGAGGGATACCTATGACATCGCAAAAGTTGTCCGTCTGTCCGTCCGTCCGTCTGTAAGCACTACAACTCTCTAAGGGAATGAGATATTTTGAGGGAACTTGGTGTGAGGATTCTTCGAGTAAAGGGAAAGGTTGAGTTCGTAGATGGGCCCGATAGCTGCATATTTAGGGGAGGGAGAGGTGTTTCAAATTAAGGGTGCGAACAAAATATTTTTTAAAAGCTAATGAGATCGTCGATTACGGTGTAAGATGACATGCTGAACATGAATATGAAAACCCTTTTCTAGCCGGACAAGTATTTCATCCGGAATCCGGCCAAAACCGGAAAGTTTGTCAAAAATACAAGTTTAATCGAAAGTTGGTTAGAGGTTCGATTCAAGGATAGGGGAGCATGCTAAATCCGGATATGAAATTATTTTCTCGCCGGACAAGTAGGCTACATTGCCCGGAATCCGGCCAAAACCGGAAAAATTTGTCCAAAATAAAAGTTTAATCTGAAGTTGATTAGAGGTTCGATTTAAGGATGAAAATTATTTTCTCGCCGGACAAGTACATCACCCGGAATCCGGTCAAAACCGGAAAATTCGTTAAAAGTAAAAGTTTTATAGGAATTTCATTAGGTGTTCGATTTACGGGTAAGAAGACATGCCGAATTCGTGTATGACAATCATTTTCTACCTGGACACAAAATTCGCCACGAATCCGGCTAAACGGAAATTTTTGAAAAGTTGGTTTTATCCGAAGTTTATTATTTATTTATTTATTTCAAAATATAGCCAACTGGGACTGCTACATGACAACTCATTTGTTGTTATACAGGACGCGAAAGGTCTTTTCGCGCTTGGGAGATTGGTTAGTCACAAGACAGTAACAATATAGTTGGGAACAGTACATTCTGAAAAGTAACGTCTTAACAGACGCATTGCAGGACCCAAACCTACGAATAAGAAGATTCGCTCTAGCGCTCAACGACCTTGCTAAAGCATCAACATGGTGATCATTGTTCAACGTTGGCGTAAAAACAAATCCAAGATACTTATCCACGAATTTTAGTGTCTGGCTAGACAGTAGAACGGGTGGAAGATGAACCAGCTTCAGGCCACGAGGGATGAATGCCATGCAAAGGGTTTTTATGGCACTTGAGCTTACTCAAGTGCCATATAGCGATCGTAACGTCTGTCGGTCTGTCCGCATTTTGCTAGTTTGGGCACTTCCACATGACCTAGGGCGATAAAACTTGGCTCGCGTATCAGGGACCCAACCGGATTAACTTGGAAATAATCACTTCCCCGATCCGACCATCAATGGGCGAGTGGCAACATGGGGAATCCGGAAATTAGTAACATTCATAACTTTGGAACGAATAATCGGGCGTGCATTAAACTTGACAGGTATCACGAACAAGTGTCTTGGATGTTCATTGTCAAATTCGGATCGGATCCGATAACTGGGGAGGGGGCTGGAGGGGGACACCCGAATGCTTTTTCTAGTTTCTGTCAAACCCCTACCCCTTTCTTCACACTAGTCTAACTCTGCGTGTTGATGAGTCGTTCTTTCTTCACATTAGTATGGCTCTGCTCCTGGCTGAGTCATTCTTTGCTTAAATTCGTTCGGAGAGAGCTAGAACAATCGAAGGACAAAGAGGTTTGGAATAATATGGCAAGTCATACGCGCAGTTCTGACACGCCAGAACTCTTCCCTAGTCATTACAACGCAATTACTACGTTTTCTTGAGACGAAATACTGGTGCGGTGTTTGTCTATTGTGTTCCACATAAGCTAGGACGATGAAACTTGGCAGGCATATCAGGGACCCCAAAAGATTAAGTTGGAAATAGTCACTTCCCCGATTCGAGCATCGTGGGGGGAGTAAATGGAGGGGGAATCCGGAATATAGAGGTATTTATAACTTTTGAACGGGTGATCGGATCTTAATGAAACTTGATATTCGGAAGGACCCCGTGTCTCAGACGACACAATTTAAATCCGAACCGGATACGGTGACTTAGGGGGGAGCTGGAGGGGAGGAGCCGGAAATCTTGGGAAACGCTTAGAGTGGAGGGATCGGGATGAAACTTGGTCGGAAGCACAAGTCCTAGACACGTCGTTGACATAACCGGACCAGATTCGGGCACTGGGGGGTCGAGAGGGGGGGGGTCCGGAATTTCGGTGATCCTGCTAGTTCGGTACTTCCGGATGTGCTAGGACGACGAATTGTGTTTGATGGCAAAGCCTTTGTTCGAACAAGCAAGCAGTTAAAGCAAGTAGCCTAGTGATAAATCAGTCATTGTAGAAAGATTGCGAATAATTGTGATATTGTCAAGCTGAAATACAGTGGAGTTGTAAATTCGACAAGATTGGCTTCGAAATCGCCACTTTCCAAATCCGACCATTCCTTTAAGTACCAATCATGACCGCAAATTAAGAAAAATACTTTTAAGCAAAATATGCATTTTCATGACCCCCATGAGCCCATTACCATTTTTACCTCAAGGGTTTTGCTTGCAAATGAGGTTCTAGCTCCCTTTAAGTGCGCATCTTCACCGCAAGGTCGAAAAGTATTTTGTATCAAACGATACATCTCAACCCATGATCATTTGTGCCACAAGGGTTCTACTTTTGACCAAACGGTATATATCAATGATCCCTAAGAACCTGCTATCGTTTTTGCCTCAAGGGTTTTGCTTACAGGTGCATTTCCAGCGCCTTTAAAGTCCGCATCATTACAGCCAAGTTCAACAATACAATAATTTTTGGGATCCTAAAACGTAAGTGGCGGGATATCTATGACATCGCAAAAGCTATCCGTCCGTCCGTCCGTCTGTCCGTCTGTGCGCACTGTAACTCTCGAAGGGAATGAGATATTTTGATGAAACTTGGTGTGAGGATTCTTTGGGTCGAGAGTAAGGTCAAGTTCGTATATGGGCTATGTAGCCCTACATTTAGGGGTGGGGGTGGGGTTTAAATTAAGAGGCAAATGAAATATTTTTAAACAGATAATGTGATAGTCGATTATGGCGTAAGAAGACATTTTCGATCACGATGGTGAAAACCATTTTGTCATCGGAAATATAGTTCGCCCGGAAACCGGCCAAAACCGGAAAGTTTGTTAAAGTAAAAGTTTTATTTGAAGTTGAGTAGAATTAGAGGTAAGAAGACATGCTTAACACGATGGTGAAAACCGTTTTTTCGCCGGACAAGTAGTTAGCCCGAAATCCGGCCAAAACCGGAAAGTCTCTTAAAAGTAAAAGTTTTCTTTTGAAGTTGATTAGATGTTCGATTTAGGGGTAAGAAGACATGCTGAACAGAATGGTGGAAACCATTTTCTCGCCGAAAAAGTAGTTCGCCTGGAATCCGGCCAAAACCGGAAAGTTTGTTAAAAGTAAAAGTTTTATTTGGAGTTGATTAGATGTTCGATTTAGGAGTAAGAAGACAAGCTGAACACTTATGTGAAAACAATTTTCTACCAAGACAATTATTTCGCCCGGAATCCGGCCAAAACCGAAAATTGTTAAAAGTTAGAGTGGCAAGAAGTCTTCGTCAAAACAAATATGACTTATAGGGGTAACACACATGCTGATTCAATATCTGAACTTGGTTTTCTCAGATGATTAGTCTGTTTTTGAATTTTAATGGGAAAAATTTTCAAGGAGTCTACTTTTTACTTACTAGTGTATAATAAAATAATATTTGACTCTGTACAAAGTTCCCAAGCAAAAAACTCCTGCCAACATTTTTCCTATTCTTGCAAGTGCCATATGAGCTTTCAGCTCTTGTTTTTTGTGTTGAATATCACATCATGTGCCGAAGCAAACACATCACAAACTTTCATCAACTCATTTAAGGCATGAATGGTAATAGCCATCACCACCCAATCATCTTGAAGTTGATTATAGGTTCGACATAGGGGTAAGGAGGTACGCTGAATCCGTTTTTGAACTTCAATTTTTTGCAACACAAGTAGTTCGCCCGAAATCCGCCTGCAATCGGAAATTTGGCAGATGTAAGGCAGGATCTTTCGCCGAAGTAGATATGACGCAGGATATAGGGGTAAACACACATGGTGAATCCATATTTGAACTTGGTCTTCTAAGATGATTACTATTTGCCTTAATCTGTTTCTATGTTTTATTAGTAAAAGGAGTATGGCGAAGACTGGACCTCTATAAGACCCGATTGTCTGGATCAAATATTAAATTTTTGTGATCCCATCGAAACCTTTGGTCTTGTTCAATGGGGTCCGCCATGTTGGCCCTGGAAGTCTATGTGACTGCGACACTGGAGTCCTAGACTTATAAAAAATGTCTCGCGAACATTTCGGTAGTATATTTAGAGACGAAAGCCTTTTCTGTTGCATTATATTATTAGTATTTCTTAATCAAAATGACTTTGAAATGTCCTCTTAACCTTGACGACCTTCGACACATAGCGCAAGAGCAAATGCAAAAAAATACTTTCTGTTCTGTCACGGAAAAGGTCTCTTCTATATATTCCATCGTCACATAAATATCTGAGCACACTCGATTAAACTTAACTTTTAAACTCTTTTGTTACCGAAAGATAAAAGAAGGTAAAAGACCTGGACTACTTACATTTTCCACCTTTGACTCCGGGACAACAGGCCTTCCAAGTTCCTTTAGCACCGCATGTGCTGCCTGGCGGCAATTCTTTGTACCAAACTGAGCATTGGTGAAGGGGGCGGCAAGCAGCAGGAATACCGGAAACGGGCGCACAGTATCCTCCGGCGTAATTTTTCGTCTTTACCGTAATACCTGGCAAAAATAATTTTTTTCTTCAAAAAAACAGTTTAGTTATTCAAGAATCAAATACTCCTTTAGCCCAAGCTGGCTGGGGATAATGTAGGCTACAGAAAATGACGGAAAACGGATTTCAGGTAGGGTTCAATTTTTGCGATTCTGTTTAATCCCAGCTGATTTATCCGATTTTTGTCATGTTTTACATTTGAGCAATTCCCATTTAATTACTAGTGACATTTACTAGACTACTTATTTCCTACTGCTGTTCAAATATTTCTGCCGACAAATATAGATGTAAAAATTCAATACCTCCATTTTATCTTGCGAAAATTGCGAATATTCGCTGAGATATTGTGAAAAATTGTTAAAAACACAAAATAAAGTTGAAAAATAAGATGCTGAGCTAAAGAGTGTTGTTTCTACAAATGTGTAGATGTCAGACGACAACTGAGGAACTCCCTCAAGATTATGCTTCTTCTCCCCCTCTCTCGTCCTGTATATATCACTGATCAGAAGCATGTCCAACAAGTAGGAACATATCCAAGCTTGCTACAATTAAAACCTCGATTTTTTTTACATGGAATTCCTTACGACGTTGCCAAATGCACTAAACGAGTAAGTTTCGAGTTCCGGAGTCCCCCATTACGAATACGGAACAGGTGTAGTAAGAAGTCCTTTTTATTGAAATCGAGACTGGTCCAACGTTTCGCGTATAAGTGTTTTCCTTTTTCATTGCCTTTCCACTTCTCACCTTATTGATTAATACAGTGAACTTTCAATTTAAAAAAACAAAACAAAACAAAAAACGTAAATTTAAAATAAGGGCACATGGATCACGTGCATATCCTCAACAGATCCAGCACCCGGTGACGGTGCAGATCGATATAGTGATTCTACAAAGTTCGTAAGCATACCTGACTGACACCTGGTGTACAAGGGTTTCATAAGTAAGAAGCCCTTCTGATTGGGCCAAGCACTATCATTTCTGCTAAGCTTATTGTTTAAGGTAGTTAAGTATATTGCTGATTTGACGCCTATGTTCGTCAAGTCTATCAGCAGAAGAATCTAATTTGCAAGCCTAACAAGAATTTCCGGCTTCAGATATGAAGACGCGGTCCGTGCCGATCCCGTTTTTCCTACCTCCTAATCAAATGAAATAATCTCCAATCAAAAATAATATCCCTTTCTTTTCTTATCGTGTGTATTCTTCGTCTCGAAATCACCTTTGAATCGAAATGCAAGACTTGATTAAGATTTTGCTGCCTCCCGATGGCTCCCGATCTGACTGGGTAGTCTTGGAGAGGCAAATCTCCCGAAAATGGCAGCGAAAATTGCATTTTTCTTGCGAAAATTGCGAAAACTATTTTTCATATTTTTCTCTATTTTTCAATTTTGCGAAATATTTATATTTTTTGCAATATTCGCAATTTTCGAGAGGCCTCCGAATATTTCAATTTTGCGAATACTCGATTGAATTTTTCAGTTGCAAAATTCGCTTTTTACCTCTATATCGACAGACGTTGCTGCGAATTATGTTTGTAGGTACTACCATGCTTGGTGGGATCACAAGTTCAAAATTTCAGCTACGGCCTGAAACGGACCATAGCGAAGAGGTGCCGAAAGGGCCGAAAGATTTGTTAGTGCTTAAAGGGCCTGTCGTACGGTATCTATAATACTAATCGCTCCCTCCCTTCTTAAACCCAGAGATCCTAATCTCAAATGACATGATTAATCTAACATCCCTAAAGTCACCTCACTGATTTCCTCATTTGCTTTGTTTCGCTACCTTCGATGCGAGCTGAGAAGTTTATTCATCAGACAAATCAGTTATGTGAACTTTCTCCTGTTTTTGGGATCCCAAAACGTAAGTGGAGGGATACCTATGACATCGCAAAAGTTGTCCGTCCGTCCGTCTGTCCGTGTGTAAGCACGATAACTCTCGAAGGGAATGAGATATTTTGATGAAACTTGGTGTGAGGATTCTTTGGGTCAAGGGTAAGGTCAAGTTCGTAGATGGGCTTTGTAGCCCTACATTTAGGGGTGGGGGTTCAAATTAATGGGAAAAACAGCTAATGTGTGTGGATTGTGGGGTAAGAATACATGCTGAACACGACGGCGAAAACCATTTCTCACCAGACAAGTACTTCGTCCGGAATCCGGCAAAAAATTGGAAAGTTGGTTAAAAGTAAAAATTTCATTTAAACTTGACTAAATGTTCGATTTAAGGGTAATAATACATGCTGAACACTTATGTGAAAAGCATTTTCTATCCGGACAACTAGTTCGCCCGGAATCCGGCCAAAACCGGAAAAATTTGTTAAAAGCAACAGTTTTATTTGAAGTTGATTAGAAGACTGATTTACGGGTAAGAAGAGACGCTGTGTCTGTATATGACAATCCCTTTTCACCCGGACATGTAATTCGTCCGGAATCCGGTTGTAACAGGAATTTTTTTATAAGTTAAAGTTTTATTTGAAGTTGACTAGATGTTCTTTATGGAGGTAAGGATATGAGCTCAATTCGTTTCTAAATTTTCTTTTTTTGCTGGACCATTAGTTCGCTCGGAATTCGGCCGAAAGCGGAAATTTGGCAGAATTAAAGCAGGAAGTTTCGGTCAGTACGTCAAAATAGATATGGCTTATAGAGGTATATCTGATGATTAGCCTGGGGAAGACTGGTTCTGGCGAAGACAAGACCCAATTGTCTGGATCAAATATTAGATTTTTGGGATCGTGTTCGGTCTTGTTGCTAAAGTGGTCAACGGGCCTGGAAAAAGTCTTAAAACATCCAAAGCTGTGGGTAGTTTAATGAAGTCAGAGCCCAGTTTTAAAGTAAAGTATCCAAATATTTTACAATACTGGAAAATAATAAATAGTGCGAGCTTGAGTGCGAGGGGATGCACAAGGGGCATGCACAAATAAACAGCCAAAGGATCGGCGAATTTCTCAAAATGGCATTTATTTATTTATTCAACTTTATTTCAGCTTTCGCCATATACTACTCTACAAACACAAAAACACTAATTAATCATCACTTGACAGATGTCGCCAAACAGGTAGACAGTAGAATAGCGGGTGTGAAGCCATCGCCACAAGGCAATTCTTCGACTGCCGTAGCCTCAAAACAAGCGATGCTCGAGAATTCCTCACTATCTCGTCGAAAGTTTGACAGTGGTTGAGCACAAACGCCTGACTAATGCTGTCTCGAGGTGGGAGGCGGATCAGACTACGGAAGATCCGTTTGTAGCACGCTTCAAGCACCTTCATTGATTTCGCTGTACTACTGTATGACAAAGAAATCGCAAAACACTGGTAGTAAAAAGTTTTAAACAATCGGACTTTGATGACAGGATTAACGTCACCAAACTTCCAAATAAGCATATTACCACGCGTGCATAAGCTGTGAGTCAGCTCACGGAGATGGGAGTCATCCCTCAACTTATCATTAACACAAAAACCCAGGTAACGAAATTCACTAACATATTCAAGGACCCGTCCGGATAACAGAACCTGATGTCGCGAGAGCGAGCATCCGCTCGGAAATAGTGCCATAGCAAACGTTTTCTTCGTGTTGAAAATAATATCCAACTCAGAATTCTGTAATTACAGTCAAAGTAATCTTTCATGTGCTGTCAAGTGAGCATTTTGTTTGTTTATGTTTTAATGTATGGCCAGTAGGCTGATAATGATCTGTCGGCGATTCTTCGTCCCCTTTGGAAGTTCCAAGTACCTCAGCTAGATGATCACGCTACCTTAGAAGTTTCATGACATGATAGTCCTCCGAAATTTCCGGCTTACATCAGATTCCAGTCGTACCATTTCCCCTTTTGGACAGCAAAGCAGAGAGATCTATCAGTCTTACTATCGCTAGTCGTTACACTGACACAAACAGCTGTTAAAGACATCAGAACCGAGATCAGAATCGACGGATTTCCGGTTTTCGTCGATTCCGGCCAAACTATCGACTTGGTGGGAGAACGAACTGACTATCGATATCAAATTTCTGATCAAAACGTCAAGACACCCGATGGGTTGCCCACTCGCGATTTTGGTGTACAGCAAGCGGTCGATGCCGGCATCGGCTGACACTAGCCGTCAAGAGTTGCCACGTGTTACAATATTCAAATCAGCATGTTTAGAAGCCGGAATCGCCTGATTTATGACCAGCACCGCTGGTTCCGGTCGATGCCCAGAAAGGGTGTACAGTAGGCAGGGTCGTCGCAAGTGCATTTCCGTCGGATGGTGCAGAGTAAAAAATTTTTATCGAATCCTCAAAAATTTTACCTAATCCTAGAAAACTGAGAATTCGAGCTTTAACTTACGGAACAGAAAGGATTTCGTAGGGAGAGTAACATTAAAGGACCCCTCTTGCTTATTCTGATTTTTATAATATACCCAGCTCCCATAAAGAATTATAAGCTTCTAAAAACCCCACCTTTCTCCACTGTCTCGTTTTGTGCCTATAATTTTTTGCGCTTTTTTGGCCTTGCCAAGTTTTGCCCGTCACACAACGAAAATTTTGCCGGAATCTTCAACGTCCGCTGACAACTCTTTCACACTTAAGGATCTCAGAAGCATCTGTTTATTACTTCTTTTATCTGCTTAGTTTCCCCACTTTTCAACCACGGCGCATTCAGTTTTCAAATGTTTTGCGCCCAGCCGCCGCGTCGGAGAGCAAGAAGGCTGGAGGTAATCGACAAGCACTAACAAGAAATTCGCTAATTTCAGGTGGAAAGTAATGGTATATTCGAAAACGTTCTTTCTGATCTATTTCATTGGGGAAAGATCATTTCTAGTAAGAGTTGTGCTATAAAGGGCAGCATGAGAGACGGTAGGCGAACAATTAGGCGGTGTTTAGCCGAATCCCACTTGGAGAATATATTGCCCGGGCATGATTGCAGTAACAGCTTCTATCTATCATTCCAAGAACGATTATAGCCAAGAGAAAATTAAGTCGAGCGCCGCATGCGAAAATTTTCGAAATCCATTTTATTGTCCTGCAGGCTAAAATTTAACTGCTTCTTTTACAAATTCTATCATTTACCGTGGATTAAATACCGAGACTCGTTCCAGAAACCGGATGGAGCGACGTTCCGGCAGTAGCGCTACTGTAGTCTAGTCAATACTGCCCATGATCACATAAAGTGAGCACCACAGGCGAGATTTTTTTTTAAGTTACCTTTTTCCTGCCAAATTTAACTATTTCCATCCAGATTCTAGATTTTAATGTTTGCGCCTTTCCACAAAATAGAGAATAGGACGAAAAGCGCCACAGGCGGAATTTTCGAATCGACGATTAGATCTTCTTTTTGGGATCCAAAATAAAGTAAGCATCATCGCTGAAATCATAGATCAGTCCTCTTGTTTGCGACCAGTGCTTCACTCGTCCTCTTCCGAGTTTCGAGGTTCGTGGTAACTCCAAAGTCCTGGCAACTATACCGAATAAATTACCGAATCCCAGTTATTATACCGAATAAATTTAGACTGACAGAACGTTCAGGGATTCTGTATAACTACCGTAGCCTGGATACTATAGCCTACCGAGTTGTTTTATCAAAAGACTACCGAATAATATTCATATTCGCTATAAATTCGACGAATCTGGAACAAAAGTCGGGATTCCTGGTAACTACCGAATCCTGAAAATTACACAGAATAAATACCGAATCCCGATCATAATACCGAATAATTTTGAACCGATAGCTTATTCGGGATTCTGTGTAACTACCGAATCATCATAAATATACCGAATAGTTCTGGCATAAATTCTGTCACCGAATTCGTGATAACTACCGAGTACTGGCAATTATACCGAATTCCGATCATTACACCGAATAGATTTTTACCGATAGCCTCTATGGGATTCTGTATAACTACCGAATCCCCGTAAATACACCGAATAGTTCTGCGATCGATAAACCGAATCTCAAAAAGGTGGGGAGGGTGGTGCTGCAGCCCCCCCCCCCCTGCGACGCCCCTGAAAGCAGGTGCCGGGGAGTGGGAAGCTCCTCGGAAACTCAACATATTCGACAAAGAGGCAGCCCTAGGACTACCGAATTTCCAGTTTTCGTCGGACTACGCCCGTGGTATCGGGTCAAGCAGGAAATCAATGTAGACATATCGATTCAATAGGTCAGCTCATTAGGCTACCGCATTAGGCCTATCGACACAGACCAACTATATCAAGAAGTTATAAGCAGTATCCGATTTCCCCAAAAACGTTTTATATTTTATATTTTAGCCTAGATGACGTATATCACCCTTGGCAAAAAGTAGTTCCTTGTCTTAGTCCTTGTCTTGTCGAAGTAAGGGCAGGAAGATACGCTGGATCCATATCCTCACTTAACTTTCCTGTTGTAGCCTACGGTATTCAACTGGAATCTGGCAAAAATGATAGATAGATAGATAGATAAATCTGTTTATTCGCCAAAAACGAAGCTGTCAAAAGCTGTCAAAAAGGCTCCCTCGCAAGGTAGCTACTACGGTTGAAAAGCTGCAGCCGATTAAATGTGCCCACCAGAGGTTTGCAAAGAGTTTTGTCCGTTCATTTCTAAAGTTGTATAACGAAGCATAAGCTGAGCTGCTAGTTCCAATTTATCATGTTATTTATGACCGATGTAGCCGTATATGCGTAGGCCGTTATGTCTGTGTTCATTTATATCCATGACTATACCGAACAAATTTGGCGTGAGCCATGATCAGTTTTTGGCGAATAAAAAGATTTATCTATCTATCTATCTATCATTTTTGCCAGATTCCAGTTGAATACCGTAGGCTACAACAGGAAAGTTAAGTGAGGATATGGATCCAGCGTATCTTCCTGCCCTTACTTCGACAAGACAAGGACTAAGACAAGGAACTACTTTTTGCCAAGGGTGATATACGTCATCTAGGCTAAAATATAAATATCGGTTTTCAACGATCTGGCAGGGATAGTACACTATCAGAAGTGTAATAACATTTAAAACACAGATGGCCATCCATCTCTGTGTCCAATGTCATGAAATGTCCAGAACAATTTTCTGGTATAAACAATTTAAAAGATAAGAATAGGAAAAAAACAAGTACTTACTAATCTCACCAGCACGGATGAAAGCTGCCAAATAACAGACAAGAACAACAACACGTATCGGCAATTCTGCCATTTCCGGGGTTTCTCTCAGTTTACCCTTTGATTTTCAACAGATTCAACACAAATTAGGTTTGCTAAGACACTAGAACACAACTTCGAAACACAGTCCACCACTGCTCTGCCTTCACAATCACTCAAATTCTGAAGGAACACCAGAGAAAATCCAACTCTTAAAAAGGTCGTGCACTTCTTCACTGTTCGAAAGACTAACTCAAACTGATTTGATGAGTCACAGCACGTCACGTGACTGAGTAGCCAATGGCGCGGTCGGTAGTCGCTAAGTTTAGATCGAACCCTGAGGCGCTACACAGGGTAAATTCTGACTTGACTACCATTTCATTCCCTGTGAGAAATTGGGAAATATATCAGTTGAGGTTTTCGAAGTGAGGAGGAATGAGCGGTTAAATATGGCGAAGAGGTAATTTTGAAACTTACTTGTTTCCGGTGATTTCAACTTAGATAGTATACTTGGGAAGTACGACCTGTTTCAATATAAAACTGTACCAGAGCAAAATAACACTAGGGAGTAGCGTCAAGACTTGACAAGATTGACACACACTCTAACAGCAGCGATACTAGCACCAGTAGCGATAGACTACGTCCCAGTCTACCACAAATCGCTGATTTTAGGATACCCTATGCCAAACGCTGTGTGTGTCTAGCATTTGGCATAGCCTATGCCTAACGCTGGATACCCTATGCCAAACGCTGGATACCTGTTGAATGGTAACCCAACCCTGACCTACCTCAGTATAAAGGAGCTCTGATTGGTTGATTTTTTAGCTTCACTCAAATCATCAGTATTTTATTTGGTTACAGTATCCAGCACCGGGCATAGTATATCCAGCGTTAGGCATAGGGTATGCCAAACGCTAGACATATCCAGCGTTTGGCATAGGGTATATAAAAATCAAGGGTTTGTGGTTGACTGCTACGTCCCCACTGAAACTCATTCAGCCGTTCACCAACGCTGGCTCCGATAACTTCATACTCTGAACATAGTAAAAAAAGGATACAGCCTCTATTGTTTCTTTGGTGTGTGAAGACCACACCTTTGCTTTACTTGAAATTTGTAAGCCCGCTAGCTCGTCTCGCTTTAAATGCCGCAAGCGTAGTGGACGGCGCTACGAATATATGTCCGTTTGCAAAGTATGGAAAGCATAGGTCATGGCACTACTCCTTAGTGTTATTTTGCTCTGAACTGTACTGATTTCTTTTTGGGATCCCAAAACGTAAATGGAGGGGTACCTAGTCTATGACCTCGTAAAAGTTATCCTGCTGTCAGCACGATAACTCTCGAAGGGAATGAGGTATTTTGATGAAACTTGGTGTGAGGATTCTTTGGGTCAAGGGAAAGGTCGAGTTCGTAGATGGATTCAATATGTTTTAAATCTGACTAGAGCAGCTTCTAGGATTGAAACAAATTTTCGGATTTTAAATGATGAATACAAAACTACAGGTCTGTCTTTCAATGCTATAAAAAGTGAAGTGTTAACATTCCTTGGCGCATATAGATAGATCTTACGGTATAGATAAATTCCGGTAAATTCAAGCTTTGCGGTAAAGAGGTGGAGTCTTCGATATCTCTCACATATCTTGGACTTCCTATTGGTAGAGACATGAAGTCCACTCGAGATGGACATATTAGCCAGTTTTCACTTCGAACACTCAAAGCATATGGAATGCTTGTACCGTGCAAATCAAAATATAACCACCAGGTCCTAGCCCGCCTCTGTTCGATTTTTGTAAACCCCCATCTTCTAGCACTATCATCTTTTTGGCCCATATTTATAGCGACTGAGAAGAAGTGCATCCGTTCAATATATTTTAAGCTTTCTTCTTTTCATACTCCATTAAGGACGAATTTTTGTCATACAAATGGGTAATAAATATGTCATCATTAACATCATAGCCCTACATTTAAGGGTGCGGGTTCCAATTAAGGGAAGAAATAGCTTTGTTTGCAGTTGATCTGTTACTATTTCCGTTCCATCCTCACGGAAAGTTACTACGCTGACCGTTCCAACCTTCTCGAAATAGTAACTAATAATGATTATTTGCTTACCATGCTCGGGAGCGTAGTAAGCATGGCAACTACGGATCTCTGTAACCTGACTGGCCGGATTACCCCGTGGAGAGATATTTTGACGAAAATAGAAAAATGTTTTCCAACCTTGACCCCAAGAAGCCAAAATTCTTGACGTCATGCGTAGTAACTACGGTAAGTAGGATGGAACACGAACACGCTCTAGGTATTCTCTTATTAGCGCTTGACGATTTCTGGCGAAAAATCTGAAAGATATGCGCGTCGTGGTTAATGCTGTACGAAAGCAGGGAAATCAGGCTTGGGTTCGTTAGTGCGGCGATGCCTCAAGAGAAAACAAAAGATAAGGAGGGTTTTCGCGATCTGAAAAGCAAAGTCGGAATCACTTTCCAATGGTTTTCGCGCTACTTCGGAAAGTTGCCGAACTTTCCAACCCGGTTTTCGCGCTTTGGAAACCGAAGCAGCTTTCCTGGAAAGCGATTCCAAGTGGTTAGTGGAAAGCTCCGCGGAAAGTTGAATCTTTCGGCGAGAATTTCAAAGGTGTGGAGGGAAAAAAAACAGTGCTAGTGTCACTAATAATTACAAAAAATGGCAATCGTAATTTAGGTGACTTCGATGTAATATATGAGAATCTAAGAACCGTTCAGTGAACCATATTCATTCAAAAGTTTGTAATTCAACATTTTCTCGGCGATATCAGCTTTCCATGGGTTTTCGCGATCAGTCCAGCGGGAAAGTGGAAAGTGATTCCAGGAATCACTTTCCCACAGTGTTCGCGATGCGCTTCGCTCGCCGGAAAGTGATTCCAAGATCTCGCGAAAACCCTCTTATACTGTCTGGCAACCCAGGAAAATCTTGGAAACACTGAGAAGCGAAAATTTCAAATAAAGTTCGTCACGCGGATTTTGTACAGAGGGAGATACTCTATATGACCAAGTCCGAAACACTCCAATGGACCCCGGGACGAACAAAACGCGTAACTCAAACCAACCCTCAAACCTGATTCAAATCCTTACGTAATGGTGAATTTACACACTGCGTATAATCCGAGCGTATTTGAAATCCGAGCGGATTTTACGCACGTATTTGGGTTTGAAAAGATCCCTAGCAATACGGATGTATTTGAGAAACCGGTCCGTTTTGTATCTCAACTAGTCCATATCACTAGAAATCTTTTCAAGCTCAAATACATGCGTAAAATAGGCTCGGATTTCAAAATACGCTCGGATTTTACGCAGTGTGTAAACCCAGCATAAACCAATCAGCAAAGTTTGTTGTCGTGACGTTTCTGGCTCGTCGATGAGCACATAACGATTGTTCATCGGCACGAAGAGTTAGTCATCAAGAATATTTCGGAGGTTCGCATACCAGTGCGTCGTCACTGGGGCTGAAAACACACCTTGAAACACACATGCTGAATCCATACCTGAACTTGGTTTTCTCAGATGATTAGCCACTTGCCTTAATCTTTTTCTAAATTTTAATAGTAGAAATGTTGAAGGAGGCTGGCGAAAACCGGATATCTACAAGATCCAGTTGTCTGTATCAAACATTAATTTTTTTGGATCCCATCGAACCTTTGGTCTTGCTGTCTGAGTGACCAAATGTCATCATTACAACAAGGTTTGTCGTTAACTGGAGTTGTGAAAACAGTGATGAAAAAGAGGGGTCCTTAAACATTTTTTTTCTCGAGGTATTGCCATTTACTGGCTCTCTTTTGCTTCATCCCAACTGTATTTCTTCAATACCCCGTGAATCATCAGCAGGCAGCGCAAGCTGCAGTAGAGAGGGGACCTCTTGGATTCCCGCACAGTCTGCAAGCTGCACCAAAAGCCAACGTCTGCCCCCCTTTGCTTGGCGCTCCATCTTGTAAGCCGGCCGTCAAATGCGCACCGTTTTTTATGGAGCGCTTTTTTACGCCAGTCTGGTGCGAAACCAGTTTAGCGACCTGGGGGACCTGCTGTCCCGACTCGACGGATGAAGACGGTAAGTTTTTTCAAGCCGGTATTTTCTCCTATCTATCTAATCGTTTCTGTCAGGCGGGGGGGGGGGGTGAAAGTCAAGTTGATGGATGATTTGTCACCCTGCAAGAATTTCCATTAAGGATTGAGAGGCTTACTGGAAGCGAGGAGTGTCAAAATAAGTCCAGGATTCTGTAAGGAAAGTTGACATCTTAGGAAACTAACTGATTACCACGAGATTTATTGTCATTGACGGAGGATAACTCCACCCCAGTTCACGGCGCGGCTGAAGAAATATTTTTTAACAGACCACCGTTGGAAGAGATTTTTTTTTACTTGTGTGGGTGATTATCAAACGACTGCATGGTTTCCCATTTTTTCCGCCACTTTTTTCCCTTTCGTGTTTTTGTCTTTTTTGTTCTTCCGCTTTTGATCTTTCAGGTTCTTTCCTTGTTTTTAGAAAAGTATGTTTTATTGCTTTAAAGTTTAATTGAAAAGCCAGCATATTTTTACATCTTGGATGTAAACATATTGAATTGTTTTTTTTTTAAATTTGTAAAATTTGAAAATTTGAATTATGATTTTTTTTTTTTAACCTTCGGCTTCTAACAATGATGTCCAAAATATGCACTGTTTGCCCGACAAGACAAAGTTTGTCCAGACGCGGAGAATTTTATTAAGCGAAGCTCAGGAAAAATATTTAGTTCCGGCTTGTAAGGTCACTTCTGAAGAAAGCTTGCTATTGCGCGTTACCCGAAAATAATTATTTTTCGGCAACTGTTAACATTTCTAGTTGCTAAAGACTTGAAGCATAGAGGTACAAGCGCATGGACGTACCATATGTCCGAAAGAAAAAGTTCAGTCGATGAAAATTGATTATACGAATAGCGGAGCAAGGAAGTAACGCATTGTCGTCGGGTCTTTAAGCCTGTTTAAGTGAGTAAGGGATGGGTAACAAGCCTATCATATCCCTATTCATTTAAACTTTAAAGTAAGGATTTATTTTGACTGCCCTATTGACCAATTCGGGCTATCATGTCAAAGGTGTTAACTAGGCGTGTTCCGGCTAACCCCCCACCCCGCCCCCCTCGGGCGAAAACCCCGCCTGTATCACCTCCCTGGGCGACCCACTGTCCCCCGGTACAAAAACACACTTGGCGAAAAAACTCCGGGTACCCCACACACACAGTGTTAAAAAAAAATGCAATATATCTTTTCCAAAAGCATGTAAAGTGAGCGGCCAGCGAGCCGCCGTCACGCGTTGACATTTAACTCGTGTATCTAGAGAAATTCGGAGGGACCTCGCGGTCCAAACTGAAGTTTTTAAAAAGATTTTCTAATTTCCTATATATTTGCATTCAGGGGGTTTCATATTTAGAGATGATAGACTAGTGCAGAAAATACAGTCGAGAAGACCTGATCGTATATCTGCACCGTCAAGGTCGGTCGATTGCGGAATGGACTTCCTCCAGCATTTCAGTACCATCACCAATTCATATATTCAAGTAATGCATACAACGTATACGTCAGCTACGATGCTTCATCAGCGATATTTCGGCCCTTCTTGGCAAGGGTCAAGGGCCACCTGTCATCAAAACAAACCTGTAATTTTTTAAAGTTAGCTTTTTCCTGACAAAATATTACAAGAGATTACAGGTTTGCTTCCTTCCCCGACGTTGACCCTGAAGATTGACAGCCTGACGAGGACCCTTGCCAAGAAGGGCCGAAATATCGCTGATGAAGCATCGTAGCTGACGTATCCGTTGTATACATTATTTGAATATATGTCTCAAAGTCAGCTTGGGCTCAAGGGATATTCATCATCAATTCCGTGCACAAATGTTGAGATAGTTTTCAGATATATCTGGGAATCCCTTATGGCCCGACTTTGTCATTAACGAGGGCTCTAATAGTAAAAGATGTGGAGTCGCGTATTTCTTCTAGTTTCGGGGCGGTGATTTGTCTCAGGGATTTCCTATCTAGACGCAATCTTGCAAAGATTTTTAACACTGTTGCTCTTCCACAGGCTTTGCTTGCATCTTCTTTTTTACCTTTTTTAACGTTGACAAATTTATCTCATATTAAAACTACTTTTTTTAATTTTGGGAAATTTTTATGCAGGTTTTCGAAATACCAATCCAGTTCTTTTATGATGGAAAATTATGGTTTAAAAAACCCCACTGATATTCTGAAAAAGAAACGGGAAACATTTTTTTCAAAAATTTATTCCATAAAGCACACTTTGACCGATGCTTTGCGTTGATTGTATTTTGGTTAAAGTTTAGGTAGACTTCATTGAGGATAGCGTAGGCTAATTGTTTTTTTTTTCTTTTTTTTTTAATTAAGTAGAGTTTGTATGAAAGTATATGGTCTAGTTATTAGTCTGTAGACCAATTGTGTGAATTTTATTATATTTTTTTTACTCGCCAGCTTTGGCGGATACAAATAAATGAATTGAATTGAATTGAATTATGGGGATGGCGCCCAAAATCCGTCCGGGGAAAACCTGTCCGGACCGCATCCATTTGCCTTTACTAGTTTTCTTCCAGAGACGACCGTTTCGCGGTTTCCTGAGGTCAGCAACTCCGTGGGATTCCCCATCTCACTTTCCCCTGGAGAACTTCACGGCATAACTGAGAGGGGAAGCCGGATTCTGGGAGACCTACAAAAGATGGAAGGCCAAGGTTATTTCAACACTCCTCCTACCCCCAACGGTCACATGTCTGCGGTAATGGGTCATTCAGTCCATGTCAAGCCGTCGCCAACTTCAGTCTCTCTGGGGTATAAGGCACTTCGGTTGGCAGATGCAACCAAGCAGCTTGCAGAAAGGTAAAGCTATGGCTTTCCTTCTAAGGGTATGCGATAAGGTAAGCTAGGAAGGTTTTGGATGCCGGAAAGACGGTGATGAATAGTGCGAAGGAGTGGAAGGAAGGGGTTGTCACGGGCTTCCTTCTCCCCATATACTAAATCACCTCGGCCGACTTGGTCTCGGGTCGGAATTTACTGCTTTTTTGACCAGAGAGCAACCCGGGCGATGTCCAGTCGATTCTGAGATATGGAAGAAGTGGAAGTAGGAAGATTGACCGAAGAAGCTCGCGTCGATACTTATTAATATATTAAATGTATATTATCAACATGCGTAACATATCAAAATATATAGTATCATTTTATTACGTTTTTGTTGAATGTAGCATCGTGTATAGCTACTTTCAGATTTTGTTCTCCACTCTGTACTATTAGCATTCTCCTTTGGCGTTCTTAGATTCTGGATCCGATCTGAAACGAAACGGGTGGATCCGGATTTGACGGGCGAACTCGTCTCTTGGATTTTTAAAAAAATCTTCGATAGTTGTACTCTATATTTTCGTTGCAGTTTTTTATGATGTCGCAATTGGCGTTGTCTGTTATCATAGTTATTATTTATTTAAGCCCGTAAAAGACGGAGTTACGAAACAGAAGAAAGTAACAAATAAAATAAGTGAAAAATACACAGTGATTCAAAACTAGCCTAGATACACTTAATTACTGAACATTAGGCGGGACAGCATAAACTCTTCCAAATTAAAGACAAGTGATGAAGCTTGCTTTTCTACTGCCTTTATGTTCGGGTCAATAGTTGTGTTTTGCAGATATCATGGTATCTGTTACCACGGTAACCGGATCTGCACATAATCGTTTTTGCAGTTACCGTGGTATGAGATATACGGTTGCTCTGCAAAAACGACAATTGCCAAAATTGCGCTTTTCGAATTAATTCCAAAGGAAAACCTGATATTCAGTCACATCGCTAAGTGCCAAACTTCTTTCCCACCAATTTGACAAAAATTGATGAAAGTGGGATGACTTTTTCAGATACCACGATCAGTTAACACGGTCGGGCCGTGGTATCTGAATATCAGATACCAAGATTACTGGCCAGATACCACGATAACTGTAAAAACGCGTTTTGATCGTGGTATAAGATACTACGATAACCGCAAAAACGACTTTATACCGTGGTATCAGACACCATGGTATCTGCTAAACGCAAATAATGATTCCCAAATCACGCGGGACATAAGATTTTGAATGCCACAGTGGTAAGTGTAGTAAAACAGTACAACTAATCTGGAGCGGTACACTGTAAAAAAAAATCTTGGCTTGCAGTATTAGCTACTGGGATTACTCTTGTCTTTATTGAGATAAAATTATCCCTAATTCGGATTAATTTTATCCCAGTAGAGATGAGATTAATCTCAATAGCAAATACTGCATCCTTAATCGGAGAAACTTTTTACAGTGTAACTTATGTTTTAGACTGAAGCTCCCGCGACATCTCGCCGGAACAGCCACTCAGCAGATTTCCTTAGTAAAAACCCCTCTCGAACTCCTCTGCGATTCGGCCCCCATCCATTGTCCAGCATCGACTTACCTCTATCGCTCGATAGATGGCTCTTGCAATAATCCAACTTATCCGAGATGGGGAAAGGCTGGAACTCAGTTGGAAAGAATCCTTCCACCGGAGTATGGGGATGGTAAGTAACGAAGATTGGTTGGATCAGGTCTAAGCCTATGGGAGTCTCGAAAAGGGTCTAAGACAATGAAATCGTTATACATTATAGCCGGACCGAACGATTTCCTTCAGAATGTATTCGTATTGTCTCTCAGTATCATGTCAAGATTGCCATCTATTGGCTTTCCCGAGCCGCTTAGTGCACCCCCCCCCCCCTCCCAGGGTACCCAAATCCTGCACTTGTACCTATAAACCATGTTAGATACAGAAAAAGCTTTACTCCAGTGTTCGTAAAACTATTCAACGAAACATGACCGATTTGAAGTGTATTGTTGACAATAACCGCATAGTTGTTGTGTAACCGCAAAACTAGATTTCTCTAATAAGCTTTCTTTTCTTTCTATCTCAATCTATGCAAAAGGTATATGCAAAAAGACTGCATTCATCTGAAATGAGGATCATGTACGCGTGAATTAGAAAATGATTTGAAAAGATTGTTTAAGTTTTAAGAGAACACCGCACGCCGTGTCCACAGGCCTTACCTTACAATTTCCGCTTTACCGCGCAACATTCCCCTAATACATTTTTGGTTTTTATGGCACTTGCCTACCGGCCAAGTGCCATATACCGATCACTTTTCCGTCGGTCGGTCGGTCGGTCAGTCCGGTGTTTACGAGTTAGGGTACTTCCAGATGTACTAGGACGATGAAACTTGGCAGGCATATTAGGGACCCGACCAAACTAACTTGGAAATAGTCACTTGCCCGATCCGACCATCGTGGGGGGAGGGGGAGGCGGCGGAATCCGGAAAATAGGGGCATGCATAACTTTCGAATGGGTGATCGGATCTGAATGAAACTTGATCTGGAAAGACCTCCTTTCTCAGATGTCTCATTTCAAGTCCGGACCGGATCCGATGAATCTGGGGGGGGGGGAGTCGGAGGGGGAACCGGAAATCGCGTGAAACTCTCAGAGTGGAGCGATTGGGATAAAACTTGGTGGAAAGAACAAGCACAAGCTCTAGACAAATAAATGACAGAACTGGACCGGATTCGGACACTGTGGGGGGAGTTGGAGGGGGGTTCCGGAATTCCGACGATCCGTAGTTAATGTAACTCCAGGTGGGATAGGACGTTAAAACTTGGCAGGCATATCAGGGACCCGACCAGGTTAACTTGGAAACAGTCAATCGCCCGATCCGGCCATCGCGGGGGGGGGGGGGGGGCGGTGGAATCCGGAAATTAGTGGCATGCATAACTTTCGAATGGGTTATCGGGTCTTAATGGAACTTGATATCTTGAAAGACCTCATGTCTCAGCTGTCCCATTTCAAGTCCTAACCGGATCCGATGAACTGGGGGGGGGGAGGTTCGGAGGGGAGAACCGGAAATCTTGTGACACGCCTAGAGTAGAGCGATCAGGATGAAACTTGGTGGGACGTACAGGCACAAGTCCTAGGTGCATCAGTGACAGAATCGGACCGGATTCGGGTACCAAGGGGGGGCTGTAGGGGGGTGTCCGGAATTCCGGTGATCGTGAGTTAAGATACTTCCAGATGTGCTATAAGGACGATAAAACTTTGCTGGAGCATTAGAAACTGGACATCATTGGGTTAGACATCGTCACTTCTCCGATCAGACTATCCCTTAAAGAGCTCATCTTAACCGCAAAATACAAAAAATACTTTTATGCAAAATTTACTTTTTTCACGATCGCTCTGGTACATGATCCTTTTTGCCTCAAGGATTTGGCTTAGAAATTAATTTTTAGCACCCTTAAAGTGCGCATCTTAACCGAAAAGTGAAAAATAAAGCTTTTGACCATCACTTCCATCCTCTGACCCAGCCTTGCAAGTTTGGCGCATTTTAACCAAAAAGTTAAAAAAAATGCTTTTGAACGTCACTTCCATCTGACCCAGCCTTGCAAGTGCCATATGAGCTTCCAGCTCTTGTTTTTTGTAGATCAGCTAATTATCCCTCTAAGATGTTATGCGAGGGACTATATAAACTTTATAAGACTTATAGATAAGTTAGGCGAGTCAACGGCGATTCATATGTGTTTTTGAAAGCCCGGGATCTACCACGACACTATGGTTTCGCACTTAGCGGAAGCATCGATGATGTGGTACGTCTTCGACAGGGCTGAATTAGACTACCATGGGGGGAGTCCGAGAAGGTATTTTGCCAGTTCGAATAGTCTTCAGTAGTCTTCAGCGAAGAACAAAGTAAATTATGTACTCTAACACAACAACATCAGAGGAAACGACGCAGACTCGGCGCGAAGAGTAGTTGTGTTTTTGATCGAAGTTTGAAGTTACCTTCAGAATCAAACGTTTCTATTAAAATACCGTTTTTGGTCGCCGATCACAGTTTCTTTGTCCTTCAAACTCTGACCGTCAAACTTCGTGAGCTACCAATTTCGAAGTTCGCTTGAATCGTCGAAGAAACGTGGACCGGGCAAGGATCGCCGTAGTCGTAAAAACACTAATTAAGCAACGGGGAACTTCTACGGCGTTCAAAACGGAAAGTAAGCAACCGGCTAAGTGAACGGCGAGCAAAACTTCGATCAAAAACGCAACTAATGTATCCTTCATAAATTTTGCTGCTGAGAGCAAAGCCGAAGGGCTACTCTCTCCCAAAATGTACAGGAAGTGTCCGGTGCCCACGGCGCCCAGTCAACGCCCACCCATTTTCCGAACTTTCATAATAAGGTTGAAGAATCTCAACTTTTCCGCATGGAAGTAATGATGCCGCGGACAATCTTAGCAGGAATTCGGGTCCCCGACTCTGGTCGTCCGTCCAAGGTATAAGCCATCTAGAGAGATTCTGTCTGCTTTACCCCCCCCCCCCCCTCCATTTCATTGATTAACCAAGGAGCGTATTTGACCTGTATTTGACACTTCCATATAGGAGTTTGGAGCCCGCGAGAATGGCCAGGAATCCCCCCTGCAAGAAAATTGAGCGACACGCTTTTCCTGGATCTCACTTTACCGGATAAACTCATCTCGATTTTTACGATGCACTGGGGTCAGTTCATAAGCCACGACATGGCGCATGTTCCATCGTTCAGAACTCGTAAGTAGCTTTGCTTTGCTCTTCCTGTAGTAAGTAAGTAAGGAAGGAATTTATTTCTGATCCGCAATTTGAAAAGCGGAGTATGTAAAATCAAATAAAAGAATTATTCCTTGAGCCCGAGCTGACTTTGAAACATATATTCAAATAATGTATACAACGGATACGTCAGCTACGATGCTTCATCAGCTGATGAAGCATCGTAACTGACGAATAAAACACAACGAATACGATATACAATTTTTCATTCATCGGCCAGAATAGAATGTAGAGTGTCATGTGCTGACTGGGCCATGATTTTTGGCAGAGCCGACGAAATTTTCAAAATTGTGACGCTTGCATCTTCAACTTGGAAACGTTCCGTTAGCATGTATGTGGCTGTGGTGTAACTATGACAAATAAAGCATAAAGCTTCGAGTTCTAAGATTAAAGGTGATTCTGGCGGTCAGGGAAGCTCCGCTATTTTATGCGCCGGCTCTTTTTGCAACTTTGGCTACAACTCGCATGGCTTTCGAGAGCTGTTTTGCGCTCCACTAATTTTGGAAAGCCAATCCAAGACAAGAATGTAAAGTAACTCGGAAAGTCATACACACTGAAAGGCTCTCCATGAACGTTTGCACGCGCGTGGCTGATTTTCGCATTGCTTTTCGGAAAGCTCGCCAAAATCCCCCTCCGTAAAACCGACAGTTCCTCGATCAATCGACAATTCATGTACCCGAAGGTTAAAAAAAAAGAAAAAAAAAATAACAGACGATTCAGATACCGACCGTTCCTTTATCCCCGATTAAGAGATTAGAAATTGAGGTTCTCACTGATCAGTGGCTCCCCGACTATTTGTATACCCGGCGTTTCATGTTGAGCGTGTTCCACCCTGCTTACCGTAGTTGCTACGCACGAAGTCACGAATTCTGGCTTTTTGCCGTCAAGGCTGGAACCATTTTCTATTTTCCATCAGAATATCATGCCACGGGCGAACCAATCACGTTACAGAGATGCGTAGTTACCACGCTTACCACGGTCCCGAGCATGGTAAGCGTTACTATTTCGAGAAGGTCCGAACGGTCTGCGTAGTAACTTTTTACGAGGTTGGAACGAAAATAGTAACTAATAGTTACGATTGTTAGAAGGGTGGAATACGCTCGTGTAGATGGTTCGTGTATCGATGATTTACGTACCGCAGTAGTCAGATTTCGGATGATTTTACATGATAAAGAACGTACTATGGAACTTGTGTAAGTCCCGCTTAGAAGTGTGCTCGCTATACGTCCTTCATAAAATCCGATGACGAATTGCCGCCAGACGCGCTAGAGGAACAATAACAATCACACGTGAGATCTGGGGATAAGTTATCTGACGAGTGAATAAGCGATTAGGCTTTCGCTTCATATGGAGTCGCGCATTAGCCCCGTTGAAAATTCAGCCAGCACTCAGCACTGAAGTCGGAAGCCAGAAATGACAAACTTGATGACAGAGTTGGGTAAAGCAAAAAGAGGGGATGAGGCATTTTAAACAGTTTTAAACATGGTTAGGCCTAAGAGGAATTGAAAATAGCAAAACAAACCTGGATAAACGTGCACCAAGAAGTAACGTGTCATTGTTTCCTTTACGATAGCGCACCAAGCGGCCCAAAAAGAACTAATCTGCGAGGAATTTTATGAGCGGCGTATTCAGAACCCTACAGACACGCTGATGGTTGTGTCGTCCTCTTTCAGAGAACTTGGATCGGATCGAATGCTGCGAAAAAGATGGCAGGCATATTCACCCTTCGAAAAAACACCCTATGTGTTATCCAATCGGAGTGAGCGAGGATGACCAGTTCTACAGTGAGAAGGGAGTTCAGTGTCTGAGCTTGACGAGGTCCATCATAGCTCCGAGGGACAAATGCACCCTTGGATACGCTGAACAAGTCAGTATATCCTATGTATAAATACTCCGATGAAAAATTTGTAGCCTGCGTAGTTGTATGGTAGTTGTACGAAAAAGTTGCATGTAATACTATGTAATAGCAAAGAATACTATCATTTAGTGTGCCTCGGACTGGTCCAATCTTATGTAGTGGTATCCAGTAGCATCCTCTCTTGCCATAGTAGCATCCAGTCTTGCTAGTAGTAGCATGCAGTAGTATGCAGTAACACGGTAGCCTTGGAGTAGAAGCATGTAGTAGCATCAGTTAGTACTGCATGCTACTTTTTCGTATAACTTCGTACTACGATTTTGAGATAAATTTTTCATCGGGCTAACATATGGCTCAAATAAGGATGTTACTATTCTTAGGCTACGGATACAATACTTACTGAAAGACTCCAAACGACAAGCAGTAGCATATAAAAAAAGATCACAGGTTCTGTTTGTTTGAAAACAGGCGTTTTTCTTGACCTTTTTTAATGGAAAAGTACGAATAATGCTTTGGACATACGATTAGGGTCGGGTGCAGTCGCTGAGACAGATTTCATGCTGTCAGGATTTGTTTTCACCGTGAACACCAGTTCTATACGGAAAAGTTGAGATTGTTCCAACTTCGTAAGGAAAACGCAGAAAATCCGGTCGGGAAAACCTGATCGTCGATGATATCCATAAGCAGCCTTCAAATTGCTTCAGCATCCTTTCATCCTGATTAAACTCCTCCTCTTATGATGCCCTCCTCTAAAGCTAATATTATTACGCACTAGGCTAGTTACAAGTGCGCTGTAATCAGGATATTGCACGTGCTTTTGCACTTTTGATAACGCTTCGTCTGATCGTCTATGTCCTTCAAAATACCTCCCGTCCTGTAATCCTGATTGAATTCATCCTGTAATGATACCCTCCTCGAAAAATCATATGTAGTAAACAGTAGGCTAGTTTCAAGTGCGCTGTAATCAGGATGTCGCACGCTGTTGCACTTTTGATAAGCATAAACACTCTTTTAAGTTTAACTGAAAAGCCAACTTTTTGTTTGTGTCATTTATTTGAATACACTGAATAATTTGGATTCTGCTAAGGGATCTTTTTATTTTCCACTATCTGCTCTAGTTATGACGTTCAGAATGCCCACATCGTAAATTATACTATGGCACCGGAAATTTTAATGTAAACACAAACGCGGCTTTTCAGTGGGCAGTGGTGAGCTTGGTGAAGCCTGCTTAGTGTCTGAACAACAAAAAACATAAACTTTTCTGGTAAGGCATGTAACACAGATACAAGCGCATAGAGGTCCCACAAATCACACGGAAACTCCACTATTTGAACATCGATTATTCGTGAATAGCGGAATAACGAAGTAACGCATTATTAGCGTGCCTTCAAGCCAATTTACGTGAAAAAGTTATGGGTAACTACATTGTCCTATCCCAGCCTGTTAGGTTTGTGTACCTTAGTTGGCCAAGAGCGGTTGCGAAACCATTCAAGTTTATTCATAACACGACGAACATAAGATACTGAGTCGCAAATCCAACATATTTACCGACGACCCCGGGGCCATCGATCGGAATGCGGCCAGATCGCTTGGCGATCCGCGACTAAAACAAACCGGAATGAATTACACTGACTAGTCAGTAAACAATAATGAGTCACGACGGCGAGCGCGACGGGTTAGTGCCTTCTGCAAATCGCAAGAAAGACAAAAGTTGTGCTAGGCACAACACAACCCTTTTCTGTTAAACTTTAACCTGTCTAACGCGTCCTTTCCTCATGATTAAACCCATCCTCTAATGATAGCCTAGCCTTCTCAAAAACTGATATGTATTACGCAGTAGGCTAGTTTCAAGTGCGCTGTAACCGGAATGTCGTACGAGCTGTTGCACTTTTCATAACGCTTTCTTCTCTTATCTTTTACGCTTCGTGATGGCAAGAGTGGCGAATTTCAAGCCCGATTCCTCCTTTCCCCGAGGCCTTGTAAATCTAATAATCTCTTTAATTTCTTTAATAGCTCGTACAATTCACTCGCTAGCATTGGATCGTCGTACAGTTTAGCACCAATACATATAATAACACTATATAAGACATTCTGATAATAAGTTTAAAAATTCACAGTCGACACTTAATTATAAAAAATAGTTGCGTTTTCGCAGATACCATGGTATCTGTTACCACGGCAACTGGATCTGCAATTAGTCGTTTTTGAAGTTATCGTGGTATCTGATGTACGGTTGCTCTGCAAAAACGACTATTGCCGAAATTGCACTTTCCAGAGTCATCCCAAAAGAAAAACCTATATCCAGTTACATCACTAAGTGCTAAACTTCTTTCTCACCAATTTGACAAAATTTAATGAAAGTGAGATCACTTTTCAGATACCACGACCAGTTACCACGGTCGGACCGTAGTATCTGAATATCTGATACCACGATAACTGGCCAGATACCACGATAACTGCAAAAACGTCTTTTGACCGTGGTATCAGATACCACGATAACTGCAAAAACGACTTTAGACCGTGGTAACAGATACCATGATATCTGTTACCACGGCAACTGGATCTGCAATTAGTCGTTTTGCATTTATCGTGGTATCTGATATACGGTTGCTCTGCAAAAACGACTATTGCCGAAATTGCACTTTTCAAAGTCATCCCAAAAGAAAAACTGATATCCAGTTACATCACTAAGTGCTAAACTTCTTTCTCACCAATTTGACCACAATTTGATGAAAGTGAGATCACTTTTCAGATACCACGATCAGTTACCACGGTCGGACAGTGGTATCTGGATATCAGATACCACGACGACTGGCCAGATACCACGATAACTGCAAAAACGCCTTTTGACCGTGGTATCAGATACCACGATAACTGCGAAAACGACTTTAGACCGTGGTATCAGATACAATGGTATCTGCAAAAACGCAACTAATTTACCTTACTAGTTACTACTTGTTCTTTCATACAGATGCTACCACCAATAAATATAACACTATATAAGACATTCTGATAATAAGTTTAAAAATTCACAGTCGACACTTAATATATGCAATAGTTGCGTTTTTGCAGATACCATGATATCTGTTACCACGGTAACTGGACCTGCAATTAGTCGTTTTTCCAGTTATCGTGGTATCTGATATACGGTTGCTCTGCAAAAACGACTATTGCCGAAACCGTGGTATCAGATACCACGATAACTGCGAAAACGACTTTAAACCGTGGTATCAGATACAATGGTATCTGCAAAAACGCAACTAATTTACCTTACTAGTAAGTAAGTAAGTAAGTAATTTTATTACCCGAAAATTCACATGGAATTAGGACGGAGTATGAAAATGAAAAGAAGAATCACACTACGGAACATCATCAAAAGTATTTAGTTACTACTTGTATCTAGTTACCACTTGTTCTTTTATACAGATGCTGGTCCTAGTTTAATTTTTTCCTGTTGGCAAGATGACGCTTTCCCCCTCGTTTCGTCGTTCTCTGACTAATGCTGACTTCTTCCAGCTCAATCAAGTTACGCATTATCTCGACGCATCCCACATTTACGGATCGACGTTGGAAGAATCCGAAATACTACGCGAGTTCGAGGGCGGCCGACTGAAAGTGACATTGATTGACGGTAAAGAATTTCTACCAGTTATGAAGAAAGATGAGGGGTGTCTCGGCGTTCCGGAGGAGGGCTGCTTCGTTTCAGGTGAGCTCAGCTGGAATCTAAGCTATTAGTGAGGGGGCTACAACTCTTGCAGGCCTGCAGAGGCGTAACTAGCCAAAATGTTTTTTTTTTTTGGGGGGGGGGCAAGGTATTTACCGACTGGCTGGTAACTTTCCCAGCTATTTTTGAAGGAAAAACTACTCTTTTAAGGAAAAAACGACTGATTTTCAGAAAAATCGACTGTTTTTGAGAAAAAATCTGTTATTTTTACGAAAAACCGACTTTTTTAAGAAAAATCGACTGTTTATACAATCGCGGTGCTTCGCACCGACTCGGTTAGTTTTTACTGACTGGCCGACAACATTGGAGGGGGGGGGGGCGTCCTCCCTCCCATACATGACGTCTCTGCAGGCCTGACTTGGCGAAAGACAAAGTAGCATCGTGCCATTTTACCTGATTTTAAGGCCCTAGCAGTAGCAGGCCCAATACGCGAGGGACGCTGCTTCCCGGAGACTAGTAAGACCACCCATAAAATCAAATGCTAGCATGTAGAATACAAGCTATTAAGGGAATAAAGTACATTATTGTTATAAACAAAATACTATAGACACAAAATTGAGTACAAAAATGAGACAGGCTGTGATGTGCGTGGAAGCTGAGTTGGAATGTTGAGGATAAGTCAAAAAGTTTGCATCGTTCAGGGTCCAAGGTTATTTTTATTAAGAAGCTCAAGTAATTTAGTTAATTTGTTTCGTGTCTGTGTATTTCGTAAATCTTTTATCCCTCTTCTAGCTTTAAGCTATTTGGATATTAAACTTGATTGATTGATTGGAAAGAAAAGTATCGCTGCTGAGAGCACACTCACTCGCAAAATAGTTAACATACGTCACGCTGTCATACGTCAGCTAAATTTATAGAGCGATATTTCGGCCCTTCTTAGTTCACTTTCCAGATTTAGCGGCTTGAACCTGATGAGGACTCTTGCCCAAAAGGAGCGAAATATCGCTGTAACAAAATTCCGCTGATATATCCGTTTAGCACTGTCAGCAGGGCTGAAGGAATATTCACTCCCAAAATGGGTGCACGGCAAGTGCCCGGTGCCCACTGCCACCCGCCGGTCCCCACGGAGGTTTTTGCAGTGGTGCCCAACAAGAGAGTAACCCCTCAAGCACAGCTCGAACGCATACGAAAAATATATTAAAATAATGCATAAAACGGATGTGTCAGCTACGATGCTTTATTTTTTTTTAAAGGAACAGAAAACTTGACTCAAACTTGACTCGGGGAGCTAGCTGACATATCAAGAATGTACCCTGAGTCGATATTGAGAGTAAGAAAAATTATCGTTACGACCACTGAAGTTTCCGGGCAGTTTTCGAGATTCGACTTTTGAGTTAGTAGAAAAAAAAGCAAAAGGTTTGTGTGCCGGGAGTAGGAATCGAACGCACGACCTCTTGACTACTGTCCCGATCTGTTAGTCAACACGGTCAAAGGCGAACTTTTACAATCTATAAGGGGCAAGGGCCTGCCAACTAGCTTTAGGAGCACTAAGGAGGGGGTTCGAGATAACAAAGAAGGGGGTTCCTGTCGACAATAAGTCCCTGTATCTTTATGTAAGCCCCCCAGGTCGGTTTGATGGCCGAAAGTTGCGTAGTCAAGTTTTCTGTGCCTTTAAGCATCGTAGCTGACAGATCCGTTTTATGCATTATTTGAATATATATTTCAAAGTCAGCTTGGGCTCAAGGAATATTTTTTTTGCATAGCCTACTACAAAATAAGCAAACGTAAAATAACATTTACATCACGGATTACACCGAGTCAAATAATCATAGCCTATATCTACCGAGAGGAAGGTCAAGGCGCGGTCACGATTAAACGAAATTAACTGTATAAAGAAGAAAAGAAAAATTAGACCAAGATGTGAATATCGATAGGCTAAACATAAAAAAAAGAAAACGCAAAATAGGAAACAAAGCGATGAGTCAGAGTCACTCACCTTACTTCTGCAATTCTTGATCAGCATCCTGAAATTAGATGTATGATTTTGTAACGAGGGGTAAAAAGAGGAGGAATCTTGCGTATCGGTAACAGTTACGGAAAACGCATGACGCTGTGAACTGATGATCAAGGTAGGCGAAAGTCTTGCCTAGCTTGTTGGCACCATCATTACACTTACACTGAATCTTGCAGTATTTTACCACTGGGATTAATTTTGTTTCTAAAAATATAATTTTATCTCTAATTCGGATTAATCTAATCTCAGTAGAGATAAGATTAATCCCAGTAGCAAATACTTCAGTTAATTTTAATCCTTACTCGGATAAACTTTTTACAGTGTAGTTTCAAACAGCAAAGTTAAAAATTTTTCAGCTTCATGATGAAAGTGCAGAAATCCGGTTGGGTAACCCTGATACTCTGTCCGCAGCATATGTTGCCAAGTGACTTTTGGCAAAACTGAGTCATTGATTCCCGACTAATTCTTTTGAATGAAGAAATGGTAGATTCAATAGTGCAAGGGGAAGAAGTCTTCGTAGCTCCTCTGTGTACATACTTCCCGAAAAGGAGAAAGAGAGATAGAACGCTCTTTATTTTTCTCTCTCGTGGAACTTGTCACTTAGCATTTGGCAAGCAATAGTTGTTGCTGGGCAGTGCAGTCAAGTGCAGACCGAGATGAAATAAAACCAAAAGTTTCTGTTATGACACTTATAAAAGCGAAAAGCAATTGGCACGGAACCCTTTTGCCGTAATGGTGCAGACAGACGACCAAGTTTTTCCGGCCGGATTTACTGCACTTCCATCATGAGGTCGAAACAAAAGTTGCGACTTTTACGTACGGAGTCGCTGTAAAAACAATCAATTTTCTTCTTGGAAACAGTCGAATTTTCTTGAAAACAGCAATTTTTTAAATATAATAGATTTTTCTTAAAAACAGTCTGTTTTTTCTGAAAATCAGTCGTTTTTTCTACAGAACGGTCATTTTTTTCTTAAAAAGAGTGTTTTCTGCAAAAACAGTTGGTAAAAATGACCAGCCAGTTGGTAAACACCTTGCACCCCTTACGTACGGAGTCGCTGTCGCTGTCGCTCCCAATATGGTTGTCGTGGGGGAAGTTGCTGTTTTGCAACTCTTCCCTGGTTTGGAGTAATGTATTATAGTGTGTTGTTGTTATTTTTTTTTTTTTGTAGCTTTAAGATGTATATGGCCCTTGTTTGCCGTTCATTTAGTCAAATAAATAAATATTCTGTCAGGAATTCCGTTCCACGACATCATCGACCGCAAACCTTGATCTTCTGCAACCTTGAGCGTGTTCCACCCTACTTACCGTAGTTACTACGGATGACCCGATGAAAATTTTTCAAGAATTAGTCGTATGGAGTTGTATGAAAAAGTAGCATGCAGTATTACCTGTTGCCACGCCATGCTACTACTAGCAAACTGGATGCTACTACAGCTATATTAGATGCTATTGGATACTACTTCTTAAGATTAACCCAGTCGGAGGCATATTAAGCCAAAGTATTCAATACTACTACATATAAATACATCCAACTTTTTTGTACAACTACCATACAACTAGAAAGTCAAAAGTTTTTTCGTCGGGAGGTCGCGAATTTTGGCTTCTTGGCGTCAAGGCTGGAGGCTGGAAATTTTCAGTACAATATCACTCCACGGGGTAATACAGCCAATCACGTTACAGAGATCAGTAGTTACCACGCTTACTACGCTCCCAAAGTATGGTAAGCAAATAGTTACTGTTGTTTGTATTTTTTTTCTTTGCTTTCTTCCTTCATTTCTTTTTGTTCTTCCTCTTTCAGTTTTCTTCTCTTTTTTGAAAAATTAGGCTATGTAAAAAATAATGTAAAGTGAAGTTTTTTTGTTTTTTTTACTGCCCCCCCCCCCCCCCGGCCACAGGCCCATTCGGGCCTTCCTTCAGTCAGAAGTATCAGCTACATGTATAAAGGATGTTAAGAGGGTTACAAAAGGTGTGTTCATGTAGTTTAGCATGTAAAAGTTGGTTTGTATAATAAAGAGTATTAAACTAAAAAAACTAAGTAACTATTTCGAGAAGGCTGGAACGGTCAGCGTAGTAACTTTTCTTGAGGTTGGAACGGAAATAGTAACTAGTAGTTACTATTGTTAGTAGGGTGGAACACGCTCCTTGTGACTAGCTTTTTATCGTAGCTGTAGGCACAACAAACACAGGAAAGATTTTGAGCGGCAAAAGTTCGTCGACAAAATATGCCGATGGAAGGTTGTTGGAATAGCTATGAGGAATACACATCACGGTAAAATTCACCTTAGTTGCGTTTTTGCAGATACCATGGTATCTGCTACCACGGTAACTGGATCTGCAATTATTCATTTTTGCAGTTATCGTGGTATCTGACACACGGTTGCTCTAAAACGACTATTGCCGAAATTGCAGTTTTCGAAGTCATCCCAAAAGAAAAACTGATATCCAGTTACATGACTAAGTGCTAAACTTCTTTCTCACCAATTTGACAAAATTTGAGGAAAGTGAGATGAGTTTTCAGACACCACGATCGGACGGTCGGATACCACGGTCAGACCGTGGTATCTGAATATCAGATACCACGATAACTGCAAAAACGCCTTTTGACCGTGGTATCAGATTCCATGACACCATTGTTGCTACTATCGCAAAACTGCAAAGTTGTGGCATTATGTAACCCGTGGCTTCGCCTGTCTTTGCCTGTTTGGGTAAATATGTATAAAAAAGACGGGTGTGGCTAATTTATGTAGCGTTGCAGCCTAATACGTTCTTTAAATTTGTTTGTGTGTTTGTTGTAGAGTTTGTTTATGTCTTCTGGCCGGGATAAAAGTCTTGAATTGAGTTAATACCAGAGTTCAAGAGGAAGATTAAAATTTTCTTGTTGGAAAATATAGAATTAGATCCTAATATTTTCTACCGTTAGTTCTCTATGTCTTTGTCTTATTAATGTACGTTTGTTTTCTTTTCTTTTCCCTCCTTCTTCTTTTCTTTCTTTTTCCTTGTATTTCTTTTCTTGACAAATGAATGAATACTGTCACCCGTTACGGCCTACGGGCAGTGCTCACCTAGGGTGAAGTTAGTTTACAGTGTATGATTTGTTTTTTGTTAATAAACTGAACTGAACTGAACTTGAATTGAATTGAATATCTGCAAAAACGCAACTCTTGTGTTCTAGGCGATGCCAGAGCCAATCAGTACGGCGGACTGACAGCAATTCATATCTTATTTCTCCGAACCCATAACCGGGTCGCTCGCCTCCTTGAGGCCATCAACCCCTATTGGATGGATGAAAAGCTGTACCAAGAAGCGAGGAAGATAGTCGGAGCTATTGTCCAGCATATAACTTACAATGAGTACCTGCCGACTGTCCTTGGTAAGTAGGGTTGAAGGGGTTATTGTATTTGACAGTGCACCGGATAAATCAGCTACATTTTATTAGAGCTATATTTCGGTCCTTCTTGGCAAGGGTGCTCTTCAGGTTCAAACCGCTTAAGTTGGAAAATGAGCTTGTGGAAAAACAATTAGAGATTCTTCCTTAAAGGACTTGTCTTACATGTAATACTAATGCAACCTATTTCCACAATCACTCCATAAATTTCTAAACCCGTAGACCCCAATTTCATACGGTACATTCTAACCCCTCTAACAAAACCATGCTGATTTTCTCACTTGCCGTGTTTTGCTACCTTTGATGTGTATCATGCTGTCAACGATTGTCTGCCAGAAGTTTTTCCATCAGAAAAACTGGTTATGTAAATTTTTTCCTGTTTTCGCTTCAAGTCAACGGATCTCGAAAAGGCTTAAAACAGCCAAAAACCGTGGGTTATTTGTTGAAAGCACAGCATAGTTTTAAGTATTCAAATATTTTGAAATACTGTAAGTTGAAGAGTAAATAGTGCAAGGGGTCCTTTAAATATCTATTTTGGGAACTTCTTCTCTGAAAATTGATTGTAGTTTAAGCTGGTGCTGTGATTTCATTCTGGACACGGCTGCTGTTTATGCTGTTCGATTGGGTAGAGATTCTTCTGCATTTTGGTTTTGGAGTCACCTGTCTCTTCTTCTTCTACCCAGCTAAGATGGATACTTGTCGGCGGCATGTATGGGCGATTTGAAGTTCCGTATTTTGGTGATAGATATTCCTTGAAGGGGGTGAGAAGAAAGTGTTTACTTCTCCAAAGTGTCCATGCTTTAAAATCCATAATTGACACTGTCGGCTTGAATCTTGCTTGAATGTCATCATGTACTAACTATAATAATTTATTTATAATCTGTGGAAGAAATATGATGGAATAACGACATACAGAAAAAGACAGCAAAATAAGGTAGAGGGATTAATAAGCAATATGAGCAAAGCTACAGGAGGGGTACCTGACCCCGTTTTTAAACTACCTCGATTTTTGCCGCGAAAATGTTCAAATGAAATGTACATGCTGTACTGACAGTTGAAGAGGCAAAATATGACCTTTTTCAAAGTCATTTGTCCAAAAATATTCAAATTCTGTGCCTTTTCTTTGCTTTGAAGCTGCTTTGAAAAGGGATTTTCTGGCTATTGACTTTGCAAACTCTACCTTTTTCATCCTTTTGTAAGTCAATCGAGGTTAGAATGAAGTGATCTTGTTTGAAAAGAAAACTATATTAAAGCAATATTTATTTATCCAATATGTAAACCATTCCATTAGCTTCAATCTAGTATGTTATAATTGTTTTTTAAGCCAGACAGATTATTCTGAAGGAAAGGCTTCTCTGGAAATTTGAAATCTTGTCTGAGGTTGGATACCCTCCTGTGTTGTTTTGCGCTGGGGAAAAGGCACAAACCAAAACATTAAACAGAACAAAGTAACTACAAAGTAACTAGCCTACCAAGATTACGTTCATGTATCTGTGAAGGTTTATATTTCGATCCATAATTTGGTTTCGGCGGAGCTTCTGAAACTTGCATCCATTCGGGAAGCTTCTTTCAAAAATCGAAATGCAGCAGAAGTGGCATCTGCGTCAAGTTGTGTCGATTCTGTTCGTAGCTTGCTCAGTAGGTGGCAGAGAAAAGCATAAATGTTGTGCACGCGTCCCAGATTTCTTGCATCCGTTACATGAACTCGTGGCTTGATTTTATCACTTTGATCATCTTATATGGAAAGCAAATAAATCTGAGTAGATGGTTAAATTAATAACCGTGAAAGTGAGAAATTTAGCCAGGATTTCGGGAAAATTTCCCGGGCACTGTGTCCAAGGCTTTCCAGAACAAAAGTTCGCATGCAACAAATTAATTAACTTAGAGGACCTGTCGCACCTACGTCCCATAGCCCCAATGCAACTTACTTCCGTAATCGATCCATCAGTTCTTGCAAAATTAATGAACTTAAAGGACTCGTCGTACCTATAATGCCAATGCAACCTGATTCCGTTATCACTTCCCCCATTCTTAAACCCGGAGACCCGAATTTCATACGGTACATTCTAACCCACCTTAGGACACCTCACTGATTTTCATACTTGCCGTGTTTCGCTATTTTCGAAACTTATCATGATCCTGACATTTTTTTGCGAGAATCTCACTCGTCAGAGAAAAACTTCGTGGATGCTGATAGTTAGGGGAGGGAGCAAAAAGAGACTAATCCGCTTAGAGCTCCGAACCGGAACCAATTGGCAATACTTCCTAAAAAGTATGAGTCTTGCACTTAGAGCACCCATCATGCATAGTGAGGCCCTATTTCTGGGATCCCAAAACGTAAGTGGAGGGATACCTATGACTTCGTAAAGTTGTCCGTCTGTCCGTCCGTCTGTCGGTGAGCACGATAACTCTCAAAGGGAATGAGATATTTTGATGAAACTTGGTGTGAGGACTCTTTGGGTCAAGGGAGAGGTCGAGCTCGTAGATGGGCTCTGTAGCTCAACATTTAGGGGTGGGGGAGGGGGGTCAGATTAAGAGGCGAACAAATTTTCTTTTATCAGCTAATAAGATAGTCGATTTAGGGGTAAGAAGACATGCTGAACACGAATATAAATATCATTTTCTCGCCTGACAAGTAGTTCGCCCGGAACCCGGCCAAAACCGGAAAGTTTGTTAACAGTCAGATTGTTAAAAGTCAGTATATGTTCGGTTTAAGGGTAAGAAGACATGCTGAACTTTTATATGAAAATCATTTTCTCGTCGGACAAGTAGCTCGCCCGGAATCCGGCCGAAACCGGAAAATTTGTTAAAGTTAAAGTTTTATCTAAAGTTGATTAGATGTTCGATATAAGGGTAAGAGATACGCTGAATTCGATTTTGAGCTTTAGGTTTTGCCAGACAAGTAGTTCGCCCGGAATCCGGTCAAAATCGTAGATTTGGCAGAAGTAAGGCAGAATGGTTTGTTGTACACACGTTATACACCCGTGCTGAACCCATATCTGAACTTGGTTTTCTCAGATGGTTAGCCATTCGCCTTCTTCTGTTTCTAAATCTTAATAGTAGACCAGATATCTACAAGACCAAACTGTCTGGATCAATATTAAATTTTTGGGATCCTATCAAAACCTTTGCTCTAGTTCTTTATGAAACTTTTTCAGGTCTTCCCCTTATGAAAGAATATGGCCTCGTTCCCAGGACCGACGGCTTCACGCAAACCTACGACACACATGTGAAGGCAGCTGTTGTAAACGAGTTCACCGCCGCTGCTTACCGATTCGGACACTCGCTGATATCCAACAACGTTCAGTAAGTAATGATGGGATGATAACTGTAAGCGAACCATGATTTCAGTTATTTTCTTAATGCGCACTTCGGAATTGAACGGATTCTTGATTTGCTGAATCACTCCATAGATGAAGATATGAGTTGCGTTTTTGCAGATACCATGGTATCTGTTACCACGGTAAGATTGACAGCCTGACCCCAGAAGATTGACAGCCTGGCATGCCCAGAAGCATGCTGATTGCCCAGAAGATTGACAGCCTGACGAGGATCCTTGCCAAGAAGGGCCGAAATATCGCTGATGAAGAATCGTAGCTGACGTATCCGTTGTATACAATATTTTAATGGATGTTTCAAAGTCAGCTTGGTCTCAAAGAATATTTACAATAGTTGCATTTTTGTAGATACCATAGTATCTGTTACCACGGTAACTGGATTTGCAATTAGTCATTTTTGCAGTTACCGTGGTATCTGATATACGGTTGCTCTGCAAAAACAACTATCGCCGAAATTGCGCTTTTCGAAGTCATCCCAAAAGAAAAACTGTTTTTTAGTTTGAATGAAACTGATTCATTCAGTCAAACTTCTTTCCTACCAATTTGACAAAAACTGATGAAAGTGAGATGACTTTTCCAGACACCACGGTCGGACCGTGGTATCTGATTATAAGATACCACAATAACTGGCCAGATACCACGATAACTGCAAAAACGCCTTTTGACCGTGGTATCAGATACCACGAGAACTACAAAAACGACTTTAGACCGTGGTATCAGATACCATTGTTTCTGCAAAAACGCAAATATGGTCTGTGTTTTATACATCAGAAGCATTCCGCTGGTATTTCCAGGGCACATGGTTCCACTCGGGGTCTAACGACTGCTTAAAATTTTCTGGTTAGGTGCTGATACTGTTTTTTGATAAGATTGTTGGATGGTAAGATGTTAGTATCGCTTGTGATTCTAAATGCAGCTTTGACAAGTACAGGAAACTTGAACAGAATCCGATCTTGGTGACAAGATTATGATTGAATGAATGAATTTATTCCCAATAAAGCCCAAGGGCCATGGCGGGAAACGTAACACAGTAACAAAAAAATAAAATATCATTTTGTTTAAAAATAGACTGAAAAATTATTGTTTGGGTAGTTAGATAAATGTGGAATATTTATTTGGTATTTTATTTAAGGTGAACATTTCATTATTATTATTAGTGAATGAGGGTTGGGTTGTGCTGGGGGGGGGGGGGGGGGGGGGGTAAAGAAAAAGAAATGAGAAGGTTAAGACGAGAAATGTGTGTCACCGTTTGTAATAGGTGAGTAAAAGTTGAGCACTCCCGCACAGGACACGGTTGTGCCCTTCTTGGGAGCGTTGCGTTTGTTTAAAGAACGTTGAAATTATAATGAATTGAATTGAAAACTGAATCATACACTCCGAAAACAACCCAGAAATCAACTTCTATAAAAATAATTCACGGCGGGTCCTAGCTAGCTTCAGGAATCTGCCTTCGGAGCTCACCAAAACAGTTACTTTCCATACTTGAAACCAAATCCCTTTCCTCCCAAGCCTCCCGACCAAACACTACCTTTCTTAATTCTTTCAACTTTTCGCAATGACATATCAAATGTACCGCATCCTCTCCTTCAATACCACACATTGGACACCAATATACACAGAGGGAAAAAAATAAATTCTTCAAACCAGAAAATCGGACAAAAATAAATTCACTAGCCAATAAATTTTTTTTCGAGAGCATTCATGACATCAGTACGGTACTGATGATTGCTGCTCTCAAAAGCTAGCTAGACTTTATTTTTCGTCTTTTTACCAGCGCCGCCGACGAGATTCCTTTCAAGTAGACCGGAATTCCTTTCTCATGAAGGGACTGTCGTCCCGCTAGACTTTTTTTCTAGTCTTCTTCATGAACGGAATCCTTTCTAGTCGACCGGAATTCCTTTCTACTAGACGGGATTTCTTGTCTGTGTAAACGCTACGTAAAGGGCATCTACTGCAATGATTTCTCTGCGACCTTCTCTTACCTGAGTTCCGGTAGGCCATCTCACGAGCCGTTGTACACTTGAGTGAGGCGCGCATGGTCCGCGCCACAGGAGTGACAGTATGGGATATTTAAACTCGATTTGGGCTGAAGAAGATCGCTATACTTGAGCAGGGTTGTCATATGTCGCAAGATAGTGTGAATTGTCACTCTGTTTTGTTTTTGTCACTCTTGTCGTACGTTGGACATAAAAATCACTCTATTTCAGAAAATGATCAAAGTGTCGTTTTTGCAGCAGGGATTCCGACCGGAAGTAACTATTTCAAGTTTTTTCATGAAAGTAAAATTAAGATGCGTCAATTTTACAGAGTCGATTCCGACCAAAAGTGAACATTACATGAAAATAGATTTCACTCCCAATTCACTCTCTGTTTTGGGCCAAAAGTCACTATAAATATTTTTGATGTGGCAACCCCGTACTTGAGCATGGTAGTAGGGTGTCGCTGAAAATCGCTAGCGAAGACGAATCTCATGTGCCCTTGGTGGACGCAAGAAGGAAATATCTTTTTTGTATTTTGTGCATAAAGCCCTTGAGTTGAGAAGCACTGGTTCTTAGTTTCTAGTAACGCTAAAAGCCCTGAATACAAACCTAAAACAAAATACCTTCCTAAAATTAATTCCGAACAGATCCACTAAATACATTTCCAATGATATGAACCAAAGTATTTTCTTTCTTTCAGACTCACCTTGACGTAAACCAATAACAACAGAAATGGCCTTCGGATTTTTCAAAACAGATATTATTAATATTACTAAGCCTCGCGGAAAAAAATACTTTTCCCTACTTTCCTCCCACTTGCAATCATGCTGAAATAGGGTCCAATATGTCGCACTGCACGTTTTTCTTCTCATTTTATAAGTAGTGTACTGAAAGACAAAAATGCTCCTCAGCCGGGATTTGAACCCAGGACCCTCTGCTTACAAGACAGGCGCATTTGAGCTACCGAGGGGCTTGTGAACAGAGTTCGCAAACCACTACAATAGTCTTGTAGAAGCCGGCCATAGGAACAATGATCCCGCCCGAAGGCTTAATTATATTCGACAAAAACTGTTCCTGGTTTATTGGTCACGGTACAAGTCTCTTGTGGAAAGTGCCAACTGTGTATTATTTTTTCTTCTCAGTTCTCCGTGTCAGGGATGTACGAGTGGATAGGATAGGCTAGGCTGTTGCGAAGTCGAGATACGAAACAGCTTGTTATCTGGTCTGAATACTAGCATACATATATCTGAGTACACAGGAAATGTTTGGATGAATGCAACCGATCTCCTAGTTTATGGAGTATTTGTTCATATCCCCAAGGGGTCCATATTTCACTGTAAAAAGTTTCTCCGAGAAAGGATTAAAGTTCACCGCAGTATCTGCTACTGGGATTAATCTTATCTCTACAGGGATAGATTATAGTCCGAATTCGAAATACTCTTTTCTCAGTAGAGACAATACTAATCCCAGTAGCAAATACTGCAAGTTTTTTTTTTATAGTGTATCCCCAGAAATGCATTGTCGACAAAACGTCCCCATTCGAAACGTCCCCGTGACAAAACGTCCCCATGACTAAACGTCCCCACGACAAAACGTCCCCGTGGCGAAACGTCCCCGATCAAAACGTCCCCTGGCGAAACGTCCCCGGCTATAGATTTTTTTTTTCATCTGTGAGGGATAGCTAGGCCTATGAGACTACTGACTGCGTCGTGCTTCTGGAATCTAAACTTTTGAAAACCACGATGGGTTGGCTACTTCAGCATTTAACCGATACTCAAGAATCAAACCAAAGTGTTGCTCCCAGCTATAGCCATTTCTTAGAGAAAGTGCAAAGATTTATTAGTTTGCCAGTTTTCGGTTTATCTCTTATTTAATTGGTTTATTGTGTGTGTTAGTTTATGCTGCGATGTAACTCATTGATCTTGCATTTGTTCGGGATTTAATTTGGTGATGTTTATTATTAAAAGATTATATCAAAGGACCAAACTGGTCTAACCTAGATTTACTATGTCTCTCTACCTAACTGATCTTCCATCCGATTTCGTTTCCTCGCTTCCATGTCATTTTTATTCAGCATAACGGCACTACACTTATTTTTGCATTTTCCTTGTTTGACTCTCTTTGAGCCACAGCGGGCTTCCCCTTTCTCTGAGGGGCATATTGGTGCTCTTCAGATTGTGCATGTTGCTTCAAATGACCCAGAACTGATCAGTTACGAGCCAATTGCAAGGCATATTACACTACATATTTTAACTGAAAACAATATATTTATGAAGCAACCGGTCATATGTCCGATCTTTCCTGCTTATATGGAATGTTCCCAGATCTGTAATGCACACTATGAAGTTATTTTACCTCTATTAAAGTCTTTGATTCATGTGGGCCGAGAAGGTGGGAGACACCATCATTTTTCGATGGGTCTGATTTTACGAACACACTGTCACCTTTGTTTTCCCCAGAATCCTCACGGTAGCCAACGTTATCCAGAAAATACTTGAACACAATTCACTCTTGAACGTCAATCCGCTATTAGTACTTAACTATTCATTGATCTCCTGACGCTTGTCAAAGATTACTAGACGCTTCGAGAAGGCATGTAAGAGGATTACAAGAACTAAGTACATCACCACGTGGACGTTTAGATGTCGAAAGAAGAAATCATCGGCCAGTTTGACATTTTTGGGTCTCGGAAGCTGAATATTATTTAGCTCAGTTTCAGAATCTTCAAGAAATCACTATAACGAATTTAGTATAATTTACGGCGTTTGTTTACTAGTTTACATCCTTAATTCTTTCGACTTACGGGAATTAACAAGAAAAAAACAGAAAACAAAATACTAAAAGAAATCGATCATACAAATAATTAGTCTACTTTTTCTACACATTTTCCATATGCCTGCTACAATAAAAACGTTTTGTTAGATCCAAAGTCAAACTATGATTCCAGACTCCCCATGTGGGGCGCTTCTGACCAGTGCCGCTAGATGACCCAGCGGTCGGATCGAGCCGTGGCTTCATCTTGGGTCTTGGGTGGGGGGGTTCTAGACGTTGCAAGTGCTAGAATGCTTATGACACAACTCCTTTAAGCACCTGAAGATCGAGGCGAACTTAATAAATCTATGCTTGGGGACGTTTTGCCGTGGGGACGTTTTGTCACGGGGACGTTTTGACACGGGGACGTTTTGTCATGGGGACGTTTTGTCACGGGGACGTTTCGAATGGGGACGTTTTGTCGACAACCCATTTCTGGGGGTACACTGTAAAAAAAAAACTTGCAGTATTTGCCACTGGGATTAGCGTTTCGCCGGGGACGTTTCGTCGGTACGCCCCGAAATAGGCCTCACTTACGAAGTTTCTTGTTCGGCCTAGATCTGAGGAACATTCGCTGAGATGGGACGGAAGCTCTTATCTCATGGGTAACATACCTCCCCTGATGATAAAACAAGAGCTGTAAGCTCATATGGCACTTGCATGTGTCAAGATGATTTGATTGATCAAGAGTAAGTTTCGACTTTGCGGTTGAGATGCGCGCTATAAGGGAGCTGGAACTTCATTTGTAAGCAAAACCCTTGAGGCAAAACTGCTAATGGGCTGATGGGCATCACGAAAATGCATATATTGCTTAAAAGTATTTTTTTTACTTTGCGGTCAAGATTGGTACTTTAAGGAATAATCGGATTTGGGAAGTAGCAATTTCTAAGCAAATGTTGTTGAGTCTCCAATATTCCAGTGAAGTTTCATCGTCCTAGCACATCTGGAAGTACCTTAACGCGCGATCACCGGAATCCCAGACCCCCCTCCCCCTCCTCCAACTCCACCCACAATAACCGGAGCCAATCCTGTTCTGTAAATGATTAATCCAGAGCATCTGTTTGTCATTCCCACGAAGTTCGATCCAGATCACACCAGTCTAAGCGGGTCAAGTATTTTCCGCCCTCCCCCCGATAATTGCCGGATTCGGTCCGGAAATGAAAAAGGTCACAAGAGAAAAATGTCCTCTGTTTAATTATTAAATTTCACTCGAATCCGATCACCCGTTCCAAAGTTACGCATGACTAAATATTCCGGATTCCCCTCCCTCAACTCCCCCCCCCCCCAAGATTATCATATCGAGGATTTTTTTTTATTCCAAGTCAGTTTGACCGGGTCCCTGATATGCCTTCCAAGTTTCGTCGTGAAAATCCCCCAAAAACGGAATTCCGGGATACCCCTCCTCCCCCCCCCCCTCAAGTGTCCGGATCCAGTCAAATTATGTAAAAGATTTATATGGACCAGATGTTTGTTCTTCCCAGCAAGTTTCACTCCGATACCATCATTCTAACCGTTTCTGGAGATTTCCGGTCCACCCCCCCCACCCCACCCAGCTCCCCCGCGGTGCACGTAGCCAATCTGATTCAGCAAATGACTTACCTAGAGCATCTGTTTGTTCTTCCCACAAAGTTCCATCCCGATCCCTCCATTCTAAACGGGGCACCTATTTCCCCCCCCCCCCCAATAGTTGCCGGATCCGGTCCGGATATGAAAAAAATCATCGGAGAAATGTCCTCTGTTGAATTCTTAAATTTCACTCGAATCCGATCAACCATTCTAAAATTACGCATGACTGAAAATTTCGGATTCCCCTCCCTCCACTCCCCCCACCATTATCTGATCGACAAAATTTTTATTTTGAAGTCAGTTTGATTGGGTCCCTGATATGGCTGCCAAGTTTCATCGTGAAAGTCCCCAAAACCACCATCACCGGAATTCCGGACCCCCCCCCCATAAGTATCAGGATCAAGTACAATGGCCTAAAGGACTTATCTAGAGCAGATGCTTGTTCTTCCCAGCAAGTTTCACTCCGATCCCTCCATTCTAACCGTTTCTTGAAATTTCCGGTCTCCCCCCCCCCCCAACTCCCCCCTGGCTACCGAATCCGGTCAAGACTTTAAACGGGACATTACAGATATATATTCTGTTCAGTTATGAAGTTTCATTACAATCCGATCATCCGTTCGAAAGTTACACACTTCTCAATTTCCCGGATTCCCCTGCGGATTCCCCTCCCTCCACTCCCCCACCATTATCTGATCAACAATATTTTTATTTTGAAGTCAGTTTGATTGGGTCCCTGATATGCCTGCCAAGTTTCATCGTGAAAATCCAAAAAACCACCATCACCGGAATTCCGGCCCCCCCCCCATAAGTGTCCGGATCCAGTACAATGGTCTAAAGGACTTATCTAGAGCAGATGCTTGTTCTTCCCAGCAAGTTTCACTCCGATCCCTCCATTCTAAAAGTTTCTTGAAATTTCCGGTCTCCCCCCCCCCCCCCAACTCCCCCCTGGCTACCGAATCCGGTCAAGACTTTAAACGGGACATTACAGATATATATTCTCTTCAGTTATGAAGTTTCATTACAATCCGATCATCCGTTCGAAAGTTACACACTTCTCAGTTTCCCGGATTCCCCTGCCCTCCACCCCCCCCCCCCAAAATGGTCGGATCAGAAAACTGATTATTCCTAATTTTGTTTGGTCGGGTCTCTGATATGCCTGCCAAGTTTCATGGTCCTAGCACAACTGGAAGTACCCTAACTCGAAAAAGTGTGACAAAATGCCCTAAATTTTCAAGTTTCCAGCGCCCCGCACTCCCCCCCATATGGTCGGATCGGGAAACTGATTATTTCCAGGTTACTTTGGTCGGGTCCGTGATATTCCTGCCAAGTTTCATTGTCCTAGCTCATCTGGAAGTACCCTCACTCGAAAAAGTGTGACAAAATGCCCTAAATTTTCAAGTTTCCAGCGCCCCAACTCCCCCGCATATGGTCGGATCGGGAAACTTATTATTTCCAGGTTACTTTGGTCAGGTCCCTGATATTCCTGCCAAGTTTCATTGTCCTAGCTCATCTGGAAGTACCCTAACTCGAAAAAGTGTGACAAAATGCCCTAAATTTTCAAGTTTCGAGCGCCCCCACTCCCCCGCATATGGTCGGATCGGGAAACTGATTATTTCCAGGTTCGTTTGGTCGGGTCCCTGATATTCCTGCCAAGTTTCATTGTCCTAGCTCATCTAGAAGTACCCTAACTCAGATAAAAGTGACAAAATGCCCTAAATTTGCAAGTTTCCAGCGCCCCGCACTCCCCCCCATATGGTCGGATCGGGAAACTGATTATTTCCAGGTTAGTTTGGTCGGGTCCCTGATATGCCTGCCAAGTTTCATTGTCCTAGCACATCTGGAAGTACCCTAACTCGGATATGTGGGACAAAAAAACTCGGACCGACCGACAGACCGACAGACCGACAGACCGACAGACCGACAGACCGACAGACCGACAGACCGACAGACGGAATTGTGATCGGTATATGGCACTTGAGCCAGAGGCTGCAAGTGCCATAAAAAACGCAGTATTTTCACTCATTGTGGCTTGTCCAAATTTGCTGGCTTCTAGCCTACAGCTTTACTGGCTGGTCCGAATGTGCTGCTTCAGCTCTGACGTTTTATCTCTGTGCCACCATTGACGACACATTAGTTGCGTTTTTGATCGAAGTATGAGTTTTCGATCGAAGCTTGAAGTTACCTTCAAGCCTAAAGCCGGCTTCACACTGACTTAAGACCCCTTTCACACTGGAGTACTTAGGCCTCTTAAGTGTACTTTATGCGTCTAAAGTTGCACTTAACGTAAGAAATCTCACTTAACTTTAGTATTTTTCAAAGTTGAAAATTTTTCAACTTTCTACACTCAAAGTTAAGTGCACTTAAGGCTGACTTAAGGAAGAGAGGAGAATATTCGCTGATGATGAAAGGGTGAAAATCTAGGAAGAAATGAAGAAAATTTACTTAGCTTCAGCTCCTTGGTGTGAAAGGCCTAAGTACAGTGTGAAAGGCTTACTTAACTTAACGTAACTTTTGCTATTTAACTTTAGTTCTTAAGTGGCAGTGTGAAGCCGCCTTAAAGGTCTCTGTTTAAATACCGTCTTTGGTCGCCGATTACAGATTCTTTGTCCTTCAGACTCTGACCGTCGAACGTCGTGTTTGAAGTTTGAAGTTTGCCTGAGTCGTCGTAGAAACGTTGACCGGGCAAGGATCGCCGGAGTCGTAAAAACATTAAGCAAACGGTGAACTTCGACGGCGTTCGAAAACGGAAATTAAGCAACCGGCTAAACGAACTGCGAACAAAACTTCGATCAAAAAACGCAACTGCTATTTAATAAACGGTGAACTCCGACGGCGTTTGAAGCGACGGGCTAAAGGCGTATTCTCGCCGTTCCCCGAGGACTCCACTTGAGGAGTCCCTGCGTTTTTGTTTGTCCCTGGGACTCACTCTCCGTATTCTCGCGAGTCCCCACGGACGGGGAATGCTCCGATTATCATCACCATTATCAAAAAGGACTCCCTTTCAAATTCGGAGGGGAATCAATTTTTGCTGTTGTAGGTGGTATGTAAAATTAATTAAAAGAATCAGAATAAACAAAACCAAAAATAAAGTGGATCTAGACTAATTTTTTCAGCTGCATATTAATTTTTCGAACAAAATCCATTTTAGAAGCATTCCCCGTATTCTCGCTGTTTCTGTACGCGGAGTCCGCGTGGTGTGACTCCCTCTATTCTCGCTGTTCCCTTCGATTCCCCGAGGAGTCCTCGGGGAACGGCGAGAATACGCCTTAAGCCAACGGCGAACAAACTTCGATAAAAAACGCAACCATTGACGAGCCTTACTCTCATATATACTTTTCAGGATGTGGGGTGACGATCTTCACACGGTCTTCAGTGGAAATTTACCCCTCAAGAATACATTTAACCGCCCAGGCGTCCTAATAGAGCCGGGAGCATTTGACATGTTGCTGAGAGGAATGATGAAGCAGCCGGCAGAATCCTTAGATTCGTCTTTCGCGTCTGCGGTAAGTCCTGTCTTTACAATAAAGGTAAGGTAAGGTACAATCTTAATGGCAAATATAAATAAACCTGGTGTTTCTCAAAAGCATCAGACATGCCAGTGGCATAAAAAACGACGCTTCACTAATTCTGATATGTTTGTAAAACTTATTAATACAGTTCTAACCTAAGGCATTGACTTGACTTGACTTGACTTACTTTATTTACTACTAAATACAAAATAAACTATAAAAACACGCAACCGCCCGGGGAAGGCTCAAGAAGCCTGATGATGGACGACTGCAATCCTCTGATTCTCAACCTATATCAAATTTCATAAAAAAAAAAGAAAAAAAAAGGACAAGAACACTCTCTCTCAATTAACCTTTAATACCAAAATTTAAAAAGAAAAAAAAAGAAATCTAAGAAAAAAAAAAAAAAAATATGTAAAGAAAAAACAAACGAACAACTATCACACATCAACACCAAAATTTATAATAAATTGAAAATAAACCTGGAATACCAGAAGGCCCCAATTTACGACTCATTGAATTAAAATACTCTTTATGACCAAGTCCAAAACACAACAGTGATCCTCAGGAAGGACGAGAAAACGTCTCACTAACGACTTAAGACTCAACAACTCAAACCCTGTGACAAACAATCACGTCGATCTTCGGGAGCAGCTGTGTTACCCAAGGTGAAACCGCTTCTGGCTCTTCCGCTAGGTACCCGGCGATTTTGCATCGGCAAGGAGAGTTAGTCATCAAGAGTATTAAACAAGATGGAGTTTCAAAAACCGCTTGCCGCCCCATTGGAATAAATTGCCCGAAGAAACAGCAAACTCTACATCACTTAGCCGATTCAAGAAAGAAATTGATGAAATGTTTCTTTCCCAAATGTAGGACCCTAACTGTTTTAAAAGAACTTTATACAGGCTTTGTGGCCTTATCTGTTTTGCAATATATTATTATTGTTATTAAGAGGCACAAAAACTGAGCTCAGAATCCACATTTTAAGCGGGTTCTCCACTGGTAATCGACCTGCCTTCTGACAGCTATGATTTCGCTCCTATATACACCCAAGATGTCTACTCTTATTTGACGATGCAAAACGGATAAGTCTGCAATATTTTATTCGAGCTATATTTCGTCCCTTCTTGGCAAGGGTTCAGGCTCAAGCCGCTAAAACTGGAAAATGGCTGATGACGGAAAGAAGAAGAAGAGACAGGTGACTTGAAAACAAAAATGCAGAAGAATCTTTACCCTTTCGACGACCCAATCGAACAGCATAAACAGCAGCCACGCCCAAAATGAAATCATAGGACCAGCTTGAACTCCAACCAATTTTCTGAGAAGAATTTCACAAAATCAGATATTTAAGGAAGACTCTTCAATTGTTCATTTTCCAGCTTGAGCGGCATGAGCCTCAAGAGGACTCTTGCCAAGAAGGGCCGAATATAGCTCTAATAAAATGTAGCTGAATTATGCGTTTTGCATCGTCAAATACGATTCGCAATCAGCATGGGCTGAAGGAATATCTATGTATACTCTTGATGCAAAATCGCCGTGTACTTAGCGGGAGAACTGCGTAAGTGGCACCAGAGCTTTCCCTGAGGATCGCCGTGATTGGTTGACACTAGATTTGAGTTGTTGAGTTTGAGTCGTTAGTGCGACGTTTTCTAGTTCTTCCTGAGGATCACTGGCGTGTTTCGGACTTGCGGACTTTTGAAATAAGAGATTAATTAGTATGGTTAGTTTTTGGGAGAAAGTAGAAAACCTCCCTACAGTTAGGCTAGTGCAAGCAGCGTACCTGGAGTCTTTAAAGAACCTGTCTTACCTATTATACTAACGCAACCTACTTCCATAATCACTCCGTATATTTCTAAACCCGGAGACCTCAATTTCGTACGGTACATTCTAACCCCTCTAACAAACCACGCTGATTTTCTCACTTGCCGTGTTTTGCTACCTTCGTTGTTGTCTGCGAGAAGTTTTTCGATCAGAAAAACCGGTTATGTGAATTGTTCTGTTTCCGCTAATAAGTCAACGGGTCTCGGAAAAGGCTTAAAAACAGCCAAAACCGTGGGTAATTTGTTGAAAGCACAGCCTAGTTTTAAAGTATTCAAGTATTTTAAACTACTGTAAGTTGAAGAGTAAATAGCGCGAGGGGTCGTTTAAGGGATGAGACAGGAGTATCATGGGCATGGCAGATTAAGAAGATTTTAGATGAGTGTTGAATTAACGAAAGCTGGAATGAAGGAGCGGGGCAGGCTGTAGGATTACGAGTGGTAGCTAAAGAGGTTAGCCAGGTACTGGGGGACCAGGAAATACAGAGTTGGCAAGGTCTGGTTAGTAGGTCAGTTTCCCTGAGGTTTTTCGCAAAGGCCAGAGAGACATGGGGGAATAGTATTCTTTTCAAAGTGGATGATGAAATTTTATTTACGCACTTAAGAAGAGGAAAATAGCGCAGTACAGACAAATAAAAGAACAAAATACACTGAGCTTTCAATAACGGAATGTAGAAAATGCAGAAGATAAAAAAATAAACATTAAAAAACAGAAAAGGGACTAATAGTAAACCTCCCTAGAGTTAGGCTAGTGCAAGCAGCGTACCTGGAGTCTTTAAGGGATCAGACAGAAGAATCATGGACATGGCAGATTAAGAAAATTTTAGATGAGTGTGGTATTTAGCGGAAGGTGGAATCAAGGAGCGGGGCAGGCTGTAGGATTAGGAGTGGTAGCTAAAGAAGTTACACTGTAAAAAAAAACCTTGCAGTATTTGCTACTGGGATTAATCTTGTCTCTAAAAAGATATTGTTATCTCTAATTCGGATTGATTTTATCTCAGCAGAGGTAAGATTAATCCCAGTAGCAAATACTGCAAGATCCTTACTCGGGTAAACTTTTTGCAGTGTAGGCAGGTATTGAGGGACCAGGAAATACAGAGTTGGCAAGGTCTGGCTAGTAGCTCAGTTTCCCTGAGATTTACGCAAGGGCCATAGAGACATGGTGGGAAAGTATTTATTCCAAAGTTGCAATGGCTAAGGAAGGACTGAAATTATTGCTTAGTTTAATGGCCGATAGTTTACCGTTGGGGAACCTGAGGAGGTATATAAGTGGTTTCAGTGAGAGAACTGGTCTGGTCCTTCCTGGAGATGCGAATGAAGATTTGGTCCATCTGATGTGTACGTTTGCGAGTTGGATGAGTTGAGGAATGGAATTTTTGATTTGAGAGTGTATGATGAGGAATATGTGGTGAGAATGATGGAGAGTGATTGTTTTGTGGTGATAAAGAGTTTGCGAAGATTCCTCAAGCTGGCAATGAGGCATCGTGAGAATTTTATTTAAGGATTGTCGAGTTAATTTGTTTACGTGATGGGGTTTAGCATTTGGTTTGTTTGCTCGTTGTTTTTTTTTTCGTTTAGTGTTTGTGTTGCCATGGCCCTCGGGCTTTTTTGCAGTAAATATCATATCATATAGAGTATTCCACGTATTGTGAAAATCAACAGTAGCCCCTCTCGAAACGCCAGTAATGATGATTGAGACTTCCCTTCAGCGAAGCCCTAGAGCTTTAATTTATTTGTACCAGAGAGAGCAAATGGGGACTCTAGAATCTACTTTCAAGGGCGTGGGAGTTCTCGTTGGGTATTTAGTCTGGTATGTACTGGACAACTCTATTAAAATACAAATACAATCTATGTGGCCGGATATTTTCGAGAACACCTGTCTCAGGCGTATCCTCAAGATCCATTGGTCCGATAAAGTGACCAGTGTTGAGGTTCGTTCTACAACTGAAGAACGCTTGGTGACATATGTCTTGATGCAGATACATGGGGCACATGGTGCGGATGGCTGAGGGCAGACTTCCCAACGACGCTTGGTGCTGGAAACCTTTTGACCTGCCTGCAAAGGGTAGGCAGCGCTCCACACTTGGCACAAACCCCCGATAGAAAAATTTGTAGCCTGCGCAGTAGTATGCATGTAATACTATGTAATAGCAAAGAATACTATCATCTAATGTGCCGCAGACAGGTCCAATCTTATGTAGTAGTATCCAGTAGCATCCTGTCTTGACATAGTAACATCCAGTCTTGCTAATAGTACCATATAGTAGTATGCAGTAACACTGTAGCCTTGAAGTAGAAGCATGTAGTAGCATCGTTAGTACTGCATGCAACTTTTTCGTACTACTTCATAGTACTATCTTGAGATAAATTTTTCATCGGGCCTCGAGAAGGAAGCCAAGTCAGGTCAGACCACGATGACCGAACTGTGGAATGTTGCCCAAGATAGAGTCACTGGAGGTCAGAAATTGTCGCCTTAAGGCGGCTTCACACTGCCACTTAAGAACTAAAGTTAAGCAGCAAAAGTTACGTTAAGTTAAGTAAGCCTTTCACACTGTACTTAGGCCTTTCACACCAAGGAGCTGAAGCTAAGTAAATTTTCTTCATTTCTTCCTAGATTTTCACCCTTTCATCATCAGCGAATATTCTCCTCTCTTCCTTAAGTTAGCCTTAAGTGCACTTAACTTTGAGTGTAAAAGTTGAAAAATTTTCAACTTTGAAAAATACTAAAGTTAAGTGAGATTTCTGACGTTAAGTGCAACTTTAGACGCATAAAGTACACTTAAGAGGCCTAAGTACTCCAGTGTGAAAGGGGTCTTAAGTCAGTGTGAAGCCGGCTTTATGCGCCACCAGGCGCGGAAAGACCTAAGTCTAAGTAGGATGTGGCCGGACAGTACATCAGTGCTTTATGTTATATTTTATGTTATTGCTTGTCGCTTTTGCAGGTGACGAAGTTCCTGTTTCAAGAGGAAGAGAAGGAATGGGGCCTGGATCTAACATCAATAAATCTCCAGCGCGGTCGTGACCATGGCCTTCCAGGTTACAACCAGATGAGAGGCGCTTGCGGGTTGGAGAAAGTCGACGATTTCTTGGAACTCGCTGACACGATCAATCCTGTTGTGAGTGGCATCAGTTTTGAAACCTTTTTTCGTGTGCTACGTACGATAAGACACATACGATATATGGCAAAATGGTCATATTTTTTCACGGGAACATGTAGATTCCGCCACATCTCAGCCGAAAATGTACAATAGGCCTACGAGCGTTTTCAGCTTCCCAGCACATCACGGCTTGTCCCTTCTTCTATAATGAACGTTAATCTTTTGTGTTCTTTTCATTGTTTGTACTCCGATATTCCGTCTTTTCAGCGGGTTGTAAAAAAAAAAAAGAAAAAAAAAAGTGTGTTGGCGGTCACCATTCAGGATTCAAGTAGCTTCTTTGGCCGTGCAAAGCAAAAGGTGGGCGTATACACTTAAAAAAAAAACTTGCAGTATTTGTTACTGGGATTAATCTTGTCTCTAAAAGATGATCTTATCTCTAATTCGGATTAATCGTATCTCAGTGGAGATAAAATTAATCCCAGTAGCGAATACTGCAGTTTACTTTAATCCTTACTCGGAGGAACTTTTTACAGTGTAGCCAAGTAAGACTGCGTTAGCTAGACCCTAAGTAGTTTGAATTACGGACTGGGAATAATAACATAATAATAGTAATATAATAATAATACTAATATAATTGCAATAATAAGGCTCTCGCCTCTATAAATTTCTCGGGACACTTTACACACTAAATTGAATTTCAGCCAAGTGGTAGTCGATACCTGCTTTGAATTGGTTGATATCTTCGGCGTTTACCACACTTCCTGGGAGATTGTTCCAATCTTCTACTATTCTGTTTCTAAAGCTCCATTTTCCAATGTCTTTTCGGAATTTATTACCACTCAGTTTCAAGTTGTGTCCTCTAAGACCGTTGTGGTTGAAAGTGAGGACATCATCAGGCCTTATGTTATCATAATAACTATGGCAAATTTTAAGAGTTTCGATCAGATCACCTCGCAGAAAATAATCCTTACATATTTTCCTAGAACATCCTTAAGCTTCAAGAGTTATACAACAACGTCGATGACATTGACCTTTACATCGGTGGTATTCTTGAGAAGCCTGTTAAGGGCGGAATTATTGGCCCCGTGTTCTCATGCATCGTCGCTGACCAGTTCGCAAGACTCAAGGATGGAGACAGGTTCTTCTACGAGCTCGGAGGACAGCCCACATCTTTCACAGAAGGTCAGTAATGCAGTAGAGGCAAGCTTCTTTGGACGTTATCTAACTTGGACATTATTTAACTTGGACGTTATTATTTCCTTCGTCAAATGATTCGAATGCATCCAAAGCTTCTATCTTTCTTGGATCGTTCATCGTCAAATCAAAAGACTCTTTACGATGGCTTGGGCTGGGGCAAAAGAGACATGGGGTGAGGAAATATATTTTAAGGTAGGGATAAGTAGGGAGGAGTTGGGTTTGTTAACAAGTATGAGGGCTGATGGGTTACCGCTCGGAGCAAGAAGAAAGTATATGGGGAAAAAAGGGGAAAGATCGGGTCCTTACTACTTTTGCCCCATGTGTGGAGAAATGAATGAGGATATATGCCACCTTTTGTGTAATCATAGAGAGTTACGGGGACTGATGGAGGGAATTTTCGGGGTGAGGGGAACTGATAAGAAATGGATTATTAAGATGATGGGAAGTAAAGATTTTAAAGAAATAAGAAATGTTGGGAAGCTCCTCAAGTTCGCTTTTAAACACCGGAAAAATTTCTTTTGATGGGGAAGTTGTGTTTTTAGTGTTAATAAAGTAGATGTGAGTAAGATATAAGATGTGCAGATGAATCATTAATTCACTCAAATCTTCATTGTCAAAACTTTGCTCTTCGGTTGTTCAAGAAGTTTGTAAATCAATCCGTACCGACTAGTGGCGCATCGTCCCCAACCGGGGGCGCTATAATCGTAAAGCTTTGGGAAATTTGTACGCTCCTTGTATACTATCTCGTTCTTGTTGTCACTTATGTTCTGCGAAGGAAGGAGATCAAAAAGATGAGATCATGTTATATTAAATATGCAAAGCACCTGCTCCACTTTTCGAAATTATGAGAAGTTCAAAATTCAAGATGCAAGTGTTACCCTTTTGGATATTTCTTCGTCGCTATAAAAAGATTGGAAACTAGTGTCTTTTTCTGTGTGTTTATGTGTTTTATTTATTTTCTTTCATTTCCTCCGCTTTTTCAAAATGGCGGATTATAAATAAATTACTTACTTACTTGGTACGATGCCGCTTTCATCCGATTATTATTTATTTAATAATAATAAGATTCAAATAATGATGAGCCGAAGTAGCCTAGTTCTTTTTTGGAAACATTCTCGCATTTGGAATGTCCAGATCAACCACTTTAAAGACGCTAGTTCAAACCCGGACTCGGTGCGACAATGGGATCATAGAGGCTCGACAGGGAAAGTACACTGCTGGGCACTGTTAGCTCTCAACACAACAAATCAAAGAGAAAGAAAAATATCTAGCTTGTATTTGAAAAACAAAAAGTTAAAGGACATGTCTTACCTATAATACTAACGTAGCCTACTTCCGTAATCACTCAAACCATTCTAAGCCCGGAGGCCCGAATTTCGTACATTCTAACCCTGTAACAAAACTTGGTTGATTTTCTCACTTGCCGGGTTTTCCTATCTTTGATGCGTATCACGCTATCAACGTTTGTCTGCGAGAAGTTTTTCCATCAGAAAAAACGGTTATATAAATTTTTCCTCGTTTTCGCTACGAGTCAAAGGGTGTCGAATAAGACTTAAAACAGCCAATGCCGTAGACAATTTGTTGAAAGCAGAGCCTAGTCTTAAAGTATCCAATTATTTTTAAATAGCCTACTGGGAGTTGAAGAGTATATAGTGCGAGGGGTCCTTTAAAAGAACTAAAAGAAGTTCCACTTGTCGAAACTACGTCATAAACATACATTGACGGAGAAGTTCAAAATTCAAGATGCAAGTGTTACCCTTTTGGATGTTTCTTCGTCGCTATCAAAAATCAATAACAACAGAGCCCAACCACCTTCTCCACTGCTTCCTGGCCGAAGATTGAAAATTAGTGTCTTTTTCTGTGTCTTTATTTATTTTCTTTCATTTACTCCGCTTTTTCAAAATGGCGGGTTATAAATAAATTACTTACTATTACTCAATATATTTGCCTTTCTTCCAATGAGTTGTTTTAAATCTCCTTAGAAACCCACCACATAAAGAAGAAAATGGGTTTCTGCCAGGATGAACCAGCCAAACACAAATCCTCAGTTTTTTTGTAGTATCAGTGTTGGGGCACCGTGGCCTGGAGCAAGGGCATAGTACCCCCATAAAAATCTGTTGAACTGAAAACCTGAAATGAAAATTTGTTTTTCGAAGAGATTTGTATGGGTTCACCATGCCGTTGCTCCAGTGGAGCACTGTGCCCTAAAATCGGGGATTTGTGTATGACTGGGTCATACCTGCTGATAGTCCCGAATCTAGAAATCAAAATAATATAACCAAGAGAAATTTCAAAAATTTCACATCGGTATAGTAGTTGACCGGTATAGAGTATGACTTTTCACTTCACTGCGTAGAGTAGAGCGTTCCATGCGTTAAGGCTTGAAGCGCCAGAGTTATTCTTCAAGTGTGACAAAGTCAAGAATAAATTTGCCGCCTCAAATCAAGCAAATAAAGAGCAGCCTTATCGCATGGAACGCTCGACTCTACGCACTGAAAAGTCATAACTACTATTTCTTTTATTTTATTTCTCATTTGAACTCTTGATGCTTCCTTATATTGTTCCCCATTTTAATTCTTGTTGTGTGACACGTATTATACTATATAGGCCTATTCATTATTATCATATACTGTATGTATTGTATTTCACTGCTTTGACATGTGTTACCTTATGACGATCCTCTGGTAGCCATTTTATGTTGTGCTATTATGGAAATAAAGGATATATTGTATTATCATTGTAGTATAACAAAATCAAAGTTTAGAAATTTCTCTTCGTAATATTTTAATTTCTAGATTCAAGCGATTACCCCGTATAGAAATAATTCAAGTCATTGTATTATGGGACATTTTTCCAATCGTAAACAACTAAAACAATTTTACGATTGAATTGGATTGTTTACGATTGGAAAAATGTCCCATAATACAATGACTTGAATTATTTCCATACAAGACATATGCAACCTTTCAGGTGCTAATACATTCTAGTTTACGAGACTCCGTCTGAGCCAGACTCCAAAGATTCTGACTGTGAGCTTGTAATGTTTCTCTTCTAAATTAGTGAATAACTTTATGGAAAATATTTTTGAGTGTTTTGTGATTATTTTATCTTTCTATCTTTACTACTGCACTATGGCAGTGCGTTATAAATTTTTCATTAGTTGCGTTTTTGCAGATATCATGGTATCTGTTACCACGTAACTGGATCTGCAATTAGTCGATTTTGCAGTAACCGTGGTATCTGATATACGGTTGCTCTGCAAAAACGAAAATTGCCGAAATTGCGCTTTTCGAAGTCATCCCAAAAGTAAAACCGATATTCAGTCACTGACATTCACATCACTAAGTGCCAAACTTCTTTCCCACCGATTTGACACAAATTGATGAAAGTGAGATGACTTTTTCAGATACCACGGTCGGACCGTGGTATCTCAGATACCACGTGAATATCAGATACCACGATAACTGGCCAGATACCACGATAACTGTGAAAATGCCTTTTCGCCGTGGTATCAGATACGACGATAACTGCAAAGACAACTTTAGACCGTGGTAACAGATACCATAGTAGCTGCAAAAACGCAACTATTCATTCATTCTTCACTTCCAGATCAGCTTGACGCAATCCGGAAAGTCTCCCTGGCCAGTCTCGTCTGCGACAGTTCTGACAGCATCGAGTTCGTCCTACCGTTTGCCTTCTGGACTGCATCCCACATGTAAGTAACCAATCCCAGCGGTCTTTCTAGCTCCGTATCGTTTCATGTGGCACCAGTTGGCTAAAACCTTGGCTCCTGAACATTAGTGACGGTGGCAGCCTTATCACCCTGTTTAGTAAAGGCGTATTCTCGCCGTTCCCCGAGGACTCCACTTGAGGAGTCTCCGCGTTTTTGTTTGTCCCGGGGACTCACTCCCCGTATTCTCGCGAGTCCCCACGGACGCTCCGATTGTCACCACCATCAGCAAAAAGGACTTCCTTTCAGATTCGGAGGGGAATCAGTTTATACCGATAAATACCGATCACTTTTCGGTCGGTCGGTCCGTCAGGCATCTCGAGTTAGGGTACTTCCAGACGTGCTAGGACGATGAAACTTGGCAGGAATATTAGGGACCCTACTAACTTGGAAATAGTCCCTTCACCGATTCAACCACCATGGGGGGAGTGGAGGGAGGGGGAATCCGGAATGTTGACGTATTTTTAACTTTTGAACGGGGAATCGGATCTTAATGAAACTTGATATTTGGAAAGACCTCCTGTCACAGATGTCACACTTCAAGTCCGGAATGGACCCGTTGACTTTGGGGGAGTTGGAGGGGGGGGGGGGGCTGGAAATCGTGTGTCATATTCAGAGTGGATGGATCGGGATGAAACTTGGTGAGAAGAACAAGCACAAGCCGCAGATACATAGCTGGCAAGACCGGATCGGATCCGAGCACTGTGGGGGGAGTTGGAGGGAGGGTTCCGGAATTCCGGTGATCCGGACCTAAGATGCTTACACATGTGCTAGGACGATGAAACTTGGCAGGCATATTAGGGACCCTACCAAACTAACTTGGAACAAGTCACTTCCCCGATCCGACCACCGTGGGGGAGTGGAGGGAGGGGGAATCCGGAATATTGACGTATTTATATCTTTTAAACGGGAAATCGGATCTTGATGGAACTTGATATTTGGAAAGACCTCGTGTCTCAGATGTCACACTTCAAGTCCGGAATGCATCCGGTGACTTTGGGGGTTGGAGGGGGAACCGGAAATCGTGTGACATGTTCAGAGTGGCCGGATCGGGATGAAACTTGGTGGAAAGAACAAGCACAAGCCCTAGATTCATAGTTGACAAGACCGGACCGGATCCGAGCACTGTAGGTGGAGTTGGAGAGAGGGTTCCGGAATTCCGGTGATCCCAACCTAAGATGCTTACACATGTGCTAGGGCGATGAAACTTGGCAGGCATTTTAGGGACCCGACCAAACTAACTTGGAAATAGTCATTTCCCCGATCCGACTAACGTGGGGAGAGTGGAGGAGGGGAATCCGGAATATTGACGTATTTATAACCTTTGAACCGGTAATCGGATCTAAACTTGATATTTGGAAAGAGCTCGTTTCTCAGATGTCCCATTCCAAGTGCAGACGGATCCGATCAATGTGGGGGAGTCCCCACACGCTTGGAATATAACGATTGGGATAAGACTTGGTGGGAAGAACAAGCGTAAGCCCTAGATACATCAGTGATAGAACCGGGCCGGATTCGGTCACTCTGGTGGAGTTTGAGGGGGGGGGGTTGAGTTTCAGTGATCGAAGTTTAAGGTATGCTACTTCCAGATGTGCTAGGACGATGAAACTTGGCTTTAACGTTAGAGACTTGACAAGATTGGCTTAGAAATTGTCACTACCCAGATCCAACCATCCTTAAAGTACTCATCTTAACCGCAAAGTACAAAAAATACTTCTCAGCAAAACCTACATTTTCATGATCCCCTTTAGCCCATGATCAGTTTTGCCTCAAGGGTTTGATCCTGATGATAACAGAAAAAAAATAAAAAATTACCAAACGATACAATCTCATGATTTCCAAAGGTCCATCAGCATTCTTATTTACCAAGTCTTTTGAGCTTCCAGCTCTTGTTGCTGGTATTGGTGCAATGTAAAATTAATTGAAAACAATCAGAATAGACAAAACCAAAAAGTAAAGTGGATCCAGACTAATTTCGTCAACTGCATATTTTTTTTCGAACAAAATCCATTCTGGAAGCATTCCCCGTGTTCTCACTGTTTCTGTACGCGGAGTCCGCGTGGAGTGACTCCCTCTATTCTCGCCGTTCCCTTCGATTCCCCGAGGAGTCCTCGGGGAACGGCGAGAATACGCCTTAAGGCGTTGGGGCCACTGCGAGGCAATTCCTTAGATAACGTCGCCTCTCCATAGGCGTATTCTTGCCGTTCCCCGAGGACCCCTCGGGGAATCGAAGCGAACGGCGAATAGAGGGCGTCACTCCAGGCGGACTTCGCGTACAGAAACAGCGAGAACACGGGGAATGCTTCCAAAACCGATTTTGTTCGAAAAAGAATTATGCAGTTGACGAAATTAGTCTGGATCCACTTTCTTTTTGGTTTTGTTTATTCTGACTGTTTTTAACTCCTCAAGTGAAGTCCTCCCCAATGAAAAATTATCCCAAAATAGTAGTATGACTGCGGGTCTGGTAGTGCTGCGACCGCGAACTAACGCATAGTACCCGCCCCTTCTCATCTGACCGCTGGGAGATCACTGTAAAAAAAAATCTTTCAGTATTTGCTACTGGGATTAGTCTTGTCTTTATTGAGATAAGATTATTCCTAGTTAAATTTTATCCCAATAAAGATAAGATTAATCCCAGTAGCAAATACTGCATCCTTATTCGGAGAAACTTTTTACAGTGATCGTATGCTCCTTATTTGCTGAACAGCACCCCTCCTTATCTAAAATTCCGTATTAACTGAACTTTAGCCGATTAGCAACGGCCCGTGACGTTTTCATGACTTCATAAAAGAAATAAGAAAGTCCGATTAAATTAATGTTGCAGAACATATTTTTGTGTCTACATATATAGAGCCGAGCGGCCAGCGAGGCGTCGGACGCTTTTACACTTATAAACCGTTCTAGGGACAATCAGTTCCGTTAGTAAATGGAAAATATAGAATCTTCGTGTGACGTCACGACGTAGCTAATCGGCTGAAGTTTAGACAACACCTAAAATTCCACTCTTTTACAGCAACCCTTGGATGCCCTGTGGCGACCTCGACCACTTCGATGCCTTACCTTGGAAAGAAAATCTCCCAACCGACGGAAACAGTCTGTTCGCCGAGCAAGAGGATTTCGACGAAATTCCCGGTTCCAGAAAACTAGCAGAAAGCGCTCGTTTAGCCATTAAGCAAGCGGCCAACGCTTTCAGACAATACTCACCACCGCCGCCTATAGACAAAGGGTTGAAGCTTCTGCGGAATATACACAGAGCAACGACAAAGTTGGCACTACAGAAGGCAGCAGTTGTCGACAAGGTCAAGAGGAATTCGGAAGAGCTCAATGGTGCCCCGGAAGGGTTCTTGAGTTCCCTAGGGAGTGAAGTTCAAGACGCACTTGGATCCGGCCAACAGGATCAGCAGGGGACAAGAAACCTTCTCTCTTTGGCCATGCCAGACGGTCTGGCAGGAGGCTTACTGTCCGGCCTCGGTAACAAACTGGGCGGATTTTCAGGTGGAACGGGATTTCCGGAAGAAATCGAAGTTTCCCTCTCTCGACCGTTTCAGCGCCATAGCCCGGATATAGCAGCACAGGACAGAAGCTTGGAAAGTATCCTGGGAACAGCGTTTGATGGGGGAAATCTCTTCGGCCAGAGCATGGAGGATAAACTAAGAAGTCTCACGTTCGGGCAGAGCTCTTTATTCGGAAATCAGCTTCATCAAGGTTTTCCTGAAGAAATCGATATTTCCGAACCTGACCAATATCGCCAGCTTGGTTTTCTCGGCCTCCCTGACAACTTTCAACAGAATGCGGGGTTCGAAGGCAGCTTATTTGGAACTGGAGATTCAGTTGCGAACCAGCTTGGAGCTATACTTTCCGGTAGGACAACGCCCCTCGGGGGATTGTCCCTACCATTTCATGACGAAGAAATTGAAATTTCGCACGGCGAGGAGCATCGTGGCCACATGCAGAGCCTCCGAAGAAAGGAAGAGAAATTTGAATCAATTCTACCCAGCGGAAAGCTCTTTGGTTTCGGTGGTTTTGACAATAGACTAGGCGCTATTCTTCCCAGCGCTGAACTACCTTTCGGCCTGCACACAAACTTCCCACAAGAGCAGATTGAAATCTCTCACCAAGGAGATTACCCTCTCCCCTCATCCTTTTTCGGATCTGAAGCAAGTTCGGGAGACCAGATATCGTCACTCCTATCCGGTCTCATTTCACCAGTAAGTGGTTTGCAGTCACTACTTCAGGACAGATTTTCACCACAGGAAGAGTTTGAAGTGTCTATGCCCACTCTGCGCCACCATCAACCACACAACCGTGGAAGACGATCGATAACACCGCAACAAAAAATATTCAGTCCACCCTACCCAGAAGACAGAGACGACTATAACTTATACTGCAGGCTGCCTTCATCTGGGGTCGAAGCCCTTTTTGACGAACCAGTTCACCACGTTTATTCGCGCCGTTTAAGGCGCTCGACATGCCGTCAGCAATACCCCCAAAACAGAGGTGAGCCACATCATTCTACACCCTATCCACAAGAAGGGATACCGCAGCATCACTCAAGACCCAGACGTTCAAGAGATCCTTTGCATACGGCAACCGCTGCGCCAGATATGTCTGCCAATATCGTCCCGATATACCATGGGCAGCACATACCCCGTCGAAATTTTGGACAGCTTTCCCATCGCCATAGACGATCAGCTGAGCCAATACCCGAATTTCCCCCATCGGGGTCATACCACCAGGGGAATGAACTTGCCTCAACCAACCACTTCAATTTACGTGAAACTCCTCACCTTGTGCGAAACCACCGTTTTCTGGATCAGAAACCAGAGCCCATCCAGAAACCAGGAATGTTTTCTGGCTCCATTGGCTCTCCCTTTTCATCACAAAACCTAAGAGCTCACCAATCATATGCGCTAGATGTAAATGAACTACGCCCATCCGGCCCAAACCGCAGTCCAGTTCAGGAAGTATCTTACGTGACGAATCCAACCGCAAGAAACACGATGTCACCCTTAGCCTACCCACAGGAACACCGCGTGACGTCAGGCCCCCTTCTTAATGAGCACAATAATTACGACTGGCCTCGACCCAGACGCGGTGCCTTCACAGGAATGTTGCCAAACGCACAACATTTGCATTCTCAACAGCAAAATCACGACTGGCTTCAATATGGTTCATTTCAAGAACCATCTCGGCCGCAGTATAACGACGCAACAGACAAGGGTACCCAGTTCCTCGGAAGAGATCACTATATGACTGGATTACCCATGCCTGAACACCTGAAACCAATTAGCGACCAAATGATCACCTTCCCTGAGGTGTTCGACCGACACCAAAGAAATGTAAACTATGGTCCGCAAGTACCAGAGATCGACCAGGTTCGCCAAAAAAGAGAATTTTTTGACGGCCTGGGTCTCCTCGGAGCAGGACTAGGACTGGCAGCTATGCCCGAGCAAATTGAAATAGAAGTGACCCAAGGAAGCCCCTATCCTTACAACCATATGTATGGAGCACCTCCTTACGGCCCCTATGGCCGACCCAACCGAGGCCCGTACGGCCCCCCTCCCCCATATCAGGGATACAACAGGAAACACTTTGAGTTGAACGACATGACTGCCCTCCTCAACCTAAAGAACCTGAAGGGACCAATGCCAGATATCCCCGGAAACGCTTTTGGGGGCCATGGGGGATTTCTAGGTGGCGGCCAAGAATGGCTCGGACTGCTACCGGCTTTCGGTCAATCAGGAGGTCTCGGGAGCGTACTGTCCAGTCTCATCGGGAAAGATGCAGACTTGGGCGGAATACTGTCCGGAATCGGAGGAGAAGATTTGAAGGGTCTGCTGAATGGCGGGGCTGAAATTGGGAAAGATGTGCTGTCGGAACTAGGCGGTCTAGGAGCGGGAGGTTTCGGTGGACTCCTAAATGTAGGAGAAGGCTTTGGCCAGAATATTCTGTCCGAGCTCGGCGGGAGTGCGGTGTCGGCGCTCGGTTCTGGACTAGGAAACAGGTTCGGAAGCAGGATCCTGGATGGATTTTTTGGAGGAGGTTACGAGTTTTAACTCCGAAGTTATTCTTGGCAGTTTTGTATAGACATTGTTGTATTTTGTTTTTGTTGTTAATACAGGAGTTTATTCTAAAAACTGAAGTGAGAGAGCTGCGAGTATCAGAAACTGGCGGAGGGATGAGGTGATACATGCAGGCTACACTGTAAAAAGTTTTCCGTATAAAGATTAAAGTTAACTGCAGTATTTGCTACTCGGATTATCCTTATCTCTACGCAGATAAGATTCATACCAAATAGAGATAAGATGAATCCGAGTAGCAAATAATGCAGTTAACTTTAATCTTTATACGGAGAAACTTTTTTAAGTGTAGGGGTCAAAATGGCGGAGGGATGAGGTGATACATGCAGGCTAGGGTCAAACGCTACAGAAAGTAGGTTATATGCACTGTTATTAGTGAAAAGGAGCAACCCGTTCTTCAAAGGCTGCAGTCAGAAGAGCATATCCCGACGAAAAATTTGTCTCAAAATAGTAGTATGAAGTTGTACGAAAAAGTGGCATGCAGTACTAACTGATGCTACTACGTGCTTCTACTTAACTACCGTGTTACTGCATTCTACTGCATGCTACTACTGCATTGACTAAATTGTCAATACATTGCTGTGAATAATTTGATTTTGTAAGTGTTTCAAACTGTTTCTGACTTCCGCTGTTATTTTTGTCACCGACAAGAATATTAAGGTAAAATAAAGTGAACTGAATTAGCAAGACTGGATGCTGCTGGATACTACTACTTAAGATTGGCCCAGTCCGAGGCGCACTGAATGCCAGTATTTTTTACTATTTCATATCAATACATGCAACTTTTTCGTACAACTATCGTACAACTACGTTGGCTACAAATTTTTCATCGGGATGTATTACTATTGGTGGAATCGGAGTAACCTACGTCATTTTCAAATCCTGGATTCAACCTCAACACTCTTATCGTCATTGATAACGGCCTTCGGTTTCCATTTTATCACTCACTCAATAGCACAGGGTAGAAGGGTTAACATTTTAAATACATTTGAAATGAAAAATGTTTAAAACAAAATAGAAAAAAACAGAGATCGGCCCCACGCAAGGTAAGCTCGAAGCTACTCACCGCTTATCAAAGTTTTGTTCCCCGGAACTCACTGAAGCAAAAGTTGGCTGCAGCTTCCACATCGTTCCCGATGAAAAATTTATCTCAAAATAGTAGTATGAAGCTGTATGAAAAAGTAGCATGCAGTACGAACTGATGCTACTACATGCTTTTATGTCAAGGGTACCGTGTTACTGCATGCTACTATTAGCAAGACTGGATGCTACTTTAGCAAGACAGGATGCTACCGGATACTACTACTTAAGATTGGTCCAGTCTGAGGCGCACCAATGATAGTATTTTTTACTACTACATGTCAATACATGCAACTTTTTCGTACAACTATCATACAACTACGCTGGCTACAAATTTTTCATCGGGATGTATTACTATTGGTGGAGTAGGGCTAAAATCGGAGTAGCCTACGTCATTTCCAAATCCTGGATTCGACCTCAACGCTCTGTCAACACTGTTCAATCGTCATAGATAACGGTCTTCGTTTTCACTCATTCAATAGCACAGGGTAGAAGGATTAACATTTTAAATACATTTGAACTGACAAATGTTTAAAAAGAAAAAAAAGAAAATAGAGATCGGTCGCACGCAAGATAACCTCGGAAGTCACGGAGGCAAAAGTTGCCTGCAGCATCCACATCGTTAGCCTGCAGCCCCTGGAACCTGATGAGCTTCACATCACGGAATTCAATACCGCACTTTCTACCAGCGCCCCCTCCAGACTGTTACAACTAATCTGCGACTTGGGCTTCTTTCAGTAGGTCAGGTACTTCTTGATATAGTGCAAAGCCAAATCCCTGGCTCCGGAATGTTTATAAATGGTCACAATGTTAACGGCTATTTCCCGCGTCAGGTCGTAAGATGCCAGCCAAGGTTTCTGTTCCAGCGCTGCGCGGTAGTTGTGTAACGCCTGCGAGAATAGGCCAACTTGGTGGTACGCCCTTCCGATGTTGTAGTAGGTCTCCTGGCCTTCGCCCCGGATCTCTTTGTAAGCCTATAAGTACAGATAGTATAAGCAACGATTGCAATATACACTGTAAAAAGTTTCTACGAGAAAGGATTAAAGTTAACTTCAGTATTTGCTACTGGGATTAATCTTATCTCTATTGGGATAAGATTAATCCGAATTAGAAATAACCTTATCGCAGTAGAGACAATATTAATCCCAGTAGCAAATACTGCACGATTTTTTTTTAAAGTGTAGAAAAGAGGTGGATTACCGAAAGATTTAAAGTAGAGTTGCAACCAGCACTGTTCCACCACTTATTTTCTAAGTAGCCAACACCGTCACCAGTCCGCCGATCTTTTTTAACCACCTGTTCCCTCGTCCCATCTGCCTATCACTGTCAATCCGCTCAGTTGTTTGTAGGAGATCCTTTGAAAAGTGACCCCCTCCCCCTCCTCCCTGGTCGTGACGACCCTGGTTACAATGACTTCCAACAACTTACGATTGCCAGTGGAGACGATAGTAGAACTTTTGAGCGTGTTCTACCCTACTTACGGTAGCTACTACGCATGGCGTCACGAATTCTGGCTTCTTGGCGTCAAAGCTTGAACGCATTTGTCTATTTTCAGCAAAATAGTGCCACGGGTTAATCCGGCCAATCACGTTACAGAGATTCGTAGTTACCACGCTTACTACGCTCCCGAGCGTGGTTTGCAAATAGTTGCTATTTCGAGAAGGTTGGAACAGTCAGCGTAGTAACTTCTCACGAAGTTGGAACGAAAATAGTAACTAATAGTTACTTTGTTAGACAAGTGGGACACGCTCCCCGATGAAATTTTTTTCTCAAAATCGTAGTATGAAGTTGTACGAAAAAGTAGCATGCAGTACGAACTGATGCTACTACATGCTTCTATGTCAAGGCTACCGTGTTACTCATTCTACTGCATGCTACTATTAGCAAGACAGGATGCTACTGGATACTACTGCTTATGATTGGCCCAGTTTGAGGCACATTAAAGGAACAGAAAACTTAACTCAAACTTGACTCGGGGAGCTAGCTGACAAATCAAGAATGTACCCTGAGTCGATATTGAGAGTAAGAAAAATTCTCGTTACGACCATTACAGTTTCCGAGCAGTTTCCGAGAATTCGACTTTTGAGTTAGTAGAAAAAAAAGCAAAAGGTTTGTGTGCCGGGAGTAGGATTCGAACGCACGACCTCTTGATTACTATCCCGGATGTGTTAGTCAACACGGCCAAAGGCGAACTTTTACAGTGCTTAAGTGCATAATTACAGTGCATAAGGGGCAAGGGCCTGCCAGCTAGCTTTGGGAACACTAAGGACGGGGTTCGAGATAACAAAGAAGGGGGTCCTGTCGACAATAAGTCCCTGTATCTTTATCTAAGCCCCCCAGGGTCGGTTTGATGGCCGAAATTTGCGTAGTCAAGTTTTCTGTGCCTTTAAATGATAGTATTCTTTACTATTACATATCAATGCATGCAACTTTTTCGTAGAACTATCATACATCTGCGAAAGCTACAAATTTTTCATCGGGTCTTTGTGTCGACTTCGCCTTAGACCCTACGCCATCTTCCCCGGTAGCCTTAGAAGCCTACAAGAAGAAAACTCACCTTGAAAAACGACATTGCCTGAACTATTATGCTGCTCTTTCTGTCCGAAAATTTCTGACAAGCCAAATGTATAAATGCACAGCCAATGCATAATAGTATCAGTGGGTCGTTAGGGTTAATCTTAAACGCCTGCATGTACTCATTAATGGCATACTTGTAACTTCCGGCGAGGAGTGAGTTATTTCCGGTCATAATCAGAGCCGCAAGGCAGTCCGGATTTTTTGCGGTGAAACGTGCGAGGGATTTGGTGTGGCGGAAATCCATGCACCGGTGAACGGCCTGAAAAAAATAGTGAATAGGTTCTGTCATAAAACGCCACCGGATTTACGACGCATACAGAGAAAGTGTTTTTTTTTTTAGACTTTAATATTATGATAAGATTAGATTTTAATTGCACAAAAAAGCCAGAAGGCCATGGCAACAAAATAAACAAAGAACAAAGATCTATACAGTAACCTACTTACTCTGTTAACTTTCCTAAGGAAAAGGGGGGAAAATGTAACAACCGAAATTCTACTTCTCACTTGCCAAACACACATATAGGTCATCTGAAAGCATTGACCTTAATTTACGCTGAAGAGCATCTTGTGATCTTGCGATCTGTTGAAGTTCGCTATAGATAGCTCTTTATATTTTATACAGAGCAAAATAACAGTGTATAATACAAAAATGCAGGCTAATCACTGTTGTGGTTCGGTTATTAGTACCAAATGTGACGACCCTGGGTCACCAGGGATGGTAGCACCACCTGACGTTCCAGACTTCAAAAACATATAAGCCAAGCCTATAAACCTTACAAGTAAAGGGTTAAGACATACCTTTTATTGGCTCTAGTCAACAAAATGACAGTTTAGATTTCGTTGTTCAAAGAAAGCGTAGTTTAATTTTTTTTTCAAAAATATAAATGAGAGAATTAACTTCCAAATATTTTAGGGGGGAAGAATAGGAAATAAAATGTGGGTTTATTTTCAGAAGTTAGGTGACGTGAATAGTTAAAAATGGGTAAAAATAGATTAAAATTAACATCACTGAGGGATGGAGGAGTAGCCACAGAAAGTACGAAATCTGATTTCTTGTTTTTTAAATACTATAAAAATAAGCTAAATTACAAAAGATGCTACGGGAAAAAAAAATTAGTAAGAGTCCCTCTCGACTTGCAGAAGGTAAAGAAGCATTCTAGCATTTGCAACATCGAAGTCGCGACTTCAAACCGGAATTCGGCACGAGCGTCGCAGCATCTTGGCACGACCTGGAAGCACCCTAATGCGAACGGTGAAAAATAGACCTTAGCAAGAAAATTAGACAAAAAGAAAAACATTTGGCTGGTATATGGACAAAAAAAAAAAAACTAAATATTTCGGAATATCTATTTCTTTCAATTAATCTGTTCTGAGAATTTTATGCCATTTCTGCACAGCAATATTTTCATGGAGAAACGGCATATTCAGTAATCTAGTGTATGAACTGTGATCCACTGAAAAAGTTATGAGCGGGAGGGATTGACTGACTTGTTTTGATAGAGGGCTGATTCAGTTTTACCTTAGTTACGAACAATGTTGATAGGTGTTAGAATTATGGAGCAAGAAAAAGTACAGTAGTGCTGGCAGTACTCAATCCTAACGACTTTTAATTAGCTTCTCCCTATTAAATTAATTACCTTAATTCGCATTTCGGAGCGATTAAGTTCCAGTGGATCTGTGATATTTCCACCATATGAATTAACTTCTCTACCTGGGAAGACATGCAAGATGTAGAACAAAGAAGCTTGGATCTGTTCCCCATTGCATGGACTCTTCTGACCTTTCATTGCGTGGACTGCTTGGAGTCTTGGAGATAGAAGGGAAGCAAGAAGCTGCGACAAGCGCGAAATTTAAAGGACCCCTCGTAAGTTCCAGTACAATAGTTGAATGCTTGAAAACCAGGTTCTGCTTTCAACAAATTACTCAAGGCTTTGGCTGTTTAAGCCTTTTTCAAGGCCCTTGCCCCACTTTAATGGTGCAAGAAATTCATTTTAAGCAAAACCCTGATGGCACAAATGCCATGGGCCCTCAGAGATCATGAAGTGTATCGTTTGGTCAAAAAAAATTTTTTTTTCACTTTCCTGTTAAGATGCGAACTTTAAAGGAAACCTGAATGAAGAGTACCAAGTATCATCCCTATCTGTATGGCTTCCGTTAACATTGCCTGCAGAAAACCCAATCCAAACACGAAATAGCGTTTCCAAGCTGTGATTTTTGCTCCTTTTTGCATCTGTCCTTATTTCAGTACCGAACAATCCTAGAAATGAACAAGTGTCTCCAATCAACCCTTCTTCTGGAATACTTTTTTTACCAGTTAAGCCCAAAAGTATATCTAGAAGAAATTCCAATACGATCCGGCCAGCGCTGTACAAGACTTGACTGAATTGCGCTTCTTTGTCTTGGAGTCTGCATGTGCAAACCTCCAGAAACGAACATCACTATTTTGAAAACGTCACGCTCAGGAGAAGAATGCTCTCCGTGGCCATGTCTGTAAATGCATTCTCCATGGCGTGTTCAGGTATGGTTTAATTGTTCAGGTGTCCTTTAAGGGAGCTAGAAATTAATTTCTATCCAAAACCCTTGGGGCAAAAATTATCATGGGCTCATGGGGATCATACAAATTTATATTTAGCTCAAGAGTATTTTTTATACTTTGCGGTCCAGATGAGAAGGCTACTTTAAGGGATGGTCGGATCTGGGAAGTGACAATTTCTAAGCCAATCGTTTCAAGTCGCTAACGTCCAAGCAAAGTTTCATCGTCCTAGCACATCTTGAATTATCTTACTTGTGATCATCGGAATTCCCCCCCCCCCCTCCCACTTCCCCCACAGTCCCCGAATCCGGTCCAGTTCCGTCACTGACTGTGCTTGTTCTTCCCACCAAGTTTCATTCCGATCGCTTCACTCTAAGCGTGTCATAAGATTTCCGGTTCTCCTTCCCCCGCCCCCACACATGCATCGGATCCAGTCTGGACTTGAAACGGGACATTTGAGACACGAGGTCTTTCTAACTATCAAGTTTCATTCAGTTCTGGAAGTAACTTTACTCGCGATCACCGGAATTCCGGACAAAAATGGGCATCGCGGCGAAGCCGTGATGCCCCTTTCATAAAATCGTTTGTCTCCGCATTTCGAGATTGGGTGATTCAACGTGTTTATTGGTTCCCCTTAACTTACAGAATTTGCTAATTCATCCAGCTTTTGTTCACTCCGCATCGATTTCACCGCATTCGGTGACTCACCGGATAAATTCGGTGATTCAACCTGTTTATTTACTCATTCGTTAGCGAATTCGGTAACTCACCGGACTTCTATCAAGTCCGTATCTGTTCAGTCGCATTCCGTCAGTCCATTTCATAATTGGTCATTAATCAGATTCATTTGATTCTGATTCGTGACCGAATTCCATAATTCATCCAACTTTTGTTCAGTCCAGATCGATTTCGCCGCACTCGGTCCGTCCTTGCGTAAATTCGTTGATTTAACCTGTTTATTTGGTCTCATTCTGTACCGAATTCGGTAATTCGGTCAGTCCATTTCATAATTCGGTCATTAATCAGATTCATTTGGTTCTGATCCGTGACCTAATACGATAATTCATCCAGCTTTTGTTCAGTCCGCATCGATTTCGCCGCATTCGGTCCGTCCCTGCGTTAATTCGGTGATTTAATCTCTTTATTTGGTCTCATTCTCTACCGAATTCGGTCGCATTCGGTCAGTCCATTTCATAATTAAAATCGGGGAATTCATTTGGTTCTGATTCGTTAGCGAATACGGTAATTCACCGGATTTTTCTTTAGTCGGTTTCTATTACTAGACTTGCCGTATTCGGTTGTTTAGGTGGTTCTAACAAGAGTTTTATTCCATTAAGATATTCGGTTGTAATACTGCTCTCGATCTGTTGGTTGTTTTTTTTAGTTAGTTTTTTGGTATACTACGATTTCATTATTTGCTTCAACCCAGTTGCTGAGTTCGGTAATTTAAGTGGCATTTATTTTTCTCTCGTTCTTTACGATTTACGGTAGCTTCAGCTGGTTGCTATTAATTTTTTTTTCAGTACAGTACTTCAGGAATAAGCACGTCTCTTGACGTGAAAACTAGCATACTTTTGTTTGCTGTTAATTCCGAACAAATGTACTTTGTATCCACTTCATCCTGGATCGCCCCTTTCGTTGCAAGACAACTCTGGGTTGAATAAGTAATCTTGGGATCGCAGAAAGGCACTTTTATCATCAGTGTTTCCACAAAATTTCGCCTGCGGCGCATTTTGCAGTCTTCACTAATTAGACAAAGGTTGCCTCACTTATTTGGCGTTTGAGGCTTCGAATTTTGGGGGGCTTGAACCATGTTAAAAGCTAGAATTTGCATGGGAAATAATTAAATGTTGCCAGAAACAAAAGGCGGATTAAAAAAAATTCGCCTGCGGCGCCTTAATTAATCATGGGCACAGTCCTTTGCGACGTTGTCGCTGTGCAGCTCACCGTTTTTGCGATTATTTCAAGTCCTGTTGGCAAGACTGGAAGTCTTCGAAGGTAAAAGGTTAGTGACGCCGTAGCCTATCCACGGAAGAAAAAAAAACAGAAGCGGAAAAGCGTGAAAACGGGCCAATTTTTCTCTTTAGACTTGTTTATATACACTCTGCAACTTTTTACGTTTTAGCTTCATGAAGGCAACTACCAATTCGGTCAATTTTACCCAGGTGCGCCCCCCCCCCCCCCAATGAAGAAAGGCTCGGGACGCCCCTGCCCCACAGTGCTCGAATCCGGACCGGTTCCACGACTATATATCTGGAGCTTGTGCTTGTTCTTCCCACCAAGTCTCATCCCAATCACTCTACTCTAGGCGTATCACAAGACTTCGAGTCCCCCCCCCCCATTCATCAGATCCGTTCCGGACTTGAAACAGGACATCCGAGACACGGGGTCTTCTCGAATATCAAGTTTCATTCAGATCCGATCGCCCGTTCCGAAGTTATACATACCTCAAGATTCCGGCAGCCTTGACGGCAGAAAGCCAGAATTCCTGATACTGTCTGTAGTAACCCGATGAAAAATTTATCTCAAAACGAAGCTGTACGAAAAAGTAGCATGCAGTGCTAACTGATGCTACTACATGCTTCTACTTCAAGGCTACCGAGTTACTGCATACTACTGCATGCTACTATTAGCAAGACTGGATGCTACTATGGCAAGACAGGATGCTACTGGATACTACTACATAAGATTGGACCAATTTGAGGCACATTAAATGATAGTATTCTTTGCTTTTACATAGTATTACATGCAACTTTTTCGTACAACTACGCAGGATACAAATTTTTCATCGGGAACTACGTTAAGTAGGTTTGGAACACGCTAATACTTTCGTGAGAACTCACCATATTATACAGGTTCCAAGCGATATTCCTATCTGCATTGTCAACCAGGATCCTCGCGCGTCCAAACAACGCAAATGAATCCTTATTCAGATAGGACGACACGAACGCTTTAGCCCATAGCTGCTTACTATACCTCCCTCCTCGTGTCAAGAAGAAGGACAAGATGGACTGGAACACAAGCCTCTGCAGTTCAGGGTAGCGTCTCTGCTCGAATAATATTTCGTACGTTTTATCGAAAAGGCGGTATTCATCTGCAGCACGGTGATTCGGTTTAGTGAACTGGCACGTCCTTGTACCCCGAATACCTTCGTTTAGGATAGCTGATTCTATGTACATTGTGCGACTCGTGCTGAAAAAACCTAGCAAAGAATAATAGTTTAATAGTTGTATTATAATATATACACTGTTGCTGCTGAATCGACAGAAGCATTCAAACGCCCTTTTGGATGCTGAGTGGAGAGACAAACCGTGGAGATTTGACTGGGATGCACCAGAATCTTCCACTAGACTGTAATCAACCACAGATGCAACAGTCATCAAAAGGAGTGATTCAACAGGATCGAAAATCCTTATTTCACTCCAAGCTGTGATTTAAGGTAATTTAAGGTAATAGCTTTTAGTCGCCCTGGGCTGTTGATGGAAGATCGTTCGTTAGTGGATTTTTCTTGTCAGTTTGTTATGTCTTCATTCTTATTTTCTTCTTCTCTTTTTTTCTCTCCTTCTTTTTCTTTTTTTGATTTCTTTGGTTTGTTCCCCTTAAGACTATGTGAGTAAAGAATAAGCCCCGCCCATTGCCAGGCCTTATGTTTTAATAAAATAAATTATTAAAGCCAACAAAAGGCCATGCATCAGCATTCGTTCTCGCACTTAACTAACAAAATTGACCTTCAATATTACATACAATAAAATTATTCCTTTTTACCCTTCTACTATTAACCAAATTAACTCCAATCTAAGCTTCCAGTATACACTTAAAATATTCACATACAGACCGAATTACGTGACGATTCGTCGACTCCATAATACCAGGAAATAGTATGGGTGCCCCACCAACAAATCTATTTCTAATTTCCTTCACCCCCCGACAATCCGTCAGCAGATGGGATAAACTCTCTTCAGCCTCACCACAAAATCGGCAAGCACACTCGGCCACCGGCAAAGACCTATTTTTTTCAAAAACCTTTTTCCTGCTTCGTAATGGGAGACAGTTCGCCCGGTATGTTAGGCCTTATGATGGGGCCACAAAGAGTTAATGGTGTTTTTATTTTTTATGAATAAACTCAACTAAACTGATCTGTTACCGACCTTTCCGAATTTGGGTATTCTGAGACGAAAAGATTTAAAATGTATCACTGCATCACGACTTATTATTTCAAATATTGTAAATTTCTCTTGTACCTTCCTCGACGTTTTAGGAATTACCGTATAACTGCATTTTTTTGCCCTCTGACCCTTGTGCAAAGTTATCTTCAACTGCCCAGGACCTTCACGTTTCTGCCCTGGGCCATTTCTATCTATAGGAAGATCTTTTAGACCCGATTAGTCCTTTTTCTTCTTTTTTTTATGTTGATTTTTTTTATCTTGTGCATTTACTACATTATTGAAAGCTCAGTGTATTTTTATCATTTTCTTTGTCTGCACTGCGCTATTTCTCTCCTCTTAAGTGCGTAAATAAAATTTCATCATCGCATTCTCGCTTACGCATTGTCGCTTACTTGTGTCAAATAGTTTTTCATTTTTGTTTATTTTTCGCAAGAGGGTAGTTTTCTATTTTTTATTTATTTATTTGGTAGATGGCAGGTCATTTAAATTAAGATATTATACAGGTTAGATAAATTAAGTTATATCATATTATTATTGTTGGATTTATAGGGTACGTTGTTGTTATTATAGTAAAATTTTTAACAAGCACTGCATGTTCGAATTCGTGTTCTCCACAGTGCTTGTGTCATGTATTTGTGTTTTTGTGTACAATTAAAAAAACTTGAACTTGAATTATCATAAGCGTTTGAAGTAAAGACAGCAAGATCACACTAGCCTTAAAATTTACCATTAGGCTAACCATAAAGAATTAAATACTCCCTCAGCCCAAGGTGACAAAAAATCATTATAACCAAGATCAAAGATTCCGACGGGATCCCAAAAACTGAACATTTATTAGACTCCGTGATCCAGACGATCGGGTCTTATTTCTAGTCTTCGGAGGACTGAACCTATGCCTCGAGATCGGTAAAAAAAAAACTTATTTCGTACCCCATCTACAATGAGTTTCTACCTCCCCCATACAATAATGCAAGGGAAAGGCAAGAGCGAGCAGTCTCTAAGAAGGTCCCAATATTCCAACCAGTAGCGGCCAAACACAGCCGTTACCAAAGTAGTTTTATAGCAAAGATCGTTGATATTTTAAATAGCCTTTGACCATTACTGATAAATTCGTGCATGACAGTACTCACCAATTTTGGTTTTGTAACCGTGAAAGTGTGAGCAAATAAATTACTATTCTACTCTATACTCTAGACCCCTTTAACATGTTACTATTTATCCATGATCAACCACTTGCACAAGAAAGTATACCGTTTTGATGTTTTTCACAAATTATGGCCAAACAACTATTCAGATGACAAAAACCAAGTTCAGGTATGGATTCAGTATGCATGTTTACACCTAGCTTATATATCGCCCCTAATCCACTTTAGAAAAGTCTTTTACTTTGACCAGCTTCCTCGTTTGGCTGTATTCCGGGACAACTGCATGCAGAGAAAAAGACCCGGTGACATCCAGGGGCGAACCAAGAACTAATCGGTCCAAATTTCCGGGTTTTGGTGAAAATAGAGGTCAGAAACGATTCCTGGTGGAATGTTCTTACCCCCGATACGAACCTCTAATCGAATTAAGAATGAACTTTTGTTTTTACCAAATTTCCAGTTCGGCCGGATTCCGGGAAAGCTTCGTGTCCGGCGAGAAAGATCTGGATTCAACATGTCTCCTTACCTTATATTTTGACTATCTCATTCGGTTATTTAAAACTTCCTGTCAGAATTCCGGTTTCGGCCGGACTCCGGGCGAACTACTTACCCGGCAAAAAAATAAAGCTCAGAAACGAATTCACCATGTCCCACCATCCCTAATTCGAACCTCTAACCAACTTCAGATGAAACTTTTACTTTTAACAAATTCCGGCAGAACTACTTGTCCGGCGAGAAAATCCTTACCCCTCGTTGGCTTTAACAAAATATTTTTTCGCCCCTCAATTTTAAATCCCTTCCCCCATAGAGATACAAAGCCCATCGACGAACTTGACCTGTACTTTGACCCGAAGAATCCTCATACCATGTTTGAAAGAAAAAGCTCAACCCCTTCGAGGGTTATCGTGCTAACAGACAGAACAGACGGACGGACAAACTTTACGAAGTCATAGCTGTCCCGTCACTTATGTTCATGTCAACTTTCCGTGTGGAACTGATGGTGGAAGAGGCCCTCCAACCCCCTCCCCCCACCGTAACAAAACCCTTTCCGGAAACATAAAAGAATCATCTAGAACATGTTGTATTACCACCCATTTAACTTCATGAGAAGCTGATCACCAGTAACATTTTGGCAGCATTACTAGTCAATTTTTTGTTTGTTTGGGGGGGGGGGAGGTGCAGGAAATTACCGACTGACTGGTCGTTTTTACCGAATATTTTCAGAAAACCCGACTGTTCCCCCAGTCCGAGAATACCCAATCTTGACGTCTCCGGAAAATGACATCCTGAACGCGAAACTTTTGAATTAGCTAACGGCTCCGACAGGATAAGTTCGCAGATAGAAAAGTTCGCATATTCAAGGCAAGCTAAGTTTGTTTCCTCTTTAGAACCGCTCAATAATTAGTATATTGATGTGCTTAAAGCATTACTCTTACTAGAAATGATGTTTTCACGAATAAACGGCCCAGAAATATCGATTTTCGAAAATGCCATAACTTTTCACGTGGAATCAGAGATTTTCTCGTTGGCGCTTGTCGACTCTATCCAGCCTTCCTGCTCTCCGACGTAGCTGCTGGACGCAAAATATTTGAAAACCGAACGCGCCGTGGTTAAAGAGTCGAAAAACCAAGCGAAAGAACAAGGTAGACCTCACGGTCTACCATGTCTTCGTAAACGAAAAACAATACTTTGAAGCTTCTGATGTCCTTATGTGTGACCGATTTGTGGCAGACTTTGAAGAATAAGCACGAGGGGCCCTTTAAAGTTTAACTGAAACGCCAGCTTTTGGGATCCCAAAACGTAAGCGGAGGGATACCTATGACTTCAAAAAAGTCATAGGTATCTGTCCGTCCGTCCGTCCATCTGTGAGCACGATAACACTCGAAGGGAACGAGATATTTTGATGAAACTTGGTGTGGCGATTCTTTGGGTCAAGGGACAGTTCGAGTTCGTAGATGGGCTGTGTAGCCCTATATTTAGGGTTGAGGCAGGGGGTTCAAATTAAGAGGAGCACAAAATATTTGTTAGCAGCTAATGAGATAGTCGATTTAGTAGGGGTAAGAAGACATTCTGAAAACAAATATGAACTAATTTTCTCACCGGACAAGTAACAAGTAACCGGAAAGTTTGTTAAAAGTAAAAGTAATATTTGAAGTTAATTAGATATTCGACTTAGGGGTAAGAAGACATGCTGGATCCGTGTATGGCAATCATTTCCAACCAGGACATATAGTTCGCCCGGAATCCGGCTTAAACTGGAGAATTTGTTATAAGTAAAAGTTTTATTTATTATTGTAAGATTTGATTATGTTTATACCGACAGGAATAACCTCACAAGAGAGATTTATTAGAACTGATATAGGCTACAAGGAGTGAAAGTGCTGGTTCTCCGTGGATTACGGCCAAACGAATGATCTACTGAGAAAAACGGCACCACAAATCCGAAAGAAAAAGTACATTCGATGACAACCGGTTATATAAATAGAGGGGCACCGATGTAACGCATTTCCATCGGATCTTAATGCCTATTTAATCAATTAACCTAATGATGCTGATAGATGTTCCTTCAGCCCAAGCTGACTGCGAATCATATTTGACGGGGCAAAACGGATAAGTCAGCTACACACAAGATTCTTCCTTAAATATCTGCTGAAGAAGTTCACAAAAGCAGATATTTAAGGAAGAATCTTACTTGTTTTTCCACAAGTTTATTTTCCAGCTTGACCGGCTTGAGCCTGAAGAGGACCCTTGCCAAGAAGGGCCGAAATATAGCTCGAATAAAATGTAGCTGACTTATCCGTTTTGCCCCGTCAAAGATGCTGATGATAATGATGAAGAGATTTTATTTACGAACTTAAGAAAAGGAAAATAGCGCAGTACAGACAGATAAAAGGAGAAAATACACTGAGCTTTCAATAATGTAGTAAATGCACATGATAAAAAAATAAACATTAAAAAAAGAAAAGGGACTCATCGAGTCTAAAAAAAAATCTTCCTAAGTGGAATGCTATTACGATGTGAAGAATATTTGAAGAAGCACTCTCAACCTGATGTTATGGCGAGGGTGTAGTAGGCCGGACATATATACTGAACAAGTGGGTAGTGCGGGGTGCAGACGGCACCACCATAACAATGCGGAGAAATGGCAAAGGGCAGAAACAACTGGACTGCTGTACCTCAACCTCAACTTACAACACTCAACATACCTCAACTTGGGTAAACTTTAATCGACGTGTGGACGGTAGGCGGACTTTAGGAAACTGTAGTGGTTTGCCATGTTCAAAAGCCCCTCAGCATCAGTCAGTGCTAAAGCGGTGGCTATGAAAGCCGAAGGTATTGTGTTCAAACCCCAGGGGAGAATTTTTGTCTTTCAGTTCACCCCTTATGAGTAGAATGTCACCTCTCTTGCGGCCATTTCGGTAACAAAATGATATATCCCTGGTATGAGGGCCTCAAATGCCCCCCGGATTTCTCCGTTTCTCGAGAGAGCAGAGAAAGATAATCTTACTTTCAAATTCGTTCCTGCTCTTGATCGTGTGGGAATGCCTCGTAAACAACGTACGCACAGCGTTGATGAAGTCTTCCATGAACTCGTACTCTCCATTCGGTCCCGGAAGGTTCATGTGTCGCTCGCAAAGCAAGCACAGTTCATACTGCGTGTTGGTCTCGATGAACTGGGCTCCCTTATCTGGGACAAAAAATCAGTTTTAATTACACTATCAGCAGTTTCGTCACACTGTAAAACAAAATAATCTTGCAGTATTTGCTACTCGGATTATTCTTGTCTCTGAAAAGATAACCTTATCTCTAACCTTATCTCTAGATAAGATTAATCCCAGTAGAAAATACTGCAGTTAACTTTAATCCTTAATCGGAGAAACTTTTTACAGTGCACACAACACTCAATGGCAATGCACGCTACACCTCGCAAGATGGCGCTGATACGGAATGTTCGGGAAGGTGATACTAAGCTTCTGAAAAATAAGTACACTGTAAAAAAAATTTTTGCAGTATTGCTACTGGGATTATTCTTGGCTCTAAACAGATAATATTATCTCTAATTTGGATTAATCTTATCTTAGTAGAGATAAGATTAATCCCAGTAGAAAACACTGCAGTTAACTTTAATCCTTACTCGGAGAAACTTTTTACAGTGTACTCCCATTTTGACACGCATGCGCGAGTTTCTCCGAATGACATTTTGTACTGCATTTTAACTGTAGTTAATTTTATGTTCGTATCGTACTTACTGTTTTGTCAGTTTGTGTTTTATCTGTATTGTACGTGAGCATCTGTTTTTCCAATTTCCACCCATGTTAGCCTACTGCTATCAGGGTTAAAATAAAATTGATTGATTGTGTGGACGTGGCTGGCCTATCGCAGGTCGAGGCGACTAGTCGAATCATTGAGGAGCTTGTAAGTAGGATGGAGATGTGAATTGAATGAATGAATATGTTTATTACCCATCTTACATCATCTAAGTATTATCCTCTACGATAATCTAGTCGTTGTTATTCAAACCCCTGGTTTTCCGGATGCTCATGTTGTTGTGCCTGTTAAAGGCACAGAAAACTTGACAACGCAACTTTCGGCCGTCAGACCGACGGGGGGGGGGGGGGGGGGGCTTAGATAAAGATACAGGGACTTATTGTCGACAGGACCCCCCTTCTCTGTTATCTCGAACCCCCTCCTTAGTGTTACCAAAGCTAGCTGGCAGGCCCTTGCCCCTTATTCACTGTAATTATGCACTTATGCACTGTAAAAGTTCGCCTTTGGCTGTGTTGACAACACATCGGGTCAAGAGGTCGTGCGTTCGATTTCTACTCCCGGCACACAAACCTTTTGCTTTTTTTCTACTAACTCAAAAGTCGAATTCTCGGAAACTGCCCGGAAACTACAATGGTCGTAACGAGAATTTTTCTTACTCTCAATATCGACTCAGGGAACATTCTTGATATGTCAGCTAGCTCCCCGAGTCAAGTTTTCTGTTCCTTTAAGAAAGGAGTAAGACAGGGATAGGTAATATTCAATAATGCTGTAACAGAACCTCAAAGTAATGTAAAGATGACTTGTATTATTCGTGGGATTGACATTAGTCTTGTATGTTTCGCTGATGACATTCTAAACCCCAGTCGCACACTTACTCGTCTTGTTAAGTTAAGTGATGAGTACAGCAGCGTAGGAATGAAATTTAACCCTGAAAAACCACAAGTTGTTCTATTTAACTGGAGAACTAGCCCTGATATAACTGTACGGCTGGGAAGTTCGAACGTCAAACCAGCAGTTTCGCTGATTTATCTTGGTCTAGGAAATCGATCAGAGAGACCAGAGCACTGTTGGTCAAACATATTCGCAAAAAGATTGCTGCAGCTTATGGTTCCATTGTGGCGAATAAGTTGCGTTTCAACCGTCTTATTCTCGCCACGATTTTTGACTCGGTGGCCTTGCCTCACATTTTATACGTCGCACCTTTCTGGCGAATGTTCACTAACACTGATAAAAAACAAATTCGCTCTATTTATTTTCGGTTTCTGTAAATTCCTGCTCCGCGTCCCTCCTTGGACCCGAAATAGTGAAATCGTCACTACTTACAACATCCCTGACCCACTTACAGCAGTTGGACAACTTACACAGAATTACAACAATAACATTAAGCATCAATGGGAGAGCAATAGGATAGTTTTGTAGATAGGATAATGTTGTCATAGTCTCTATGTTTGTCTGGTCTCCTCTTGTTATAGCGTTTCCTTCTTCTTTACTTTCGTTATTCCTACTCCGTCTATGCTTTGTGCTTTTTGATGGGTGAAAAATAAAATTATTATTCTTATTATAGAATGTCACTGATGGGGTACAGAAATACAAGTGGAACAATTAACAGCACACAAGGTACGATTTTAACTTGGCAATACATAGTTCAAAAAAATAAATAAAAAAAAGGCTTAGACGAACCTGTCTCCACCCGGATCACTATATCACTATCCATGTAGCCCATTTCTATCTTGAAACTGTTGCGGTTTCCAAACTATGCTCAAAAGCCCCTCAGCAGCTTAGTGGTAAAGCGGTGACCATAAAAGCCGAAGGTAGTGGGTTCAAACCCCAGGAGGGAATTTTCGTCTTTCAGTTCACCCATTATGAGTAGACCTCTCTTGCGGCCAATTAGGTAACAAAATGTGTTTATCACATTCTGCGAAAAAAAACATTAAAGCTTTGAAGACGTGTTATTATAATCATTGCAAATTTTTGATGTACCTTCCTCGTTCCTGCCGCAACCACAAATTAGTCCAGAAGTTCGGCGTCCAAGATGTCATCCGTTCACTAGAGAAAACGTCAGCGTCACTACTATGTACATCTCGTCATCCAGGTCATCGAGTACATGATGTTTTTCACGAATTTTTAACACCAGATGGAAATTACGACTAAATTTTGTGTGTTTATACTGTTATTTATCTTGTGTTGTTTTTCTTTGTTCTCTTTACTCCGCTAACATCTTGTGCTTTTGGCGGGTTACACATAAAATATATATATATATATATACCTGGTGTGAGGGCCTCAATTGCCCCCCGGATTTCTCCATTTCTCTCCAAGAGTCCTGCGAGCTGCATCCGGACTGCTGCATTATCATCAGTTTTCCGGATGGCTGTCTGGTATGCACCCGCAGCTTTCTCGAGCTGTCCGGATCCTTCATAACATTCTCCAAGAAGCTTCCAGTTCTCTCCCTAAAAAGCAGACAAACGGGTTAAGAAAGGAGATATATATGATATATATATATAATATATAATACAAAATTAGTACTAAACGGTTGTTTTAATCTTGCCTTTTTTTGCTTAAAGGACCTGTCTTACCTATAATACTAACGTAACCTACTTCCATAATCACTCCATTTATTTCTAAACCCGGAGACCCCAATTTTGTACGGTACATTACAACCCCTCTAGAAAATCCACGCTGATTTGCTCACTCGCCGTGTTTTGCTACCTTCGGCCGGTGTGTATCACGCTGTCGACGGTTGTGCGTGAAGTTTTTCCATCAGAAAAACCTGTTATGTAAATTGTTTCCCTGTTTTCGCAACAAGTCAACGGGTCTCGGAAAAGTCTCAAAACAGCCAAAACCGCGGTTTATTTATTGACAGCACAGCCTAGTTTCAAAGTATTCAAAGATTTTAAAATACTGTAAGTTGAAGGGTAAGTAGTGCGAGGGGTCCTTTAAACTTTGATTCAACTCTGAACCTAGCAAATATTTTTCTACAATGCTAAGTGTAAATAGTAACTTAAAGGTCTTACCTACAATACTAATGCAACCTACTTCCAGAATCACTCAATATACTTCTAAATCCGGAGACCCCAATTTCGTACGGTACATTCTAACCCCTCTAACAAAACCACGCTGATTTTCTCACTTGCCATGTTTTGCTACTTTCGATGTGTATCACGCTGCCGACGGTTGTCTGCGAGAAGTTTTTCCATCAGAAAAAACGGTTTAAATTGTTTCCCTGTTTTCGCTACAAGTCAACGGGTCTCGGAAAAGGCTTAAAACAGCCAAAACCGTGGATTATTTGTTGGAAGCTCATCACAGTTTTACAGTATTCACATATTTTAAAATACTGTAAACTGAAGAGTAAATAGTGCGAGGGGTCCTTTAAGTAAAATAAAGTCAAACCGAAGCCACAAACTTCTATTCTTTTCAATTTTGTGCTCATTGTTGCCCAGTTTGTTCTGCACCCCACCAGGTTACGGCGTCCGAAGATTGAAGTTAGACAAGGAAGCCTACATACATAACAAAAAAACAACTAAGTTCTAATCTGTCACATTTGACGGCCTTAGGGGCAAAACAGCAAAACCAAGTTGGCCCTAAAATTCAGGGAAGTGTTCTAAGAAGCATGCGTCGACGTATGTTTCTTAGAACACTTCTTAGAATTCTAGTGGATCTTCTGTACTTATACGTCCGCTGCAATGCAATAGCCGATGCACTATTACGATTTTTTTTTTCGGAGCACAGTAACGAAGATGTGCATCCCACGAGGTATACTTCTTAGAACACTTCTTAGAATTTTTAGAACTTCTTTTTTCGGAGCACAGTAACGAAGATGTGCATCCCACGAGGTATACTTCTTAGAACACTTCTTAGAATTTTTAGAACTTTTTTTTTTCGGAGCACAGTCACGAAGATGTGCACCCCACAACGTATACTTCTTAGCATTTTATTAGATCTACTGTACTACGTCCGCTGCAATGCGATAGCCGACGCAGTTTCAAGAAACTTTGTTTTTCGGAGCATAGTAATGAAGATGTGCATCCCGCAAGGACCAAAGGATCTCGAAATTTGAACACAAAAATCAGTCAAATGCCATTAGGACAATGCTGATAGGTCGTCGTAAACTCAAATTTTGCGGATGACAAACGGTCAATACGTTAACTAGTGTGATAGCAAACCCATCTTTCTCGGTCACCAACGAATAACCCCGACCCCATACCCGATTAGGTGAGGAAGAACTTGTACCTATACAAAAATCATTCAAAAGAGATAAATTAGCTGGATTTTCCTCGGCAATATTTCTGCCCTTCTTTCAACGGACCTGTTCAGAACGAGCACGCAAATTACCCAAAAATAACTCGTTTTGAATCATTAGTCGAGATTTTTGTCACATATCTAACAAGCCCTTGGTTCATTCTCCCGTTTTTTAGACCAACCCGATGAAAAATTCTTTGACTGTGTAGTTGTACGAAAAACTTGCATGTATTATTAGTATGGAATACGTTGATTTAACATGCCTCCGACTGGGTTAATCTTAAGTAGCAGTATCCGATAGCATCCAATCTTGCTGTAGTAGCATCCAGTTTGCTAGTAGTAGCATTCAGTGGCAACAGTTACTACTGCATGCTACTTTTTCGTACAACCCATACGACTAGGGTAAACAAATTCTGGTTTTGGTTTGGCATTCTTCTCTTTCTGCAGAGCTCTCTGATCGCCTGGAAAATGTCCAAATGAGAGCAGTGAGAATCATTCTGGGGGATCATAATATTTTATATGAAGAGGCTCCCGTAAAACTGGACGTTCCGAAACTGACTGACCGCAGAAATACTCTAAAAAATGTTGGAGCAAAGATTTCAAATGTCAACACATATCGTGGCTTGGGGCCAAATGGCGTGTTGAATACGTCAATATACATGAAGGCAAATCAATAATGTCTGTCATAATAGATGGCACATTTATTCCCCCCTCCCCTCCTGTCTTCTGTGCGTCGGTCCGAGAGCAATACTGGCAATCAGTTTTCTGCATATCCAGCTAGTTCTTCTACCCTATTTTTGCGTAGTTTCATCCCATCATTTATTTCTGGTCATAACTTGTAAGTGTATAAGTCAATTTGTTTCGGGTCTGTAATATTGTATTCCACTTAGCTGTAAGTTATTTGGGTAATAAACTTGATTGATTGATTGATTGACTAATTCACACAAATTCTTCATTGGGAAGCGCTTACTCCTCACTGCTCTTTTGACCGTTTTTGGACCAAGCCATTTCTTTGATACTGCCCAAAGCCGCTCAAGTTGGAAATAAGAAGCTTTCCCAAAAGTCTTTATTTCCAACTTGAGGGGCTTTGAGCCTGAAGAGGACCCTTGCCAAGAATGTCCGAAATATAGCTCTAATGAAATTCAGCTGACGTATCCGTTTTGCACTATCAAATATGGTTCGCAGTAAGCTTGGGCTGAAGGAATATTTATACAAGCCATTTCTCCTTTCTGTCCAAGCCTGCAGGGAAAGGAGATTGGTCACTCCAAAGTGAGTGACCAATCTCCTCTCTGCCAAAAACGGTCAGATTAGCAGAAAGGACAGAGGACCTGGGAAGTATTCGTGATTTTACTAATTTACGTGATTTTACTATACATGATTCCCAGTCAGCTAGGGCTAAAAGAGCATATGAACTTTTCAATCAATCAATCAGTCTTTATTCTTCAAAAAACATTCCTTATGGTATTAACAAAAAAACGAATATTTGCTCTCTCATCCAACATAATTACATACAATTGTGCTTTTACATAGTCAAATCTTCATGAATTACACAAACACAAAAATTGCAACAAAATAAAACGCTAAACTTCAAAAATCAACACAAAAAAGGAGAAAGATTTTACTTAAAATTTCGCGTTGAAAAAACTCACAAAGGAGGGGACAAAACTTCTTTAATAGATAGATAGATTTATTAAGGGCCGTGGCAACAAATAATCACAAAAAACTATCACACACCAGAAGAAAACGCACAAAACAAATAACAACACAAAAAGAAAGAAAAAGCTACTCCGTAATCTTTCTCTTCTCTAATGAGCATGTTCCATCCTCGTACCAATAGTAACTATTAGTTACTAAATCCGTTCCAACCTCCCGAAAAGTTACTACGCTGACCGTTCCAGCCTTCTCGAAATAGTAACTATTTGCTTACCACGCTCGGGAGCGTGGTAAGCGTAGTAACCACGAATCTCTGTCACGTGATTGGTCGGATTCACCCGTGGCAGGATATTCCCTTAGAAAATAGAAAAATCGTTCCAGCCTTGACGACATAAAGGCAGAATTTGTGACGTCATGCGTGGTAACTACGGTAAGTAGGATGGAACACGCTCAATGATTCATTTTCAATATTTCTTTGGTATTTCCCTAACCCTAAATCGCGCATGAAATGCCCCATATGGGTAGGACTCTTACCGTGTCTTGTCCTTCCCAGGAAAGGATGTCATCCAGAAGAGCCTGCCCTCTTTCGTAACTCTCCGTCTTTCTGTGGGTCGACGCAATATCAACAATGGCGTCTGCGTAGTCGGCTCGGTACTGCATGAGAAGCTCTTCCAGTGGCTAAAAAAAAATCAGGTTAGGAAGTGTGGAATGAGTGCAAGGTTTTTTTTTTTTTTTTTCTGTTTGTATTGCAGAGTGTAGATTATGGTCTTTGGCCGGAATAAAGCTATAAGGATTACAATAATTTACATTAAACTTTGCCTCTCTGGTCATTTTTCGGACCCTGTTTTTTAGTTTGTTACCTTGTTCCAGCTTACCCTCACGAAACAAACGTCGTTTTTCGCGAATCAGTTCCTTGACTCCTTTTTTGTGATGTACGGCTGGTCAGTTGAGCACTGTTTCGATGTCTTTTCTGGGAAACAATATCTGTAGTTTTTTAGGAGTTTTTCCTGCAAAATTATCAAGAATAGTATTTTGACCTGATCGACTAACATTGTTTACATTTGTATTTATGGTTTTTTTCTAACCAGATCCATTACGTAATTCCTTCCTGTCTTTCATCCCGGTTTAGGTCAAATAATGACCGGAATATCAATGCTGGACGAAAAGCTAAATTTTAAATTTTAATTTAATAATTTATTCTGAAGTTAAATCCGTATTCTGATTTAACATGTTCTTTAATTATAGGCACACCCCATTCCCGTCCGTCGCATGTTTTTTGAACAAAGTGGGATTGAAAAATAAGTAATCTACTCTAGGATAACACCTGACCAACATTGGCAGGCCTGTCATTTTATTTCACCAATTGACGTTGGTTGGTTGGGCGGAGGGGGGGCTGGAATCCCTACCGTACATGGATGAGGCTATGCCGGTCAGTTCTTATTACTTTACACTGAATGTGAAGAAAATCTACTACAGTAACATTTTAAATTTTATATTTGTGATGTATGGATTCCGATTGGGTCTTGGGTCTGTATGGGTCTCACGATTGGTTTTCTTGATTCGCGTTACAATTCAGATCCTTGAGACTGAACTGTACTTTGACTCAAACATTACTTCCAAGGTTTGAACAATATGTCTCTAAGTTCAAGTTCCTTTTAATATCAACCCTTATAGAAATACTCCCTCGGCCCAAGCTGACTGGGATCACATGTAAAAATGAATAAAAAATTCCCATTCTTCAACGAAAGGTTAAATTTAGCGAACACGATTTGAAAGAATAAATCTTCCTCTTTTTTTTATCAGTTTAGTAATAAGTGATTCTATTAATATTTTCAAGAACTCCCTGGTAATTCTTGTATGCCGAAAGAGTCTAAAGTGAACCCGAGCTTTACAGAGGCCAGTGACAATAATGGTAATAATTATTAATGAAATGACGAATTGGTCGATTATATAGGTGTTCGGTTCGGAGCACGCGCTGTTACCTTTTACGAAAAACTCTACTCTACTCATATTTCGACCCTTATTGGCAAGGGTCCTCTTAAAGCATCCCTCTTGCCTTTTATAATATACCTAGCTCCCTTATGGAATTATAAGCTTTTGAAACCCCATCTTTCTCCATTGTTTCGTTTTGTGCCTACGAATTTTTAGTGCCTTTTCGGCCGTGCCGAGTTTTGCCCGTTACACAAGGCAAAGTTGGCCAGAATCTTCAACGTCCGCTGACAACTCTTTCACACACAAGGATATGACAATCTTCTGTTTTTGACTAATTTTATTTGCTTAGTTTTCGTACATTTTATCCACGGCGCGTTCAGTTTTCAAATGTTTTGCACTCAGCCGCCGCGTCGGAGAGCAGGAAGCTGTGCAGAGTCGTCAAGTGCTATCAAGAAAATCGCTAAATTCACATGGCAAGTAATGGTATTTACGAGAAAGTTTTTTTCTGATCCATTTCATAGTGAAAAGATCATTTTTAGTAGGAGTTGTGCTTTAATAGATAATGTGTTGTCCCCAGATGGCCCATCTCTTCCCCCCTCCCGTCTCCCATGCGTCGGTCCGAGAGGAATACTGGCAATCATTTTTCTCCATATCCTGCTAATTCTTCTGCTCAATTTGTACGTAGTTTCATCTCATCATTTACTTCTGGGCATATCTTGTAACTGTAGTAGTTAATTTATTTCGTGTCTGTGTATTTCGTAAATGTGTATTCCTCTTCTAGCTTTTAGCTATTTGGAAACTTGGTTGATGATGATTGATAGATGGGCTCTGTAGGCTAGCCCTATATCTTGGAGTGAGGGAGGGTGTAAATTAAATTCATTGATTGACTGATTTAAGGCTGTAGCTGGAAGAGACGAATCTGTATTATCATGGCTGACTCATCCGTTTTGACGCATTTTTTATAATCCTTATACAATATGTACAATATCAATAAACAAAACAGACCGAACTCGAGTAGAGGGTTCAGCGCCGGGCCGCAAAATTAATTGCTTACGTGCGGTACTCAACTTACGATTATGGAATGATACACCTTAATTTACCATCATTAGAGTTCCGTCAGGATCGTAACAACATTCTGAACACATACAGAATCCTCCACTCGGTAGAAAATGTGGAAAATTTTTTTTTTTTTTTAGTTCAGTTCATTTAATTTAATAAATTTCAAATAAATGCGGCACAACATTTCATGCGCGAGCAAAAATAATTGGCACTTGTCATTAACCTACAAATAAAACATATATACAACTGTCATAGAATATATACAGTAATTCAGGTAGGTTGTTATGATACAAGGTAAACTGAGGCACAAAACTATTACGGTACCTTTCAGTTTTACAAGCGACAGGTGTGAGTTTTGGTACTTTCATAGCTGCTGCTATTGGAAGTCTGGTTGTTTCCGGTTTAAAGGGTGGAGGGAGGATGTTTCGGTAGAAAGGGTGGGATGGCAAATTTGTTCCGAAAAGTTGACCGCAGCTGTTCTCTACGTACAGAAAGGTCCTCTACGTACATTTCAGTCAACCCGTTCTTTGAGGCTATACCCACCAAAAATAAACAGGAAACTACCGTGTAAGCCAGGCAACGGTTTACCCGAGGAGACCGTTTCCCAACCAAATTTACTCTCGTTCAAGCAACATCTTGCTGGTACACCGTTCACTGGTAGCACTTATCTAAATCCATTTTAGTGTATATTTATTGTAATAGTGTAAAGTGCAGTGTTGCTAAACAATAGTCCATGTATTTTTATAGTGTTTATGTGTTAATGAATTGACCAGATTTTTTAGGCATAGTTCTGTTTTATACATTATTTTGTACCCCTCAGTTCTGAGGGAAATAAATGAATAAATAAATTAATTTATAGGGAGAGAAGCTTCGGCTTAAATAAATAATTATTCAAATAGTAACAAAAAGTCAATTTGGTAGAGAGTAGACTCGACAGACAAATGGCAAACATTTGTAAATATTTAATAATAATAATATAATAATATAATTGCAATAAGAAGGCTTTCGCCGCTATAATATAGATGACACAATGTCACAATCCGATAATACAACCATTGGTAGTAGCGATCGTCTATCCAGATCCAGACCTGTAAACTGAGTCGGGATTTACCGCTGCAAGCCACGAAAGGAAAAAAAAAATCTAGAATTCTAGCATTTTTTGAAAATGCAAGGTTTTCCCTAATACTGGGTTTCTCAATGAATTACTGTATTTATTCTATGACAACTATATAGATGTTTTAACTGTAGGTAGGCCACAAAAACCAACACTCATTTTGACTGCAGTTTTTGTGCATTGGCTATATTATTTATGTTTATTTATTACTAAATTTGGCGTTGAGCTTTTAGCTTGTCACCACTACTACACAAGTACAAACGGATCAGATATACTTTACACACACACAAGTAAACAAATTTTCAAACTGCAAAAGCAACTGAGTAAAATGGGGTGTCGACTATCCCACGCTTTAACTTTTGGATACTGCCTGAATCAATAACTTCTGCTGGCAAACTGTTCCACGGTTCAGTTACCCTATTGACGAATGAACACTGACCAATTTTCTTATGTGGCTTCGGAGGGTACAGTTTATAAGGGTGTTGGCGAGTTGCATGGTAGTGATTGAACTCGAAAAAATTGGGGTCAAGATCATCTACTCCTTTAATTATCCGAAATGCGTTAATAATGTCACTAAGAAACGACTAACAGGGAAGTCGGAAAAGTCAGAAACGACAAACTAAGAAACGACCAACAGGGTCAAAGAATGAGAAATAAACAACTGGCACAGCAATAAACTACAAGTTTACGCGCTATGGGCGTGTGTATCTTTTACGCGGATTCTACAACGGCCGATATTTTTCAGCAGCATTATCAGTGACTCCCAGGTCAAACGAAGTGGATTATTAGGACGCACAAACAGTAATTAATTTGCTCGCGCATGAAATGTTGTGCCGCATTTATTGAAATTAAATTAAATTAAACTCTTGACTCACACCAGAGACGGGTCTTCGAGATCAAGCAAAATTGGCAGGTTTTGGATGTCACGACTTAAAGGACCCCTCTTGCTTAGTCTGCCTTTTATGATATACCTAGCTCCCTTATAGAATTATAAGCTTTTGAAATCCCCATCTTTCTCAATTGTTTCGTTCTGTGCCTACAAATTTTTAGTGCCTTTTCGGCAGTGCCGAGTTTTGCCCGTTACACAACGCACAGTTTGCCAGAATCATTTCAACTCTTTCACACACAAGAATATGAGAATCTTCTGTTTTTGCTTAATTTTATTTGCTTAGTTTTCTTCCTTTTTTCCCCCGGCGCGTTCAGTCTTCAAATGTTTTGCGCCCAGCCGCCGCGTCGGAGAGCAGGAAGGCTGTGCAGAGTCGTCGAGCGCTGACAAGAAAATCCCTAAATTCAGATGGAAAGTAATGGTATTTTCGAGAAAGTTTTTTTCTGATCCATTTCATAATGAAAAGATCATTTCTAGTAGGAGTTGTGCCTTAAAGTGGTACTAGTATTGGAGTCGTCGAGGCTTTAACATAGCCTACTCACCACCGCTAGCTGCGGATGCCCGAGTCCAACGAGGGCAATGGCTAACTTTGACTTGAGTTCGACAGCCATGTCTTCTGGAACAACGCAGTCAACAATCGAAGGGAAGTCGTCCACTTTCACCACGTCGTTGCCCTGGCTGTCCAGTGCCCTGACGCCGCACTTTACGATTAGGCAGAGAAGAATCGCTTCGTAATCTTCAACCTTGACGTATATCTCCGTCAGCAAGTTGACAACTGGAAGACAACGACTTAAAGTTTAACCGAAAAGGGCTGGGATGGTACGATCTAGTTACACATCACTTATTCAGTTAAATTGGCTCGAAGACCCGCTGAAAATGCGTTACTTCGAGCGTGTTCCACCCTCGTACCAATAGTAACCATTAGTTACTAAATCCGTTCCAACCTCGTTACTACGCTGACCGTTCCAGCCTTCTCGAAATAGTAACTAATAGTAACTATTTGCTTACCACGCTCGGGAGCATGGTAAGCGTAGTACCCACGAATCTCTGTCACGTGATTGGTCGGATTCACCCGTGGCATGATATTCCGCTGGAAAATAGAAAAATCGTTCCAGCCTTGACGACAAAAAAACAGAATTTGTGACGTCATGCGTGGTAACTACGGTAAGTAGGATGGAACACGCTCTTCATTGTTCCGCAATTCACGAATATCGATTTTCAAATAGTGGAATTTCCGTGTGATTTGTGGTAACTCTGTGCGCTTGTATTTTTGTTGTATGCCTTAAGAAAAAGATTTATGATTTTTTTTTGTTCAGGCACTAAGCAATCGTCACCAATCTCACAACTGCCCACTGAAAAGCCGCGTTTGCGTTGAGACTAAAATTTCCCGCGTCATAGCAGAATTTACGCTGTGGAGACGGCCGCAGATATTCTGAACGTCATAACTAGAGCAGATGGTGGTAAAATGAAAAAAAAAAAATGTGCAGAATCCAAATAATTCAGCGTATTCAATTAAATGACACAAAAATAAGTTGGCTTTTCAGTTAAACTTTAAGCCAAGTTTGGGGGGGGGGAGGGCATATATTTGGGTGACTGGTTGCTATTTTTTGTTTTAATGGAACGGAAATGGATGGAAGCGTGGTACTAGGTCTCTGTTATGAATACACTTTTTAACCCTCTTTTGGGGTACGGATTATGAGTGGAACGAGAAATAATTGAAGAAAGATCATATATCAATCAATCATTTATTCTAAACATCGTAGCCGGACACAGCCGATAATTGTTTTTGTCGTTACATACCCCCCCCCCCTCATCTTTGTTTGCCCTTAGAATTGTCTTGTCCCGGCAAACCAAACACCCAAGGGATCCGATACCCCATCCAACTTCTCCTTACCCAGATCAGACTACAGACTACTACTACTACTGCACAAAAATAAATCAAGTTAGCGGGGGATATATAGATAGATCGATGTGTTTGAAAGCCGAAGGGCCATCCGGTGCCCTCGGAGGCGATACGTATATTTTTGAAGGTGACAGCATTGCAAGTATTATTCATCTACTGCACAAAAATAAATCAAGTTAGCGGGGGATATATAGATACACCGATGTGTCTGAAAGCCCAAGGCCCATAGATAAAAAAAAGTAAAAAAAAAATCCCTTACACACACAAACCTCTCCTTCTTTCCATAACTTATATCAATAGTTGTGTTTTTGCAGATACCATGGTATCTGTTACCACGTTAACTGGATCTGCAATTAGTCGTTTTTGCAGTAACCGTGGTATCTGATATACGGTTGCTCATCCCAAGTCATCCCAAAAGAAAAACTGATATTCAGTCACGTCACGTCCCACCAATTTGACTAAAATGGATGAAAGTGAGATAACTTTTTCAGATACCACGACCAGTTACCACGGTCGGACCGTGGTATCTGAATATCTGATACCACGATAACTGGCCAGATACCACGATAACTGCAAAAACGACTTTAGACCGTGGTATCAGATACCATGATATATGTGCAAGACGCAACTAATGTAAACTCCCGCTCACGGCTGGGTTTAGGCTACACATGCTACAACAGGCAGGATGCCAAAAACAAATCAACGCCATCTAAATAAATGTCCCTCAAATCCGAAAGCACTGGGAACCAATGGAGAAAATGTCCAAATCTGCTTCTTCTTTTTCATTACAGATGGGCTTGCTCTGAACCGGAAGGAGGTTTGCTCGTAGTTGGATCCAACGACTTTAACCCAAGATACGTTTAGGTATCTGTTACCACTGGATCTGCAACTGTCGTTTTTGCAGTAACCGTGGTATCTGATATACGGTTGCTCATCCCAAGTCATCCCAAAAGAAAAACTGATATTCAGTCACGTCACGTCCCACCAATTTGACTAAAATGGATGAAAGTGAGATAACTTTTTCAGATACCACGACCAGTTACCACGGTCGGACCGTGGTATCTGAATATCTGATACCACGATAACTGGCCAGATACCACGATAACTGCAAAAACGACTTTAGACCGTGGTATCAGATACCATGATATATGTGCAAGACGCAACTAATGTAAACTCCCGCTCACGGCTGGGTTTAGGCTACACATGCTACAACAGGCAGGATGCCAAAAACAAATCAACGCCATCTAAATAAATGTCCCTCAAATCCGAAAGCACTGGGAACCAATGGAGAAAATGTCCAAATCTGCTTCTTCTTTTTCATTACAGATGGGCTTGCTCTGAACCGGAAGGAGGTTTGCTCGTAGTTGGATCCAACGACTTTAACCCAAGATACGTTTAGGTATCTGTTACCACTGGATCTGCAACTGTCGTTTTCGCAGTTACCGTGGTATCTGATGTACGGTTGCTCTGCAAAAACGACTATTGCCGAAATTGTGCTTTTCGAAGTCATCCGAAAAGAAAAACTGATATTCAGTCACATCACTAAGTTCCAAACTTCTTTTCCAACAATTTGACAAAAATTGATGGAAGTGAGACGACTTTTTCAGATACCACGATCAGCTACCACGGTAACTGGCCAGGTACCACGATAACTGCAAAAACGTCTTCGAACCCTGGTATCAGATACCACGATAACTGCAGAAACTCTTTAGACCGTGGTATCAGATACCATGATATCTGTAAAAACGCAACTCCTATATGTGGATACTGATCAACACCGTTTGACAAATTTTCAAAATACTCTAATGGAACTGTGTAGGTTATCAGTTTCGCTTTAAAGTTTAACTGAAAACGGCTGAGGTAGGACACTCTAGTTAACCAATCACCAGTAACAGATTTTCATATATAATGGAATTTCCTTGTCGGATCTGTGGTACCTCTACGAGCTTATACCTGTGTCGTATGTCTGACGAAAAAGATTTACGAAAAAAAAGTGTTCACGCGGTTAGCTATCTCCCGCGAGCTGATCACTTGCCGGCCAGTGAAAAGCCGCGTTTGAGTTGAGATTCAAATTTTCCGCGATATAGTAGAATTTTCGTTGTGAGGACGGCCATAGATATTCTGAACATCATACTGGAGCTAATAGTGAAAAAAAATCCCTAACACAAGGCAATTAATGGAGAGTGGTCAGTTATAGGATACAAAAATAAGTTGGCTTTTCAGTTGAACTTTAAAAGACCTATCTTACCTATAATACTAATGCAACCTACTTCCGTAATCACTCCATATATTTCTAAACCCGGAGACACCGAATTCTACGGTACATTCTAACTCCTCTAACAAAACCACGCTGATTTTCTCACTTGTCGTGTTTTGCTACCTTCGATGAGTATCACGCTGTCGACGTTTGTCTGCGAGAAGTTTTTCCATCAGAAAACCGGTTATCTAAATTGTTTCCCATTTTTCGCTACAAGTCAACGGGTCTCGGAAAAGGCTTAAAACAGCCAGAACCGTGGTTTATTTGTTGAAAGCACAGCCTAGTTTTAAAGTATTAAAATATTTTAACGTACTGTAAGTTGAAGAGTAAATAGGGCGAGGCCGGCACTTTGAGGTAATCAACTATAAGCTTTGCGCTGAAGGACTAGAATAGAATATATTTACAGCTACGGAGGGTTTTCGCGAAATCTCGGAATCACTTTCCGGCGAGCGAAGCGCATCGCGAAAACTGTGCGAAAGGGATTCCTGGAATCACTTTCCACTTTCCCGCTGGACTGATCGCGAAAACACATGGAAAGCTGATATCGCCGAGAAAATGTTGAATTACAAACTTTTTCGAATAAATATGGTTCATTGAACGGTTTTTTGGTTCTCACATATTCCTTCGAAGTCACCTTAATTACGACTGCTATTTTATTTTATTTATTAGTGACACTTGTATTGTTGTTTTTTTTCGCACCTTTGAAATTCCCGCCGAAAAATTCAGCTTTCCGTGGAGCTTTCCAATAACCTCGTGGAAACTTTCCGGGAAAGCTGCTTCAGTTTCCAAAGCGCGAAAACCGGGTTGGAAAGTTCGGCAACTTTCCGAAGTAGCGCGAAAACCATTGGAAAGTGATTCCGACTTTGCTTTCCAGCTCGCGAAAACCCTCCTCTAAGCTCGAAGGCCGTGGCGAAAAAAAATAATTTGAACACCTCCTATTTGACCGCGCAAAAAAATATGATCAAAAATATAATCATATCAAATATGATTCGCAGTCAGCTTGGGCTGAAGAACTATCAAACACCTCCTAGGCAATGAATGAAGGATTTATGACGCACTGCCCAAGGGCGTAAGTGCAGTAGAAAAGGACAAAAAAATATAAAAGAGTCCTAAAACACTCAAAAAATGTTTTCCATAAAGGTCACTAATTTAGAATCACATTGATGGGATTGTGGAGATGTGAGTTTCCGATTGGAGAATACAAATCAGAGGAGAGGGCTTAAAGCGTCAATAATCGGTCGGATATTAACAAACGGCGGATCAGGTAGCGGTTACGCGTGCGCCTTGGTGGGTTGAGAAAAATCTCAGATATTTGAAGTAAGTCGAGCGTATGCGCCGAAGGTCCTTTTTTTCTGAGTATAGAATGTAATCCAGCAAGGAAGTTAACAATGAATTACTTACATGACTCATCGGCTTCATCAGGATGAACCCACACGAGATTCTCCAAGCAAGTCTTCGCTTTCAAACACAGGTTCATCCGCATCATTTCGAACGCTGTGGCAACAGCAAGTTCTCTTGCTTGTTCTGCTAAGGCCGGGTCTTTCATGCCTAGGAAATAAGCATATGTTTCAGATCAACAAAAAGAACGGCCCAGTCTTGAAACTCCTTAAAGCACAAATGATACAAGATTTTTTCGCAAAACGCCTGAACCCAACCCCAAACAAGAGCAAAGGTTTCGATGAGACCCTAAAAATTTAATATTTGATCCAGACAACTGGGTCTTGTAGATATCCGGTCTCCGCAAGACCCATTTGAGCATTTTTATTACCAAATTTAGAAACAGATTAAAAAACAGAACTTGCCTGCATACTTTTGCCAAATTTCCGGTTTCGGCTGGCCGACAAAAAACTAAAGCTCAAAAACGAATTCAGCATATTTCCTTATTCGCCAAAACGCCGCCTAATAGTTGGCTTATCGTCTTTATGTTGCCTTTTAATGTAACTCCTCCTACGTAATCCTTTCTGTTCCATAATTTAAAGCTCGAATTCTCAGTTTCTAGGATTCGGTAAAATTTTTGGGAGATTCGGTAGAATTTTGGTTCTGCACCCCCCCCCCCCCCCCCCCAACGAAAATGCACTTGCGACGCCCCTGGGATTACAACAGGTTTCTGTTAAGTTCCGAAGACAGGCTCTTTATGGATGGCAGTGTAACCCCAATCCCGGCACCTATGAGTGAGGGACGCGGTCACAGCCATCGATGACTGTATGCGAAAGTGAAACACTTTTGGCGTTGAAGAAAATTACAGTTCCGGTTCATGGGGAAGCACCGTGTCCTTGGAATCTTAAAGGACCTGTCATACCTATAATAGCGATTTAGTATACTTCCGTAATCGCTCCATACATTCTAAAACTCCGTGACCCGAATTCCATAGGGTAAATTCAAAAAAAACCCGACGACAACACACTGATTTTTACACTTGCCATGTTTCGCTGCTGCGCATCATGCTCACGACGATTTTTGCAAGAAGCTCATCCGTCGGAAAAATCGGTTCTGCACATTTATCCGTGTTTCAACAGGACTGGAGAAAGGCTTAAAACAGCCAAAGCCGCGTATAATTTGTTAAAAGAATAGTCCAGCTTTAAGGTTTTCAATATATTTAAACACGATACGGTAAATAGTGCGAGGGGTCCGCTAAGCCATTAAAATAACATCATCGGTCATTGCTGATATGATGTAGATGGTCTGAGACTTTGTAAAATCCAAAACTTTCATAAAAAGGCTGACAACATTCTTCTTCATTACAACCTTTTTTCCTTTTTTCACAAAAAAGTGCCCTGATTAGTTTGTTTATTTTGAACTTTGTTTTTTCCATTGTATTTCGTTGTAGATTTAGTAGGCTAATTCATCTTTAACGGTCAGCTGTTTATTAGTATGTAAGAGTGTGTGAGTTTGATTTACACACACTACTCTTCAGTTTTGAAGGATACAAATAAATAACAATAATAACAATGATGGACCCCTATCCAATCTTACCTCTAATCATATGACTTTGAGCCAGCAAAACACGTTTTTCTGCGCCAATGAGCTTCAGGGTTCTTATATATTCCTGATGAAGTTTCAAGTTGTTGACGTCCATTCTGGAAACTGGAATATGAACACTGTTAAAACTTAACACTTATTGCCCCCCCCCCCCCCCCCAAAAGCCCCCTAAAAATTAGACTACCCTTTCTTGGGGCTAAAAGAAGGCCAACTAGAGAATCAATCAGCCTACCCAACATTTAGGTAGAAACAGTATTAAATCTGGCTACATATTGGGTACCGCCTACCCAACATTTAGGTAGAAACAGTAATTAAATCTGGCTACATAGATAAATATCATTATAGATAGAAGTCGAAATCGTCATATATACATGTAAACACTCATATATAAATATGTGAACGTCATATCTAAAAGTAAACACTAAATAAGATTAAAATTCTAGGCAGAGGACGTCACAGTTTGAGGGGTCATTGAAACAAGAAGGGGGTTGGCGCTGTCTATTTTTCGGTTTTGCCTTTTACATAACGACTAGGTTCTAGTTGGTTGGTCGGTACTGTTGAGGGAAAAATCAGACACTGGTTACTCCGTAACTTAGGAAACAGTCGCCAGTGAATCCATAAACAAGTTATCAGAAATATTTTTACAGAGACTGCTTGGTCATTTTACTACCGTATATATTATTACCGTAATCATTAAGCATTACTTACGTTGGCCATACAAAATCGACGCCACATGATAGTTTTCCTCCGCTAATGCGTCCTTCAACTTCTTCTCAATAACTTCTCGACTAGTTGGAGCGATAAGCTCTGCAACCTGCTTGATCTGTTCGGCTTCTTTAACACTGCCAGTTAATTCGTACAGGTTGGCCAACAAAACGTAAACTTCGTGTGCTGTTGGAGCTACAAAAAAGTTTCATATGTTACAAGATACATTTTGTCCAACTATCGAGATTTACAAGCAGCGAACCAGGAAAATGCTTAAAGTTTAACTGAAAAGGGCTGAGATAGGACAATCTAGTTACCCATCACTTATTCACTTAAGAGGATTGAAGACCCGATGAAAATACGTTACTTCGTTGCTCCGCTATTCAGATATAATCAGTTTTCAAACAGTGGAATTTCCATGTCGGATTTGTGGTACCTCTTTGCGTTTGTGCGTGTATTGATGCTTGACAAAAGCTATACGAAAAATACGTGTTCACGCAGTGAGCATTGGTCACCTAGCTCACGACTGGCCACTGAAAAGCCGCATTATTTTAAGACTTAAATTTGCCACGTCATAGTAGAATTTTGCCTTGTTAGGACAGCCATAGATATCCTCAACATCATCCCAGAGCAAATAGTGAAAAACAAAAAAAAAATCCCTTAACACAATCCAGAAAATGTAGTGTCTTCAGTTGAACGATACAAAAATAAGTTGGCTTTTCAGTTAAACTTTAAAGCAGAACTGAAATCTGATACTATTCCATTACTTTCCTTCTCAGCAACAAGCGCCATCACAAGCTCTCCTATTTTCATTTTCATTTCCTACTGTTTTCATGATTCTGCTTTCTGGCTACATCGAATCTCCCTATGGACAATATTTCACAATTAAGCGTCGCAGTTTCACAAAAGTGTCGCGTCGTTTATGATTGGTTAAGCCGGAGACTCTGGTTGTCAAGATTACGTGTAATATGCAGTGTGCTTTCAGAGTACTGAGACGTTGCAAGAATTGCTGCACAGGAGCCGATATGTTTTTTGGGATCCCAAGACGTAAGCAGTGGGATACCTATCACTTCGTAAAAGTTGTCCGTCCGTCTGTTTGTGAGCACGATAACTATGGAAGGAAATGAGATATTTTGATGGAACTTGATGTGAGGATTCTTTGGGTCACGGGAAAGTTTAAGTCGTAGTTGGGCTCTGGGGGGGGGGGGGGGTCAAATTAAGGGGGGGACAAAACATTTTTTAATAGCTAATGAGATAGTCGATTGAGGGGTAAGGAGACACGCTGAACATGAATATGAAATCATTTTCTCGCCGGACCAGTAGTTCGCCCGGAGATTAGATGTTCGATTTCGGTGTAAGAAGACATGCTGAACATTTATATGAAAATCATTTTCCCGTCGCAAAAGTAGTTCGCCCCGAATCCGCCCAGAACCAGAAAATTTCTTAAAACTAAAAGTTGTATCTGAAGTTGATTAGATGTTCGATTTAAGGGTAAGAAGACATGCTGAATCCGTATATAACAATCATTTTCTACCCGGACATATAGTTCGCCCGGAATCCGACGGAAACCGGACAACTTCTTAAAAGTTAAAGTTTTATATTAAGTTGATTAGAGGTTCGATATAGGGTAAGATGTTCTGAATTCATTTCTGAGCTTTTTTCATTCCAATTCATTCCAGCATTTGGGACGTTCTAGTATAGAGCCTGGGTCTTTAGTCTAACTAATTATTGAGGGATTAGCCGAGCCTCAGGGTTACCTCACCCCAACATCGATGATTCGTGGTTGAATGATCCTAGGCTGACTGGGAAACATATTCAATAGCTAAAAAACGGAAAAGTCAGGTACGATGTTCGTCAGCGATATTTCGACCCTTCTTGGCAATGGTCCTCGTCAGGCTATTTCTGGAAGAAACGAATCTGCAATCATTCGCTTCTTCCTGCAACAGCTTGAAGAGGACTCTTGCCATGAAGGGCCAAAATATCGCTGACGAACATCGTAGCTGACTTTTCCGTTTTTTAGCCATTGTTGAATATGTTTGGGCTGAAGGAGAATTATACAGGCATATAATTGGTAAGGCTTGCCTTACCAAGCTTGATGAGTCCTAGACAGGTCTTGATGCCTTCTGCGTATTTTTGCTCTGCTTTTAAGATTCTTGCATGTGCCAAAACGTTCTAGAAATGAAGTAAATCAAATAAGATAATATAAGATTTACTTGCTTCTGACTTATACTACATACACATCGGACATGAGTAAGGACCCGACCGGCAGTTCCGATATTTTTTCTCCCAGTGGCACACTGTATGCCTAAAACTTATCAAGTCCTTTCCCAAACCCGCTCCAAAGTAAACTCCCTCCCCTCAGATATCTTTAATATGTGCATAAACCAGAGACGGCGATCCATCCTTCGCCACCTGCCAAGACTGAATTTCTTGGTCGGACAAACGACTTTCCATCTCTTCTCTCAAATCATCCACCACAAGCCCAAGCCCATCACGAGCGCTGACAACCTACACTGGTCTAAGATCTGCGTCACCTGCGATGCCCGTGCATCGCTTTTCTTGTATGCTACCTTAGCGACCCGAAATCAGTCATTTTCCCCGAGGATCTCACCTCCCTAATCCTTTCTTCGAAAATTTCTTCCTCCTTTCTAACTACATGGCCTCTCCCCAACCCACTATAATACACTTCATCATTATCATCTGGCTCGAAAGAATATGGAGTTTAGAAAAGGATACAGTGCTGTATCCTTCTTTTCAATCCAATGCTGAGAAAGTTCGTTTTGTAACAAAGTATCAGTATCTATACCTTTTATAAAATTCCCTACGCTGCCAGGGAAGGTCACAGAATTATGTTTAGGCAAAACCGAACTTTGAAGATTCTTTGCCTAGTAAAAAGATACTCTGGAGGGATCTTTGGAACTTCAGGGTTTCAATTTTAATATTTAATATGAAGATCTCACCTCCTCTAATCCTTTCTTCGAAAATTTCTTCCTCTTTTCTAACTACCTGCCGTCCCCCCAACCCACTATAACATCCTTCATCATTGTCATCTGTGTGAAAGAATATGGGGTTTAAATATTCCTTCAGCCCAAGCTAACTGCGAATCATATTTGATAGTGCAAAACGGATACATCAGCTGAAATTTATTAGAGCTATATTTCGGCCTTTCTTGGCAAGTCCTCTTCAGGTTCAAAGCCGCTCAAGTTGGAAAAACGAACATCTGGAAAAACAAAATAAAGATTCTAGCTTAGCGTTAAATTTTTCTGAATAGGAAATTCAGACCCAAAGCTCTTCTCTACAACAAATCAAAGTCAACCCAAATACAGAAAAATCTCTACCCGATCAATGACTCAATCGAGCAGCAAAAACAGCAGCCGTGTCCGAAATGAAATCACAGCAACCTTTTTAACTCCAAGCAACTCTCACAAAGGAATTCTCGAAGTTAAGTACTTAATCCCGATGAAAAATTTATCTCAAAAGAGTACTAAGAAGTAGTACGAAAAAGTTGCATGCAGTACTAACGATGCTACTACATGCTTCTACTTCAAGGCTACCGTGTTACTGCATACTACTATATGGTACTATTAGCAAGACTGGATGTTACTATGGCAAGACAGCATGCTACTGGATACTACTACATAAGATTGGACCATTCTGAGGCACATTAAATGATAGTATTCTTTGCTATTACCTAGTCTTACATGCTACTTTTTCGTACTACTACCATACTACTACGCAGGCTACAAATTTTTCATCGGGATGCTAATCTATAATCTTAATTTTGTTTTTCAACAAGTTCATTATTCCAACTTGAGCGGCGTTGATCCTGAAGAGGATCCTTGGCCCAGAAGGGCCGAAAGTTCGTTTTGCAATAAAGTATCAGTATCTATACTTTTTATAAAATTACCTACGCTGACAGGGATGGTCACAGAATTTTGTTTAGGTGAAACCGAACTTTGATGATTCTTTGCCTAGTAAAAAGATACTCTGGAGGGGGTTTTGTAACTTCAGAGTTTAAATTTTATCCAAGTTAAAGCCGAAAATTTTACTCTTCAATTTGTGCCTTACAAGGCAACAAAGTTATTTAACCGTCTGTAGGGAAAAAAAAACAAAGTTAAAATGGTGCAATTTCCAGCCAACTTTTTCTTCTACCCAAGACCTTCTTCCCAAAGACCTTCTTCCCAAGACCCCAGAATGACTAAAGCCAAATAGACAGGTACTTTCCATGCTATAACGAGGCCTAAAGCAAGTCAAATAACCATATGATCACCTTTAGCTCCTCGTCAAGTTTGGAAGCTGGCATTTTCGTGTTTGTTTTCTTGGGAATCACAAATTTAGGTGCAGGCCTGTCTTCTTCTTCATCTTCTGAGCCGAGAAAGTCATTTTCTTCATAGTGCTCAACAATCCTGTCGTAATCCATCTCTAGAAAAGAAAGACAGACATATTGCACATTATCAGGGCTCAACCTTCCATTTTGCTGTTTGCGAGGTCAGAAGATTTGTAAGGCATTTTTTTCATACTTTATCCAAAGTAAGCTACTTTTATAAACAAAAAAAATAATGAAAATATTAGCATAATTCAATTAAAAACTTCTCTTCCAATCCCCAATTTCAATTTTTCAATACAGCAACAGTTCCTAACTAATGTAACCCTATGGTATCCAGCAGGGGCGTCGCAAGTCCAATTTCGGTGGCGGGTGCAGAGACAAAATTTTACCGAATCTTTCAAAATTTTTTACATATTTGATTTAGGGGTAAGAAGCCATGCTGAACATTATATGAAAATATTTTTTTTATCGGACAATTAGTTCGCCCGGAGACCGTCCGAAACCGGAAAACTTGTCAGAAGTAAAAGTTTTGTCTGAAGTTGATTAGATGTTCGATTTATGGGTAAGAAGACATGCTGAATCCGCTTTTGACAAAAAAATTATGGAACAGAAACGATTACGTAGCAAGAGTAACAATAAAGGGCAGCATGAAAGACGATAAGCCAACTATTAGGCGGCGTTCTGGTGAAGCCCACATGGAGAATATTGCCGGGCATGATTGCAGTAATAGCTTCTATGTATTGTAGCCAATAGAAAATTAAGAGCGCCGCAGGCGAAAATTTTCGAAATCCATTTTTTTTGTGGGCTAAAATTTAACTGCTTCTCTTACAAATTCTATCAATTACCGTTGATTAAATACCGAGACTCTAATAAGTTCCAAAAACCGGATGGAGCGACGTTCCGGCAGCAGCAGCAACTGTAGTCTAGTCATTATACTAACCATAATCACATAAAGTGAGCGCCGCAGGCGAAATTCTTTTTAGCTTTTCCTGCCAAATTTAATTTCCATCCAAATTCTAGCTTTTGATGTTTCGAAATCTCAATCCTAAAACTGGTTAAAACTCCGTCAAATAACCCGCCCTTCCACAAAATAGAGAATATTACGAAAAGTGCTGCAGGCGGAATTTTCAAAATATTTATGATTGGATATTCTTTTTGGGCTCCAAAATAAAAGTAAGGAATATCGATGATATCATAGATCATCCCTTTTATCTGTTACCAGTGCTTCACTCGACCTCTTCTAAGTTTCGAGGTTCGTGGTAACTTCTGAATCTTGGCAACTATAACGAATAAATTACCGAATCCAGTTATTAGACGAAATAAGTTTAGACCGATAGCATCTTTGGGATTCTGTATAACTACCGTATCTCGGTTATTATACCGAATTGTTTTGGTATCGATAGACTACGGAACAATACTCATATTAGGTATACTTTCGTCGAAACTGGAACAAAGTCAGGATGCCTGGTTAACTTCCTAATCCTGGAAATTATACTGAATAAATTACTGAATCCCAATCATGATACCGAATAATTTCTGAACGAATAGCTTATTCCAGATTCTCTGTAACTACGGAATCTCCATAAGTATACTGAATAGTTCCGGCATCGAAAAATTACCAATGATTTCAGTAAATTCTCTCACCAAATTCGTGATAACTACCTAATATTGGCAATTATACCGAATCCCGACAGATAGCCTATTTAGGATTCTGTATAACTACCGAATCCCCGTAAATATATCGAACAGTTCTCCTAGCGAAAAAATACCGAACAATTTTAGTAAAACTTTGGGCCGCCTGCCCAAAATTATACCAAATCTCAAAAAGGTGGGGGGCACCCCGCACCCCCCCCCCCCCCTTGCGATGCCTCTGGTATCCAGACAGGGCTAGAAGCCATGAATGCTAACTGATGCCATCACACCTCCTGGAAGTATTCGATTTATCAAGCCAGGTAAAGAACACAACCGACGTGCCTCATTTTAAAAATGCAAAGGGACAACAAGGTCTTTGAGAGGAATTCAAATTCAACTGTATTTAGGAGGCTTAGCTGATTTTTAATGGTGTATATAAAAGCCTGTTCCAACGCTGTTGACAGATTCCTTGACCCTACTGGAGTATGAGGTTGTCTATGCTGTGCACAGGCTTCTGACTGAGGGCTAGTCGTGACAGCCAGATCATCTCTGTCTCCTGTGGCTGTCATTTTCTGTTAAAGATAGGCAGTAATTATCAATTGTTGAATTGCAGGCTTTTTATACCATTGTGACACCCAACCACATGCCACTGGCTGGATGTCTGCAGGGCATCTGGACTTGCCAGGTCCTTAGACCTAGCAACCTAGCAACTAGAAACCATCCACTAAAAATCCCATACGTCCCCCTCAATGGATATGGTTGCTGGGTTAACTCAAATGTTATATGTCTGTATACAGTTTCAGATGAAGTCTTCAAGTGAATTTCTTCATGAATCTGCAGCACCAGCTTTAACTCTAAGCAAATTTTCAAAATTCACAAAATCAGAACCTTAGGCTAGAGTCATCATTTCTAGCTAGAGTTACTTTTCCAGCTTGACCCTGAAGAGGACCCTTGCCAAGAAGGACCAAAATATAACTCGAGCAGTGTGTTCAAATTCCAAATTTCGTGTTTGAATTTCAACGCATTTACCTTCGTTTAATAAATAGTTGTCACATCGCACTTGTATGAAAATCTGCCTAGATTTAAATAAGACCAGGAATTTCTGATAGATTGCCATGGATTGCCAGTGCATACCTTCTTTTCCTGGGGATTCATCATCAAATTCTGTGTCATCAACTAATGGAGCATCAAATTTAAAATCTTCAGGTTCTCCTTCATCAAAGTCCAGGTCTTCAAATGCAAGCTGTGGTGCAGCAGGGCTTTGAAAAGATGAAAGTACTTGCTCGTCCAAGTTCAATATATGATAGTCATCAACATCCATCTTTCTTTCTACAGTGAACCTTTAACTATCCACCTCTTGACACCTTGACCGTAAAAAGGTAGCGTTCCAGTGAAGTTATTACAAGTTACGATGATAAGAGGAGGGGCGAACGCCGTATTGTCGTGGTTACCACGCTCTCTGGAACGAAAATAGTAACAACGCGGACATACGTCATCACTCTTACTGGAGTTCCTGCAGAACCGATAGTTATTATCACTTATGATGCTCGCGACCATCATCAGTAAATTGTAACGATCGTAACAGTCGTGGAACGAAAATAATAAGTGGGAGGAGCCAATTTACTTATTACGGCGTGCTCGGGAACGGCAATAATAAGAAGAATAGTAACGATCGTAACTAATAATAAGGTAGCGTTCCAGTGAAGTTATTACAAGTTACGATGATAAGAGGAGGAGCGAGCGCCGTATTGTCGTGGTTACCACGCTCTCTGGAACGAAAATAATAACAACGCGGACATACGTCATCACTCTTACGGGAGTTCCTGCAGAACCGATAGTTATTATCACTTATGATGCTCGCGACCATCATAAGTAAATTGTAACGATCGTAACAGTCGTGGAACGAAAATAATAAGTAGGAGGAGCCAATTTACTTATTACGGCGTGCTCGGGAACGGCAATAATAACAAGAATAGTAACGATCGTAACTAATAATAAGTTACTGGAACGCTACCTAAGTTACTGGAACGCTACCAAAGTAAAAACATGTGTAAAGAAGTTTTGAGTTATTTGCTGGCCAGCGAATTTTCTGCAGCTTACTTGCTGTTAGCTGTATGTACGTCGCTCAAATGAGCCTGAAATTTAAACTTACTGAAGTATGACTTTTTGCGCTCATTCAACTAAATCAGAAATCTTCAAGCTCGACTCTAGGACAGTAAGCCAGGATGGAAAGAAAAGCAAACTTCTATAAAGTGACTTTCAGTGTCTAATATTCTAACTAAACATATAACTGGACCTTCTTAAATTAAGTTGTTCAAATCAAACCATCCCTGTTGTCTGTTGTTTCTGTTCTTACAATTGAGTCGACACCAAGTCCAGGTCTTCAAATGCAAGCTGTGGAGCAGCAGGGCTTTGAAAAGATGAAAGTACTTGCTGGTCCAAGTTCAATATATCATAGTCATCAACATCCATCTTTCTTTCTACAGTGAACCTTTAACTATCCACCTCTTGACACCTTGACCGTAAAAAGTAAAAACATGTGTAAAGAAGTTTTGAGTTATTTGCTGGCCAGAGAATTTCCTGCAGCTTACTTGCTGTTAGCTGTGAGTGTGTTCCATCCTACTTACTGTAGTTACCACGCATGACTTCACAAATTCTGTCGTTTTGTCGTCAAGGCTGGAACGACTTTTCTATTTTCCAGCGGAATATCGTGCCGCGGGTGAATCCGACCAATCGCGTGAGAGAGATTCGTGGTTACTACGCTTACCACGCTCCCGAGCGTGGTAAGCAAATAGTTACTATTAGTTACTATTTCGAGAAGGCTGGAACGGTCAGCGTAGTAACTTTTCGTGAGGTTGGAACGGATTTAGTAACTAATAGTTACTATTGGTACGAGGGTGGAACACGCTCTGTATGTACGTCGCTCAAATGAGCCTGAAATTTAAACTTACTGAAGTATGACTTTTTGCGCTCATTCAACTAAATCAGAAATCTTCAAGCTCGACTCTAGGACAGTAAGCCAGGATGGAAAGAAAAGCAAACTTCTATAAAGTGACTTTCAGTGTTTAATATTCTAACTAAACATATAACTGGACCTTCTTAAATTAAGTTGTTCAAATCAAACCATCCCTGTTGTCTGTTGTTTCTGTTCTGCGTCCACCAAACCTAGGGCCTGTTTTGGCGCCAACCAATGTACTTCGGTTCAGAGTAACCAGTGTTTTTGGGACTTTCTGTTCTGATGAACCGGTGTTTTTGCGTCGACCAGAATTTGGTTCGGCAAAAGTCAAAATTCGGCATTCCGATCTTCGGTCAGGAAATTTTGGACTGGTTATTGTCACTGTTCACAATTCTTGGTTCTGATTCAGCTTCACTGTCATCAACTTGAAAATAAAAACAAAGGCGGAACAGACAATAGAAAAATCTACCAAAAATAAAATAAGAACTTACATAAAAAATATTTTATTTATATTTAATTTTAATTTTTAATATAAATTTTTAAGTTTAAATTTATTTTAATTTTTGGTTTTAGTTTTAATTTTAATTTTTAATTGCAATTTTCAGTTTTTAATTTTTAATAATAATAAAAAATAATAGTAATTAAAAAATTAAAAGTAAAATTGAAAAATTAAAAACTGAAAATTGTAATTTAAATTAAAGACAAAACTAAAAATTAAAAATAAAAATTAAACTTAAAAATTAAAATTAAAAATTAAAAGTAAATATTCCTTCAGCCCAAGCTGGCTGCGAGTCATATTTTCGTAAGTACCGTTTGCTTTGACCCTGAAGAGGACCCTTGCCAAGAAGGGCTGAAATATAGCTCTGATAAAATTCAGCTGACATATCCGTTTCGCACTGTCAAACATGATCGCAGTCAGCTTGGGCTGAAAGAATATTTAATTTAAGTTTTTAGTTTTAATTTTTATTTTTGATTGTAATTTTTAATTTTTCATTACAATTTTCAGTTTTTTATTTTTCAGTTTTACTTTAAATTTTTCTTTTTCCTATTATTATTATTATTTTATATTATCATTATAGATACTGCGTACCCCTTAACACAAAACCCAGTCAGCTGCTGATATAGCTGCAGTCGCAGCTACAAATTCTTCCTCCATCGTTAGTTATCAAATATCTTTCTTCATCACATCATCGTCTTTGATTTTCGAACGTGTTTTCGCATAATTTCCAATGTTTTGGGAGAACCAATTTTTGGTTACGATGAAAAGTGTTTTCGCGACAAACTGGTTACCGGTTTCCGCTGAACACTGGTTGGCGCAGAAACACACCTCTATCATAGCAAGTTGAAAGATTTCAGATGTCATGACTAGTCCCCAAAGCCACACCAAACAAAAGTCAGCAGCAAATTCTGGCACCAAATCTTTTTAGCCTAGGCTAAAAAATTCAGATTCTCTTTCTGTTGAGCCCTCAGTCTCTTCCAAAGGCAAAGGCTTCTGGTTGTTGTTCTGTTTTTGCTGTTGCCAAGTGCACTAGCAAAAAGAGTTCTCAGTTGTTGTTGCAGTGCAGAACCGACAATGATCACCAAACATCAGCTGATCAGAGGCGTCACTAGCCAAAATGTTTTGGGGGGGGGCGAGGTATTTACCAACTGGCTTGTCGTTTTTACCGACTGGTTTTGCAGGAAAAAAATGCTGTTTTTACGAAAAATCAACTGATTTTCAGGAAAAAATTATTATTTTTAGAAAAAATTGACTGTTTTTAACAAAACCAACTATTTTTAACATTTTCCAGAAAAAATTGACTGTTCTTATGCACTGACTCAGTTATTTTTTACAAACTGGCCAACAACATTGGGGGGGGAGGCATCCCCTCCTCTCCTACCCATATGTGATGCCCCTGCCAAACATTCTGTGTTGGCTCCGCAAACCATGTAAACAAATGTCCAAATAGAGATTATAGCCTACCCTCTGTCAATCCCTCCCTCTGTCAAACTTCTGCTAGTTTGTGTACTTCTGGACCAGCTAGGATAGTAGGATAAAACTGGTCATTACTTCTGTCCAGAAGTGCAATTTTATTAAAGATTCTCTAGACATTGACAGAGGCTTGAACTCCCTTAATGCTTGAAACCGCCTTGATTACTGGAGTTCTAGAGCCAGACAAATTTAATTTATAGTATGACAACAGGTATAGGTTCAAGTATTGTATGGCTCTTGCAGCCTTTGACTAAAGTTCCAAATAGCCTGGCATTTAGCCATCATGTCATCTCAGCGTCAGTTTTCTGCCCCTATGTCTCACTTTTGCTAGTTGCAGTAAGTTCATATAAGCTAGGACCTTGAAACTTGGCATGCATTTAAAAGACCAGACCTGATACTCAACAAAATCTTCTTTTCTGCATCCAACCATCCCTGTGGGGGGTCAAAGTAGGGGGATCCGGAATACACCTAAGTTACAAACGGGTAATCCCATTTGAGTTGAACTTCATGGGGGATAGAAGGAGGTAGGGGATATCAGGAGTTAGCTTTTATTTCTAAGTAATGATATTGACAATCAACAGGTTTTGAGGTTTCTGAGGTCTGCTATTTTGTGGCTCGTATTGCAGAAAACTCCTACATGCATGTTCTTTGGAGGGCAGCATTTTCAGCTGATTGCCATCACTTAAAAAGCCTAAGTAGGTGTAACCAAAAAGATTTTCTTGGGAAGCTCAACATTGTAACAACATTCTAATATGACCTAACCTGGATAGTCTGGCCAAAGTGTCACAGCAACATTCTGAATATCCCATATTCGCCAAAATCCAAGGTTTGCTTACCTTTGAAACTTTTCCAGATTGAACTGTGAAGAAACTGCCTGTCTCAATGCCACGAGGTCCGTTTGATAGCTCTTCGGAAGAAGAATGTGTAGAACCCCAGTGTACTGATTATTATTGTGCATTTGGAGAAGTAGATTCTGAAACTGATGAGCCAAGTGCAAGCCATAGAGGATATTTTTCCCCTAACCATGGGAGGAACGAGACGATTACTACTCAGTCGTTTGAAGAGGCTGAAGAACCAAGATGGTGGCTACGTACATATGAAAAACGGGACAGTTTGAATTTGAGTGTGAACAGAGCGCCTTTTAATTGCCACTTACCTGAGGAAAAGCTGAAGAACCAAGTTGGATGCTAGGCCTACAAGTAGAAAGGCTAGATGACAATTGGAAAAAACTTGACTTGAATGTGAACAGTACTAATACCCTCACTAAATCTGAACTGAATCCACACCATGGCGGCCTGCTTAGCCTTTCGGGAGATAACCTAAAGGCTACCCGTCCTGATGGAAAGTCCCTGTTAGCACCCCAAGAAATAGGTAAGAATGAAAACGATCTTGTTTCTCCTGGGGGGCAGGTTCATTCTGTAGTCTTGTTTATTTTAGACAAAAGGCAGCTTTATATATGATCTAAAATGCTTTCAAAAAACCTCTCGCACCACATAGTGTTTCTTGTAAAATGTTGGGGTATGCTTGACTACTTTAAAACTTAGCTATAATGTAAAAAGTCTCTCCTTTATCGACTTTACTAGTTATGTGTCACCGTTCGGACATTTTTATTCCTAAGTCGGAGAATTAAAATCCGAATTCGGAGGGTTATAATCCGATGCAAGACAAAAATGCTAGAATGGAAAATACTGCAGCATACTCTGAATGGAAAATACTGCAGCATACTCTGCAGTATTTTGCATTCTAGCGTTTTAATCCTGCATCAGATAATAACTCTCCGAATTCAGATTTTAATTCTCCGAATTAGGAACAAAAATGTATGAAATCGGTGACGCACAACTACTGAAGTCCGATAAAGGAGAGACTTTTTACAGTGTATGCTTACATCAAATTATACAAGGCTTCGTCTTTTTCTCCTCCTCCCATGTGCTTTGCCATGGACGATAAATGTGGCGACTATAACCGGTCTTCCAACCAATAGGCTTCTCGGAAACAATGATAGGGAGCCTAAAGAGAACAAAGCGTGATAATCAGTCTAATTCCATAGACTACGGGAGATAGGATACATTCATTTCATGAAGTGTAGAATATCGGGAACGAGAATGGATGAACTAGTACCATAAGTTAGTGTCCTTTAACGTGTTTTCTTGCTTTAAACGGAAGTCTCAGCTGAGATACTTTCTAGCCTATCTAGATTCTAGATTCTAGACTATTTCGGCCCTTCTTGGCACTTGCTGCCTTCGGCTCATCGTATACTGATCGATTTCTATTATATCTGTATGTCGGATCGATGATGGCGGATACTTCCAGACGTGCTAGGAAGGTGAAACTTGACAGGCGTTATTATGAACACAACCAGATTGACATCCGGCAACCGTGGGGGAAGTTGGAGGGGGATACCAAAAATCATGTGGCAAGCGAGTTAGGGGAGTTCCAGGTGTGCTATGACGATGAAACTTGACGGGTTGTATTAAAGACCTGTCCAGATGACTTGGAAATCGTCATTTCCCGGGCCCATCCATCCAGGGGCAGCGGAAGAAGGGGGGATCCGGGGTCTTATGGCATGCATAACTTTCGATCTAGTTACCTGATCTGGATTAAACTTTACAGTTGGCTCAGCAAATGTTCTAGATGGATCCTAGAAACATAGTAACATGCATAAATTTCGAACAAGTGATCCGATTCATATGAAACTTTACAGATGGCAAGAGCACACGTCCTAGATGCCCTGTTTACAAGTCCGTATAAGCATTGTTCATATAGGTGTAAAAAGATGTAATACGGCGTATGCAGATTCTTCTTTTCCTCGAGGCGCGCTGTATAAGGAGAATAGACTCTGGTTCTACTTTTTCTTATGCAGAGCCAATCAGATTGCTCGTTTGGGGTCCGTCAGCGGACCGAGGAAAGAGCAGTTTCAATTTGAACAAGGTTGTGAATTAAGACGTACCATCGCATATAGCGCTATGCAGCTTATTACACCTATTTGAATAATGCTTTCAAAGACTTGTAAATTATAATTGGATTCTGGCAATCATACGGATTTAGATTCCAAAAAGCAAAGTGAGAATCCGCCTACAGCCAGGACTAACGGATAGTCATTGCGCCTTTAGAACTTCTCGCGGGCTTTCCACGTACTTAGTTGATTCAGTTTACATTCCACGTCACTTTCCGAAACTAGCGGAGCGCAAGAACAGCCTCGGAAAGCGAAGCAACTTTTAGCCAAGTCGCAAGAACACACGGCGGGTAAGCCAGCGGAGCTTTCCAGACCACCAGGGTCGCCCTTAGGTGAGGTGGGTACCTGAAAATTATGACATGTATTACTTTCGAATAATCCTGGCTGGAATTCCAGTCCGCGAAGATCCTGCTTGGATCTTCTTTTTGCAGTATAGTAGCAGACACAAACTGATTAGGGGAGACGGGTTCCATAGAGATGTTGCAACCTGTTCAACGTAAACAGACAGTTCTCCACCATCATTGGCGAAAGGAAAACCAAAGAATTAACGTTGTGAGCCATAGGATTGTCGACTTGGGACCTATTGTCGGTGTTTGGTAACCATTCTGCAATCCTACTTCCATAAGTCGTATGTTTTGAGCTTGTCTGTGTTGTTGGGAATCGTCCGATTCCGTTTCTCACCTTATTTGAATATTCCGCGCTTTTCCCATTTTATAACACCATCTAGCAGTGTTGGGTAAAGTTAACAGTAATACATCTTGATAGAAGTGTCACCAGTTCAGTTGGTAGACAGCCTTGAACCAGATTAATGGCTTGAAATATTCAAAGTGGATTTGGAGTTATTTTAAGGGTTCCTGACTTTCCTGACTTCGCGTATACCTGGCTTGTACATTTGTAAATACTCGTTGTCGTACTAATCGTTATTTAACGTTGGACTGGAGGAACTGGCGTGCCAGAGAGGTTTTCCCAACATGTATGATAGTATTATGTTTTGAGCGTGCCAGAATGTCAAAAAGGCTGTTATCAAACGTGAATTTCGTCCGCAAATGACCTGTTTCTAGTCACGGCTACAAACGGATTTTCTAGTCGTATGTTTTGAGCTTGTCGGATTCACAGTTGCATGTTTTGAGTTTGTCAGAATGGCATATGTTTTGAGTATGTATGTTTTATGTTTTGTATGTTTTGTCGTATGTTTTGAGATTGCCAGAATGACACCAAATCATGAATTTCCCTTGCAAATGACCTGATTCTTGTCGAATTTTACTAATAGATTTTCTAGATTGAAAAATCAGATTTTTTTAGATTTTAGTTACCTAGCTGTGAATGTCGCCTGCAATGACCTGAATCTAGCCGTATGGTTACGTAGAGATTTTCTATAAGTCAATGTTACGAGATAATCGTATGATATGAGCTTATGAGAATTTCAGTTGTATGCTTCAAGCTTGTCAGAATGACATAGATGCAGTTACTAAATCGTGATTTTCATCCATGTCGCACAGTTTTACCACAACTGGTTTTGTCCCAAAACCTCTGTATCTTAGCAGAAAACAGGCTGATTTTCGGAATCTTTGCCTGCGACGCAGAGTTTTAACTATAGCTAGTTTTATGCAAAAAAAGTGATATCCTCCTTTGGACCCCTACCCTGTTTTTCTTTATTTTTGTTTCCTTTCTTTCTCGTTTATTGTTTCCCTTATTTTTCATTTAAAGTTGAAACCATTGGTTATTTTTTTCGTCTCCTCCCTTTTTCTTTATATAGAGTATTCAGTTAGTTGATTCTGTTTGTTTTGTTTAATTAATATCGGTTATTTCGCTGCCCTAGCCAAGCGCTCCTTTTGTTCTTTCCTGGCAGGAATGTTAATTGTGTATTTTTTTGTCTTTAAATATAGTCCATTGAAACTGAACTGAAACTGAAAACTTACCCGTCCTTTTTCTGTTCAGCTGGTCCTCAAACACGCAAATGTCGCCAAGGACACACCACTGTAGTCGGGAGCAAATGCCAAAAACCCTGCGGAAAGGAAAACAGCTGCAAGAAACACAAATGCAACCGGCCATGCGAACCAGGTCACTACAGCCACAAATGTCCAGAAGAGATTCTACAGAAGGTAGAGTGTGGCCATGAGATGAAGATGACATGTGGAGAGTTTATCAGCGGAGTTCAATTGGCATGCGAGGTTAAGACAGAGATTGTTTTCGCATGTGGGCACAGAGGAGTTGGAAAGTGCTCTGCGCAGGGAAAGGAAATCTGTCGTATGTTGGTTGCCCATACTTTTCCTTGCGGCCATAAGACGAAGCTGCAGTGTACAGGGTAAGTAGCCGACGTTTATTGTTTACAATGAACCGTAGAAATGTTAGCAGTTGAGCTTGCTGACTCTGAGCGTGTTTCCACCCTACCTACCGTAGCTAATACGCATGACGTCACGAATTCTGGCTTTTTTCCGTCAAGGCAGGAACGATTTTTATGGCACTCGAGCATACTCAAGTGACATATAGCGATCGTAATTTCTGTCGGTCTGTCCCGGGTTTGGGCTCTTCCGCATAAGCTGTTCCGATGAAACTTGATAGGCATATAAGGGGCCCAACCAGATTAACTTGGAAACAATCACTTCCCCGATCCGGCAATCGTGGGGGGAGTGGAGGGATGGGAAAACCTAAAACTAGTAACATGCATAACTTTAGAACGGGTAATCGGACATGCATGAAACCTGACACATGTCAAGAACAAGGGCTTCAGATGCTCAGTTTCAAATCCGGACCAGAGGGGGGGGGGGGGGCACCGGAAATCTCATAAAACGCTTCCACATAAGCTAGGACGACGAAAATTGGAAGGCGTATCAGGAAACCGACCAGATTAACTTGGAAATAATCACTTCCCCGATCCGGCCATCGTGGGGGGAGTGGAGGGATGGGAAATCTGGAAACTAGTAACATGCATAACTTTGGAATGGGTAATCGGACATGCATGAAACTTGACACATGTCAAGAACAAGTGCTTCAGATGCTCAGTTTCAAATCCGGACCAGATCCGATACCTGGGGGGGGAGCTGGAGGGGAGCACCTGAAATCTCGTGAAACGCTTCCACATAAGTTAGGACAATGAAATTTGGCAGGCATATCAGGGAACCGACCAGAATAACTTGGAAATAATTACTTCCCCGATCCAGCCATCGTGGGGGAGTGGAGGGATGGGGAATCCAGAAACTAGAAACATACATAACTTTGGGACGGATATAAGTAGTGAACTGATAGACAAAAATGATCCTCAGCCGGGATATACGTGGCTCCGACAATGGATCCTATTCGAAAAACTTTTTCTGGTTTTTTGGTCACGGTACAAGTCCCTTGTGTAAAGTGCCATCTGTGTATCATTTGGAACGGATAATCGGACATGCATGAAACTTTACAATTGTGATGAACAAGTGTATCAGATTTTCAATTTCAAATCTGGACCGAATCCGAAAACTGGGGTGGGAGTAGAGGGGGGGACCGGAAATCTCGTGAAATGCTTAGGGTCGAGGGATTGGGATGGAACTTGAGGGAAGAACAAGCATTAACCCTAGATATTTTTATTGACAAAACAAGACCGGATCGTGTCACATTAGAGGGGGTTGGAGGGGGTTTTCCCGGATTTCCGGTGATCACGAGTTAGGATACTCCAGATATACTAGGACCATGAAACTTGGCAGACATATCAGGTACTCTCCCAGGTCGACTTGAAAATAGTTCCTTTCCCGATCCGATAATCTTGGGGGGAGTGGAAGGACGGGGAATCCGGATTCTAGTAGCATGCATAACTTTGGAACGGATGATCAGACGTGCATGAAACTTGTCAAGTGTCAAGAGCAAGTGTTTCAGATGGTCAATTTCAAGTCTGGAACGGATCCGATAACTTCAGGGGGGGAGCTGGAGTGGGGGTGCCGGAAATCTCGTGAAACGCTTAGAGTCGAGAGATCGGGATGGGACCTGGAGGGAAGAACAAGCAGAAGCCGAAAATACATTATTGATAAAACAGGACCGGATCGTATCACAGTGGGGGGAGTTGGAGGGGGTTTTCCACAATTCCGATGATCACGAGTTAGGGTACTTCCAGATGTGCTATGACCGTGAAACTTAGCAGGCATCTTAGGGACTCTTATCAGATTGGCTTAGAAATAGTCCCTCCCCCGATACGATCATCGTTTGGAGGAAAAAACAATTGTCAATGAGTGGTATACCCATTTCAGACTTACTAGATCAACCCCATTTTCTGATGAAATGAATATCGGAAGAGAGATCCAGCCTTGAAACCTGCAAACCGTATCTGACAAACATGCTAACTGTTTTTACAGGTGCCATATGAGCTTTCAGCTCTTGTTCTATTTTCCAGTAGAATATTATGCTACGGGCGAGTCCGACCAATCACGTTACAAAGATGCGTACACTGTAAAGTTTCTCCGAATAAGGATGCAGTATTTTCTGCTGGGATTAATCTTATCTTTATTGAGATAAGATTAATCCGAATAAGGGGTAATAATATCTCAATAAAGATAAAAATAATCCGAGTAGCAAATGCTGCAAGATTTTTTTTTACAGTGTAGTTACCACGCTTACTAGGCTCCCGAGCATGGTGAGCAAATAGTTACTATGTCGAGAAGGTTTACGAGGTTGGAACGAAATAGTAACTGATAGTTACTATCGTTGGAAGGGTGAAACACGCTCTCTGAGTAGGGCTCGGCCATTGCAACCAACATGCGGGTTGTTGGGTGAAGCCTCACGGACACTTGCGGTTCTGCTGGCTCCCGATGCCTCGCAGAACTGGTATATTCACGGGAGATTTCTTTGGCCCCTCTGTAGTTACCCATAAAGGCCCAACAGTATCCCACCGTGCAGCACTTCTGAACGGGTAGCTACGGTAACTACCTCGGGGTAGTTATAGACTGAGTTTAAAATTCTCAGCAAGTTACAAAACAATCATCAGGAAAACTACAAGAATTGGGAATCCTTGGTCACACTTGGCTCATTTTCTGGCTTTTTGGGTTGCAAAGGTAGAAAAAAAGAAAAAGAACAAGGTGCAGCTGATTCTGAATGTTTTTTAAGTTCAGGAGATAAATTAGAGCAAAATAGCGTGTATAATTGTGTTAAAGGAACCCTAATTGACCCCTAATTGCAGTCTGCTCATTATCCCCAAAGTGCCATAAAGCCCATCAAATCTCACGTCCCCTAGGGATTTTCAGTTGTCTGTGGAATTGGCGGCTTTTTGAGCCCAGTGTGGCAAAGCTCTTATGAGAAGGACATTTACGTTCTAGGACAATTCCGTTTCCGATCGGAAACAACTGAAAACGATCGAAAACAACTGAAAACGATCGTAAACAGTTATTTCTAATCGTTTACGATTGGGATTTCAGATTCGCCGTTTCAGTTAAACTATTTTGATCGTTTACAACTAAAAAAAAAAATCAACTGCCCTATTACCGTTCTTAAAACTCAGGTCTGTATTTCACGGCTTGAAAACAAAACCAACTGTTTCCGATCGGAAAAATTGAAAATGATTGGAAACAATTGAAAACGATTGGAAACAATTGAAAACGATCGTGTTGAATCGGTACGAAAAAAACGATCGGGAAATTACGATGGGAAACAACTTTTTCCAATCGTTAACAATTGTTTACATTTGTGAACAATTGTTTCCAGTTGTTAACGATCGTAAACAATTGTTAACAGTTGTTTACTACTTAATTATTTCCATACGGGAGCTAAACTATGTTGATCGTTTTCAACTAAAAAAAAAATTCAACTCCTAAAAATCAACGGTTGTTTCCAATCGTTTGCGATTGGGATTCAGATTCGCCGTTTCAGTTAAATTATTTTGATCGTTTGCAACTAAAAACATTCACCTGTATATTAAAAAAAACGATCGTAAACAGTTATTTCTAATCGTTTACGATTGGGATTTCAGATTCGCCCTTTCAGTTAAACTATTTTGATGTTTACAACTAAAAACAAAAATCAACTGCCCTATTACCGTTGTTAAAACTCAGGTCTGTATTTCACGGCTTGAAAACAAAACCAACTGTTTCCGATCGAAGAAATTGAAAACGATTGGAAACAACTGAAAACGATTGGAAACAGTTGAAAACGATCGTTTTGAATCGGTACGGAAAAACGATCGGGAAACAGCATTGTAAACATTGTTTGAATATAACATTCACCTGCCCTACTACCGCTGTTAAAAATCAGGTCTTGTTTCAGGACTTCGAACCGAAACAACTGTTTCCGATCGAAAACAACTAATTCCGATCGAAAACAAATGAAAACTATCGTAAACATTGTTAAATAACGCTTGAAAAAAAAGATCGTAAACAGTTCTAAAAAAAAAACGATCGTAAACAGTTATTTCTAATCCTTTACGATTGGGATTTCAGATTCACCGTTTCAGTTAAACTATTTTGATGTTTACAGCTAAAAACAAAAATCAACTGCCCTATTACCGTTGTTAAAACTCAGGTCTGTATTTCACGGCTTGAAAACAAAGCAACTGTTTCCGATCGAAAAAATTGAAAACGATTGGAAACAATTGAAAACGATTGGAAACAGTTGGAAACGATCGTTTTGAATCGGTACGAAAAAACGATCGGGAAACATCGTTGTGAACATTGTTTGAATATAACATTCACCTGCCCTACTACCGCTGTTAAAAATCAGGTCTTGTTTCAGGACTTCGAACCGAAACAACTGTTTCCTATCGAAAACAACTAATTCCGATCGAAAACAACTGAAAACTATCGTAAACATTATTAAATAACGCTTGAAAAAAAAGATCGTAAACAGTTCTAAAAAAAAAAGATCGTAAGCAGCTCTAAAATTACGATTGGAAACAGTTGTTTCCAATCGTTTACGGTTGGGATTTCAGATTCACAGTTTCACTTGAACTACTTTCATTCTGTAAAACTAAAAAAAAAAGAAATTCCTTATTACCGTTGTTAAAAATCAGGTCTGTATTTCATGATTTGAAAACAAAACCAAGTGTTTCCGATCGAAACAACTGAAAACGATTGGAAACAATTGAAAACGATCGTTTTGAATCGGTACGAATAAAAACGATCGTAAAATTACGATCGGAAACAACTGTTTCCAATCGTTTACGATTGGGATTTCAGATTCACAGTTTCACTTAAACTATTTTCATTGTGTAAAACTAAAAAAAAATAAACTTCCATATTACCGTTGTTAAAAATCAGGTCTGTATTTCATGATTTGAAAACAAAACCAAGTGTTTCCGATCGAAACAACTTAAAACGATTTTAAACGATTGAAAACGACCGTTTTGAATCGGTACGAAAAAAACGATCGGAAAATTACGATCGGAAACAACTGTTTCCAATCGTTTACGATTGGGATTTCAGATTGACAGTTTCACTTGAACTATTTTCATTGTGTAAAAGTAAAAAAAATAAACATCTCTAATACCGATGTTAAAAGTCAGGTCTGTATTTCATGATTTGAAAACAAAACCAAGTGTTTCCGATGGAAAAAATTTGAAAACGATTGGAAACAATTGAAAAAAATCGTTTTGAATCGGTACGAAAAACACGATCGTAAAATTACGATGGGAAACAACTGTTTCCAATCGTTAACAATTGCTTACAGTTGTTAACGATCGTAAACAATTGTTAACAGTTGTTTACGACTTAATTATTTCCATACGGGGTTCATCGTTTGGAGGAAGAAACAATTGTAACCATTTCAGACTTAGGTACTAGATCAAGCCCATTTTCTGAAGAAATGAATATCGGGAGAGAGATCCAGCCTTGAAACCTGCAAACCGTATCTGACAAACATGGTAACTGATCTTACAAGTGTCAGATCAGCTTTCAGCTCTTGTTCTATTTTCCAGTAGAATATCATGCCAGGGTCGAATCCGACCAATCACATTACAAAGATGCGTAGTTACCACGCTTACTACGCTCCCGAGCATGGTAAGCAAATAGTTACTATTTCGAGGAGGTTGGAACGGTCAGCGTAGTAACTTTTTATGAGGCTGGAACGGAAATAGTAACTAATAGTCACTGTTGTTAGAAGGGTGGAACACGCGCTCTGAGTCGGGCTCGGCCATTGCAACCAACATGCGGGTTGTTGGGTGAAGCCTCACGGACACTTGCGGTTCTGCTGGCTCCCGATGCCTCGCAGAACTGGTATATTCAAGGGGGATTTCCTCGGCCCCCCTGTAGTTACCCATAAAGGCCCAACAGTACCCCACCCTGCAGCACTTCTGAACGGGTAGCTACGGTAACTACCTCGGGGTAGTTATAGACTGAGTTTAAAATTCTCAGCAAGTTACAAAACAATCATCAGGAAAACTACAAGAATTGGGAATCTTAGAGCTTGGTCACACTTGGCTCATTTTCTGGCTTTTTGGGTTGCAAAGGTAGAAAAGAACAAGGTGCAGCAAATTCTGAATGTTGTCGTTGTAAGTTCAGGAGATAAATTAGAGCAAAATAGCGTGTATAATTATGCTAAAGGAACCCGAATTGACCCCTAATTGCAGTCTGCTCATTATCCCCAAAGTGCCACAAAGCCCATCAAATCTCACGTCCCCTAGGGATTTTCAGTTGTCTGTCGAATTGGCGGCTTTTTGAGCCCAGTGTGGCCAAGCTCTTATGAGAAGGGCATTTACGTTCAAGGACAATTCCCTGTATACTATTTTATCTAAGGCCCTAGCTCGCCCTCTAATTGAATACGGCCACGCAACAACAAGTCCCTTCTATAACAAATTCGCCACTGAGCAAGTTCAAAGAAGAGCAACAAAAACAAATCCCGCCATCTGCCTTACGAAAACCGGCTTGAATAGTTACGATTACCTAGTTTAGCTTACAGATTTCTCCGAGGTGATCTAATCAAAACTTTCAAGATATGTCATAATTACTATGACAACATAAGACCTGATGAGTTCCTCATCTTCAACCACAACGGCCTCAGAGGACAGAGCTGGAAACTGCGCTGTGACAAATTTCGAATAGACATTGGAAAGTATAGCTTCAGAAACCGGTAGTTGAATACTTATTTATTTATTTAAATTAGGGTACGACCAACTAGGGTCGAACAAATGACAAAATAAATAACTAACACTGGCATAAATAGAAACTACAAATAAAATAAACAAAATTTCAGCATATCGATCTGGAGAGAACCCACAATAAAGTAGGGTACCCCACGACAGCCAAATTGGCAAACTCAGCCGCATATGGGAACTCGCCATCACCAGAAGGAGAGGATTCGCAGTGCGCAGAACTCGTGTCTGAAGTGATAGGGCAGATGCCCGCTTCACTTCACCAAATGATGAAAGACCTTCACCAACAAACATACCTGAAGCACTACAGTTCCAAGAGAACCCATGCAACTACCTTAGAGAATTGTTGTATAGGACCCGGAAAGCACTCTCACGCTTCGTGAGATACTAGAATCATCTCCCTTAAAGTGTTGTAAATACAATATGCCTGGCCTGGCCGACATTCAGTTTAGTATACATAGCGTAGTGAGAAATTTATAGAGGCGAAAGCCTTTTTGTTGCTATTATATTATTATTATTAGTTCCGTAATCCCTTCTTCTAAGCAAACAAACCTGTAATAAATAACTGAAGCTTCTACCGACTATAAATATCTTATTAAAATAAATTAGCTTCAAATACCACTGTAATGAAAAAACTGGTTCTGAGATTTAATTTTTGACACGGACGCTGTTTTTTCTGCACGATTGAGGCGATGACAGGAAAGGTTTTTTCTGCATTTTGATCAACTTCGGTTTTGTGATGAAGAATCGTAGCTGACGTATCCGTTGTAAACATTGTTTGAATAAATATTTCAAAGTCAGCTTGGGCTCAAAGAATATTTGCCTCGAGATCGATACAAAAAAAAACTTATTTCTCACCCCATCTACAACGAGTTTCTCCGTCCTCCATACAGAAATGTAAGGGTTAAAAATGTAAAGGTTAAAAAATGTAAAGGTTAAAAATGTAAAGGTTAGAGCGAGCAGTCGCTACGAAGATCCCTAAGTTCCAACTAGTAGCGGCCAAACGCAGCCGTTACCAAAGTAGTTTTATACCAAAGATCGTTGAAATTTTAGACTGGTCAGACTCAGTGGCGAAACCAAGGGGGGCATGAGGGCGAAACCCCTTTCCTCAAGCTGGAAAATGAACTTGACAAGAAATATAGCTCTAATAAAATGTAGCTGACGTTTCCGTTTGGCATTTTCAAACATTGTGTATATGTACGTACAAACTATTGTATAGATGTTCCTTCAGCCCAAGTTGACTACAATCAAATTTGACGGTGCAAAACGGATAAGTCAGCTACATTTTATTAGAGCTTATACCCTACATTAAAAATAAATTATGAATAGATCTAATAAAAAAGGACGAAGAAATCTTATTCTTCAGAATTATATACACAGAATTATATATTCTGTCAATACTCCATACTCCATCAGTGTCATTCTAAATTACTGAATAAATACATTTATGGAAAATAGTTTGAGTGTTTTGTGATTATTTTTATGTTGCTTTTGCCCGGGCCACAATTAGTCACATCTGTACGTAAATTGATTATTCCCCACTTTTTACGCTTCGTCCTGGTCAGGCTTGGAACAGAGAATTCAAGAAATATTAAAGGACACCTGAACAATGAAACCATACTTGAACACACCATGGAGAATGCATTTACAGATATGGCCACGGAGAGCATTCTTCTCCTGACCGTGACGTTTTCAAAATAGGGATGTTCGTTTCTGGAGGTTTGCACATGCAGACTCCAAGACAAAAAGCGCAATTCAATCAAATGTTGTACAGCGCTGGCCGGATCGTATTGGAATTTCTTCTAGATATACGTTTCGGCTTAACTGGTTAAAAAATATTCCAGAAGAAGAGTTGATTGCAGACATTTGTTCATTTCTAATATATTGTTCGGTACTGAAATAAGGACAGATGCAAAATGGAGCAAAAATCATAGCTTGGAAACACTATTTCGTATTTGGATTGGGTTTTCTGCAGGCAATGTTGACGGAAGTCATACAGATAGGGATGATACTTGGTACTGTTCATTCAAGTGTCCTTTAACACCATCATCACTCACGGGGAAAAAAAAAGTAGGTTTATGATTTGTCCAAAGATAAGTTTCAAAATGGCGGAGATGGATTTTTCCAGCTCGGCTATTTAACGTTTTCGGCGTCTTTTCTTCCCTCTTTCGACCGTAAAACAGTCTTTTACCGGCGTTATTACCAGTTGCGACTATATATATATATATTTTATTTGTAACCCGCCAAATACACAAGGTGGTAGCGGAGGACAGAGAACAACAAAAAACAACACAAGATAAATAACAGTATAAACACACAAAATTTAGAAATAATTTCTGACTGGGCCTGAAAAATTCATGAAAAACATCATGTACTCGACGACTAGGATGACGAGATGTACATAGTAATGACGATGACGTTTTCTAGTGAACGTATGACATCTTGGACGCCGAGCTTCTGAACTAATTTGTGGTTGCGCCAGGAACGAGTGTGTGTCATTTCTTATGACAAACATAAAGTACCCTTCTCCCTTCTTCTAAGCACGCACACAATTTATACCTTGGAGAAACGGAGACTGAGCCTATGCCTCGAGATCGGTAAAAAACTTCTTTCGCACCCGATCTACAATGAGTTTCTCGCTCCCCCATACAACAATGTAAGGGAAAAGCAAGAGCGAGCAGTCTCTACGAAGGTCCCAATATTCCAACCAGTAGCGGCCAAACACAGCCGTTACCAAAATAGTTGTATGCCAAAGATTGTTGAAATTTTCAATAGCCTTTGACCATTTGTACGTACTTTTATATGTTATACTGATACATTTGTGCATGACAGTATGCTACTCGCCAATTTCGGTTTTGTAACCGTAAAAGTGTGAGCGAATAAATCACTATTCTATTCTGTTCTATTAGATTGCCTTTGGGCAGTGCGTTCATTCATTGTGTGTTTTAGCGCTGATCCTACATGTAGAGAAGATTGCCGTAAGTCGCTAGCGTGCGGCCACCCTTGTCCGAACTCTTGCGGTGAGCCATGCATTAGTCAAGGACAGTGCGACCCCTGCATTGAGAATGAGAAAGCCAGGACAGAAAGCGATGAAGGTATTTATTTAATACTCTAAGTCCAAAACACGCCAGTGATCCTCGGGAAGAAGGAGTAAATGTGTCCGTAACGACTCAAACTCAACGACTCAAATCCTGTGTCAAACAATAGTTGCGTTTTTGATTGAAGTTTTGTTTGCCGTTCGCTTAGCCGGTTGCTTAATTTCCCTTTCCGAACGCCGTTGAAGTTCACCGTTTGCTTAATTAGTGTTTTTACGACTCCGGCGATCATGCCTGAGCGACGTTTCTTCGACGGGCTCACGAAGTTCGATGGTCAATGTTTGAAGGACAAAGAAACTGTGAGGGGCGACAAAAACGGTGTTTAAACAAAGACCTTTAAGGTTGAAGGTAACTTCAAACTTCGATTAAAACGCAACTAATCACGGCGAGGTTTGGGAACAGCTGTGACACCGCGTCTTGCTTTCTTCCGCAGGTACCCGGAGATTCTGCATCGGCAGGGAGAGATAGTCATCAAGAGGATTATAACCCACACAATACGTCCTTCATAAAATCCGATGACGAATTGCCGCCAGACGCGCTAGAGGAACAATAACAATCACACGTGAGATGGGGGGATAAGTTATCTGACGGGTGAATAAGCGATTAGGCTTTCGCTTCATATCGAGTCGCGCATTAGCCCCGTTTAAACGTCAGCCAGCACTCGGCACTGAAGTCGGAAGCCAGAAATGACAAACTTGATGACGCTTGACAGAACAGAGTTGGGTAAAGCAAAAAGAGGGGAAGAGGCATTTTAAACAGTTTTAAACATGGTTCGGCCTAAGAGGAATTGAAAATAGCAAAACAAACCTGGATAAACGTAAGCAAAGAAGTAATGTGTCCTTGTTTTCTTTACGATAGCGGACCTAGCGGCCAAAAAAAAAAAATCCGAGAGGAATTTTATTATGGGCGTATACAAAAGCGTAATCAGCGGAGTAACAACAGAAGCGAAGAAACAACATAAAGTTAAGAGAAGAGAACAAAAAGAGAACCGAAAATGCGGGTCCTAACAACGCTGTAAAAAGCTTCTCCGAGTAAGGATTAATGTTAACTGCAGTATTTGCACTGGGATTAATCTTATCTGTAGGATACTGAGATAAGATTAATCCGAATTAGAGATAATCTTATCTCGGTAGAGACAAGATTAATCCCAGTAGCAAATACTGCAAGTTTTTTTTTTTTACAGATAGTAATCATGTTCAGAATGCGGTCTGTTAGTTTTAGAGGTTTCAGTGTAACATTGGGAGGATTGTAACTACTGCGATAATATTAATAGTTCATTTATTATGCCCATCCGCTTATGAAGAGAAAAAAAGCCGGATAACAAATATTTGATAAAAAGATAGCCTACTAACGAAACGAATTAAATTTTTTTTTAGCCAACCTGTTCAGATTTGGCAGCCAAATGGCAACGAAATGGAAAGTGTGATGATATTAAAAGCGGATGAAAGTTAGAGAGAGAGAGAGATCGGTATATTTCGAAACTATCGTAGCTCTTGAAGAGAGCCTTTCGAGTCTCGGTCTCCCTTCCCATGAGCAACGTAGGCATCATTTTAACAACAAATTTTGGCCTCAAATGTCTAAATTCTGAACTTCACAGATCAAATATTGACTGAGTATGTTGAACAAAATAAAAACAGGCCCAACACGCTTACTCAAACCCACTCAAAAAAAGCTGAATTAACAAATTATCCAGCGGATGCAACCGAAAGGTATGTTAACTCGTTTGTGCCGTACTTTGTTCGTTCGTTTAATAGTTCTTAGTCGTGTTTATCTGGTATTATTTGTCATTTGTCATTGGCCATTTTAAATTAGTGAAAGTTTTACGTTGACTTACCTTTGCTAGCTATCTTTGCTATTCTGGTCAGTAAACGATATATATACCTATAACTGAATTCGGTTTCTTTATAAATAATAAATAACAAACACACACTACGATTCAGCATTGAAAACTGCAGTAAAAAAGGGCACAAACGAGTTTCCGGAACGATTTTTCCGGACCTTAGGGGGCTGTTGTTTATTTTGCAGCCGTGTTCGATTATTGGGAGGGGCTGTTTCCGGGAACAGTGACCGGTGGTTCGGACTGGCGAGGAAAGATTTGCCAAACTGCGAAATGTGTTCAAGCCGGACTATTTCAATCAATCAATCAAGTTTAATATCCAAATAGCTTCAGTTCAATTTCAGTTCAGTTTAATTTTTTTCTAAACCGAAACAACAGTCAAGCCGATTTGGTGGTTCTCGTCCATATTAACACTAATTATATACAAAAGATAATTCTACACTAGTTTGGATATAACCAAGACTTGTCAAACATAATAAAAAAGCTTAAAGCTTAAAGCTAGAGTTTAAAGCTAGAAGAGGAATAAAATATTTACGAAACACAAAAACACGAAGCAAATTAACTAATACACTTACAAGATATGACCTGAAATAAATGATGGGATGAAACTACGGAAAAATTGGGCAGAAGAATTAGCAGGATATGGAGAAAAAGTCTTCTTGGTAAAGTCGATTTCCTCCCACCCGTTACCCTGTTTTCCAGTTGATAGTAACAGCTGCGGTTGAAAGTATTGTTCTCTGAGTTCTAGCTAACAGAGGTTCAAAATCTTAGCCCAGAACATTCTGTTTCGATAATTTGTTTGGGGAATGGGCTTTTTAGAAAGGAGGGATTGTACCAGTGGTCAGAGGCGTTACTAGCCGATATGTTGGGGGGGGGGGGGGGGGCATGGTATTTACCGACTGGCTGGTCATTTTTTACCGACTGTTTTTGTAGAAAAAACGACTTTTTAAGGAAACAAGAGCTGGAAGCTCATATGGCACTTGCAAGGCTTGGTCAGAGGATGAAAGTAGGAATTCGTCACTTCGTGGGTTTGTTGTTACATTTGTAAGCAAAACCCTTGAGATAGGAATGATCATGGGTCCTTAGAAATCACGAGAATGTATTGTTCGAAAAAACTACTTTATTTGTACGTTTGGCCGTAATGATGCGCACTTTAAGGGCGCTAGATATTCATCTGTGATGACTACTCTTGAAGCACAAATGATGATAAGCTCATTGGAATCCTGAAAATGTATGTTTTGCTCGAAATTATTGTTTGTACTTTAAGAAATTCACTTGGAAGCAAAACCCTTGAGGCAAAAATGATCATGGGCCCTTGGGAATCATGAATATATATCGTTTGGTTAAAGTATTTTTTTTTTTACTTTTCGGCTAAGAAACGCACTTTAAGGGTGCTAAAATTAATTTTTGAGCAAAACCTTTGAGTTAAAATGCATACTTTGTTTAAAAGTATTTTTCTACTTTGTGGTTAGGATTAGTACTTTAAGGTTAGGATTAGTACATTAAGGGGTGGTCGGATCTAAGAAGTGACTAATTCAATCGTGTCAAGTTTCCAATGTTCAAGGCAGGTTTCGTCGCCCTAGCGCATTTGGAAGTACCATAACCCCCGGACCCCCACCACCACCAACTCTCCTCACAGTGCCCGAAACCGGTCCGGTCTTGTCACTGACGTATCTAGTTCATGTCCTTGTTCTTTCCACCAAGTTTCATCCCAATCGCTCCAGTCTAAGCGTGTCACAAGATTTCCTGTTCCCCCCCCCCTCCCCCCACATCATCACTTAAAATGGGACATCCGAGACACGAGGTTCTTTTTTCAAGTTTCGTTAAGATCCGACCACGTGTTCAAAAGTTACACATACCTCAAGATTCCAGATTCCCCCTCCCTCCACTCCCCCACGATGGTTAGGTCGGGGAACTGACTATTTCTAAGCCAATGATGTCAAGTCTCTAAGTTCAAGCCAAGTTTCATCGTCCTAGCACATCTGGAAACACCTTAACTCGCGATAACCTGAATTCCAGACTCCCCCCTCCCTCTAACTCCCCCACAGTGTCCAAATCCGATACGGTTCTATCACTGACGTATCTAGTTCTTGTGTTTGTCCTTCCCACCAAGTTTCATCCCAGCCGCTCCACTCTAAGCGGGTCACAAGATTCTCGGTTCCCCCCTCCACCCCCCCCCCCCCACATTCATCGGACCCGGACCTGACTTTAAGTGGGTCATCCGAGACACGAGTTCTTTCCAAATATCAAGTTTCGTTGAGATCCGATCACTCGTTCCAAAGTTATAAATTCCTCAAGATTCCGAATTCCCCCTCCCTCCACTCCCTCCACGATAGTCGTATTGGGAAGTTGACTATTTCCAGGTTGTTCTGGTCGGATCCCTGACTTGCCTGCCTAGTTTAATTGTCCTAGCCCACCTGGAAGAAACTTAACTCCGTATCACCGGCATTCCGGAGCCCCCCTCCAACTCCCCCCAAAGTGCACGAATCCGGCCCGATTATGTGAATGATGTACCTAGGGCTTGTGCTTGTTCCTCCCACCAAGTTTGATCCCGATCGCTCCACTCTAAGCTTGTCACATGATTTCCGGTTCCCCCCTCCAACTCCCCCCCCCCCCCCCCACATTCATCGAATTCGGTCCGGACTTGAAATTGGACATCTGAGACATGAGGTCTTTCCAAATATCAAGTTTCATTAAGATCCGATCACACATTCGAAAGTTCTGCATGTCACTACATTCCGAATTCCGGCTCCCCTCCCTCACCCTACGATGGTCGGAGTGGTGGAAGTGGTGGAGAGTGGGCAGACCCTCGGCTCGGAATTATTTTCCACCTGTTTCCTTTCTGTTTTAGGCTTAGAATTTCGGGGCTTGGGCATCATTAAAAGCTAGATTTTGTTGAGGGGAAGTGGTGTTCTGAACGAAAAAAGTCATAGGCTACTTCAGAAATTTAGCCTGCGGTGCTAATCTCTGATATACAGGCGTTTGAAACTACTACTTTAACGCTTGTTGTTGTCACGAATTTTAGTATTACATATGCGAAGACCTTTCCCCTGGACAAGGAGTACTCTAATCAAAATCTTTAAGAAGGGCGATTCCACTAAGTGTGAAAACTGGCGAGGGATCAGTCTGCTCTCCATTTCTGGCAAGCTCCTGGCCACCATCCTGTTGACCCGCATACAGCCAGCAGTCGACAAATACCTCCGCGGAGAACAGCATGGCTTCCGCCCAAACCGTTCATGTGCGGATCTCATATTCGTGCTAAGAATGTTGCTAGAAGAGTGCAATGAATGGAGGAAAAAGCTCTATCTGGTCTTCATAGACTTCGAAAAAGCCTTTGACTCCATCGACCGTGCTACACTCTGGAGAGTGCTCCGGTACTATGGCATACCGGACAAACTCGTAAGCCTGATAGCAGCATTTTACGAAGACACGGAATGTTGTGTCCGTACCCGCGACGGCAACACCAAATACTTCCGAATTATGACGGGCGTGAAGCAAGGGTGCGTTCTCTCTCCGCTGCTGTTCGTCCTGATCATCGACTACGTTATTTATGTTGTATTTATGGTATTGCGGATGATTACTCGTTACTTATTTAAGTTAAACTGTTTTTTTCATTGTATGTTGTTCCCGAGCATTCGAGATGCCTCTCTGCCGGGAAAGAAGTGTTATTTATTTTATAAATTTTTTACGTAAATATATAAACCTGAACCTGAACCTTCTAAGAAGATGTGAAGGATACGGCATTGACATCGGGGATGGCAGAAAAGTAGGAGACATAGACTTTGCCGATGACATCAGCCTAATGGAGACCTGCAAACAGAAGCTCCAGGACTTCCTCACAAGGACCAGTGAAACAGCTGAACTGTTCGGATTGAAAATAAACATCCCCAAAACGAAGAGTATGGCGAGCAGCGGATCTCCGCTAGATATACGCTGTAGGGACCAGCAAGTCGAACAGGTTGTTGAATTCCGATATCTCGGCAGTACAGTTGAAAATACTGGAGCTTGTACAAGGGAGGTTCAGCTAAGACTTGGCCAGGCCAGCGGTGTCTTCAATCGGCTAAACAAGATATGGAGGAGCAAGAAGTACTCCCTTAGACTCAAGCTGAGACTTTTCAACAGGAACGTCCTCTCCGTCCTTCTGTACGGGTCCGAGACGTGCCACCTCAGCCAACAGCAAGAGAAGCGTCTTCTAGCCTTTGAAAACACATGCCTTAGGCGGATCTTAAACATACACTGGACAGCAAGGGTCACAAACCTGGCGATTCGCCAGATGACAGTGCAACCCCTTATTATTGAAGTCATCAAGATCCGCCGCTGGAGGTATCTGGGCCATACAATCAGGATGGGAAGCACCAGACTCCCCAACGCTATCCTCCAGTGGCATCCAGACGAAGAGGGCGACCGAAGAACACTCTTCGCCGTACCTACCAGTTGGATCTTCACAATATCAACGCGTCTATCCAGCCCGAATGGGAAGATGTATGGGCAGCGGCACTTATGAGAGACGACTGGCGACTCTTCTTGGATGCCCTAAGCGCCTCTGGAGGTGCAGGAGGAACTAAGGTACAAATGAAATCCGGAAAGTCGTAAGGTCGAGTAACCAACCCCCCAGGGACTAATACTCGATCATATAATTGGTTAAGTAGGTCAAGGATTCACGGCAATGGCAGCTATTAGTACTCGATCTAAAAAGGAGGATAGGTCGGTCGAGTATTTGACATCCCATGGGGCTAATCGTACTCTAACTAAGATTACTAATAAGTGGTCAAGTATTCAGGGTGGTGATGGCTAAAATATACTCGACCTATTGAAGAACGGTTGGTAGGTCAAGTCTTTGATGCCCTCAGGGGCGTCACGATGGGGGGGTGGGCGCCCCCCCCCCCCAAATCTTGTCGGCCAGTCGGTAAAAAATAACCGAGTCGGTGCAAAGTGTCGTGATTTTTCGTCTAAACAGGTGATTTTTTGCATGAAAAACAGTGGTTTTTTATGGAACTTGCAGCCTCTGGCTCAAGTGCCATATACCGATCACAATTCCGCCTGTCGGTCTGTCGGTCGGTCTGAGTTTTTTGTCCCACATATCCGAGTTAGGGTACTTCCAGATTTGCTAGGGCAATGAAACTTGGCAGGCATATCAGGGACCCGACCAAACTAACCTGGAAATAATCAGTTTCCCGATCCGACCGTATGGGGGGAAGTGCGGGGCGCTGGAAACTTGAAAATTTAGGGCATTTTGTCACTTTTTTCTGAGTTAGGGTACTTCTAGATGAGCTAGGACAATGAAACTTGGCAGGAATATCAGGGACCCGACCAAACGAACCTGGAAATAATCAGTTTCCCGATCCGACCATATGCGGGGGAGTTGGGGCGCTGGAAACTTGAAAATTTAGGGCATTTTGTCACACTTTTTCGAGTGAGGGTACTTCCAGATGAGCTAGGACAATGAAACTTGGCAGGAATATCAGGGACCCGACCAAACTAACCTGGAAATAATCAGTTTCCCGATCCGAACATATGGGGGGGGAGTGCGGGGCGCTGGAAACTTGAAAATTTAGGGCATTTTGTCACACTTTTTCGAGTTAGGGTACTTGCAGTTGTGCTAGGACCATGAAACTTGGCAGGCATATCAGAGACCCGACCAAACAAACTTAGAAATTAGAAGACCATTTTTGGGGGGGGGGGGGTGGAGGGCAGGGGAATCCGGGAAACTGAGAAGTGTGTAACTTTCGAACGGATGATCGGATTGTAATGAAACTTCATAACTGAAGAGAATATATATCTGTAATGTCCCGTTTAAAGTCTTGACCGGATTCGGTAGCCAGGGGGGGGAGTTGGGGGGGGGAGACCACTTATGGGGGGGGGGGGTCCCGGAATTCCGGTGATGGTGGTTTTGGGGATTTTCACGATGAAACTTGGCAGGCATATCAGGGACCCAATCAAACTGACTTCAAAATAAAAATTTTGTCGATCAGATAATGGTGGGGGGAGTGGAGGGAGGGGAATCCGAAATTTTCAGTCATGCGTAATTTTGGAATGGTTGATCGGATTCGAGTGAAATTTAAGAATTCAACAGACGACATTTCTCCGATGATTTTTTTCATATCCGGACCGGATCCGGCAACTATTGGGGGGGGGCGGAAAATACGTGACCCGTTTAGAATGAAGGGATCGGGATGGAACTTTGTGGGAAGAACCAACAGATGCTCTAGGTAAGTCATTTGCTAAATCGGATTGGCTACGTGCACCGCGGGGGAGCTGGGGGGGTGGGGGGGGGGGGGTGGACCGGAAATCTCGAGAAACGGTTAGAATGATGGTATCGGAGTGAAACTTGCTGGGAAGAACAAACATCTGGTCCATGTAAATCTTTTACATAAATTGACTGGATCCGGACACTTGAGGGGGGGGGAGATGGTTTCCCGGAATTACGTTTTTTGGGGGATTTTCACGACGAAACTTGGAAGGCATGTCAGGGACCCATTCAAACTGACTTGGAATAAAAAAAAAATCCTCGATATGATAATCTTGGGGGGGGGGGGAGTTGAGGGAGGGGAATCCGGAATATTGAGTCATGCGTAACTTTGGAACGGGTGATCGGATTCGAGTGAAATTTAATAATTAAACAGACGACATTTTTCTCTGGTGACCTTTTTCATTTCCGGACCGAATCCGGCAATTATTGGGGGGAGGGCGGAAAATACTTGACCCGCTTAGACTGGTGTGATCTGGATCGAACTTCGTGGGAATGACAAACAGATGCTCTGGATTAATCATTTACAGAACCGGATTGGCTCCGGTTATTGTGGGTGGAGTTGGAGGAGGGGGAGGGGGGTCTGGGATTCCGGTGATCGCGCGTTAAGGTACTTCCAGATGTGCTAGGACGATGAAACTTCGCTGGAATATTGGAGACTCAACAACATTTGCTTAGAAATTGCTACTTCCCAAATCCGATTATTCCTTAAAGTACCAATCTTGACCGCAAAGTAAAAAAAATACTTTTAAGCAATATATGCATTTTCGTAGATGCCCATCAGCCCATTAGCAGTTTTTCCTCAAGGGTTTTGCTTACAAATGAAGTTCCAGCTCCCTTAGAGCGCGCATCTCAACCGCAAAGTCGAAACTTGCTTTTGATCAATCAAATCATCTTGACACATGCAAGTGCCATATGAGCTTACAGCTCTTGTTCTGAAAATCAGCTGATTTTTTGTCAAAACAGTCGGTCTTTCTGAAAATCAGCGGACTTTTTTCAGAACATTAAAGGTATCAGTTCCAGGTTCGGGAACGATAGACACTGCCATAGTCTAAAATCTTCAGCTGTGATCAATACAGGATCGTATTAAACATTCAGAATATTTAAAGATTCAGAAACAATCAAGAAAAGATCTTTAGTTGTTTTTGCACAAATTCATTTTCCAGCTTGAGCGGCCTGAGCCTGAAGAGGACCCTTGCCAAGAAGGGCCGAAATATAGCTCTAATATAATGTAGCTGACTTATCCGTTTTGCACCGTAAAATATGATTCGCAGTCAACTTGGGCTGAAGGAATATCTAATACTGATCAGTTCTTCGTCGAATGTAAAGACGAAAGCTTTCTTATTATTAAGAAGATTGGTGTCACTATTAATATTATTATTCACTTCCCATCCGTCATTGCAGAGCGTGCAGGGTACCATGTACTTTTTGCCGTAGTTGCGTGCAAGGCCGTATCCAGGGGGGGGGGGTTAGGGGGTTGACCCCCCCCCCCCCCCCCCCCCCGAAACAGACAAAAATCATCATTTTACAGGCTTTTCCCTCTGATCTATGTCTTTTTTGTACTTTTTTGTCCGACCCGCAGGCAACCCCCCCCCCCCCCTCGAAATAAATTCCTGGATACGGGCCTGGTTGCGTGTCATCTAGCGAAGACCAGAGAAACTTAGGTAGCGTTCCAGTGAAGTTACTAAAAACTTCCGATGATAAGAGGAGGTGCGAGCACCGTATTGTCGTAGTTATCACGCTCTCTGGAACGAAAATAATAACAATGCGAAAATACGTCATCACTCTCACGGGATTTCCTGCAGAACCGATAGTTATTAGTTGCTTTTTTGATCCGAATTCTCCTTGCGATTCTCCTCCGAATTCTCCTATTTCGCGTTTTTGGACTATTCATATGAAGTGAATTCTCCTTTTCTTGCGTTTTTGTCAGAATCGAGAACGGGGAAAGCCTCGCCATTATGCGGAATCGAGAATTTGCTCCGATGGTGAATTGTCGATTCTCCTCTCTCCGTTCTCCTCCCTGATTGGTCAACATAGTTCGGGTGTTCAATATTTATTCAATATGCAAAAAGAAATAAACGAGACTCTTGATCGAATGGAAGGTGGGTCGGCACCGGGTGCCGACGGTATCCCAACAAAGTTTTATAAACGTTTTGCCCCGCATTTCATAGCGACGTTTGTTTTCCTATTTAATAGTATCCTGGCGACTCGAATTTGGCCAGATGCATGGAAGACTTCTGTTGTTCTACCTCTTTTCAAAAAGGGAGACCCCACATCACATGGTAACTACAGACCGATTTCTCTAATACCATGCGTAAGCAAAATACTAGAAAAAATATTGGATTCGAGGCTAGCAAGATGGTTAAATCAGAATAAAATAATTAGAGAAGAACAGGGGGGGTTCAGAGAAGATTATAGTACGATAGACAGAGTTTTTGTGTTGAAAGCGATGATTGAGAAGTATTCCAAAGGGCAGGGTAAGTTATACGTAGCATTCATAGACTTGGAAAGAGCTTTCGACAGTGTTGATAGGATCCTTCTATTTGCAGAGATGATAAGAGTAGGTCTGCCCAGGATATTTGTAAGTTTATTAGCGGATATGTACAGGGCGACGAAAGGTATTGTTAGGATCGTAGGAAAAGGTACATCATCACCTTTCGAAACTGGGAAAGGAGTAAAACAAGGTAGTTCCCTGTCCCCGAGAATGTTCTGTTTATATATTAATGATATTGTGGATTTTTTTCAAAGGCGTTGGGCTCCAACGGTTAGTCTAGGGAATTTTGCTTTATCAGTGCTGCTTTTTGCTGATGACGCAGCGCTGTTCGCGAAGACACCCCAAGATCTCCAAAACCTCCTAAATATCCTTAAAGAATATCTAGACAAAAAGAAGCTAACCCTGAACGTCAAGAAAACAGAAGTCGTAATTTTTTCTGGAAAGACTAAAAAGCAAGATGAAAATTGCGTCAAATTTTACTTCAGTGGGATAGAGTTGCAGCAGAAAACAAGTTTTAAGTATCTAGGAATGATCCTTCCCAGTAAGGGGGGGTGGAAAGATCATATAAAGGAAATGGTAAATCGAGGGAAAGCAGTGTCATCGGCGATTTTGAGAAATCCCAGTGTTTCAGGAATAAAAGAGCTAAAGATGCAAAAACAAATTTTCACGACTAAAGTCCTTCCTACAATCCATTACGGAGCAGAACTTTGGGGTTTCGAAGCGGCAGCGCAACTAGAATCGATTCAGCTGCAGCACTATAAGAGACTTCTTGGAGTGCACATTACCACTCCTACACAGGCTTTGAAAGGAGACCTTGGAATATTTTCGCTAAGGAAGTACAGGCTAGTCCAGATTATTAGGTTTTGGATCAAGATAGTTCAGTTACCAGATGAAAGGCTGCTGAAAGGTGCGTACTCACTTTTTTTACAAGAAAGGAGAGCAAGATCGTGGTCGACTCAAGTAAAAGCTCTCTTAGACAACGCAGGATTATCTTATGCATGGAATGAGGGCTTAGGCCCGACACAAGATCAGGGAGATATTTTAAGGAAGTATGAAAAGATAATTGAAGACCAAGAAATCCAAGGTTGGCATACTAGACTCCAAACTTCAGAAACTCTTAAGTTGTATGCTGAAATAAAAGATGTTTTTGGTTTTGAATATTACTTTAAGCTAGGACTAGATCATGCTACATTAAAAACTTGGTTCCAGCTCCGATCTAACAGTCTGCCTATCCTCAGTAAAAATAAACTTTTCAATAGGACGAAAGCTGGCACGAGAGAGAATTACCTTTGCCCTCTTTGCAAGTTGCAGGAGGAGGATTTGAACCACTTCCTCTTAGAGTGCCAAGAGCTTTCGCATTTGAGAGTAACATTTGTTGGGGGTGGGCTGGTATCGCTTCCCCGTATCCTGAAATCTACGAACCCCAAATGTATCCTAGATGTTTGTAAATATGTGACTAAAGGATTTAATCTCAGGAAGGAAAATTTAGCTTAGTTTACGTAGCATAGTATCTCTAGAGGTGTAATAGTTTATTTGTGAAGTGTATTAAATCTTGTATGGCCTTTTGGCTCAATAAACAAGCATTATTATATTATTATTATACACGTATACCGGGTTGCATACGAGCTGCAAACTTAGTGTTTTTGTCAAAAGCGAGAATGGAGAAGTCAGAGGAGCAAAAACGGTAATTTGTACGAGAATCGAGAATTCAGAAGCGAGAATTCGGAACGTTGATCAAAAACGCAACTATTATCACTAATGAATGAATGAACTTAATTACCCGTAAAGTGCGAAACACAAAATACGGAGTATTATGAAAGAAGCAAAACGATAAATAACGAAAAAAACAACAACAACAAACAAACTAACAAAACAACAAGAACAAGCTAACCAGCATCAAGAACAAAGAATCTCCGCAGAGGGTCGTAAGCATGAATCAAATTAATGGTCTTTTAGGGATCCTAAAACGTAACTGGAGGGATACCTATGACATCGCAAAAGTTCTCCGACCGTCCGTCTGTCCGTCCGTCTGTCAGCACGATAACTCTCGAAGGGAATGAGATATTTTGATGAAACTTGGTGTGAGGACTCTTCGAGTCAAGGGAAAGGCCGAGTTCGTAGATGGGCTCGATAGCTGCATATTTAGGGGAGGGGGGGGGGTCAAATTAAGGGCGAAATTTTTGTTTTTAAAAGCTAATGAGATAGTTGATTACGGGGTAAGACGACATGCTGAACACGAATATGAAAACCATTTTCTCGCCGGACAAGTAGTTCACCCGGAATCCGGCTAAAACCGGAAAGTTTGTTAAAAGTAAAAGTTTTGTCTGAAGTTGATTAGATATCCGATTTAGGGGTAGGGAGACATGCTGAATTCTAATATGAAAATGATTTTGTCGTCGGACAAGTAGATCGGTCGGAATCCGGCCAAAACCGGAAAGTTTGTCAAAAATAAAAGATTAATCTGAAGTTGATTAGAGGTTCGACTTAAGGATAGTGAAACATGCTGAATCCGAATATGAAAATTATTTTGTCGCCGGACAAGTAGATCGCCCGGAATCCGGCCATAACCGGAAAATCTGTTAAAAGTAAGTTTTATATGAATTTCATTAGGTGTAAAAGTTGAAGTTTTATGTGAAGTTGATTATGGCGATATCGATGGTATGCAGATATGCTGAATCTGTTTTTGAACCTCAATTTTTGCAAGACAAGTAGTTCGACCGGAATCCGGCTGAAACCGGAAATTTGGCAGAAGTATGGCAGGAACTTCCGTCAAAGTAGACATGACGCAGGCTCCCATGCTGAATCCATATTTGAACTTCGTCTTCTCCGATGATTACCATTGGACCGCTACAAGACCCGATTGTCTGGAAATATTAAATTTTTGGGATCCCATCAAAACCTTTGGTCTTGTTACATAGGTCATCACTCGAAGTCTGAATTCGAGAGGGCACGTCTATTAGTCCAAATCGAGCAATGACTTTTCTGTTTCGGTGCCATCTAGGGAGCCGGAGGAGGAATTTACAGTATTTGAAATAAGCCACTCGCAGAGTCTGGCGATCTTTTTTACGAAACAGATGAGCCATGACGACTTAAAACAGAAGCACAGGGGTACAATAAGCGTTGTAAAGCGTACAAAGACCATTGCGGTTATAACGGCTTTTGTTTAGGGATATTTTCCCGTAAGCCACGCGTAGGCTTTTTACGGATACGCCCCTCATAAATTCCTCTCAAATTAGTTCTTTTTTGGCCGCTAGGTACGCTACCGTAAAGAAAACAACAACACGTTACTTCCTGGTGTACGTTTATCCAGTTTTTCTTTGGCTATCTTCAATTCCTCTTAGGCCTAGCCATGTTTAAACTGTACAAGATGCCTCTTCCTCTATTTTTGCTTGAACCAACTCTGTTCTGTCAAGCGTCATCAAGTTTGTCATTTCTGGCTTCCGACTTCAGTGCTGAGTGCTGGCTGACTTTTCCACGGGACTAATACGCGACTCAATATGAAGCGAAAACCTAATCGCTTATTCACCCTTCAGATAACTTATACCAAGATCTCACGTGTGATTGTTATTGTTCCTCTAGCGCGTCTGGCAGCAATTCGTCATCGGATTTTATCAGGGACGTATGCTCGCGACCATCATAAGTAAATTGTAACGATCGCAACAGTAGTGGAACGGAAATAATAAATGGGAGAAGCCAATTTACTTATTACGGCGGGCTCTGGAACGGCAATACTAACAAGAATAGTAACGATCGTAACTAATAATAAGTCGCTGGAACGCTACCTTATAGGCTATAGGTAGAAGGAGATCGGTGAGATATGACATTATGACTATGGAGAGCGTATCACGAAACAGTAATCTTCGCTAATCGCTCACATTCCGCTCTAGATTTTTTCCTGGCCTATTTTCCCGATATTTACTGTCGAGCTAAAGAAGTGGCAACAAGAGTTGCAGTCGTTTTTTTGTCTCAGCGCGTCGTCTAGTACCGTCTCGTGCATGGGTGTGATCACCAGTGAAGTCTGGCAGTAGAAAACATTCAGGTAGGCATTATCTTCTGTTGGGGACAGACAAATCAGATCTTTACGGAATCGATGAGTGCCGAAAATCTGTCAGGAATCAGTTGCCGCACTATCCGAAGTTTCGTAACAGATCAAACAAGGATGCGCAGTTCAACAGACGAACACTTGGGATGTAATTTGTTGTAATTTTTAAAACGTTGTGCATTACAAGCATTGCCAGGAAGAACCGAAAACCATCTGATGACTTTCTCTTTATCGGCATGATATCGGAAAAGTCTGCAGATGCGTTTTCGGCGGTTTCTCGGCTCTGTTTCATACGCATAAAATAAAAGGAATGACGTTTTCTAAATCACAACAGACTGCATGCCAAGAGTTGTGATGTCTGTTGAAGCTGCGCATCCTTATGTTATTTGTTATGAAACTTCTGACAGTGAGAGCGCCCGATCAGGATCGTCTGTCTGAGCTCCAAACCCTTAACGGACCCCTCGCACTACTTACTCTTCAACTTACAGTATTTTAATATATTTGAATATTTTAAAATTAGGCTGTGCTTTCAGCAAATAACCAACGGTTTTGGCTGTTTTAAGCCTTTTCCAAGACCCGTTGACTTAGAGCGAAAACAGGGAAACAATTTACATAACCGTTTTTTCTGATGGAAAAACGTCTGGCAGACAACCGTCGACAGCGTGATACACATCGAAGGTTGCAAAACATGGCAAGTGCGAAAATCAGCGTGGCTTTGTTAGAGGGGTTAGAATGTACCGTACGAAACTGGGGTCTCCGGGTTTATAAATATATGGAGTGATTATGCAAGTAGTTTGCGTTAGTATAATAGGTAAGACAGGTCCTTTCAAGTTTAACTGAAAAGCCAATTTATGTTTCTATCAGTTGACTGACTACACTGCATTATTTGGATTGTGTTAAGGATTTTTCTTATTTTTCACTATTTACTCTAGCATGACGTTCAGAATATCTACGGCCATCCTCACAAAGCAAAACTCTACTTTGACGCAGAAAATTTGAATCTCAATACATACGTGGCTTTTCAGTGGCCAGTGATCAGCTTACGGAAGGTAGCTCGCTGCGTGAACACTTGTTTTTCGTAAATCGTTTCGTTGAGCATACAAAACAGGTACAAGCGCATAAACGTACCACAAATCCGACAAGGAAATTCCACTATATGAAAATCGACAATTCGCGAAGTAACGCATTTTCATCGGGTCTTCAAGCCTCTTTGAGTGAATAAGTGATGGGTAACTAGATTGTCCTATCTCAGCCCTTTTCAGTCAAACTTTAAAATCCGTTTACCTACATTGACTTCAAGTTCAAGTTTTTTGACTTTACACAAAAATACGAGTACGAGTTTACAAAAAATCGTAAACCCAATCTAGTCTTCTGCTTTTGCCTTCACTAAAACCCACCCTCAGTTGTGGCTCACCATCAGGGCGAGACAGGATTTAAGGTATCAGACATTCCTGTCCTCAATAGCAACCCATTTCGACAAAGGCCGAAAACAAAAAAGAAAGAAGACATCCGAAATTTTAGCGAGCATAAACTGTTTACATATTCGTGTCTAAAAATCCAAAATATTGCCATTTCTGATTATTTACAACAGATGATCGCCACTGCTCATGGTGAGATTTTAGGAATCGCGACATTACTAAATCGTTCGAAATGAGTGACAAGCGACGGGCAAGGGGGTTAGAGACTCTGCAATTAACAGCAGAAGGAAGTGAATGTACTCGAGGTTTTATCATGATACTGTAGTGCTTTGGCCGAAGGAAAAGTTACAGGTGTCAATTTGGTTTTAAGTGAAAACAGCGCATTTTTAGACCCTTTTGGGATCCCAAAACGTAAGTGGAGGGATACCTCTGACTTCATAAAAGTTGTCCATCCGTGTGTAAGCACGATAACTCTCGAAGGGAATGGGATAGTTTGATGAAACTTGGTGTAAGAATTCTTTGGGTCAAGGGAAAGATCGTGTTCTTAGATGGGCTCCATAGATATATATTTGGGGGAGGGGAGGGGTTTCAAATTAAGGGGCGAAGTAAAATATTTTTTAAAAGCTAATAAGATAGTCGATTTAGGGGTAAAGAGACATGCTGAATCCGAATATGAAATTTATTTTCTCGCCGGGCAAGTAGTTCACCCGGAATCCGGCAAAAACCGTAGAATTTGCAAAAAGTAAAAGTTGAATCTGAAGTTGATTTAGATGTCCGACTCTAGGATAAGAGGACATGCTGAATCCGAATATGAAAATTATTTTTTGGCTGGACAAGTAGTTCGCCCGGAATCCCGAAGTTTAGCATGAAATTTTATAACCGAATGGTACAGTCGATATAGAATGAGGAGACATGAAATTGCAACTTTCGAACATACTAGAGATATCTTCAAGGTCTGGTTTTACTGGGCCAAAAAGGCAGAATGCATCCCGACTACTGTCTGGAGACCAATTTAATGAACATTTGTCGACCAGTTTTCGGAAAACACCAGTCCCTACCCTACCCCTTTATCGATGCAAGCGAAAGACGACGTGTCATATCGATGACGAGGCAGACACATGGAAGTTTGTCGTGTCGTGTGGGGGGTCGAAGGGGTTGAGACTGGGTTGAGATTATGTTGTTCAAACTTCGTATGAGGATTCACTGGCGAAGTACAGGCCAAGTTGCAGATGGGTCTTTTAGATTCTTAGAGACAGAAGGCGTTTCGAATTAAGGGTAAGAAAAGGTATGTTTTATAGGCTAATGAGATAGTCGTTTCAAAAGAGTAAGAAGGCCCGCTGAATCCATATCTGGACCTAGTTTTCTTGCCGGACAAATGACTTACCACAAATTCGGCCGAAACTGGAAATTTGGTTGAAGCTCAAGTTGTTTCTGTAGTGTCTTTGCAGTCTTTGCGCGCGTGCGAACCACTTAATTCGTAATTTTAAATTTTGTACTGTGTCGGTTAGAATTCTTTTATTTAAGACGTATTGCACACAACTATACTGTCTCCCACTTTTTGATAACTATCTTGAGACGACGATGCGTAAACTAAAAGTTTGTTTTAACAATGCATTCCGTCATCTCCTTTCATATAATCGACGTTACTCTGCTAGTCAAATGTTTTTAGAAAATGAAACTGAATCTTTTGATGTTATGAGGCGGAAAGCGATAGTTAGTTTTGTTGCAAGGGTAGAAGTTTCCGATAATCCACTTTTAAAGGCAATTCGTGAGAATGCCGAATGCCGTTCTGGACATTTTTATCGACTTTTCCGTCGACTGTGCTATTGCCCCGAGCCACCGAATGGTTAAAATGATTGCATATATTTAGTAAGAAAATTCATGTGTTAGTGTAATTTTAGTATGTGATGGGTAATATCACGAATTAAATAAATTGATTGATTGATTGATTGATTGTAGTCGATTAGAGATTCGGTATCGGGGTAAGGAGATATGATGAATTGAATTTTGAACTTTATTTCCATGACAGATAAGCTGGCAAGATTTGCCAAAACCCGGAAATATGGATTGAAAGGTTCTCTCAATGTCACTAGCTCTTTTGCTCTGCATGCAGTTCGCCTTGAATTCTGCTAAAATACGAAGAATTTTGCCAAAGTTAAGGACCTCTCTGATCTGAAGTCGATTAGGATGATGGCCATGGGGCAGGGGGGGGGGGGGGGGGGCAACTCCCCCCCCCCCCCCCCGACCCCGGTGTGCCCCCCCCCCCCCAGCTTGATGTTTGCCCCGCCCCCCCCCCCCCCCCCAGCTGAAATTTAGCGTCTTTGAAACTCTCGTCGAAACTAAGATAGGCCTACAGAACTCAAGCATCCACAGAAACAGATCGGTTTTCTTTGGTATAGCCTACCTTTGTCTTTATGGTAAGATTGGAACACGGAAGCCTTGAAACTTTTATAGCGATATGCATGAGCTATGCAGGGTTAAACACGTCTATGTCAGACGCAGAGGCGTTACTAGCCAATATGTTTGGGGGGGGGGCTAAGGAATTTACCGACCGGCTGGTAATTTTTACCGACTGTTTCTGCAGAAAAAACGACAGTTTTCAATAAAAAAACGACAGTTTCGGAAAAATCGACTGATTTTCAGAAAATAACGACTATTTTGACGAAATTATCTGATTTACAGAAAAATCGACTGTTTTAATGAAAAAATCAACTGTTTTGGCGAAAAACCGTGGCGCTTGGTGCCGACTCGGTTATTTTTTACCGACTGGCCGACAACATTCCCCCCCCCCCCCCCCCCGGTCGTGACGCCCTTGGTCAGACGACCGACTAAGTGATCTTTTGGTCATTCGTACCCAACCTGAAAAAGCGAAGAAGCCTAACGTCAATCGCGCAGTTGGCAGTTTCGTAAATTTGAAGAAGCGTCGTTTCGACTTGGTCGATTAGTAAAATATCTATTTGTTTTTTTGTTTTTATTACGTTTTTCTTCTTGAAATAAAACTGCTCATTTTCACTTGACTTGGGAAAATCGGCTCCAACTTTGCCACTCCCAGGATTTTGACGAAATTACGCCCCTGGTAAACATCCTTGCTGAATCCATATCTGAACTTGGTTTTCTCACCTGATTAGTTGTCGGCCGTAAGTTGCCGAAATTCTGAAACTGTAATATTATTTTTTGTACATATTCAAGCGGTTGGTTATGGATAAATAGCAAAATGTTAAAGGGGTCTGACGAAGACTCAGAAATCTGCAAAATCCGATTGTCTGACCAATAAATATTACATTTCTGGGATCCCATCGAAACCTTTGGTCTTGTTAATCAAATGAGGAACCATTTTTCAGGGCTAATTTTCCTTTGGCCTGATAAAAATTGACAGGTGGGAAACTAGCTGAATCTTCGTGATTAGTTGTCTGATTTGACCACCAGTCTCACGTTTTTAGCGTAAATTAACTAAATAATCGATACAATTATGCATCTCGAGCGATTAATGCTCTGTCATACTCTAGACAAGCTGGTACTTCGAACGTGACATCATTGCGCTGGCACAGCTGGAACTGATCAGTGAGATTTTGTTATGTGGTAATTAAAGCCTAAACTTTGGATTTTTAAGAAAAATGTCAAGGAGTTGGTCTCAGGTGAAGTTCAAGTAAGTATTATCTTTTTCTTTTTTTTCTTTATTTAATGTAAAATAAATTAGAAATTATATAACGACTTTATATTTTTTTTTTATTATTTTTTTTTATTTTTAATTTTAATAGCATTATCTTTTTAATAATTTTTAGCATTATCTTTTTAAGTCAAGATTATTTCAGTTCAGAACATTTAAATTGGATTTTGGGGTTGACGTGAAAGAAATGAAGAGCTGATCGTTTTAATTTAGATAGTTGATTTCCTTTTGCTGCTCCCGTTAAGTAGGACGACAGGGGATCGACTAAAAAGAGGCACGGCATGGCGCAGGAGGCACGAGTAATAAAAATAGACTAGCAAGTAGTACAAGTAGACAAGTGAGAGTTCGTAACTCCAGAGCCTAAAAGAAGGCACGTTGGAGCGTTGTTCCTGCCCCTCAATCTGAAGCCTGAAATGGCCCTTTTAGTTTTCGTGCCTCTTTTTTAGTACTCGTGCCTCCTACATTATATAGTGCCGTGCCGTGCCTCTTTTTAGTCGATCCAGGACGACAGCGACGTGATGTCGTTCTGCTACCAAGGACCCATGATTTTCTGTCATCACTGGGGATTCGTGCTACTGCATTTATTTGACTATAGGCCTACTCTTCATCCACCTTAGCAGGCTTCTCACAGTTTGTGAGGGTGCGATTGAGCAGACAGGATTGTGTATATAAGAGATGTGTGAGCCTTCAGTGCTATTGAATAGTACCCCACTCCTAAATATAGGACAGCGGAGGCCATCTTTGGACTTGACCTGTACTTTGACCAAAATGACCCCCACGAAAAGCTTGTAGAAAATCCCTCACTCCAGGATTGTCGTGCTAACAGACATACAGACCGACGGGCAAAGTTTTATGAATTTTTGTGAAAATTTTTAACCGGGATGGGCTTGAACATTGCAATAGGGGGAAAGAGGAGGTAATGACCGTCAAGTCATGGACCCTTTCTGTATTACTGCTTGTTCTTTTTTCTAATATTTTACAACTGAAAACTTGGAAGCATGGAACACATCCCGGATTCAGTCGTTCGTTTATCACATTTTCATCTGCGTTGACACCCTTGCTAGGACGTGTTAGTAAGCACGTCAGTCCTTTTGTGAATTACTGATGCACGAGATCCTTGCAGATGATTAAAAGATCTTGACCTTCATAATTCAGCTTCTTCTTGTAACATCTGAACCTGCTTTGTATTTGTTTCTAGTCCATTGTTCACCACCAGGCATGTTTTCGTCGAGTCGTGACTGAAAAATTATTTCTTTCTAAGTTGGGATTTTGCCAGTTTGTTCCATTTCGGTCCATATCATAAACTGGAGAAATGAAACGAGCTCAAGAAACCGGTTGATCTGGAACAGGAATGGGAATGACGTCATAACTTCAGTAAATAATACTCGGCTTAGCTGCACTAATGAATGCGTCCGGTTCTTTGAGATAACGCTTGTAACACTTCCTGTTAAACATTGTGTGAGGCTTAATTGAGTAAGAGCTCTTCTTTCCCTTAAGCCGTGTTCTATTTAGCCTACTGAAGTTATGACGTCGCCCTGAATCTTGTTTCTACAAATATTATTTTTGCAATGGTTGCTTTAGAATAGGATTTGTTTGACTAAGAAAGGTATTTGTAAAGTAAAAGCATAGCACACAATAATACAGAATTTATGTTAGTTTATCAATAGGAAACATTGAATCAAATTGTGATATATTTTTGATGGAATGGCACGAATTCTTGATTGATTGCTCATCAGTACTCTTCACCACCATGCGTTTCTTTTACGATTTTCAGTAATAATAATATAATGTGCAAAATAGGCCATTGGCCATAAAGTTCGTCGAAAACATTTTTTTTGGTAAATTTGGTTGGAAAGAAAAAAAAATGGAAAGAAAACAATAAACTACAATCAATAGAACTACCAGTAGGCCAACAGGTAAATACAAAACTTAAGAATACAGATTTTCAGGGGTTTTGAGTAATTTGACTAGACAAACTAATAAATTGAGCCTCGGCTGCAAATTAGGGGCTCGCGAATTCCGTATTTTTCGCAGAGGCTGGAGTTACTGGAGCAAATACTTAGCGTACTTTTAAAACCGATTGTCCAAGGAATTCTTGAAAGCGTTGATGGAGTCAGTCAATACTGCTTCCGACGCGGGCGTTCCGAAAGTCCACCATTCTGTTTTGGAAAGAACATCCTCCAGTTTTTGAATGAAGTCCTTCCTTCATACTCCTGTTTATTAGACCTCAAATAGAAAGATTAGGAATTCGTTCGAAAAACAGTTTTCAATTGTGTTTGGTCTTGTGTTTTGGCATTCTGCCTAAGCTTCGAGCGTATTCCGCAAAAGTGATCGTATTTTTCAGATCTGAGCGTATTTTTTAAAACATATTGTTCCGAGTCTATTTCTTCTGTTTTTCTCGTCAGAAAATTCTCCCTACAGTAAAATATCGTATCGGAAATATGACCGGATATACGCTAAGTGTAAACCCAGCGTAAATCGCTCAGGACTGAAAAAACGTCATTGAGGCGAAGCAAAACTAGTAATAAGGCATGGCCAGAAAAAAATAAACAAAACCCCCGTTTTAGTGTCAACGGCCTTCACGAAACTTCTGTGTAAAACCAGTGAACCAGTATACTCTGTCTAGTACCACACCGGATGTTGCGCCATCAGTGCAGACGCAGAAATTCTTTCTTTTTGAGTATATAATAGTTGCGTTTTTGCAGATACCATGGTATCTGATACCACAGTCTAAAGGCTATTTTGCAGTTATCGTGGTATCTGGCAACTATCGTGCTATCTGATATTCAGATACCAAGGTCCGACCGTGGTAACTGATCGTAGTATCTGAAAAATTAATTTCACTTTCATCAGCTTTTGTCAAATTGGTGGGAAAGAAGTTTGGCACTTAGTGATGTGACTGAATATCAGTTTTTCTTTTGTGATGACTTCGAAAAGCGCAATTTCGGCAATTGTCATTTTTGCAGAGCAACCGTATATCAGATACCACGGTAACTTCAAAAATGACTAATTGCAGATCTAGATACCGTGGTAAAATATACCATGGTATCTGCAAAAACGCAACTAATATCGTGTGTATAGAATACCTGAAACGAGTTCATCTCATTGTTTAGTGCTATTCTTATTTTTTAATTTCTTTTTTTTTTGTTGCAAAATTAGAAGAGCTTGAACGTGAACCTTACTTGATGAGGACAAATGAGAAGGGCCGAAGGATCGCTGGAGCAAACCTTCGCTGACTTTCCGTTTAGCGCCGTCAAATGTGAACGGCAGTCAGCTTGGGCTGAAGGTATACTTATTAAGGTATACACACACACACCTTCTATCTCTAATAATAATAATAATAAATATTCTTTGAGCCCAAGCTGACTTTGAAACATTTATTCAAACAATGTTTACAACGGGTACGTCAGCTACGATTCTTCATCAGCGATTTCGAATCGTAGCTGACGTACCCGTTTTAAACATTGTTTGAATAAAAAAAATAATAATAATAATTTATTTTTAACCCACAAATGCTGATGAAGAATCGTAGCTGACATACCCGTTGTAAACATTGTTTGAATAAAAATAACAATAATAATAATTTATTTTTAACCCACAAATCGTACAGGACGAAAACAGTGGAGTACAAGAGAAAATATGAAGACATAATTAGCGTATTCCTTAGAGCTGCTTAGCTCTCATGAGAAAAGCGAAGCATTTCGCTTATCTTGCAGTTTTATGAGGTGTATGCATCTTTTCTTCGTTACGGTAATTGTTTCATTTATGAACAAATCATCAGCTTCTTTCGCAACTTTTAAGTACCGGTGGAACTTTGAAATCGTTGGGTATTCCGACCAAATACAAAGCAGTATAAAATTTACCAACAATTACTGAGCTATTGTGGGAATTTGTCCGGCGGCATTCACGACAAATTTGATTGTTAAAAACTCATTAGCAGCCCTTAATCGTTATCTTTACCCTCGTCTAATTACCCGCGGCTTAGGGTATAATTAAAAAAATTCCCAACTTTGTTGTGCATTTGTTTTTTTACTGATTTCATTCCGTTTTGATTCCAGTTGTTTAGTAAACTCCATTGGCTCAAGATGGTGAAAAATGGACCGAAGCTCGAAAGGATGACGTCGTATTCGGAACCGGATTCGCCGCCTCCCCCCTATTCCGGTGATGGGCTTCGAGGACCGGTAAGTCAGTGGCGTCGTTTGATTTTATCCTTGAGGGAGTCACATTTTATAGCCCCTGGTGTGGAAAGAGTTAAAGCTTGTTCACACGGAACCGAAATAAGCGCGTAAACATCGGCTGATCTGTTCAGACGACGGATCGACTGTTTGGGGTTGACGGGAAAATTAAAAAGAAAAACCTAATTCCGAATATTCTTTTTGTTTGTAACAAAATATATAAAATAAAAAAAAAAAACATCTTGTGAGTTAGTCAAAGTCAAATCTAGTTGACTTGTAGTCTTTATACGAGGAAAAAGTCACAAACTGAATGTTGATAGATTTAAGGCGATTCACCAGTTTTAAGTTAAAAAGCAAATAAAAATAATTTAAATATTTTTATTTTTGAAGGAGAACCTAAAATATAATTAATAATATAGACATAAATAATATGAGAACAGTATGCAATCATTTACTGATGTTCAGTTACATTTCAGTGAAGGTTAAATGAAAAAGTTATTCAAATTATTAATTTTTTTTTAAGAAACACAACGAAAATAAATGTTAGACATAAACAGAACATACGCTGTTGTAATTAGCAAATTATTCTACCTTTTTTTTGCAATCGTTTAGTAATGAGATGCTTGTAAAACCATGTTATGTTCACATCAGTCTGACAGAATTTGAACTGGATTGACCTAAACCTCACCAAGTTTGAACTAATTCTCCTAATTACGGTCTGTTTACTGTCCCTAGAGTCATCAATGGTCACATTCCAAAGGATTTAGTTTATCCCGATTGGAGACCGCGATGGAAATAAGCGCCTACTCGGAAAATCAGCGGCTGATTTTTGGATTTTTTCAACCGCTATTTACGCGCGTAAATCAGCCGCTGATCGAGAATCGGCCGCTGTTTCAGCCCCGTGTGAACAAACTATTAACGTTTTCTCGTCTATGGCTGTAGAGCTGAACGGATCCCGTCCTCGCGAAAATGAGAAAATCGATCAGGCGTTGAACGGCTGAGGAAGATGGGTTCTGTCCACGCGAAAATGCCCATTCAGCTGGATGGGAGCGTCGAGTGGGAAGGTCCACACAATATCCCCGTTCAGCCAACGCTGCCCTCGGAATTGTGTCGAACGGGAGGCGTCTATCGAGCTGGATAGCCCGTTCACCTGTTCATCCGTACACGCAAAACTGACAAAAAGATCGACGGTATCCACGCGAAAATGTCTGTCGAGCTCGACGGAAGGTTGGCGGGACCAGAGCCATCGACGCGAAAACGTCCCCTTACACTGTCAGAAGTTTCATAACAGATTGCGCATAACACTTTCAAGGATAACACCTTTTCACTTAGAAAAAAAGTGTTATGACCAATTAAGTTTATGCTATTTCGTGCCCAGATCTCCAACAACACCTTCAATAGGTAAAAATACTACATTGTCAGAAGTTACATAACGACAACAGCAGGATGTGCGGTTTCAACAGATAACACTTTGGGATGTTATATGTTATGTGTCTTTCGTTCCCGTTAGTATTTTTACCAATTGAAGGTGTTGTTGGGGATCTAGGCACGAAATAATGTAAACTTAATTGGTCATAACACTTTATTTCTAAGTGAAAAGGTGTTATTCTTGAAAGTGTCATGCGCAATCTGTTCTGAAACTTCTGACAGTGTAGCGACCATCGTCATTTTTTTTTACCAATGTACGTGATTCGACGGTTGCTGCGTGATCATCCAGATTCGAATACGGCCTTTAAAGCACACCTCTTACTAGAAATGAGCTTCTCGCGAAAAAATGGTTAAGAAATATTACTTGTGGAAAATGAGACCCAGTGAAACGCTCGCTTTCTTGTTGGCGCTTGTCGACTCCGTCCAGACTTTCCGCTCTCAAAAGTGGAGGATCGACATAAAATATTTGAGAACTGTACGAGCTTTGCCCTTATCTTTGAAAGAGTTATCGGCGGACCTTGATAAACTTTCGACGGAGTTTGCATTTTGCGGCTGGCAAACTCGGCTCGGCCGAAAAAGCGCTAAAAGTAGTAGGTTAAAATTACAGAAAGACGAAGGGCGCGGATGTCTGAAGCATATAACCCCACAGGGGAGCTGGGAACAGTATAAAAGTAGAATAAGCCGAGGAGTCCTTTTCGAATTGGGAAACGATAAAGCTTAACCGAAAAGGGCCGAGATAGTAAAGTCTAGTTATCCCTGACTTATTCGCTTAAAGGACCTCTATTGCTTTTTATTCTGCCTCTTATAATATACCTAGCTCCCTTGTGGAATGATAAGCTTTTCAGATCCCTATCTTTCTCCATTGTTTCGTTTGGTGCCTACGAATTTTTAGTGCCTTTTCGGCCGTGCCGAGTTTTGTCCGTTACACAACGCAAAGTTTGCTAGAATCTTCAGCGTCCGCTGACAACTCTGTAACACACAAGGATATGAGAATCTTTTATTCAAGCAATGTTTACAACGAATACGTCAGCTACGATTCTTCATCAGCGATATTTCGGCCCTTCTTGGCAAGGGTCCTCGTCAGGCTGTCAATCTCTGGGTCAACGTCGGGGAAGGAAACAAACCTGTAATAAATAACTGAAGCTTCTACCGACTATAACTATCTTATTAAATTAAATTACCTTCAAATACCACTTTAATGAAAAAACTAGTCCTGAGATTTAATTTTTGATACGGACGCTAAGTACCAAAGAGGCTATTCGGTAAGTCCTTCGTAAAATCCGATGACGAATTGCCGCCAGACGCGCTAGAGGAACAATTACAATCACACGTGAGATCGGGGGATAAGTTATCTGACAGGTGAATAAGCAATTAGGCTTTCGCTTCATATCGAGTCGCGCATTAGCCCCGTTGAAAAGTCAGCCAGCACTGAAGTCGGAAGCTAGAAATGACAAACTTGATGACGCTTGACTAAACAGAGTTGGGTAAAGCAAATAGAGGGGAACAGTTCTAAACATGGTTTGGCCTAAGAGGAATTGAAAATAGCAAAACAAACCTGGATAAACGTAACCCAAGAAGTAACGTGCCAGTGTTTTCTTTACGATAGCGCACCTAGCGGCCAAAAAAGAACTAATCTGAGGGGAATTTTATGAGGGGCGTATGCCCTGTGATTGCGGAAAGCATTACGTAGGAAGGACAGAGAGAACTTTCGGAAAACGACTTGCAGAGCATGAGCAAGAAATTGACCACGCCCTCTCCAACGGACACCGTCATAACTATACTTTCAAATCTGCACTTGCAGAACATATTTTCGAAAACCCATCCCATTCAGTATATTTTGAAAAAGCCCAAATTCTTGCAACATGCACCGGACTCCATCAAACCATTCGAGAAGCCGTTGAGATAAAGAAAAACCGATCAGGCATTAACCGAAATACAGGTGAATCCTCCCTACTGGAAACGTGGAACGGGGTTATTAAGGGAAGAAAATTTAAGCCTCAGTCCCTTATTAACAACAAAACCGAAGTCGATCAAAATGCAGAAAAAAAATGTTTCCTGCCGTCGCCCCAATCGTGCAGCGAAAACAGCAGCCGTGTCAAAAATTAAATCTCAGCACTAGTTTTTCCGTGCAGTAATTATTCAAAGAAATAGAAACAGGCGAATACTCCATAATAGAAATGTAGAAGAGGTTATTAGTGAAATAATATTTAAGTTTTCAGCCCCTTATTAATAACAAAACCGAAGTTGATCAAAATGCAGAAAAAAACCCTTTCCTGTCAGCGCCCGAATCGTGCAGCAAAAATAGCGTCCGTGTCAAAAATTAAATCTCAGGGGTAGTTTTTACAGTAAAGTGGTATTTGAAGGTAATTTATTTTAATAAGATATTTATAGTCGGTAGAAGCTTCAGTTATTTATTAGCCTACAGGTTTGTTTCCTTCCCCGACGTTGACCCAGAGGATTGACAGCCTGACGAGGACCCTTGCCAAGAAGGGCCGAAATATCGCTGATGAAGAATCGTAGCTGACGTATCCGTTGTAAACATTCAGAATAATGTAAATTATCTAGTTAAGTCTTTTAAAGAATATGGCCTGATTTTTCGACCTGAAAAATGCCAGTTTATGGTTTTTGGTCCAGAACCCCTTGAAAAAATTTCTCTTTCAGTATCTGTCCGTATATATAATTCAGTCCTAAAACCATGTGAGTCTTTAAGATATCTGGGAATCCCTTATGGCCCGACTTTGTCATTAACGAGGGCTCTAATAGTAAAAGATGTGGAGTCGCGTATTTCTTCTAGTTTCGGGGCGGTGATTTGTCTCAGGGATTTCCTATCTAGACGCAATCTTGCAAAGATTTTTAACACTGTTGCTCTTCCACAGGCTTTGCTTGCATCTTCTTTTTTACCTTTTTTAACGTTGACAAATTTATCTCATATTAAAACTACTTTTTTTAATTTTGGGAAATTTTTATGCCGGTTTTATACCAATCCAGTTCTTTTATGATGGAAAATTATGGTTTAAAAAACCCCACTGATATTCTGAAAAAGAAACGGGAAACATTTTTTTCAAAAATTTATTCCATAAAGCACACTTTGACCGATGCGTTGCGTTGATTGTATTTTGGTTAAAGTTTAGGTAGACTTAATTGAGGATAGCGTAGGCTAATTGTTTTTTTTTTCTTGTTTTTTTTTTTAAATGAAGTAGAGTTTGTATGAATGTATATGGTCTAGTTATTAGTCTGTAGACCAATTGTGTTAATTTTATTATATTTTTTTTACTCGCCAGCTTTGGCGGATACAAATAAATGAATTGAATTGAATTGAATTGAATTGTTTGAATAAATGTTACAAAGTCAGCTTGGGCTCAAAGAATATTTATGAGAATGTTCTGTTTTTGACTAATTTTATTTGCTTAGTTTTCGTACTTTTTATCCACGGCGCGTTCAGTTTTCAAATGTTTTGCTCCCAGCCGCCGCGTCGGAGAGCAGGAAGGCTGATCATTTCTAGTAGGAGTTCTGCTTTAAAGAGGCTTGAAGACCCGATGAAAATGCGTTACTTCAATTCAATTCAGTTCAGTTTTATTTCAACACCAGTTACGGACTAGCCGAATAGCAGGTGGTAAAGTCAACATACATTAAAAACTAACCAAAGTTGTCAACATATACTAGAAAGTGGTCGAATTTCATATAAAATACTGAGAACAAACAATATAAAAAGTAACGATTGGGGAAATAGACAACGAGGGGTAAAATAATAACCTATTAATTTCTTTTCGTTGCTCCGCTATTCGCGAATAATGCGCTGCGTCTATGCGCTTGTACCTGTTTTGTACGCTTGACAAAAACGATTTATGAAAATAAGTGTCACGCAATGAGCTACCGTCCACCAGCTGATCACATGCGACTGAAAAGCCGCATTTGTATGGAGATTTATATTTTCCCGTCATAGTAGAATTTTGCGCTGCGAGGACGGCCGTAGATATTCTGATACATAGTCCTTCAGCCCAAGCTGACTGCGAATCATATTTGACGGTGCAAAACGGACAAGTCAGCTACATTCTGTTAGATCTATATTTCGGCCCTTCTTGTTAAGGGTCCTCTTCAGGCTCAAGCCGCTAAGCTGGAAAATGAACTTGTGGAAAAACAATTAAAGGTTCTTCCTTAAATATCTGTTTTTATGGACTTCTTCTCTGAAAATTGATTGGAGTTAAAGGACAACTGAATGAAGAGTACCAAGTATCATCCCTATCTGTATGACTTCCGTTAATATTGCCTGCAGAAAACCCAATCCAAATACGAAATAGTGTTTCCAAGCTATGATTTTTGCTCCATTTTGCATCTGTCCTTATTTCAGTACAGAACAATTTTAGAAATGAACAAATATCTCCAATCAACCCTTCTTCTGGAATATTTTTTAACCAGTTAAGCCCAAACGTATATCTAGAAGAAATTCCAATACGAGCCCGGCCAGCGCTGTACAAGATCTGAACGAATTGCGCTTTTTATCTTGGAGTCTGCATGTGCAAACCTCCAGAAACAAACATCCCTATTTTGAAAATGTCACGCTCAGGAGAAGAATGCTCTCCGTGTCCATGTCTGTAAATGCATTCTCCATGGTGTGTTCAAGTATGGTTTCATTGTTCAGGTTTCCTTTAAAGCTGGTGCTATGATTTCATTCTGGACATGGCTGCTGTTTTTGGTGTTCGATTGAGTCGTCGAAAGGGTAGAGATTCTTCTGCATTTTGGTTTTGAAGTCACCTGTCTCTTCTTCTTCTTTGGATATCAGTTTTTTACCGTCAAATATGGTTCGCAGTCAGCTTGGGCTGAAGGACTATCTATCACTACAGCACGGAACTTCAAATCGCCCATACATGCCGCCGACAAGTATCCATCTTAGCTGGAAAGAAGAAGAAGAGACAGGTGACTCCAAAACCAAAATGCAGAAGATTCTCTACCCTTTTGACGACCCAATCGAAGATCAGAAACAGCAGCCATGTCCAGAATGAAATGACAGCACCAGCTTTAACTCCAATCACTTTTCAGATAAGAAGTTTATAAAATCAGTTATTTGAGGAAGATATTCTGACCGTCGTACTAGAGCAAATAGTGAAGAAGAAAACCTTAACAGAAATGAAGTAATGCAGTGTATTCAGTTAAATGAAACAAAAGTAAGTTGGCTTTTCAGTTAAACTTTAAAGGACCCTTCTTGCTTTTCATTGATTTCACACCCTCAAGACATACGTGGTCTACTTAGCTATGAAGCCGCATTCTTTAAAAAAAAAATCTTGTGAATCACTTTATTCAAATTTTTTTCGCTTTTCAGTGCTAGCGGAACATTTTCTGGGACACCGGAAACAAACTTTATTTTGTCTTGAAAAGTCACAGGAAAGGCTTTGCCAAACGGGATTTCTCTCAGATGTCTTTGTTTTCGCGCTGCAGTGCATGGCATTTAACCACGGCGCACGTTTTGAACTTTTCGCGAGAGAAACCATTCCTCGCTCCAAGCGATAAAAGAAATTCACAGATCCAGCACAGATGTCGATCTGACCAAAATCCGTAACCTACTGCTGACATTACAGTCAATCGGTATAGAGTGCGCCTTCCAACACATCCCGACCCACAAAGGCACCTGTCAAATGAAGTGGTCGACAACCACTCTGGCAAAGCCCTAGCTAGTAACCGGTTCCCTCAACAACCAGCAACAGCGAGATACACATCCAGAGCGAGAATCTCAACACCCGATCCTCCGACCATACTGCTCACCATTCAAAGATAGACTGAGAACATGCATCTTCAACAGGCTGAAGTCTCAACAGGGGCGTCACGACTGGGGGGGGGGGGGGGAGGGGGGACCCCCCCCCCCAATGCTTTCGGCCAGTCGGTAATAATAACCGAGTCGGCGCGAAGCGCCGCGATTTTTCGTCTAAACAGTTGATTTTTTTTCAGGAAAACAGTCGTTTTTTTTTTTAAATTGGTCGATTTTTGGTCAAAATAGTCGGTTTTTCTGAAAATCAGTCGATTGTTTTTTAAATGTCATTTTTATTGTTGAAAACAGTCGTTATTTCTGCAGAAAAAGTCGGTAAAAATTACCAGCCAGTCGGTAAATGCTTCGCCCCCCCCCCCAAACATTTTGGCTAGTAACGCCTCTGAGTCTCAAACCATCATTCTGAACAAAACCCTATTTGCTTGGGGCACAACCCACTCCCCAAACTGCCGTATTTGACAGGCAGAAGAAGAAACACCCCAGCACTTCTTTTTCGAATGCCGCATCCCCCAACGAAGAAGTCGTCAACTGAAAAGCTTGTGCGACGAGCTAAAACTCCCGAACCAATTTCAAGTCATCACCAGTGCCAAACTGCCTGCCCAACCAGAATTTAAAGTTTTCAAGATTTTGATTGAGATGCTAGTGGAGAACGGAGTCTGCTAAGCAAAACGTCTGACCGAAAGCAACCACCAACGATTGGATCGACTAAAACCAAGAAGGGAAGGGAACGCGAGAAAAGCAGGAAGACATACTAAAACCAGGAAGGGCATACTAAAACGAGGAAGGCTGTCACCAGAATTCAAAACTGGAAAGCCGCGCCGTTCCCTTGCTCTGTTTAGTATTCTTTGAGGGGTCGGAAACTTTTCAAACTCAAAGTTCACCATCCCTTCCTCGTTTTAGTATCCTGACATGGGTAGGCAATAAATTCAGTGAGGGGTCGGCAACTTTTCAAATTCAAAGTTCACCATCCCGTTTTCTTCCTCGTATTAGTACTTTCAAGCTACAAACGAGGAAGGAAATGGTGTACTTGAAATATCTTAGTTGCCGACCCCTCGCTGGACTCGGAGGATTTTAGTCGCCTACGTCAGAACGAGAAATGAAAAGGTGAATTACAGTTTGTATGGTTGCCGACCCCTCACTGAACTTAATGCCTACCCATGTCAGGATACTAAAACGAGGAAGGGATGTGAACTTTGAATTTGAAAAGTTGCTCTCAAAGAATACTAAATACAGGAAAGGAACGGTGCGGTGAATTCTGGCGACAGCCTTCCTCGTTTTAGTATGCCCTTCCTCGTTTTAGTATGCCCTTCCGGGTTTTAGTATGCCTTCCTGCTTTTCTCGCGTCCCCTTCCCTTCCTGGTTTTAGTCGATCCCACCAACGATCAACCGAGAAGGCAGAAAGAGATCTACACGAAGTGGAACTCAACGCCATTCAATCTTATGATGATGTATAGAGAGATTGCAGCCTACCGAACGAAAACGGATAGGAGAAGAAAAAGAGTAATTTAACATTGTGAGGTATAGGGCTTTCGACTTTGATACAAAATTATACATCAAATATTCTTTGAGCCCAAGCTGACTTTGAAACATTTATTCAAACAATGTTTACAACGGGTACGTCAGCTACGATTCTTCATCAGCGATCAGCGATCCTCGTCAGGCTGTCAATCCTCTGGTTCAACTTCGGGGAAGGAAACAAACGATCCTCTGGTTCAACTTCGGGGAAGGAAACAAACCTGTTTGTTGGTTTGACAGCCTGACGAGGACCCTTGCCAAAAAGGGCCGAAATATCGCTGATGAAGAATCGTAGCTGACGTACCCGTTGTAAACATTGTTTGAATAAATTATTCATCTTTTATTACTATGAAGAGTATGGTGTGCGCGTATTTGACGAAGAGTGGGCAAAACGAATTTTTAATGATGAGTGTTTTGCTGGTACAAAGAAAACGGGGCGATTTTTGAGCCTAGCGATGGGACACAGAAGTAGGTTTTTGGAATAAGTAAAACAAATTAAAAGGAAAAGAGTATTATTATATATTAGTTTTTTGTTTTTTTTAATTTTTGCCATTTTGGCTGCTTATAGCAATGAACTATCTATCTATCGATTTATCTATTATAATCCTGTAAATACCTGAAAATGATTCTCTGTTTTTTTCTTAATTATAGTTTTAATTTCAGTTTTATAGAAAGATTTGATCAGAAATGAGAGTTTGAAGGCGAACTTTCGCTACAAAAACGATCCTGCTTCCTGTCGGTTGTTTTTTTATTGGCACGTCATAATCGACCAATAGGATTTGAATCTCCGTTTTTGTGTTCAAACTTTGAAGCCTTCAAGCTCTTACTTCCATGGAAACTCTTTTGCAAAAATGGAATTATACGATTAAGGAATAGCCCAATTAACTTTTCCAGCAAGTCCCTGGCTCAGAATGATGATCAAAAACCGATAATTTAATTTCAAAGTTGAAAGTCCTGTACCTCCCAATGTAAAGTTTTTGAGTTATGAGTTATTTGTCGGGTAGGGTGCAATCTCTCTATTTTTGCACGAAACCCGACCAGAGTCGACACGCGAAAAACAAAATATTCCCTAATTTCACGAGGCAGGAATTAGTATTTTAGAATGAGTATTCTATAACCATTGCCCCTCCCGGTCTCCCATTCCGTATATATGGCGCCATTTTATAGTCATTTTCATGGATAGTAAAATTATTAATTGATTGAAATTTGTAGGAAGTTTTATATTCATACACTGTCAGAAGTTTCATAACGGATAACACGAGGATGCGCGGTTTCAGATAACACTTCGGATGTTATCTGTTGTGTTCCAAAATGTTATGTATAATATTTTGATTGATTGATTGATTGAATAAGCGTTACCATCAGGAAGAGCCGACGCCAAAAAGCATCTGCTGAGTTTTCCTACATCGTGACGATAAAGAATAACGTCAGTAGATGCTTTTTTGGCTCTTCCTAACAAACCTTGTTATGCATAAAATTTCATGCATAACGTTTTCAAAAACACCAGAGAACATCTGAAGTGTTATCTGTTTCGCATTATCTGTTGAAACCGCGCACCCTCGTGTTATCTGCTATGAAACTTCTGACAGTGTATTCATAGTTAGTTTCATATTTTGACTACGGTCATTCTAAACCCTCATTCGGAAGTATGAGGGTTTTCCCGCAATATCCCGCATTGAAAAAATCTTTCCAAGTCAGGGTCACGGCAGCGAGGCGCAAGACATTGTTTGAGGCGTTTTTCCGCGACAATCCCGGATTATAATCCGCGAAAACAACGAACCGACTATCTCAGATTACAAAACGACAATCCGACGATCTTGCTCCTTGCTCCCCAGATCGACGATCCAGGAACGAATCCGGATTGTCAGAGAGAAGATTTTTCATAATCTGTATTGTCGGGGAAAACGCATTTTGGAGAATCCGGATTGGGAATCGGCAAGCTGGATTGTCACGGAAAAACGCCTTTGTCAGTCGCGAAGTTCTGAACTGCACGAGGGGAAGTGAAAATGCTATGTATAGTATAGAGTAGATGATTGCGAGAATAGAGGGAGTCACTCCACGCGGATTCCGCGTATAGAAACAGCGAGAACACGGGGAATGCTTCCAAAATGGATTTTGTTCGAAATAAAATTATACAGTTGACGAAATTAGTCTGGATCCACTTTTATTTTTGGCTTTGTTTATTCTGATTGTTTTTATTTTATTTTACATTGCATGAACACCAGCAAAAATTGATTCCCCTCCGAATCTGAAAGGGAGTTCTTTTTGATGATGGTGATGATAATCGGAGGATTCCCCGTCCCTGGGGACTCGCGAGAATACGGGGAGTGTGTACCTGGGACAAACAAAAACGCGGGGAATCCTCAAGTGGAGTCCTCGGGGAACGGCGAGAATACACCTCATGTAGAAAATCTACTTCGTTTATTGTCGTGAAGTTTTTGGCGAATTACTGCCGAAAAACTTGACGTGTAGACGAACTGAGGAGTTAGTGCAGTGACGGATTTCGGTAAATCAACTGACCGATCGGGAGCAGTCGGCAAGCTGACCGACGTTGAAACGGTAACTTGCGGGCGGGCGTAAAGAGATGTCATGGTCACACTAGGCAGCTGCCAAAATATAGTAAACTTTCAAATAACGACATCAGCAGATGGTTTTCACGACGCAACTGAGTTGGTCTTTGACCCAGACAAGGCTTGATTTTGGCAAACAACCCTTCATAACCCTTACTGCACTGTCGGAAGTTTCATAAGAGATACCACGAGGATGCTCGGTTTCAACAGATAATGCGTAACAGATAACACTTCGGATGTTATCTGTTGAAAATGTTATGCATAATAAGCGTTACCATTAGGAAGAATCGAAAACCGCCAAAAGTATCTGCTGAGTTTTCCGACATCATGACGATAAGGAATAAAGTCAGTAGATGCTTTTTTGGCTTTTCCTAACAAAACTTGTTATGCATTTCATGCATAACGTTTTCAAACACGACAGAGAACAGTTAACTGTTACGAATTATCTGTTGAAACCGCGCATCCTCGTGTTATCTGTTATGAAACTTCTGACAGTGTGTAATCGTAGCTTACTGAAATAGACGCCGCCGGTTGCGAATCTCGCGGATGCACATAGGTGAGAAATAGGCCGTATGTGACCAGGTCCGATGGAACAGGTGACAAACTTTAGACACCCCTTGCGAATTTCCTATACGTCCTTCATAAAATCCGACGACGAATTGCCGCCAGACGCGCTAGAGGAACAATAACAATCATACGTGAGATCGGGGAATAAGTTATCTGACGGGTGAATAAGCGATTAGGCTTTCGCTTTATATCGAGTCGCGCATTAGCCCCGTTGAAAAGTCAGCCAGCACTCAGCACTGAAGTCGGAAGCCAGAAATGACAAACTGGATGACGCTTGACAAAACAGAGTTGGGTAAAGCAAAAAGAGGGGAAGAGGCATTTTAAACAGTTTTAAACATGGTTAGGCCTAAGAGGAATTGAAAATAGCAAAACAAACCTGGATAAACGTAAGCCAAGAAGTAACGTGTCATTGTTTTCTTTACGATAGCGCACCTAGCGGCCAAAAAAGAACTAATCTGAGAGAAATTTTATGAGGGGCGTATACAGAAATCATGAAGACCGCCATCTGGGGATGCTTTTGTCCCACAGAGTTTTGCAAATCTTTGTTTCTTGCTTTTAGCCTCAGTTTGAGGGGCTTCCCCCAAAGCCAGACGTTGATGATGATGAAGGGGGTGACTGTGGATGGCTCTGCTTCCAGCCTTCTTTTCTTCGGTGTTTACGGAACCCGAAAGTGTACGTTTTCTTTTTTGGACTCATCGGATTGATTCAAGGTAAGCTTAGATGTGGCAAAGAAACGCAGAACTTGAAATTGTTGTTACAGTAGTTGTATTAAGTTTATTAGGAAACGTGACTGCTGTAGATTATTTAAGACGGGCTAATGGACCAGTCGCGGCTAAATAGATTCTGTTTAACTCTATGTAATAGCGCTCCTGAGGCTAAGTAATTCGTTACTTACTAGTAATAAATTATCGATGAATAAATGTTTTAATTCCCGTCAGAACTGATGAAAGAAAAAATACAACAAGAACCATTGCGCAAGAACAAATACAACACCAAAAGGAACTACAAAATCTGTCGATCGGACCGACTAATCTGCAAAGAAAAATGATGAAGGCATAAATAAAAACAAATAAGTAAGAAACTCGAATACCGAAGTCCTTTAAGCATCTTCAGTAGGCTAAAAGTAAAAGAAAAAATAAATGGTCCGGAGATGCACCTTTGAGGATTTGGTTTTAGGCTTTGAGTGCGTTCCTTGAAAACGATAACTAGAAAACCTGAGACAGGTACCTTTTTCGAATAGGGCTGTTACCCACTTGTTACGTCACCCAGCTTGTTCAGTTATCCAGGACTAGTATTTGGTGTAAAAGTTGCTGTTTCGTATTTCTTGAATTCCGCAGTTAAACCCAATCGCCCCACCCAGCCTGCTCAGTTCGCCGTTTTCCAGTTAAGCGTTGAGAATAGACACCTGAAGCTGTTCGCCTAAATGTTACGTTTTCCGTTGTTTTTATTGATTATGACTATTAGCTTTCTATTGTTTTCTTTAATTCAACTTGTTTTCCAGTCATCTAGGCTGAAATGTTGAGTTGTACGCGTCAACTGGGAGTAGCGTTTCCAGTCATACTTAAAGTTTAACTGAAAAGGGCTGGGATAGGACGATCTAGTTAATCATCACTTATTCACTTAAATTGGCTCGAAGACCCGCTGAAAATGCGTTACTTCGTTGTTCTGCTATTCACGAATAATCGATTTTCCAATAGTGGAATTTCCTTGTGACTTGTGGTACCTCTATGCGCTTGTATTTTTGTTGTATTTCTTACCAGAAAGATTTATGAATTTGTTTTTTGTTCAGGCACAAAGCAGTCTTCATCAAGCTCACCGCTGCCCACTGAAAAGCCGCGTTTGTGTTGAGATTAAAATTTCCCGTGTCATAGTAGAATTTACGTTGTGGGGACGGGCGCAGATATTCTGAACGTCACAACTACAAAAATCCTTCAGCAGAATCCAAATTATTCAGTGTATTCAATTAAATGACACAATAATAAGTTGGCTTTTCAGGTAAATTTTAAATCTGCTAGGAGTTTTAAATGGGAAAATGTAAATTGGGTTCCTCGGTTCCTTCTTTCACCATTTGTCTATTTTTGTTACGTTTTTTTTTTTTAGGGACCCTTGTCAATGGTTTTGTTAACCTTGTCGTCACGACAATCGAAAAACGTTACTACCTCCCATCATCTGAGAGCGGATTGGTTATCAGCTGCTACGACATAGCATCCCTGGTTATTTTGTTACCAGTCACCTACTTTGGTGGCCGAGAGGTCGCCTCGAAGCCTAGGTGGCTTGGATGGGGCATGATTGTTCTTGGAATTGGATCTTTCGTTTTTACGATTCCCCATTGGGTCTCTGGAAAATACGAGGTTAGTTCCTTTCTTGTACCTAACTATACCCGCATGGAAATAATTCAAGTCATCGTATTATGGGACTTTTTTCCAATCGTAAACAATTGAAAACAATTGGAAACGATCGTAAACAATTTTTTTTTTTTACGAATGGAAACAGTTGTTTAAGGTTGGAAATAGTTATTTACGATTGTAAACGGTTGTTTCCAATTGTTTCCAATCGTTTGCGATTGTAAACACTTGTTAACGATTGTATTTTTACGATTGAAACCGATTGTTTCCAATCGTAACAAAACAATTGTTTACGATTGTTTCCAATTGTTTTCAATTGTTTCCGATTGGAAAAATGTCCCATAATACAATGACTTGAATTATTTCCACACGGGTAGTTCCTTAACACAATCCAAATATACATGTGTGTACAGGTGGATGTACCAGTCGCTTTAAAGTTCAACTGAAAAGGGCTTAGACGGGACATCTAGTGACGTACCACTCATTCATTCAAAGGGTCTTGAAGACCCGATGAAAATGCGTTACTTCGTTGGTCCGCTCTTCACGAATAATCGGTTATAAAATAGTGGAATCTCCCTGTCGAATTTGTGGTACTTCTATGAGCTTTTACATGTGTTGTATGCTTGCCAAATACAATTTACGAAAACTAAGTGGTCAAGCAGTGAGCTACATTAAGCGAGCTGATCACTAGCCACTGAAAAGCCGCGTTTGTATAAAGATTCAAATTTTCAGCGTCGTAGTAGAATTTTGCGTTATGAGGCCGGCCATAGATATTCGGAACTCTCGGAACTAGAGTAAAATAAAACAATTCCTTAACACAATCCAAATAATGCAGCGTGTTCAGTTAATGATACAAAAATAAGTTCGCTTTTCAGTTAAACTTTAACGAATGTCACCCCAGATGGTATAATCTGCCGCTTTTCCTCGGCCACGGACAGTTAGATAGGTAACGGATGTGTAGTCCAACGGTATCGCCGGACTTGAAGACATGACTGCCCATGAACAAAGTTTTTTGCCCTCTTCTTCCATTCTTTCTTTAACATTCCACGTTATGTACTTAAAGTTTAACATAAAACGTCTGGGATACGACAATCTAGTTACCCATCTCTTATTCACTTATACTGGCTTGAAGACCCGCTGAAAAAGAGTTACTTCGTTGTTCGTTGCCCCGTTATTCACGAATGATCGATTTTCCAATAGTGGAATCCGTGTGATTTGTGGTACCTCTATGCGCTTGTATTTTTGTTGCATGCCTTACGAGAAAAAATTATGATTTTTTGTGTTCAGGCACTAAGCAATCTTCACCAATCTCACCACTGCCCACTGAAAAGCCGCGTTTGTTTTGAGATTAAAATTTATCGCGTCATTCTCATGTCATTTACGTTGTGGAGACGGCTGCAGATATTCTGAATGTCATAACTAGGGTAGAGTGGAAAATAAAAAAAAAAGACTTTGCAGAATCCAAATAATTCATTGTGTTCAGTTATATCAGTTCAGTTAAATAAGTTGACTTTTCAGTTAAACTTTAAGCCTTCTGCCTTACCCTACACAGGCGTCTGATCATCAACTGGTGTGTCCGCGCCCTCCGAGACGCGCCCTAATATTATATGCCGCTTCTGTTGGGTCACGGACAATTAGATAAGTAACGGATATGTAGCCCACGAATACCGTAGCCATTCCCTTACACTATCAACGCAGACACCCTCCTCTCAGCTCCAATCGTCATCTCATATCTAACACAGAACCTTCTTATTACATCTTTCAATTTAACAAACCCTTTTTTTCCATTTCCAAAATACTCTTGTGAACCTCTAATAATCAAGAGCCCTCCTAAAAACTGGACCCCAGCCCCCGTACTGAGCCCCCCCCCCCCTCGCAAACTCGGATTCCAGAATCTGGAAGAGTTTGATAGAAGCAACACGTTCAGGAGACAACATAATATGCAAATTCATAGGGTATTGGAAAGTGAGGTGACTGATGGTGGGATTACACACTGCGTAAAATCCGACCTTATTTTGAAATCCGAGCGTATTTTACGCACGTATTTGAGCTTGCAAAGATTTCTAGCAATACGGACGTATTGTGTTGCAAGAAAGCAACACTTTGGTTTTGTCGTGTTTTTTTTCATTTTTTTATTGTGCTGCGAGAGCAACACTTTGGTTTTGTCCTGTTTTTTTTTTTTTTTTTTTTTTTTTCCTATGACTCCGATGTCATTTTATTCCTAGTAACTGGTAAGGGTCTAACCTGTGCGGTTTTTACGGAAAGTGTGGACCTTAGGCCGGATTGATGAATATGACTTTACATTTTGGAAAGCTCCGTAGAACTCTTGCCTGGGGCCAATAAGGATGGTTTTTGCTTGTCCTCGAGCCAGAGCCTACGGTGTGCGAAGTGAAGTGGAGTTATATAGCCCATGTCAGAGAGGACTATCTGAAGCTGTGTAGCGAACCTTTCGTTTCATCAAACCATGTTTCTGCTTTCGAGTGGAAAGCTCCGTTCTAGCACGCAAGCAGGCAGGCACCAGTTTCAAATTGAAGATGGACTAAAATCTATAAGTGTTAAATATATGCGGCAGTTACCCGGCCCCACAGCCAACATTTCTTCTTTGCGGGATGAATAGAAAAATCTACAGAAACAAAAAAGTGTCATTTTCCCACGGGTCCGAAAGTGCTGCCATCTATTGTTTCTATTCATGTCTGTTCGCGATTTCCGCTGAGTTTATCATTCCATTTCTTACACTTGGGAGTGAGGAAGAAAAGTGAGATCAGATGGGCCTCTTAAACTTTAAAAGTTCTCTCACTGGCTAAAGAAATTAGAGCTTACCCTTTGCTCCTTTCTAAGTGGTGATATTAGAAAGTTGGCCAACGGCAAAAAAGTCAACTTTTGAACTAATATAGATAGAATTTTTTTTCCAATGTCAGTCGATAGATATTGGTGAGCTGATCAAAGTATATGTCATCCGCTTTTTGGTACAAAAATTCCTTCATGAGATATAACAGTTTGAAAGTTTAAGAGGGGTTGACAACTTCAGTAGTAAGGTACACACTGAAACCAAAAATAGGCCGATCCCAATTGTGAGACATGTAGGGGACTTGTAAGAAACAGTCGGCTGTTAGACCATAATCATCTTCAGTGATGAGGGGTTCGCAGCTTTTGCTAGTTGGTGTACCTATTATTTGTTTCTGGTGTATTTGATGGTAAGAACAATTTGGTACACAAGTAACAATCTGCTGTTAGACCATAATCATCTTCGTCGATGAGGGGTTAGCAACTTTGGTAGTTGGTGTACCTATTAATCCTATTATTTCTTTCCGGTGTATTTGGTCGCGAGAACAGTTTGGTACCATGTCTATCAAGGGGAGATGGACTTATAAGTAAGAATCGGTTGCTAGAGGGGGTTATTGAGGGGCTCGAAACTTGTGAAAATTGGTGTACATTTTGTTTGATCTATATAAATCTGAGGGTAAGAAAATTAGTTTCCTTGGTCTATCATTGCAACTTAAAATTAAGCCTTTGAGGGATTGACAACTTTAGTGGTAGGGTGCACACTCAAACAAAGAATAGGCGGAACCCAATTGTTAGACATTTCAGGGACTTGCAAGTAACAATCGGCTGTTAAACCATAATTATCTTCAGCGGTGAGGGGTTTTCGACTTTTCCTAGTTTGTTCACCTATTTTGTTCCCGGTGTTTCGATGATACGAAAAGTTTGGTTCATGTCATCGTTCAAGAATTAGCTGCTATAGCATTGTCATTTTCTTGAGATGCTACAATGTTCTATGGTGATGGTCTACCACTGTCCACTGTAACATACAATTAAGTGTTAACGCAACGGATATAAATGATAATTTAATACAACGATATAGTTTCGAAATAATTATCAGAGTGGCATCTATGGTATTTTGATCCTGAAAAGTCTCGGGCAGATTTATATTACCAACTAGTTTATATAAGATAATGTTCCAAGTATCCAAAAGGTCACGATGTCTGCGATTGAAAAGGATAAAGTTCAATTGGCTGCTAAGTTAATTTACTCCCTACTTCCGATATTCTTTTGTTGTTTTTACTTGTAAGCAAAAATCGACGGTTAGACCATAATCATCTTCGGCGATGAGGAGCTTGTAACTTTTACTAGTTGGTGTACATATTAATCCTTTTATTTGTTTGTGGCGTATTTGAATTGAGAAAAAGTTGGTACTATGTCTATCACGGGGAGATGGACTTGTAACTAGGAATTGTTCATAAGGGGCTAGAAACTAGTGCCAATTGGTGCACATTTTATTTGATCTCTTTAAATCTGAGGGTAAGAAAATTAGTCTCTGTAACTTAGAATTAAGTCTTTGCCAAGCTTTCGTTCATCAAACCATGTTCCTGCTTTCGAGTGGACCGATAGCGAAGAAACAAAATCAAAGTGTTGCTCTCGCAACACTTTTGTCGGCGAAGCCGAACAAAGGTTGCTGCAACACTTTACGTTGTCCAGGCAACGTAGGTCTAGTTTAACTACAAAACGGACCGATTTCTCAAATACGTCCGTACATGCTAGAGATCTTTTCAAGCCCAAATACGGGCGCAAACTACGCTCGGATTTTACGCAGTGTGTAAATGGACCATGACAGTTGTGATTGTGGGAAGCAATTAACACTAGGGACAGAGACATCTACGTAATTTATAAAAAAAAAGTATCATAGGGAAATTGTGTAGATAGATAGATAGATACTTTAATTTAGCCGTTAGGCCATACATAAAAACATAAATTTTTAAACACTTCGAGAGAGCGATTATATAAACTCACATGTAAAACGCTTTAAACTCCCACCACCAATAACTATTTACATCTCTTTAACGCTTCTTTGACAAAACCTGTAACTGCCATTATCGCTGACTTTAGGATACCAGGAAAGAGCAACCCATCTTCACCAAAAAATCTTACTCCCAAATCCGAGAGCCCCTTGCATCTTGACAGGAAGTGGGACAGATTCTCCTCTTCCAAACCACATAACGAGCAAGTATAACATGACTTCGGGTTTCGGGAATTTCTTTCAAATAATTTAACCCTACTCTTAAGAGGGAGACTGTTCGCTCGGATCTGGAACCACAAACGCAGGTTTTCAGCCGGTAAACGTAACTTAAAATAAAATTCAAAACCAACCGACTCTTTAATATTCCTATAATCTTTCAGAGTCTCTGAATTAACAGTCTGTTCATGCCAAAGTTGAATTTCCTGATCCTCCTGAGCTCGCGCAAAACTGCGACAAAGTTTATCTTGAGCAGTTGTAGGACCGAGACCCTCATTCCAAGCATAAGACAGCCCTGCTTTATCAAGTAGGGCTTTCACTTGAAATGGCCATTTTCATGGTTTCCGGAAGAGTTGGCTTTATTGTGCAAAAGACCCAGATATCTGGTAATCTGGAAAGTGAACCCTTTTACTGAGATCAGTTTTAGCGACCTTGCGGAGACATAAAGTCGTGCTACTGCATTCTTAGGGCTGATTGTTTCAGCTTTACTGCCAGAAAACTAAAAATGACATGTTTGAAATATTACTGAGAGTGCACTCTGTTGTAATCTGTTGTAAGTGTTGTAATCTTTGTCTTTTCCCCACATTTTTTCGCTAATTTCTTGGCATCTAATTTGCACTATGAGGGTAGTGATCTGAACTTCCGTCTTCTGTGCATGGCAAGGAAACCATCGTAGTAAAACGGATTTTGTCTGCTCGCATCTCATCTCATTTTTAGGATCCCAAAACGTAAGTGGAGGGATACCTATGACTTCGTAAAAGTTGTCCGTCTGTCCGCCCGTCTGTAAGCACGATAACTCTCGAAGGGAATGAGATATTTTGATGAAACTTCGTGTAAGGATTCTTTAAGTTAAAGCACAACTCTTACTAGAAATGATCTTTTCCCTATAAAATGAATCAGAAAAAACGTTTCTGAAAATACCATAATTTTCCACCTAAAACGAGCGATTCTCTTGTTAGCGCTTGTCGTGTATATCCAGCCTTCCTGCTCTGCCCTGCTTGAAAACTGAACATGCCTTGGTTAGAAAGTGGGAAAACTAAGCAAATAAAGAAGTAATAAGCAGAAAACTATCACATCCTTATGTATGAAAGAGTTCTCAGCGGACGTTGAAGATTCCGGCAAACTTTTCATTCGGTGACGGGAAAACTCGGCAAGGCTGAAAAAGCGCTAAAAATTCGCAGTTACGAAACGAAACAATGGAGAAAGGTGGGGATTTTAGAAGCTTATAATCCCATATGGGAGCTAAGTATGTTATAAAAGGCAGAATAAGCAAGAGGGGTCCTTTAAGGGAAAGGTCGAGTTCGTAGACTATGGCTGCTTTATATTTAGGAGAGGGGGAGGGGTTTCAAGTTAAGGGGCGAAATGAAATATTTTTTAAAAGCTAATGAGATAGTCGATGCTGAAGACATGCTGAATCCGAATACGAAACTTATTATATCACCGGAAAATTTGTAAAAAGCAAAAGTTGAATCTGAAGATGATTAGAGCAATTTAATAAAAATTTGTCGACCAGTTTTTTTTTTAAAACACGTGACCTACTCTACCCCTCTATCCATACAAGCGAAAAGTCTGCGTCAATGACGTAGTGACTCTTTGTTACGGTACGCCCAGCGTAAGAAGCAATTGGGGGTAACGAGGCCCGATGAATCCATATCTGAACTTAGTTTTTTTTGCCGGACAAATGATTCAGCCGAAACTGGAAATTCGATTGAAGCTCAAAGTTGTTTCTGAAGTCAGTTAGAGATTCGGTTTGGGGTAAGGAGACATGCTGGTGTGATGATTCTTGAGTCAATGGAAAGGTCGAGTTCGTAGATGGATTCTGTAGCACGTCATTTATATTTAGTGGCAAAGAAGTGGATTCCGAATTAAGAGTAAAAAATATTTTTAACAAGCTAATAACAGAACAATGCAAAACGGATAAGTCCGACAAATTTTACGCAAGGGTCCTCTTTTGACACAGACTATAGGACAGGTCCGTATCCACGAATTAATTTCGGAGGGGTTCTTCCCTGCATATCGGACCTAATAGCAAACAGCACTAAAAAGATATAGCTAGCAAGTTCAAATCTATAAAAAAACGAATATATTTTTAAGTTTCGGAAGTGGTTTCAACCCCCACTATAAGCCTTGATCTGTTTCTAAATTTTAAAAGTAAAAATAATTAATTGTCTGGATCAAATATTAAATTTTTGGGATCCCATCGGAACCTTTGATCTTTTTGTACTTGGTCTATTCCATGCGATCATGTGATACATGTAATGTTATGTAGTGTTAGTGCGTCCACCGACAAGACAGCTATTAGGGCTCTTGTGTAATACTATAAATGTAGGACTATATTCTCTGTTGTCGCTATAGGAGTGCAGTAAATGAAATGAAATGAAAAGAACCATCAGCTATTGGCATGACATGACAAAGTGGGTTGTACATATTCTGTGGCGTTTTTTCAGCCATCTATGTTTCCAAAAAGACATCGCAGGTTTCAAAATCAAAATAAAATGTACTGAATCAACCCAAGTCCTTGGACTGAAAGTTGTATGTTTGTCATGGGAAAACAAATTCAATACCGCGAAAGCAAAACACGACATTACAATAGAGAATTAGCTTTTTTGTCGGACGGGATTTTGACCAGTCGTCGTTTTAGCATGCCGCGGATTTTTCTTTTCCGTTATTGGCCATCGCGGCAATTACAGTCGCTTTTTTTGTTTTTTCGGTATTGGCCGCAAACCGAAGTGAAAAGCTCTGACATTTTAAGAAAAAGTGGTATATGTTTTCATCCGCGTATCCAGCTGTGGAATATATCTGATTTCTTGTTTCTGAGTATTCATAAGTTCAAAATTCAAGACGCAAGTGTTAGTGTTACCCTTTTGGATGTTTCTTCGTTCCCAACCAGCGCACGACCTTCTCCATTGCTCCCTGTCCGAAAATTGAAAATTAGTGTCTTTTTTATGTGTCTTTTTATGTGTCTTATTTACTTTCTTTCATTTACTCCGCTTTTTCGAAATGGCGGGCTTATAGCCCTAAATTACTTACTTACTTACTTAGTAATCTGATTTCTTGTTTCTGAGTAGGCCTACGCGTAGGCCTATTATGTGTGTGTTCATTTATGACTATACCAAACAATTTTGGCGTGAGCCATGATCAGTTTTTGGCGAATAAAAAGATTTATCTATCTATCACATATCTGACTTCCTGTTTCAGCCAATCAGTGACCAGTTCGGAACCCACTGCAAGGGTCTGTCTGACATGAACGTAACTGATGTTTGTCAAGCACAAGAGGACCTTACGGAAGGTTCATCGTCGTCCGCCGCTGGCTACAAGTGGCCCTTTTTCTTGGCTCAGCTCTTACATGGCTTTGGAGCCGCTCCAATCTTCACTTTAGGAATCACCTATTTGGACGAAAACGTTCGAACTCAGGATCAATCCTTCTATACAGGTAAGCGCCTGAGCCTCTTGTCGTGTGCGAAATACTATATATGAATAAGTCCAAAACACGCCAGTGATCCTCAGGAAGAACGAGAAAACGTCTCACTAACGACTCGAACTCAACAATTCAAATCATGTGTCAACCGACCACGGCGCTTGTTCGGGACAGGCATGTTGCCGCTTCCGGCTGTTCCACTAGGTACACGACGATTTTGCATCGGCAAGGAGAGTTAGTCATCAAGAGTATTATTCGAAAATTAGCAGTTTCATAAGTTGAGTTTTTGCAGATAACATGGTATATGTTACCACGGTAATTGGATCTGTAATTAGTCGTTTTTGCAGTTACCGTGGTATCTGAAACTAGGGTTGCTCTGCAAAAACGACAATTGCCGAAATTGCGCTTATCGAAGTCATCCCTAAAGAAAAACTGATAGCCAGTCACATCACTAAGTGCCAACCATCTTTCCCACCAATTTGACAAAATCCTAGGCTCGACTGTTCGTGATGATGAAAGTGAGATGAGTTTTTTAGATACCACGATCAGTTACCACGGTCAGACGGTGGTATCTGAATATCAGTTACCACGGTGACTGGCCAGATACCACGATAACTGCAAAAACGCCTTTTGACCGTGGTATCAGATACACTGTAAAAAGTCTCTCCTTTATCGAACTTTACTACTTGTGCGTCACAGATTTCGGACATTTTTATTCCTAATTCGGATAATTAAAATTTGAATTCGGAGAGTTATAATGCGATGCAAGATAAAAATGCTAGAATGTAAAATACTGAACTGTACTCCGAATTCGGATTTTAAGTCTCCGAATTAGGAACAAAAATTTCCGAAATCGGTGACCCGCAACTACTAAAAACCGATGAAGGAGAGACTTTTTACAGTGTACCATGTTAACTGCAAAAACGACTTTAGACCGTGGTATCAGATACCATGGTATCTGCAAAAACGCAACTGTAGTTGTGATGTTGTATGTATGCGTGTATTGCCAACGGGAATCCCAAAGAGCCATGGACGTCAGACATGGCGTTCTTTCAATTTTTTTTTTGCGACAGTAGTTTCGTTGCGTTAGTATTTATTTAGAATTGTGTTAATTTTCAGGGATATTCTACGTATTCGTCGCATTTGGTCCTGCTCTCGGTTACCTCATCGGCAGTGAGATGCTTCAGATCTACGTCGACTTTCCCGACCCGTAAGTTGTCCAGTTATCTGCCTTACCTCCTGTAGCTGCGACAGAATCAATTCTCCCTCCCTCGTCCCCTTCCTGTGTAAAGGTGAGGCTTCACCTTCCAGATTTTCTTCCGGATTCCAGACAGACGGATCTGGAAGGTGAAGCCGGGGCAAAAACGTCTGGAAGTCCGGGGTGTTGGACACCCCAGATTCCGGATGTCTGGAAGGTGCCATAGAGGCAACCCGTTCGAGAGACAAACCAAATATGTAGATGAAGGAAGAAAAGGGAAAGGATTGACAGTTGTGGCTTGGATGCAGGACAAATTTGAAATGTAAAGGGTACACCTAAGGAATGTTGAAGAACAGCAGATTTAGCTGTCATCATTTTCATGAAAATCTGGAAAGGTTGGCTTGACTATGCGGAGGCCCCGGACGTCTGGGAATCTGCGGAAGGTGAAGGCTGGCTTTAATACGTTTTCCGTAAGTTGTCTGCTCATCTGCTTTGCCTAGTCTGCGAGCCGTGACTGAGACAAATGACATCCCTTGCCTTTTGAGACGGCATCTCTTCCAGAGGTGCACGAATCCGATTTCGGATTCGAATTCGAAGACGGATTCGAAGACGGCATCTCTTCCAGAGATGCACGAATCCGATTTCGGATTCGAATCCAGGATTCGTGGTTTTGGCCGGATTCGAATCTTCTGCGTATCAGGTCGGGTTCGGACTCGGACTCCGAACCCTCAATTGTGCCAATCCGCTCAAATTTCTAGACTACATCCTTCCTATTACCGTTTTCCCAATTTTTACACAGTGGGCTTAGGCAATCCAACTTTTTGGTCTGCAACACCAACCATCCCTAGCAATCTATCACGTTATCTGATTACCTTAGAAATTAGTGTTTTTTGTCACCTTTTATTTTCAAACTATAACCTATGTACATGATTTGATTTTGTAAGGGCCGGATTCGAATCCGGATTCGAATCCGGATTCGAATCCTCAGCATGAAATGGTGGATTCGGGCTCGTACCTAGCCCTGGATTCGGATTTGGATTCGATTCCTTTCCTGATCGGATTCGCCCATCTCTGCTCTCTTCATGTCCTTGGCACGCTTCGTGAAAGCAGATCCGTTTTTTTTTTGTATTTTGGTGTTCCATCTTCTCTTTCTACTCTGCTATCCTTATGCCTGCATAACTAAGTATTATTCTACCCCCCCCCCCATGTTGTCAGAAAGTTAACAAAGCCTCGAAAACAAGAATGAAGAGAGAATTTGCTATACAAACTCGACAACGAATCCCCTTAAAGGACCAGTCTTACCTATAATACTAACGCAAACGTACAGTACATTCTAACATTCTATGTGTATCACACTGTCGACGGTTGTCTGCAAGAAGTTTTTTCATCAGAAAAACCGGTTACGTGAATTTTTTCCCTGTTTTCGCTGTAAGTCAACGGGTCTCGGAAAAGGCTTAAAACAGCCAAAACCGTGGGTTATTTGTTGAAAGCACAGCCTAGTTATAAAGTATTCAAATATATTAAAATACTGTAAGTTGAAGAGTAAATAGTGCGAGGGCTCCTTTCAGAATGCCTTAAGTTAGAACAGAGTGCTTATAAAATCATGTTTCTTTAGCTTGCCAACTGGCATCACCCCGCAGACATACGTTGGTGCTTGGTGGATCGGATTTCTGGGAACGGGATTAGCTGCTATTATCGTTGGATGGATCGTAACCGGATTTCCAGCTAAGATGCCAGGTAAAACGTCTGACAAATATTCTTTGAGCCCAAGCTGACTTTGAAACATTTATTCAAACAATGTTTACAACGGATACGTCAGCTACGATTCTTCATCAGCGATATTTCGGCCCTTCTTGGCAAGGGTCCTCGTCACGCTGTCAATCCTCTGGGTCAACGTCGGGGAAGGAAACAAACCTGTAAACCTGTAATGTTTGTAAACCTGTACCTGTAAACCTGTAAACCTGTAATGTTTACAGGTTTGTTTCCTTCCCCGACGTTGACCCAGAGGATTGACAGCCTGACGAGGACCCTTGCTAAGAAGGGCCGAAATATCGCTGATGAAGAATCGTAGCTGACGTATCCGTTGTAAACATTGTTTGAATAAAAAAGTCTGACGCGATCCTTGAGCGGGGATTGGTAATGGGGGCCCGTAGGGTTGGTCTTTCCCTCTCTTGGGGAGCCTACCATTTGGTTTGGGGCGGGATTTAGTGGCGTGACCCAGGTAAGACAAGCCAAAATCGACCGAGCTTCAAATGGGTACCTATAAAAATCTTGGTTAGGTGACAGGAAGGGTCTCCGAAAGCACCAAGATGGCTTGCCCCACCGAACATAGCACTTCCTGCTTGAGGGTAGAGAATCTAAGACCGACGCTGCCAGCAAGGCCTGTCAAGGCTGATGTTGATTGAATAGTTGATTGATCTTGATTGATTAGTTGATTGATTAATTGATTGATTTGTTGATTGATTATGAAGGATGATGTTGATGTTGATTACGCTACTTGCCTCACCTCTTTCAAGCGAGCAGCGAAAGGTCATTACAGGAAAATTGGTTAATGTTATCCTCCTTTTGACCCCTCCCCTGTTTTTCTTTTTTATGGCACTTGCAGCTCCGCTCAAGTGCAATTTACCGATAACTTTTCGGTCGGTCTGTCGGTCCACTCTTCTCGAGTTAGGGTACTTCCAGAAGTGCTAGGACGGTGAAACTGGCAGGCATATTAGGGACCCGACCAAACTAACTTGGACATAGTCACTTGCCCGATCCGACCATCGTGGGGGGAGGTGGCGGAATCCGGAAAATAGGGACATGCTTAACTTCCGAACGGGTAATCGGGTCTTAATGAAACTTGATATCTGGACAGACCATGTCCGGACTGGATTCGATGAATCTGAGGAGGGGAGTCGGAGGGGGAAACCAGAAATCGTGTGAAAGTCTCAGAGTGGAGCGATTGGGATGAAACTTGGTGGAAAGAACAAGCACAAGCTCTAGATACATCACTGACAGAACTGGATCGGATTCGGACACTGTGGGGGGAGTTGGAGGGGGGTCCAGAATTCTGGCGATCCGTAGTTAATGCACTTCCAGGTGGGCTGGGACGATAAAACTTGGCAGGCATATCAGGGACCCGACCAGATTAACTTGGAAATAGTCACTTGCCCGATCCAACCATCGGGGGGGGGGGGGAAGGGGGAGACGGCGGAATCCGGAAATTAGTGGCATGCATAACTTTCGAACGGGTTATCGGATCTTAGTGAAACTTGATATCTTGAAAAACCTCATGCCTCAGATTTCCCATTATTCAGGACCGGATCCGATGAACTGGGGGGAGGGGGGAGGAGGGGAGAACCGGAAATCTTGCGACACGCATAGAGTGGAGCGATCAGGATGAAATTTGGTGGGAAGTAGAGGCACAAGTCCTAGTTGCATCAGTGACAGAATCGGACCGGATTTGGGGACCGAGGGGGGGAGGTGTAGGGGGGTGTCCGGAATTTCGGTGATCGTGAGTTAAGGTACCTCCAGATGTGCTAGGACGATTTGCTGGAGCATTAGAAACTTGACATCATTGGGTTAGACACCGGCACTTCTCCGATCCGACCATCCCTTAAAGAACTCATCTTAACCGCAAAGTGCAAAAAATACTTTTAAGCAAAATTTACTTTTTCACGATCGCCATGAGCACATGATCCTTTTTGCCTCAAGGGTTTTGCTTAGAAATTAATTTTTAGCACCCTTAAAGTGCGCATCTTAACCGAAAAGTGAAAAAAAAAACTGATCACTTCCATCCTCTGACTCAGCCTTGCAAGTTTGGCGCATGTTAACCGAAAAATGAAAAAAAAAATTGACCATCACTTCCATATGACCCAGCCTTGCAAGTGCCATATGAGCTTCCAGCTCTTCATTGTTTTCTTTCTCGTTCCTTTTTTCCCTTATTTTCTGTTTTTCATTTAAAGTTGAAACAGTTGGTTTTTTTTTTCGTCTCCTCCCTTTTTCTTTATACAGAGCATTCAGTTAGTTGATTCTATCGTTGTTTAGTTAAGACCGGTTATTTCCCTGCCCTAGCCAAGCACCCCTTTTGTGCTTTCCTGGCAGGAATGTTAATTGTATGTTTTTTTTTGTCTTTACAACTGTAGTATTCGATGATATTCCTACCACCAATCGGGCCTGCTTTTAGCTCTCAGTTGCATGGCGAATTTCTCGTCCCCGCGTATTTCCTTTCAAGCTAAGTGCGTACACAACGCGAAGATTGTTCACTGGGCGATCAAAACAAAGATAAGATGGATTTCATACGGCGGAAAGCCAATTTTTTGGGATCCCCAAAACGTCGGTGACGGGATACCTATGATTTGGTAAATTTAGTTCGTTCAAGTGTTCAACTGTTTCGTTTGTTCAGTTCAACTGAGAGGGAATCCGCCGGGCTGTGCGGAAATCGGTTTCTGTGGGAATCTAGATCAATAGTACGTGCACAGACGGTCGATTTTCGCAGTCGGGTGCGAATTTCCTCCTTCTCTCGGAAATGGCGATGCATGGCATGCAGTTATGCCACTATGCATAGTGAAGTGAATTTCGCACGCGTATTTTCGCAAGCGAGATCTTATCCAACTGTGTGTAGACGTGGCTTAAGTGCCGGATGAAGCCAATCTGCCAACACGGGCCAAGCATGCCACTGTGCATAGTGAAGCGAATTTCGAACGTTTATTTTCGCAAGCGAGATCTTATCCGACTGTGTGTAGACGTGGCTTAAGTGCCGGATGAAGCGAATCTGCCAACACGGGCCAAGCATGCCACTATGCATAGTGAAGCGAATTTCGCACGTTTATTTTCGCAAGCGAGATCTTATCCGACTGTGTGTAGACGTGGCTTAAGTGTCGGATGAAGCGAATCTGCCAACACGGGCCAAGCATGCCACTGTGCATAGTGAAGCGAATTTCGCACGTTTATTTTCGCAAGCGAGATCTTATCCGACTATGTGTAGACGTGGCTTAAGTGTCGGATGAAGCGAATCTGCCAACACGGGCCAAGCATGCCACTGTGCATAGTGAAGCGAATTTCGCACGTTTATTTTCGCAAGCGAGATCTTATCCGACTGTGTGTGTACGTGGCTCATGTGCCAGATGAAGCGAATCTGTCAACACGGACCGGCTTACCAACGAAACGTCCCCGTGACAAAACGTCCCCTGGCGAGACGTCCGCGGCGAAACGTCCCCAAGCATTGATTTTTAAGTTTGCCTCGATCTTCAGGTGCATGATCGAGGTAAAACAACTTCCGAGTGTGCATTATAAATGTGGGAACATTCCTTATAAGCAGGAAAGATCGGACATGGGACCGGCCGCTTCATAAACGTATCTTTTCCAATTAAAGTAAATTGTGTAAAATGGCCTGCACTGGCTAGCGGAAGTCCGCTGTCGCTCAAAGAGAGTCAAACAAGGGGAATGCAAAAACTCTAGTGAGCGGCATCCTTGAAGTTTTTCTGAAAAGCCAACTTAATTTTGTGTCGTTTAATTGAATACAGAATTATTTGGATTCTGCAAAGGTTTTTTTTTTTATTTTCCACTATTCTAGTTATGACGTTCATAATACTACTATGACGCGGAATATTTTAATGTCCACACAAACGCCGGCCATTCAGTAGACAGTGGTGAGATTAGTGAAGATTGCTTAGTGCTTAAACAAAAAAAAAATCATAAATCTTTCTCGTAAGGCATACAAAAACACAAGCGCATCGAGGTACCACAAATCACATGGAAATTCCACTATTTGAAAATCGATTATTCTTGAATAGCGGAACAACGAAGTAACGCATTTTCGGCGGTTCTTCAAGCCAGTTTAAGTGAATAAGTGATGGGTAACTAGATTGTTAGCCCTTTTCGGTTAAACTTTAAAGTCTTTCTCCGTTGCAACAATTTTGCTAATCTGGGCAAGTAAACAAGCTCCGGCCCGTAAGTGCCTTCTAAACCTAAAATTCTGGACCTTAGTGTACGAAGCATCAGCGTCATTGGAGAATCCAGTGCAGATATCCCTATTTTATTTGTGAGCCAAGAATCCCAAAAATGTGCAATAGCTCATTAGTCGACCGAGTCACGTCCCTTCTGAGACCCGACTAAAGAGGCAAGCTAAACAAGTGTTAGTTTACATTATTTTAGTTTACATTAGTTTACATCAACAAAATTCATAGGCGGATTCGGATCATTGGTTACAGCCTGTAGCTCATTTCGTAGCAGTCGCCAAGTCTTTAGTAAACCTTGAACTGCTCGGGATAATATTTATATATCTAGGCCATAGGCGACTTTAATCCTTTATTCCCATGCCCTGGTCTTAGATTAATCCGCTTTGAGATAATGCCGGTCTGATGTAAATCTGTAGCCGGGGACGTTTTGATTGCGGACGTTTTGTCATGGTGACGTTTTCTCATGGGGACGTTTTGTCACGGGGACGTTTTGCCAGGGGACGTTTCGATTGGGAACGTTTTGTCGACAACCCCACGGACCAAAGCGAGAATTTCCTGGCAAATTTTATTGGCATTCAGTTGGCCTAATGTTTCTGCAGTCGAAACCTGTGAAAGCGACGAGTTTTCAGTGGTGTATAATCCGTGTTTTATTTTGTTCGTGTATTCATTTATCCATATTCCAATAGCATGGTATCAGAACTCCATTATCTACTATGACATACTGAATTACATAACCCGTGTATCAACGTTTTACAATCTTTCGGTTGAAGGATAATTTCTTCCGGCTCATGCGCTTGCATGGTAGTAATTGGCAAAGAATTTGGGCTTGATAGACCATTCACGGGACTGATGCGTACAACCGGCCACCGTGGGGAAAAAAAATGCAGCAAAACACAAGTAGATTTACGGTTTTTGCACAAGATCTTTATTCCGGTCGTCAACGACCGGAATTCCTTCGTACTACTGGACACCAAGGAAAAAAATTTTTGCAAGAAATAGCAGTTTCAAAGTTTGTGCAAAGGTTCCGAATTCCCGTCGTCCGCTTGGTACTTTTTCTATATTTAGTTTTGTGTCATATTTCTTTTGGGCTAAGAATCCTCCTCCACTTGATGATGTTGACTCGTTAACGACTTGAACCATGTAGCGTCATCTGCTATAAAAAAATCTCCATTTTTATTTTGTTTTGTTTTAAACTGCTATGTACTTCCTTGTAAAATGTTATACTAAAATGCTCTAATAAAATGCAGCTGACATATCCGTTTTGCACCGTCAGATACATATGTACTTTCATTACGAATAGCCTATTGTTTTTCAACAATCTTTACTATTTTGTAATTAGTGAACTGAAAGACAAAACTGTTCCTCAGCCAGGATTTGAACCCAGGACCCTTTGCTTACAAGGCAGGCGCTCTACCATTTGAGTTACGGAGGGGCTTGTGAACAGAGTTCGCAAACCACTACAATAGTCTGGTAGGAGCCGGCCATTGGAACAGTGATCCCGCCCGAAGGCAAATTCATCTAACTAGTTCAGATCCCCATGTCACGGAAATCAATAGTAGTTACAATCTTTACTAGTTCTCTCTCAGTTACCTTCGGTAACTTTGTTAACTGTTTTCTGAACCCCCAGGTCTAAAAATACTCATAATTATAGGTGCCAAGGCGATCGCCGCTCAGAAAGTGTCCGAAGCCTACCAGAAGAAGTCGAAGAAAAAAGACGATGACGACGACGAAGAGATGGCCCCTGTCAACGCGGGAACACTGACAGACATGGTGAAATCCGCGATGGGAATTTTAACAAATCCGACATTTTTGGCCATCAGTTTGGCAGGGGCGAGCGAGGGATTTTTGGTAGCTGGAATTGGTGGTTTCGCACAAAAGATTTTGGAAAGTCAGTACATGATGCCGGCTGGACAAGCTGCCCTTTTAATCGGTAAGGAAAACCTCGTCATATTAGATTGTGGGAGGCGTTCAGAACCCCGCGAATATAACTTGGGAGGTGGGTGCATGTCGTTGATACAACTTGCGGGAGAAACCCAGCATCTCGTTTTTATTAGTGTGTGTGTGGCGGGGGGGAGGGGGGGGGGATAGTCGAGACAGGATACTGGAAGAAAAGCCAGAAAACCAACTGCCGTGCTAGACGCTCACCGAATTTGTTGCAGTAAAGCGGTTCCGGAACTTAGTGGAGAGATACGTCTTATGGTAAGGTTTACAGAGATGGCGTAGACATTTCGACTGAGGAGTTAAACAAAGGAAGAATAGGCCCTGATGTTATGCCGCTTGCAACCTCCGGCTCAAGTGCCAGGGACGTGTGTCCTTAGCGCGTTTTGGGGTTCCCGGTGAAAAATTTATCTCAAAATAGTAGTATGAAGCTGTACGAAAAAGTAGCGTGCAGTACCAACTTATGCTAGTACATGCTTCTATGTCAAGACTACGGTGTTACTGCATTCTACTGCATGCTACTAGCAAAATTGGATGCTACTATAGCAAGACAGGATGCTACTGGATACTACTGCTTAAGAATGGCCTAATCTGAGGCTCATTAAATGATGGTATTCTTTACGTTTACATATCCAATACATGCAACTTTTTTGCAAGCTACAAATTTTTCATCGGGTTTGCTGGGTATTTCTTTTTGGCATTGTTATAAAATATGTCCCATGGTTTAAATAGTTAAAATTAAAATTAAATTTAGTGCCATATGAGTTCGCAGCCCCTTCCCATTTTGCATTTTGCTATCAACGTAAGCGATCCGCAGTCCTTATAGAACAAGACCAAAGGCTTCGATAGGATACCAAAAATCTAACATATGATTCAAAGAATTGGGTGATGTGTTCGCCATTCAGTTCGTCAGATTACTTGAAGATTTTTACTGTTGAAATAAAGTTCAAAAATGGATTCAGCACGTCTGCTTGCCCCGATAACGAATCTCTAATCGATTTCAGAAACAACTTTGAGCTTCAACCAAATTTCTAGTTTCAGCCGAATTCGTGATGAACCATTTGTCCAGCAAGAAAACTAAGTTCAGATATGGATTCAACGGACCTCCTTACCCCCTCAATGAATATCTTATTAGCTTATAAAACATACATGATTTTACCGTAAATTCGAAACACCTCCTCTGCCTCTAAAGATATGACTGAAGGACCCATCTAGGAACTTGACCTATACTTTACCAGTGCATCCTCATTGAACAACATCCTCGCTTGAACAACATATTTCCTCGTTTGAACATTACATATCAACCCCTTCGACCTTCGATTACACTAGGTCTCTCATACGTCTATAGAATAAACAAATGAATGTCGTCATCCACGCGCGCAGAGCCATGCCCGGTAAATTGGTCGACAAATGTCTTGCGTCCGGTTTTCACCGGATTCCAGATGAACTACTTGTCCGGCGAGAAAGTAACTTTCATATTCGAATTCAGCATGTCTCCTGACCCCTAAATCAACTATCTCAATAGCTTTTAAAAAATATTTGTTTTTGCCCCTTAATTTGAAACCCCTCCCTTTGAATATAAGGCTACAGAGTCCATCTACGAACTCGACCTTTCCCTTGACCCAAAGGATCCTCCCACCAAGTTTCATCAAATATCTCATTCCCTTCGAGAGTTATCATGCTCACAGACGGACGGAGGGATATCTTTTGTGGTGTCATAGGTATCCCTCCACTTACGTTTTGGGACCCCAGAAACCTCTTCGAAACTTCAAGTCCATCCTTAACCATTGAGCCAATCAGGAACAGCAAGTAGGCGATTACATTGTCTCGTCCTAATACTTTTTACATCCTTTTATGTTAGTAGATATTCTTTTTAGCACAAAAAAGAGCGTAAAGTGCGCAAGTATGAAAAAAAACGCTCCGAGTTCCACGAAGTGGTAAACAAACCATTACTTGACCCTTGACCATTCCTTCCGAAAACACAGAAAACACAATAGGGAGTAGGGCTGACCTATGTTTTCCATGTTTTGTAAACGGACATACTCATTAGCGCCGCCCGCTGCGCTTGCGGCATTTAAACCGTGACAAACTTGCGTGTTTAGAAATCTGTAGTAAAGATAAGATGCGACCTGCACCAATGGAGGAAAAAATGAAAGTTTCATCTTTTTTGCGCACTGTTTAGAATATGAAGTTCTTGGAGCCAGCGCTGGTACACGATTGATTGAGTTTCAGTAGACACGTCCACTATCGCTAGTGGTGCTAGTGTCGCTGCTATTCGAGTGTGTGTCACTTTTTTCAAGTATTGTCGCTACTCCCTATTATTATTTTGCTCTGTATAAAAACACAACCTCTGGAGCAAAGAAAAATAACACTAGGAAGTAGCGCCAAGCCTTGACGAAATTGACACACACTCTAATAACAGCGATACTAGCACCACTAGCGATAGAGAACGTCCCTATTGAAACTCATTCAGCCGTTCACCAGCGCTGGTTCTGATAACTTCATATTCTGAACATAGCGAAAAAAGATACAGCCTCCATTATTTCTTTGGTGTGTGCAGACCGCACCTCTGCTTTACTAGAAATTTCTAAACCCGCAAGTTTGTCTCGCTTTAAATGGCGCAAGCGTAGTGGGCGGCGCCATGAGTATGGCCCGTTTGCAAAGCATGGAAAGCATAGGTCTTGGCGCTTTTGCAAGCTAGAGCAAATGACCAGCTCACGGACACAGATGGCTATTGGCTAGGGTTCCGGTAGTGCCATAAAAAAAAAAATTGAACTCACGGACCCATGTCAGTGCAGACTAGGAAACCGGAACTGAACCGGAAATGAATATTTTTAACTCACGGAACCCAACTCCTGTGGGCTAGGGTTACGGCAGTGCCAAAAATTGAAATTACAAACACGTTTAAGTTGGGTTCCCTGAGCTGTACCGGACTCAAAGTCCATATTGACACGTGTCCGTGAGTTTGTAATTTAATTTTTGGCACTACTGGAACCCTAGCCAATAGCCGTCTGTATCCGTGAGCTGGTCATTTTCAACCAAATAATTGTTGCTACCGGTATCTTAGCTCTCAATATATGGTTTCAGGTAGTGGATTTTTTCCCATGTTATTTTCGCTAAGTCAGTGAAAATCCCGGCATCCTAGCTGTCATCCAGACTATTCCGTGAGTTCTATTTTCCACGTAGACACTACCGGAACACAAGCTCCAATTAGACAGTTTCCGGAATCAACTACCGGCTCCGTAGCTTCTGAGTACACAGTTCCGTGAGACTACCGGACGAGAAGCTGGTGCGACGAAGTTTCCGTGAGCTATTTCCACTTACTACCGGAACGGGAGCTAGCACATACAAGTTTCCGTTAGTCAATGACGTCAGATCCCGGAATCGCAGCTCATATGGTTTGGTTTCCGTGAGAACTACCGGTTCCGTCGCCCATGGGACATAAATACTACACTGTCAGAAGTTACATAACGACAACAGCAGGATGCGCGGTTTCAACAGACAACACTTTGGGATGTTATATGTTATGTTTCTTTCGTTCCCGTTAGTATTTTTACCAATTGAAGGTGTTGTTGGAGATCTAGGCACGAAATAGTGTAAACTTAATTGGTCGTAACACTGTATTTCTAAGTGAAAAGGTGTTATTCTTGAAAGTGTTATGCGCAATCTGTTGTGAAACTTCTGACAGTGGCATTCCTTAGTATTATTTTGCTTTGCTCTGGAGCAGATGACAAAGAAAGCAAAACTAAATTTTCCTTTCAAACTCTCTCTAGGTGTTATCTTTGTTCCTGCCGGCTGTGGCGGTACATTCATTGGCGGCGCAGTGGTTAAGAAATTGAAGCTGAAGTGCCGTGGCATTCTTAACTTCTGTATCATTTTGGCAGTGTTGGGCTTTGCTACCTGCTTTGTTTTTATCATCCAGTGTCCCAATGCTAACACCTTTGGTCTCAACTATCATCCGCAAGAGTAAGTACCATATGATGTTGAACTGTTAATCACGTAGGAGAGTTGGCTTCTTCAGCCCATGCGATGTGCAGGCCAGGGGGTCACATATAGGGGGTCGGTAAACAAAACAGCTAAGTCAGCGCGAAGCGCTGCGTTTTTTCGTAAAAGCAGGCAATTCTTTCCTGGAAACGGTCGATTTTTCTTCAAAACAGTCGGCTTTTCTTAAAAACAGTAGCTTTTTCCTTAAAAACAGTAGTTTTTTCTGCAATAACAGTCGGTAAAAATGACCAGCCAGTCATCGGTAAATACCTTGCCCCCCCCCCCTATATTTTGGCTAGTAACGCCTCTGGTGCAGGCTCCAGATTATTATTTCTCTGAAGATCATTGATATGGTTCTGAGTGTGGTTGGTAAATCAGGTCATAAGCAGGGACGTGTGGACCCTGCTGGTAGCATGGAATATCTTCGGACGGGAAAGCCTTTTCTTGTTATTAACTCGAAGATAATGGTAACACGGCAACACCACCTATTCTACCAACCAATAACTTACAGTACTTGACTACCTAGACGGCGCAAGCCGCTAGGGCTGTGTTCTCTTTGAACGGAACATCGCAAAATACACATTTTCGTGATCCCCATGAGCCCATGATCCCTTTTGCCTCAAGGGTTTTGCGGTACTTGTTGCTTATTAAACAAAATAAGACTTAGTAAGAATTATAGGAGACATGATTAAAAGATAGAATGTGGATTTGTATTTTGAAATTCATAAAATAGTTTAGTCATTGAAATAAAGATTAGAGTAAAAAAAAAATGTGAAATGAATTTCTAGCTCCCTTAAGGTGCGCACCTTAACCGCAAAATGAAAAAACTAGCTTTTGACCAAGTGATACATTCCATTAATCTCCAAGGGCCCATGGACTTTGTATCACAAGGGTATTGCTTCAAAATGAATTTCCAGCATCCTTAAAGTGTGCATATCTTAACCAGAAAGTCAGACAAATACTTTTGATCAAACGATATATGTTCATGATCTTAAAGGGCTCATGATCATTTTTACTTTGAGGGCTTTAGGATCATCAGTTTCTAGCTCCCTTACACTGCGCATCATCACAACCAAGTGCAGTAAATAAAATAAATTTTTGTGATTTCTAAGGGCACAAGATCATTCTTGTCTCAAGGGTCTTGCTTACAAATGATCACAACAAACTCGCGAATTGACAAATTTCTACTTTCATCCTCCGAACCAGCCTTGCAAGTGCCATATGAGCTTCTAGCTCTTGGTCATGATATCCAGGGGTCCATGATTATTTTTGCCTCAAGGGTTATGATTACGAAAGAGTCCTTTAAAGTTCTCATCTTTAAAGTACAAAATATACTTTTGAGCAAACGATACATTTTCGTGATGCCCAAGGGCCTATCGACATTCGTACGTCAAGGGTTTTACTTACAAAGGATTACAGTAATCCCGCGAGTTGACAAAGTCCCACAGTCATCCTCTGACCCAACTTTGCAAGTCCCATATGAGCTTCTAGCTCCTATTTTAAAACCCAGCCGAGTTTTAACTACTTGGATTATTCGAGTAAAAACAATGTGCACTAGTACTTGTCCTTGCGGAAGAAGAAATTAATCAGATTCTTTTCTTTGTAGATTAACTATCAGCGAGTCGCCTCATTTTAACTTCACTTGCAACATTGATTGCGGATGTTCAGTATCCCTGTACGATCCGATTTGCTCTGCCGACAACATTCAGTTCTATTCACCCTGTCATGCTGGATGCTCCAAGACAGCAACCCCACCAGTAAGTCTCGCTCGCCACCGGGGCTAACGTGCCGTTAGAGTTGGGAATCCTTTTATTTTCTGTACTTACTTACTTGTAGAAGAGAATAGGATAGGATAGAATTTTATTTTTCAAAAGCAACTGTCACAGCGTTACCGCCGAATTTGACATTCGACCGTTACCTGTGCAATTGCTCGATATAGGAGGTCTGCCTGCCACCAAAGTCCAAACGTAGTTTCTTCCTTACGTACTCGGGGGCATGCTAATTCGATGGAGTAGAGAAGACGTATTCTCGCATCAGGATTGTCCTGATCTTACCTCTTCCTCCGAATATCCAAACCTTTTTCCTTTTATAACCCAACCCCCGCATCAGGATTGTCCTGATCCTACCTCTTCCTCCGAACATCCAAACCTTTTCCTTTTTATAATCCAACCCCATGTTATAATCTTCATTTATCATCAACTTTATGAACACAAAACGTCTACACCTCAGCGTAGTATAAGGTCAACTGGTATGAAAAACCACAAAAATCTTTGTGGTTAAATAGGCTAATGTTTTGGGCATGTCCCACGTGAAGCTGCTCTTGTAAAGTTTGTGTGTGTTTTATCGTGGCAAAATAGTCTTGGCAAAACACTTATTTACTTACTATTGTACTAAATCTTCTAAAGTCAGCAAGAAAAGCGACGATACGTGGGCGCATCGTCCCAAACCAGGGGCGCCATAATCGTAAAGCTTTGGGAAATTTGTACAGCACCTTCTGCGCTCCTTCTATACTATTTCGTTCTGGTGTCACTCATGTTCTACGAAAGAAGGAGATTAAAAAGATGAGATCATGTTATTTTAAATATGCAAAGCATCGTGCCAAAATTATGTCATAACCATACATTGAGGGAGAAGTTCAAAGTTCAAGATGCAAGTGTTATCCTTTTGGATGTTTCCTCATCGGTTTCAACAATCATGGACAACATGTCTCAACCAGCGCACGACGTTACCCACTGCTTCCTGACCGAAGATTGAAAATTAAGTGTCTTTTTCTGTGTGTTTATGTGTTTTATTCATTTACTCTTCTTTTTCAAAATGGCGGGTCATAAATAAATTACTTACTTACTTATTACTTATACGGATGTCTGCACGTTCTCGGTACAAGAAGAGGTGAGACCCTGAGCTTAAGCTGTAGCCCAACCTGTCACTCGTCACGACAAAACCACTACTTGACTCCTCCCCTGGGAGGAACCAACTCTTACCCATCCGCCAATTCGGGGACCGAGGGGCGGAGCCAGGAAGATTCCTAATGCTTTGGACTCAGTCATATTTCGGCAGAGTCCATGCCTCGGAACAAATTCAAGTCTTAGGGCTAGCTTAAGCTCAGGGTATGTAATGACGGCCGCAAGCAGGGCCAAAGATAAAGAACACTGATCTTTATAGGTTTACAACGACTGCGACTGCATCGATGCGGGTTCCAAGAACTGGACGGTTGGGAATAAAACGTTAGAAGGTGTCGCAAAAAGAGGAAAGTGCACGAACAATTGCGACTCACAGGACATCTTTCTTGGCGTTATATTCGCCTTACTTTTCGTCACAGTGATGTGCATCATGCCCGCGCTTTCTGGAACCCTTCGGTAAGATTCTCCAGCTTTTCGAGTCGCATTACTTGCATTGTTGCCATCCGTGTCCAACATGGGATCGAATCAAAAGAGGCACGGCACGGCACGACATAGTGTAAAGAGGCACGATAACTAAAAGGGCCCTTTCAGGCTTCAGGAACAATGTTATAACGTGCCTTCTTTTAGGCTCTGGAGTTCGATCTCTCACTTGCTTGTCTACTTTTGCTTCTATCTTTTTATTACTCGTGCCTCCTGCGCCATGCCGTGCCTCTTTTTAGTCGACCCCTGTCCAACATACGTTGTCTTCTAGGTATTTTTGCGGGAACGTTTCTGACCCGGACCGACTGGTACTCACGAAGACCGTCCCGGTGCAGTAGAAGACATTCATAGGCAAAGCCTGGCGTCAAGAGTCAAAGTGGGGAATGAAGGAACAAAAATAGGAAGCAGTAGTCCTTAGCGAGAGATCGAAAGCCCTTGAGCATGCGTGGAAATAGAGGGAGGCAGAGAGTACCAGAAACGAAGGGAGACAAAGGGTATTGCTGTGGGCGGAGGGAGGCAGAAAGCGAGGATGGGACACTGAAGGAACAGAATCGCTAGGCATAGCGAAAGTGCGGCAGGCTGGAATGGGTTGTGTAGTGGAGGCGACGAGTTAGCAACCCTCTGTCCGTGTCTAGTTCAGAATACTGAGCATCACGGACTCGGCAAGTGAGCGAGTACGACGTTTTGTCCATAGGGCAGCTCAAGCGTGAGAAGCAGTCAAGCAAGAACGACCCATAAGACCCATGGTATCAAACCCAGCAATAGAATCTCAGGAACGCTAAAACGGCAACTCCAGTGTGACCCAAATAGGTGGAGCACATTGCATGATCCGACGCCCCGACTTCCTAAACTTCTGCCCGGACTGGGCTTCTGGTTCCAACCGGAAAGATTTTTTTTTTAATCCAGAATATAGAGGGCATATGGGCCATGGGGAGGCTGGGGGCTGTATATGGGGAGGGCAGTAACCTTATACCCGGGCGAATAATCCCGTACGATTTTTTTCCATGTATACGGCGCGTTTTCTTGAATCGCTCTGTCGTTCGAATTTTGGTGTGGTGTGGCTTCACGAACTTTGGTGTGCTGTGGCTTCACGAATTTTGGTGTGACCATGATTACGACTTGTTTTAAGAACGAATTTTCACAGCTTTTCTAGGCGTCTCTCGCCAGGTGCAGATAACGTACAAAACTGAGCGTACAAATAGCCGAACTGAGAACTGACATCAAAGCTTGAAGTAACAAGACCAAAGGCTTCGATGGGATCCCAAAAATTTAATATTTCGCCAGATCCAGTCTTTGCCAGACTCGTTGAGCATTTTTACTATTAAAATTTAGAAACAGATTAAGGCCAAATAGCTAATCATCTGAGAAAACCTAGTTCAGATATCGATTCAGCATATGTGTTTCACCCCCTCCCCCACCCCTAAATGTAGGCCTACAGAGCCCGTAATACAAACGAATGCCAAAGAATCCTCAGACCAAGTTTCATCGAAATATCTCATTCCCTTCGAGGGTTATCGTGCTGATAGACGGATGGACGGACAGACGGACAACTTTTGCGATGTCATAGGTATCCCTGTACTTACGTTTTGGGATCCCAAAAACCCTATAAAAAAATAAAAATAGATGTAACATTTGTTCGCGATGTCAACACAATGCAACACAAGCATAAAGCTATTTTCACTCCTTTTATGTTTTGGCGAGTGTAGGTCTGATTTGGATTAATATTAATCATTGTTTACGAGGGTTTATGCGTCTGGAAAAGAAGCTTTGGAAACTTCAGTGTGAACTCGATACGTTTCCCAACTGAGCGCAAAGGGTTGTCCGTGTGACTGCTGAAGTTGGACTGGGAATTCTTTTAAAGGACCTGTCTTACCTATAATACTAACGCAACCTACTTCCATAATCACTCTATATATTTCTAAACCCAGAGACCCCCAATTTCGTACGGTACATTCTAACCCCTCTAACAAAACCACGCTGATTTCACTTGCCGTGTTTTGCTACCTTCGATGTGTACCACGCTGTCGGTTGTCTGCGAGAAGTTTTCCCATCAGAAAAAACGGTTATATAACTTGTTTCCCTGTTTTCGCTACAAGTCAACGGGTCTGAGAAAAGGCTTAAAACAGCCAAAACCGTGGGTTATTTGTTGAAAGCAAAAGTATTCAAATATTAAAGAGTGCGAGGGGTCCTTTAAGAAAAGGTACCTGCGTTGACAGTTGATTAACTTGAGAGATTTTAACCATATTCCCCTGCTAGGTGCGTCGCAGGTGACCAGAGAAGCTTTGCTCTCGGAATCCAATGGATTATCATCCGACTGCTGGGCTCGATCCCAGGACCAATCATCTATGGCAGCGTAATTGATACTGCTTGTATCCTTGCTGAAACCGGCTGTGAGGGAGAGGGATGCCTTATTTACGACAATGCAGGACTTGCAACGTAAGTAAAACTACCGGCCAAAGTGTGTGTAAAGTGTGATAAAGCATAAGGCGTAGTTTGGAGTAGTGTTCCATATACCTTTCTGGTCAACTGAAATCGCCATTTTGACGTTTTACGCAATTCTCGGTTAGCTGGGACGTTCGATTCATCCCGGTCGACTGCGCAGGTCTATGTAAAGTTGACTTTTAAGTATCGAGAATAATTGTTATTAGACCCGTCGTAAACAGAGCAAAAAGGGCTTCTAAGACCAACTGAATGGTATCAAGTAGAAATAACTGAAAAGGTTCCAGATATAGGATTAATAGAAGAGGAGTGTATTTAAAGTTTAACTGAAAAGCCAACTTATTTTTTATCATTTAACTGAATACACTGCATTTTTTGGATTGTGTTAAGGGATTTTTTTATTTTTCACTATTTGCTCTAGAATGACGTTCAGAATATCGACGGTTGTCCTCACAATGCAAATTTCTACTATAACTCAGAAAAATCGAATCTCAATACATACGCGGCGTTCCAGTGGCCAGTGATCACCTTACGGAAGGTAGCTCACTGCGTGAACACTTATTTTTCGTAAATCGTTTTCGTCGAGCATACAACACAGATACGAGCGCATAGAGCATACAAATCAGACAAGAAAATTCCACTATTTGAAAATCGATTATTCGTGAATAGCGGAGCAACGAAGTACCGCATTTTCGCCGGGTTTTCAAAGTTCTTCAAGTGAATAAATGTTGGATAACTAGAGTGTCCTATTTAAGACCTTTTCAGTTAAACTTTAAACTGATTGTACAAAACCTTAGCACACGAAGTCCCGGCTCACTGTTGTTTATGCCAAGGTGGAATAGACAAGTCAGTGTAATTTGTTCAGGTTTGTTTTTAGTCGCGATCGGACAAAGCGATCTGATCACTTGCCGACGGCTGGTCCCAGGGTTCTCCCAACGTATGTGTTCGCGAACCCAAATATTTTGTGGTTGTCTTCCTGTCAATAAACTTCGTTTTTTGTTACCGCTCTGGTAAAGTAATAAATCCAAATTCAACAAGCACAAAAACAGCAACCAAGCGCAATCGCAGGAAGGGAAGAGCATGTGCGCAAGGAGGTTCCCACGAACATCTCTTGAAGCAATCTAAATTCGGCCGATAAGCCATGTGAGATCCAACTATATCTGACCGCTGTATGCTCCAACTTCCCACAAGACCAAAGGTTTCGATGGGATCCCAAAGGAAATATTTGTTGGACTACTGTACCCAGACAATTGGATCTAGCGATTTCCAGTCATTGCTAGATCCTGTGCTCACGCTCTTGATCCATAATCAATCCAAGTGAGCTGCTGCGAGTCCAGCAAATCCGAGTCCGAGGCAAGTCCGAGTCCTTGGGAAAGGCGTCTCGAGACGAGTCCAGAGTCCGAGTCCTCAGCTCTGGCGGACGGACAGCTTCGTGAAAGGCGAATCCAAGGCGAGTTCGAGTCCTTGAATCCAGAGTCCGAGTCCATCAGCTCTGATCCAAGTAATGTATTTTCCCTGTTTTCAGGAATATGGTTACCATCAGCCTCATTATGAAGGGACTCTCCATCACATGCTTCGTCGTCGCCGCCCTTATGTATAGACCGCCAACCCCCGCACCAGACACTCCAGCGATGACGGACTTGGAGAAAGAGATCTACGACAATCCAGCACTAACAGTGGACTGAGTTCGGAGGAGTTCCCACGATGTTTTAGAAGCCATGAATACAGACTTGGCAGTGATGATGTGTGGAGTCCATCCTCGGTGTATGTTGTAAAGTAGATCAAAAAGAGGATAATGACAAGAGTAGCTGTCTCTCGTCCACAGAGCCAAGCAAAAATCCGCGATCGTATTCAGTGAACATTGAACGGTCCTTGGAACCGATAGCTTGTCCACCATTTGTTTGCACAAGACCGTAGGGCTGGCGTATTGAAATTTGCAGATGTGTGTCAATAGCCACGTTCGGTTTCGTCGTGGGTCGTTGTCGGTGCCAAAACGTCTTCTAATTTTTTTTATATTAGTGTCTTCTTTGGCACGTTCTATAGACGTCGTTCCACGAACGAAGGTGATACGAAAACGTTAACAATCGAACTTATTAATATTTACATCAGCAGCTATAATAAAGTACAAAAATGCATTTTAGTGCAACAGGCCCACTGTCTTTAAGCTTAGTTTACAAGTTTAATTGTTTTTGTCGAGATTTTGAAAATTAATATTATAAAAATTTACTATGAAAATTATAAGCAAACACTGAACTTCAACGGCATTTGACAACGGAAATTAAGCCAACGGCCAACAAAAATTCGATCAAAAACACAGCAAATGCAGAAGTTTCCGGCACAGTGAATACGGAGTTTTTGTCGGGAATAGGAACAGTTAGAGCAAGGAGGCACTGCGAGAGTAGAGAGACGGATGTTCTACTGCAGAGAAGTGTTGTAATTTATTCAAACCAAAGGACAGAATATATGTGACTATATGCTATATCACACTAGGCTGAACAGGTGCTGATTAGAGAAACTGCGCGAATTTCCCTGTCGAAAACGAGTCTACTTTTAGTTGAAAATCTGCGCCGTTTTGAGCCTAGTGTGACCGGGCTCTTAGACCCGAAAGAAATATGTGCTTTTGTGAGAGGCTTGAGAAACGCTAGAAAAATATATTTAGAACGCTGGTTTCGAAAGGGTCTAGGTAAAGGGTCTAGTCCATTAAATACCATATAATGCAGATATTTGTATTAGAGTATTCTTGTACATAAAACGTATTTCTGATGTCAGACTTGTTATTGACATGCTCCACATGAAAGTGGTAAATACCAACACTAGGATTTATTCACGGCAAAAAGGTCAAATTAAATCTTACATTAGTTATTATCCCTGCGGGAGCAAAGGTTCCCGTTTTTTCGGTCACTCAGAGAACATGCAATGATTTAACTCTATGTTAAATGGCGCTAAACCTAATATTCAGCTGAGATTATTTCAGCCTTACTTCCTAAAGGCCCATTCACAACGGGTTTTAACTAATACTCGGTACCAGCCAGTTCCGGAAATCGCTCTGAGACCGAGAATTAGCTGGGTTTCTGCCGTTCGCAATCGATACTGGTGCCAGTTTCGAGTACCAGCTTGTCTCGCACCCAAGTTGAAATCAGTTCAACTTTACAGAGTACTAGCCAATCACATTACTTAGGGGAATTCTCAGGTATGTTCCGATTGGCTAACGCTGAACACTTCAGACCGAAGAACAATGACCTAAATTCACTTTCGGTTTTCAAGACAGCAATAAGCGGATGTGATTTTATCAATTGGGCTTGGTTCGAAACTAGCCAATCAGAATATTCCTCAGTATTCCCCAAAATTATCTGATTGGCTAGTACCCTCAAAAGTTGAACTGATTTCAACTTGGGTCCGAGACTAGCTGGTACCCGAAACTGGCACCAATATCAATTGCGAACGGCAGAACCCCAGCTAATTCTCGGTTTCACAGTGATTTCCGCAACTGGCTGGTACCGAGTATTAGCTAAAACCCGTTGTGAATGGGCCTTAACTTGGCCAGGGTCCTTTTAAGGCTGTAGCTCTGAATAAGAACTCACGTTCTAGGTCAGTCACTGCCCACTATGTTAGGTAGCGCTAAACCGAAAGGTCGGCTGAGACTGATTCCAGCGATATTTCAGCCCTTCTTGGCAAGGGTGTTTCAAATTTCGTAAATAACAACATATGCTCATGGCGCCGTTTCAGTAAACCTCAGGGGGTGGGGCATCCATTTTGGGCCCCCATCCTACGTTTTTTTTTTGCTCAAATGCAAAATTTAATTGCTTTTTTAAAGTAAAATTAAAGCAGTTTTAAAATATACCATAATGAGCATATGCAAGAATCACGCATTGTTCAAAGACCCTTCACAAATAAATGTTCACTGGAGCATGCTGTAACCTGGAGTTTGAGGCCTACATGACGGAATAAGCGACTTTAGACCCTCTGAGGCTTTCTATCAAAACCCTACCGAGATTTGTCGCGATCTCGAGAAGTAGATTTGGATTCATGAAGTCTTTTGAGTTCGGATATGGGGTTAACATCTTACAACATCTAACAAACACCAAATTCTATTGAAACTGAGCGCCGCAGGCAAAAAAAAAAATTCAGCCTGTTTTCTGATAAAATACAAAGATTTTGGTTCAAAACCAGATTACTAACTGTGCGATGCAGTGTGGAATTTACGATTTGGTAAATGCCTTTACTTCAGCACGTCAGACAACAAGGAATAAACCTCGGATTTTGGGCTCCTTTCAAATTCAGAGGGGGGGGGGAGGTCTTCTCCCCCCCCCCCCCCAAATGGCGCCCACTGTGCTCGTGTTCGTAGCCACAACTGGAAGAGGATGATTTAGACTTATCTTCACATTCAGCGACGCTAACGGATAAATCAGCTGAGAATAAATATTCCTTCAGCCCAACTTTATTTCTCAACTTGATTTTTGATTTTTCAACTTAGTTTTTCCACAAGTTCCTCTTTCCAAATTGAGTGGCTTTGAGCCTCAAGAGGACCCTTGCCAAGAAGGGCCGAAATATACCTCTAAGAAAAATTCAGCTGACGTATCCGTTTTGCACTGTCAAATATGATCAGCTCAGATCTATTTCAGCGATATTTCAGCCTTTCTTGACAAGGGTCCTCTTCAGGCTGTACCCAGCAATAAGAATTATGTCAGTGCCAACTTATGATTTTGTTTTTAGCTAAAGCTTGAAGAGGACGATTCAAGTTACCTCCAAATTTGATGGCGATAAATGAATAAATGAGCTGAGATCTACTTCAGCAATATTTCGGACCTTATTGGCAAGTCTTCTCTTCAGGCTGCTGCTACAAATCAGAATCAAGTCCGTCACTAGCAATTAATATGTTCTTGTTCTTAGCTATTTGATAAGAATGATCTACATATCCCGACGTCAGATGGCGTTAAACAGACAAATCAACTGAAATATCTTTTAGCGATATTTCAGACGTTCTTTGCAAGGGTCCTCTTCAGGCTGCAGCTACAAACAAGAACTTATGTTCGAAGTTCGTCACTGCAAATTTTTATATATTCTTGTTCTTAGCTACACTTTTGCAGGGTTGCCAAGAGCCCGACTCATAAAAGTGTCACAATTGTTGACAATGAGGTGCTTTTTGACACCTCGAATTTTGTGTGTGTATTTCGCTGCACAAAGCGCAAAATTGGCAATAGTTGAATTTGTAACACCAGTTTTCAAAACATGTCTTAACTACTGTTACATCCCAGTTTTGTAACAAAATTTAATCAGAAATGAGCTTTATTTAAGGCTTCAAAATGTGTTTGTGTACAAAATCAAAGTAAAAGTACATGTTTTGGCAGTGTTTTGGGGGTCACTTTAGTAATGTAAATGAAAAAGTGCTTTTCTGACCTAAAAAGTGTCATTCGTAAAAAAAGGTGTCACTTTCAGTGAAAAAGTGTCACGGTGTCACACGGAGAAAAAAAGTTTCAAAAAGCCCCAAAAGTGTCACACTTGGCAACACTGCACTTTTGAAAGAATGATTTAGATATCTCCACGTTAGATGGCGCTAAACAGAAAAATCAGCTGAAATATCTTTGAGCGATATTTCATACGTCCTTGCCTTCAAGATGTAGGTAGAAACAAGAACTCTTATTCAGAGACCGCCATTACCTTCTCGCTTCTGGCTACTGCTTGAAGAAGACCTTTCACAGGAAAGCCGAAATATCGCTACAATAAATCTTCAGGTGCATGTTCATTTAACTTTATTCATACAGAAATTGACACTATAACTAACTATGGCCCCACCATAAGGCCTAACAGAAGGCATGGCAATCTCAGGCCTCAGCCGACCTATCCATTTAGCGGCCATCGAATATGATTCGCAGCCAGTCCCGATGAAAAACTTATCTCAAAATAGTACGAAGTTGCACGAAAAAGTAGCATGCAGTACTAACTGATGCTACTACATGCTTCTACTTCAAGGCTACCGTGTTACTGCATACTACTGCATGCTACTATTAGCAAGACTGGATGCTACTATGGCAAGACATGACGCTACTGGATACTACTACATAAGACTGGACCAGTCTGTGGCACATTAAATGATAGTGTTCTTTGCTATTACATAGCATTACATGCAACTTTTTCGTACAACTACCATACAACTACGCAGGCTACAAATTTTTCATCGGGGTAGGCTTATCTCCAATCTGCATCTACCCCAGGAGGTTTCTTTCAGTTCTGCTAAACTGAGAGCAAGAATTAATAAGCCAATAGAACCTCTGTCTTTGGCCCCATGCAGCGGTTAAGGATAACCCGATCAACTGAGCTGAGCTAGAGGTATTTGCTGAGCTTTGACTTGCTGCCTGTCTTAGTTCCCGCTCTGCAGCGCGTCCAGAAAACCAATCGGCTTTTACTTTGGAAGTTTCTTCCTTCAGGCTTTACTGCGATATAGCTGTTGGTAGGGGTAGTGGTGATGCTTCTTTGCATGGGGCAGGGTATAGCAATCCATCCCGATGAAAAATTTATCTCAAAATAGTAGTACGAAGTTGTACGGAAAAGTAGCATGCAGTACTAACTGATGCTACTACATGCTTCTACTTCAAGGCTACCGTGTTACTGCATACTACTGCATGCTACTATTAGCAAGACTGGATGCTACTATGGTAAGACATGACGCTACTGGATACTACTGCATAAGACTGGACCAGTCTGAGGCACATAAAATGATAGTATTCTTTGCTATTACACAGTATTACATGCAACTTTTTCGTACAACTACCATACAACTACGCAGGCTACAAATTTTTCATCGGGATTCGACTCAGCATGGTTGTATTACAGAGATAGGGAAACGGATGTTCTGGTGCTTATTTGTTCTTGCTTAGAGTGAGCTAAAACATTGACTAAGGCGCGCACGGTTAGCGCTATAGGAGATTACTTGACAAAAATGAAACCCGACTGGATGAGAAGGAATTACAAAGATACTATGCAGGATCAATTCCTTAAGCTGAATGCCAACATGTTTGACAGAGCGAAACGGATACGTCAGCTGAATTTTATTAGTTATATTTCGGCCCTTCTTGGCAAGGGTCCTCTTCAAGCTCAAAGCCGCTCAAGTTGGAAAAACGAAAGAACGATTTTTCCACAAGTTCTTTTTTCCAACTTGAGCGGCTTTGAGCCTGAAGAGAACCCTTGCCAAGAAGGGCCGACATATGGCTCTAATAAAATTCAGCTGACTTATCCGTTTTGCTCTGTCAAATGATCTGGGTGCAATAATCGAAACTTGAAGGGGGTAATTTTTAATTAGTGCTAAAACACACTAAAAAATAATATCTATTATACTCGGTGCTAAAACACACTGCGTGTCATAAACTCTCTAAGATACTTTCAGATAGTCATGATGACTCTGAATAGCAACTCCCTCCTTCCAACATCACTCGCTTCCAGCATTGTCGGGAGTGTCATAACATACAAAACATGGATGCACAACCTTGTGTTAAATGTTATGACGGATGCCGAGAATGTTCATGGTGCGACCCCTTATCTTTTCGCAAAACATAACACTTAAAGGACCTCTCGCACTATTTATTATTTAACTTACAGTATTTTAAAATATTTGAATACTTTAAAACTAGGCTGTGGTTCCAAGAAATAACCGACGGTTTTGGCTGTTTTAAGCCTTTTCCGAGACCCATCGACTTACAGTGAAAGCAGGGGAAAAAATTTACATAGCCTGTTTTTCTGACGGAAAAACTTCTCGCAGACAACCGTTGACACCGTGATACACATCAAAGGTAGCAAAACACGGCAAGTGAGAAAATCATCGTGGTTTTGTTACGGCGGTTAGAATGTATCGTACGAAATTGGGGTCTCCGGATTTAGAAACATATGGAGTGATTATGGAAGTAGGTTGCGTTAGTATTATAGGTAAGACAGGTCCTTTAAAGAGTCATATCACAAATAGTGTCGGCATCCATCAGCACAATTAACACAAGGATGCGCACCCATATGCTACATATTATCAAACTTCTGACAGTGTGACAACCTCTTCTCAGTCAATGCTGTTTTCCCGACTGACCTACAGTTTTGTGCACCTAATGATAAATGTTGAGGAGGGTGGGTTCTTTGCGCACTCCTTTCTCGATGTCTGCGATAGCCGAGACGAGATCGTATGTTACTTCGTCACTGATGACCGAGTCGAATCTGGAAGAGGTAGAACTCTATGAGCCTCATGAACGGAACACCCATAGCCACATCCTTCCTCCTACCCACACAGGTAGATTAATGATGGATAGATCTGACCAAAAACCCATGATGGACTAAGTCAAATTTGTTTGTTAACGTGATAAATAACCAAAAGGTATAACTAACAGGTTAAAAACTCTCAGCTTGCGCTTCGTTGTACAAATTTGCAAAATAAGATTTTCTTAGTTTTTTTTTTAGATCAAATTTTATTTTACACATGTATACGAGAAAAACCTACGCAAACCTCTGGTGAGCGCATAGGGAGATTGTTATTTTTCAGCTACCGGAGAGGGAGCCTTTTCGCACGATTTTCAGACAAAAAATAACTCATGGAATGGAAGATTTAAAGGTTCATATAAAGTTTCAACTGTCCCTGACGTGAGGGGACTATCGCATATGCGTAGCCCAAAATGCTGGAAGTGAAGCGAGTAAGGGCTGTAACAATGACATATTTCCAAACTGAAACTTTCGGCTCCGGAAAAATTAGTATTCCGACCGGAAAAAGAAAAGAGCCATCGGGAATAGAGACGAGCATGTGAGCTGACGTATCCGTTTGGCATGATTCGCAGTCAACTTGGGCTGAAGGAATATTTAGAACGAAAATGTTATGCTTTTTGGGATCCCAAAACGTAAGTGGAGGGACACCTATGACTTCGTAAAACTTGTCCGTTCGTCCGTCTGTAAGCACGATAACTCTCGAAGGGAACTCTCGATAACTCTTCTCTATCTCTACGTTTAATTTTTTAATATTCTTTCTTATTTCCTCTTTTACACTTATTTCTCATTTTACCATTTTCATCACTTTCTTAAACTGTAAATGAACGTGATTTCCCGATTTGCCTGCGTAGCCGCCTGCGTAGCCAAGCCTAGGACGGAGCCGGGTTTGTCGGCCAAATTTCAGTCAACGAACCCGAGGGGACTTGGGACTCCCCTTGGTCAATCAACGAACCCCAAAACTTCTTACTTGTAAGAAGGGTGTGACCGAACGAAGCTCCTTATCCACGACGCTTCCGTCTGAAGCTCTCCATTTGCACGTTTGGAAATTAGGTCAAGGTACTCATGAATCTTTGAATGCGTCTCTGCATCCGAGTCGACTGTGTTAAGGTAAGCCTCGATGAGCGGGACCAATCCGGGAAACGAGTTTTTCTGGAAGAAAACCAAGAGATACAAGGAGCTATTGCTTACGCTAGCTACGCCCACCGATTCTGCCGTCCTGACAGACCTTGAGGTAAGATAATAATAATAATAATAATAATATATTGCTAAAAATCAGGCCACAAAGCCTCTACAAAATCCCCTTAAAAATGTTAAGTTTAAACATTTCTTCCTGAAACATTCCATCGATATGACTCTTGAACATGTTGAAAGATGTAATCCATAGGTAACACTATCCAAAATATGTACCATATATTCAAACAATGTATAAAACGGATACGTCAGCTACGATCGCAGCTGACGTATCCATTTTATGCATTGTTTGAATATGTTTCCCAGTCAGCTTGGTCTAGAGCAAAATAATTTTGCATGGGCTCAAGGAGTATTTTAAAATGTACCGACTGGCTTGTCACTTTTACCGACTAACAGAAAAACGTTATGCATAGGCATACATTCTCCAAAGTCCGTGATTTCTTCCTAACCTCCTCGGGGCATGCTAATTCCGTGAAGTGGAGAAGACGTATCCTCACTGATTGTCCTGATCTTACCTCTTCCTCCGCATATCCAAACCTTTTTCCTTTTATAATCCAACACCATGTTATCCTCTTCGTTTATCATCAAATTTATAAAGACAAAACGTCTATACCTCAGCGTAGTATAAGGTCAACTGGTATGATTTTCACACCGCTACACTCATATAGTTGCGTTTTTGATCTGAATTCTCAGTTCTCCGTTCTCGCAAATTTTCGATTCTCGTACAAACTACCGTTTCTGCTCCTCTCGCTTCTCCATTCTCGCTTTTGACAAAAACACTAATTTGGCAATTCGTCTGCAACCCGGTATACCTGTTTATGCATACTGAACAGCCGCACTCTGTTGACCAATCAGGGAGGAGAACGGAGAGAGGAAAATTGAGAATTCGCCATCGGAGCAACTCCTCGATTCTGCAGAATCGAGAGGCTTTTCCCGTTCTCGATTCTGACAAAAACGCAAGAAAAGGTGAATTCGCTTCATCTGAATAGTCCAAAAGAGGAGAATTGCGATAAAAAACGTAACTATAGTATCGGGTCTACCTCAAATGAACAGGAGGTGGAGCCAGTGCACTGTAAAAAATCTTGCAGTATTTGCTACTGGAGTCAATCTTGTCTCTCAAAATATTATCTTATATCCAAATCGGGTCAATCTTATCTCATTAGAGATAAGATTAAGCCCAGTAGCAAATACTGCAGTTAACTTTAATCCTTACTCGGAGAAACTTTTTACAGTGTGCTCAGGGAGTTATGAGAACCTCTGTCTCTCAGTCACTGCGCCAAGCAAAATCCGCGATCTGTTTCTGTCAACACTGAGCGGGTACCCGATCCCTGTTATTACGGTCTCTTTTACACAGTGCAAAAGGGTTAATGTGCTGATGACAACAAAGAGAATGCTGAAGTTTCGGGCAACAGTAATAGCACTCTCACGTCGGAAACACCCTCTCCCTTACCTTCCCGTTAACAATTTCACTGACTGTCATCTCCTCAACCTCGTCTGCAATTCCTGAGGGATCCTTCCGGAAAAAGAATTTCCTATTTTTTACAGCATCCGCTTCTTGGCAACGTTCCATATTTTCATCGAGCTGAAAAACGCAAAAAGCTGTACACGTAATACTTCGCTGGGCACGATATAGCTTCCTCCCAATTAAAGACATGTGCTAACACGTGCCTACACTATAAAATGTTTCTCCGAGTAAGGCTTAAAGCTAACTGCAGTATTTGCTGCTGGGATTAATCTTATCTCTAATGAGATAAGATCATCCGAATTAGAGATAAAATTATCTTTTTAGAGACAAGATTAACTCCAGTCGCAAATACTGCAAGATTTTTGTTTTACAGTGTAGCCTTGGAGACCTGGGGGACGTTTTCGCGTGGATGGCTGTAGAGCTGAACGGGTGATCCCGTCCACGCGAAAATGAGCAAATCGATCGGGCTTTGAACGGCTGAGGAAGATGGTTCCGTCAACGCAAAAGTTCCTATTCAGCTGAATGGGAGCATATGAGTGGGAAGGTCCACACAATATCCCGTTGAGCTCAACGCTGCCCTCGGAGCGGTCTTGAACGGGAGGCGTCCATCGAGCAGGATGGCCCGTTCACCTGTTCATCCGTTAGATCGACGGCATCCACACGAAAATGTCCGTCGAGCTCGACGGGAGGTCAACGGACCAGAGCCATCCACGCGAAAACATCCCCCTGGAGAAGTCAGCAATCTACTGAGTGGCGGCTGCTGGCAAAAGTAGTCCATTTATTCTTTTCCTCAGCTCCTGTAATGTATGTTCAGTAACTAAATTCTTGTTTTCACATTACTTCTTTCCTATCCAGAATCGGAATCAGTGGTTCTTCATATAACACGCACGTGGTTGAGCAACACGATCAGGACCATACTCCAGAGCAAAATTACACTAGGGAGTAGCGTCAAGACCTATGCTTTCCTTGCTTCCAAACCGACACTACTCATAGCGCCACCCACTACGCTTCCGGCATTTAAAGCGAGACAAACTTACGGGTTTAGAAATTTCTGGTTAAGCTAGATTCGGTCCGCACAGTGCACACATCGAGCAAACAGGAGGGGCTGCATCTTTTTTTTTGCTGTGTTCAAAATATGAAGTTTTTGGAGTCAGTGCTGGTCCACGACCGATTGAGTTTCAGTAGGGACGTTCAGTCTAGAGCAAGCAGTGGATGGGGCCACGGGTGATTAATCGCAGGAAAAAAAACAAAGCCCGAAGCCACTGGGATAAGAGGTTGTTCCGGTTGCCGTTGATGGACGGAGGATGGATCTTGAGAGGCAAAGATAAGAAAATCTCTTGTACCTTGCTAATTGGTATCAACAGGCTCAGTCTGAAAGATAGGATGACCCTGGTCAAGAGAGCTACGAAGCAGACACACGCAGCATTTTCGAAGTCGGTGAACTGGACTTCGCAAGGGCGGAACTCCACCCTCCAACCAATGTCGGAGTTGTAAGGGGGTGGTTTCAGTCGCACTGATTGCCAGTTGGTCGAATGAATGTTCTGAAAAATATAACGGGTTATCTTTAAAGTCTTTGATTCATGTGGGCCGAGAAGGTGGGAGAACACCATAATTTTTCGATGGGTCGGACTTTAACCAACAAACTGTTACCTTTGTTTTCCCCCAACCCTCAAGGTAGCCAAGGTTGTCCACAAATTACTTGAACACAATTCACTCCTGAAAGCAAATCCGCCATTGCTAATTAACTATTCACTGATCTCCTGGCGCTGGTCTAAAGATTACTAAAACCTTCGAGAAGATCGAGTGGCGTGTAAGAGGATTAAAACAACTAAGTATATCACCATGTGGACGTTTAGATATGTCGGAAGAAGAAACCATCGGCCAGTTTGACATTTTTTGGTCTCGGAAGCTGAATATTATTTAGCTCAATTTCAGAATCTTCAAGAAATCACTATAACGAATTTGGTATAATTTATGGCGTTTGTTTATTGTGATCTAGTTCACATCCTTAATTCTTTGTATTTACGGGAATAAACAAGAAAAAACAGAAAACAAAATACTTAAAGAAATCGATAATACAAATAATTAGTTTGATTTTTCTACGCATTTTCCATATGCCTACTACAATAAAAACAATTTGTTAGATCCATAGTCAAGCTATGATCCCAGCCTCCCCATGTCGGGCGCTTCTTACCCGCGCCGCTAGATGACCCAGCGGTCGGATCGAGTCGTGGCTTCATCTTGGGTCTTGACGCTGCAAGTGCTAGAATACTTATGATATAACTCCTTATATATGATATTCTCCATCCCACAAAGGTCACACGGAGTTTACGACTCAAAAAGATGACTTTCTATGACTCTATGACCTATGACTTTTTTTTTCGATATCTCAGACTCGATGACTACCAGGGATCGATCAACTTTCCAGGTTAAAAACTTTCGAATATAACTGAACTATTTCTTTTATGTCTGTTCTAAAAACAGTAGAAAGAAGTATTATTAATGAGCTCCTTATTTGTATGTTCGCTCCCACAGGTCGCATTATGTTTTTTTTGGGATCCCAAAACGTAAGTCGAGGGATACCTATGACTTCGTAAGAGTTGTCCGTCTGTCCGTCCGTCCGTCTGTCAGTCAGTCTGTCTGTCTGTCTGTCTGTCAGCACAAAACTCTCGAAGGGAATGAGATATTTTGATGAAACTTGATGTAGGGACTCTTTATGTCAAGGGAGAGGTCGAGTTCGCTCAATATCTGGCGAACAATTTTTTTTTTTAACAGATAATGAGATAGTCGATTTAGGGGTAAGAAGACATGCTGAATATGAAAACCATTCTCTCGCCGGACAAGTAGTTCGCGCGGAATACGGCCAGAACCGGAAAGTTTGTTAAAAGTCAAAGTTTTTTTAAAGTTGATTAGATGTTCGATTTAGGGGTAGAAGACATGCTGAACATTTATATGAAAATCATTTTCTCGTCAGACAAGTAGTTCGCGCGGAATCTAGCTGAAACCGGAAAATTTGTTAAAAGTAAAAGTCTGATCTGACGTTGATTAGATGTCCAATTTAGGGGTAAGAAGACATGCTGAATCCGCTTTTGACAATCATTTTCTACCCGGACATATAGTTCGCCTGGAATCCGGCTGACCGGAAATTTTTTAAAAGTTAAGTTTTATCTAAAGTTGATTAGATGTTCGATACAGGGGTATAAGGAGATACGCAGAATTCGTTTTTGAGCTTTAGTTTTTGCCAGACAAGTAGTTCGCCCGGAATCCAGTCGAAACCAGACATTTGGCAGAAGTAAGGCAGGAAGACTTGGTCAATTTCGTCAAAGTAGGTACGACGTATAGCCTAGGGGTAAATTCACACATGCTGAATCCATATCTGAACTTGGTTTTCTCAGATGATTAGCCATTGGCCTTCTTCTGTTTCTAAATCTTAACAGTAAAAATGTTCAAGGAGTCTGGCGAAGACCGGATATCTACAAGACCCATTTGTCTGGATCAAATATTAAATTTCTGGGATCCCATCGAAACCTTTTGTCTTGTTTTATGCGGACATGCAGTTAGTTCCAGGAATTATACTGTTTTGTTTTGTCAATACTTAATCTGCCTTTGAAATCTTGAAAAAAAATCTGAAATCTGAACCATTTTCTGTGTTTCAACAATTGTACCGTGTTCTTCAAAACTGTGCGAATTGACAAACTTTTAAAAACTGAGTTAACTATACCATTGGAAAGAGCATAGCTGATTGGTATTCTGTTAAACTGTGCTAAGTGTTAGACGACGACATATGCGACATCTGACTGGTAGATTAGTTTTGACTTCTGAGTTTCTACTTTTTTCCTACAGATGGCATGTTCAAAATTGGGCTATGTACATAGCATAGTTTTGTGTTTTCCCCTGTTGTTAAAACGACGCTTTGTGGCTAGTGTTGGGCGATATTCAGATTTTTCGATATACCGATATATCGATATTTACGTTTCGATATTCGATATCGATATTTGGTCCGATATATCGATATATCGTTATCGATATTGAATATCGCCCAACACTATTTGTGGCAATTAGTATGTCTCGAAGGAAAGGGAAAATCTGTGCTCAAACAGCAATTAGCAGCCTGAAAATCTGGAGACCTACTAACCTCAAAATGGTCGACATTCGACGCGTCGTCCTGTCCGACATTCTCCTTAAAAAGGATCAAAGGATCGCGGATGAATAAGTGAGCAACATGGCGGGCAAGAGGATCCGGAACTCCAGATTCCACTAAGGTGTTAAGATGGTCTTGACTCAGTAGCAATTCCGAGTCGTTGTATCTAAAGAAAGGGTTAGTGTTCAGCGGGGTTTAGTAGGTAGCCAATCAACTGGTGATAAGAGATATTTGACAGTGCAAAACTGATACGTCAGCTGAAATCTTATTAGAGCTATATTTCGGCCCTACTTGGCAAGGGTCCTCTTCACGCTCAAAGCCGCTCAAGTTGGAAAACGAACTTGTGAACGGTTTTTGAAGGTGTGAATTTCAATATAAGAATTCTCATTACGGGAATCATTTCAACTGATGCATTGCAGTTAGTTTAACACGGGTTCTATTATTTGCTTGCAGGGAATGGGCTTTTTATCGGTACAATCGAGTCTTACATTGTGATCTAAAAGTTGAAATGAGGGGTCTCCCCCCACCTGGCCTGAGTGCTTCGGGCCTCCCCTGTAGTTGTCTCTTTCATTTACCGGTCTACTTATCTATTTCCTGAAGTTTAAGTACGTTAAACAAATACAAAAATTAAAGTAAAATTTGTGTTGCGCTATAACACCAAAAGATAATACCCCGATAATACCCCAAAAATATAATACCCCGACTGCCCTGAATCTTCTATAATTATCCCTTAACCCCCCCCCCCCCCCCCCCCCCCTTGCACCTTACTTTACTAGCGCGTAACTGTAAAGGTCTCGGTTTCGAACAACAGCAATCATATTTATCCTTATCGTTAAAGTGAGTATATCAGTCAATATCAGCGGAGGGGGGGGGGGGGACATGCCAAGAAAGCATTCGCCATGGCACTCGCCTGACGACCATCATGCCAGTTGATGACATTCTGATGGCCTGATGACCATCATGCCAGCTGATGATCTTCTTATCGTTGTGCAGCAGCGAAAGAATTGTATCTATACTCTCGTTTTTTTAAACGAAAGAGTATCACAAGTTTTGATCGCTAATGCAAGTGAGTAAAGATGTCCGAGCATGCCGTTGATCAAGCTGGTGCGTCAGAGTTTGACGAGCTGTTCCCTGCAGCCTTTCGCGGCAACAACCATTACATATTTCGACTACACGTTGAAAGGGAACAAACTACAAAGTGGAGGGGTGAGTACGTCATCAATCCAGTTGCCATTTTGCACGTCCCTGAAGAACCTTCCCTATTCCCTTTGAGCAACCCTCTGTTGGTGTACTCTGTTGGTCGGGGATTGAGCATGGGTCGGGGATTGAGCATGGGTCGAGATTACCAGTACTGTCTGCCTCTGATAGGGCCCGAAACGGGTAATTTGCTCAGAGCAAACGTGATGACCACTATGCCATCCAGTTCTCTATACATACGGGGGTCCGACTCACTTTGTGGTTAGTATGCCTAAAGCGGGGGGCCAAGAAAGAAAGGACTTGAGGGACTACTATTCCCAGGATACAGCCAAGAACAAATCTCATATAGAACCTCTGTCTTTGGTACCATGCAGCGACTATGAATACCCCGACAAAACTGAGCGGACCTAGAGGTATTTACTGTAGTTTTTTACCTGTTTACTCTACTTCGGCTTCGCCGTTGCTCAACACAGAGAAAGAAAATGCAGGAGGCGTACTCCGCGCGCTGACCCGCTCTTGAGCGCGTCCAAATAACCAATCAGCTTTGTCTCCTACTTTTCCTCAAGGTGCTTTCAGCAGCGATATTGCTAATTGTACAGGTAACGAAAGGTGATGTGGCGCGAAGTTACTAACCTCCGCTGGTTTCCAGCGGAAAAAGTACGGGGAAATACTCGACTCCGCATAGTCATAGTACAGAGATGGGGAGACGGAGGTTCTATCTGATTATTCGTTCTTGATATAACTATGTTGGACCTGGCAACGAATTGGACAGTGGCTATCCTGTTGACAACCTCGATTCGATAGCGCGAGACCACGACGCACCCTACATTCTCGAACTGTTAAAATCGCTGTGCCGTAGCCTACATAAGCTTTTTCAACGAATAGTATTTTTTCCAAGGCGACCGAACCACGTGGAAGCATTTTGAAAGACAAAACTATAACTAGTAAGTAAGTAAGTAAGTAAAGTATTTATTACCCGTATTTTTCACTTAGAACAAAACGTAGTAAAGAAGAAAATAAAGAAAAAGAAAAAAGAAGAGAAATTTAAAGCACAACACAGATACAGACACATGACATTTTACATAACAGTTACGCAGTCAAGAACTATAAAAGGGTCGAAGCCAGGGGTGGTTCCATTTCGCCTGGAAATTCGAAATTACCCGATTCACTGCGATACTAGGGTCCGCTATCTGTTTTTCAATCATGTAAGTGTTCCTCGTCCACAAGGGACAACGCAGCAGAAACTTTGCAAACCTGAAGTAAAGGGACCGAAGCTTACGTTTTTGGGTCTCGGTTAACAAATTCCAAAACTTTTTTACGAAAACAGGCGAAACAGGCGAAACAGCTTTCGCCAAAAACAGTTGATTTTTATTCAAAACAGTACTTTTTTTCTGAAAATCAGTTGATTTTTATCAGTAAGAATCAATCGATCTTACGACTGGAAAAAATATGAAAAACCATTACCCGGATCCAGCGTCAGAGATATAGGAGCTGATTGACGAATATCGTGGCTTCGGAATCACGAACTTGCTCGTCCTCAGAGGTTCCAACCCCCGTTCTTCCCTTGTGCGGCAATCTGTGCACTGCGAAATTATGCTCCAACGACAATCGGTATCAGTGAGGTATCCACGGTGGACGGGCGAGGCGGCTGTGAGTGATAGCTAGGAGAGTGAAGAGTGAATTTCGGGGCGCCCGAGTCTTGGGATGAATTCAGGGGGTGGGGGTGGGGGGTCAAACGGACAGGAAATTAAGTAATTTTCATCTAATGCCCCCCCCCCCCCCAAACAAAAATACACCAAATACAAAATTACACCTTAAAGTCCCCATGCTAATACTTCATACTTTTAAAAAATTAGCCTATCACAAATTTGGCCTTAACTGGCTACATCCTATTACGAAAGATATGAGGCGCATAGTTGTTGTACAGTACTTGATTTCTTTTGTGTAAAAATAATCTATGTGCCAACAAGACTTGAACTTCCCGGATGCGCCTGACAAATATTTGCAGAATTTTTATTTCTTACGTATAAAAATAACCCGTTGTGCCGAGCGACTGACGCCCGACTGAAGCATGCAAAAAAAATTTCTTCTGCGTTTGTCGGCGCTCTGCGCCGACCAGAGCAAAAGAACACTAGCGAGTAGCGCCAAGCCTTGACCAAATTGACACACACTCTAATAGCAGCGATACTAGCACCACTAGCGATAGAGAACATCCCTACAGAGACTCATTCAGCCGTTCATCCGAGCTGGCTTCGATAACTTCATATTCTGAACATTGCAAAAAAATGATACAGCCTCCATTGTTTCCTTGGTGTGTGCAGACCGCACTTTTGTTTTACTAGAAATTTCTAAACCCGCAAGTTTGTCTCGCTTTAAATGCCGCAAGCGTAGTGGGTGTCGCTACGAACATGGCCCGTTTGCCTAGCATGGAAAGCATAGGTCTTGGCGCTACTCCTAGTGTTATTTTGCTCTGGCGCCGACCAAACTTCTCAATTTCTTGCAACTTCGCAACTTCAGATTTCGCCATTTTTCAAGACATTTGGGGGTGGGAGTCCCCCCTCCCATCCCCACAGTGACGCCCCTGACTTCTACTGTTCCCCAGAATTAAGTAGCGCTTAAAAAACTAACCGAAATTCAAGCTTCAAATTTTTGTTCAGCTTGAAATAAGTGAAAATCTGTGCAGTTTAAGATATTCTAATGGAAGAAATAGCTAGCACGTATTCGAATTAAAAAAAAAGGATTTTGAGGCGTCTTTAAAACGGCTAGCCAAGATGTACAAATTATGAGGCGGTTTGCTTCGTTCCGGTAGGATGCGAAATACATTTCTTCTATCGGTACCAGATAGAATCCTGAAAAAAAGTGTAAAAAAAAAAAACGAATCAGAGACTTACTAGGACCGGGCACAGCGGGGCAAGCTGGTCGAACAAGGTTCGCGCTTCGGTCAGGTTACATGCCTGAAAAAAAAGATTTAGCAATCTTTCATTCAAAAACTTTCACAATCTCTCGCTTTTAGTCGAACAAGGGGTTAAGCCAATTCGTGCAAGGACACAAATCTTTTCCTCTTCTAGCTTTAAGCTATTTGGAATTAAATTTGATTGATCGAACTCGCCAGACCCACGATTCGTGACAGGGACAGTAGGGACTACTTGCTCCATGCGTAATTCGCCAAAGATAATTTTCAGAAATGTGTACGCGTTTAAACGGTTGTATCATCCAGTTCTGTACCCAAACATGACAGACTGGAGCGAAGAGATGTTGAATTTATTTTTGGTAGGAAGACCGTCTCGTTCAACTACTAAAGGCGTTTTTCCGCGACCCAATCGTGGGTCACACAGTTCCGAGTGTTTGTCGCGGAAACACTATTTTGTGCCACAGGGTCGAGCCACAAGTTGGAACTCACGGAAACGGCGTTTTGAACATATTTAGGGCGGTAATTTCAAATTTCTGAAAATAAAAATAATTTTCAGATCAAATCTCAAAAAACAGAACTTAAGACTTTTGTCCTTACCATTCTGTGCAAAGAGGATGCTCAGTTTTATGTCTACACAGTGTCTACATGCTTCAGAAAGAGTTAATTTTATTGTTTTGAAATTATTTTGCTGCTAAATTTGAACTTCCCGCCAGAAACGAGAGACAAATAGACAATCTCCTCAGCAGTTGTTTGTCAAATTTGAGCCACAAAAAGCTTGTTGGTCGCGAAAACACACTTGTGGGCCGCACAAAAGACCACGGAAACGCTCTTTTCGAGCCACAATCAACCCACAAACTGTTTGTGGGAGCACGAAAAACGCCTTTCTGTGTGTGACCACTAATGCTCTATATGACTAAGTCCAAAACACGCCAGTGATCCTCAGGAAGAAGGAGTGAGCGTCTCCGTAACGACTCAAACTCACGACTCAAATCCTGTCTCAAGCAATCACCGTGATCTTTGGGAGCAGCTGTGACACCACTTCTTCCTTTCTTCCACCAGGTATCCGGAGAGGCCAGAGATTTTGCATCGGCAAGGACCCGATGAAAAATTTGTAGCCAACGTTGCATGTAATACTATGTAATAGCAAATAATACTATCATTTAATGTGCCTCAGACTGGTCCAATCTTATTTAGTAGTATCCAGTAGCATCCTGTCTTGCCATAGAAGCATCCAGTCTTGCTAATAGTAGCATGTAGTAGTATGCAGTAACACGGTAGCCTTGAAGTAGAAGCATGTAGTAGCATCGTTAGTACTGCATGCTACTTTTTCGTACTACTTCGTAGTACTATTTTGAGATAAATTTTTCATCGGGGAGAGATAGTCATCAAGAGTATTGTGTGTGACCACTAATTGTGTGTGATTTACCAGGGTCGCCGAGGACAGCAACGCCACTAGGCGTCACTTGGAAGTACTTGATCTATTTCGCGTGCTCGACGTCGTCCCGTTAGAGACTTCAGAACCACAGGCCAAAGTTTAGCAACATTAGCCTACAGAGCAAGGGGTAGAAGAAAAGGAATACCTTTACTAGATTGTTCTTGTTCTTCCCACCAAGCTTCATCCCGAACCCTCAACTCTAAGCGTTTCCCAAGATTTCCGGTCATGAGGTCTTTCTATATATCAAGTTTTCTTAAGATCCGATCACCCGGGCGTAAGTTAAGAATACCCATTTTTCCGGATTCCCCGTCCCTCCACTCCCCCCCCCCCCAGCTGGTCGGATCGGGGAAGTGACTATTTCTAATTTAATCTGGTCGGATCCCTGATATGCCTACCAAGTTTCATCGTTCTAGCATATGTGAAAGTGCCCGAACTAGCAAAACCGGGACCGACGGACCAACGGACGGACAGAAATTGCGATCGCTATATAGCGCTTGGCCGAAGGGCAAGTGCCATAAAAACTTTGCGGGGCTAAAAAATCAAAGAAAAAGAAAATTCACCTTCGAATGTGAAAAGCGTTTAAAGCGAGACAAACTTGCGGTTTTAGACATTTCTAGTAAAGCAACGGTGCGTTCTGCACATACCAAGGAAAAAATAGAGGCTGTATCATTTTTTTGCGTCCAGAATATGAAGTTATCGGAGCCAGCGCCGGTGAACGGCTGAATGAGTTTCAGTAGGGACGTTCTCTATCGCTAGCGGTGCTAGTATCGCTGCTAATAGAGTGTGTGTCAATTTTGTCAAATCTTGGCGTTACTCCCTAGTGTTATTTTGCTCTAACCTTCACTGAATCTCTTCAATCACAAAAAAAATGTTCCTCAAACACTTTTATAGTCAAATCTGATTGTCTCTTGGCACTGACCGAAGGAACAGTGTCCTTAACCTACAAAATACGTTACTAACAATAACTGCTATCGAATTAACGTTTCTAATGTTACTTACTGCCCTTATTTTTTGCATAGTTGAATTATTGTTTGACAGTTAATCATTCAATTTTATTCTTCACTTTCCCAGCTTTCTATCCGTCAGGCACAGTGACAAAATCCATGATCCAAGTCCATAATCGCTCCGTCGCTCATAGACTAATAATTGCTAACAGCAATATGGGTCAGAGCAAAATAACACTAGGGAGTAGCGCCAAGACTTGAAAAAAGTGACACACACTGGAATAGCAGCGACACTAGCACCACTAGCGATAGAGAACGTCCCTACTGAAACTCAATCAGTCGTGCACCAGCACTGGCTACAATAACATCATATTCTGAACACAGCAAAAAAAAAAGATACAACCTCCCCTGTTTCCACGATGTGTGCAGACCGCATCTTAGCTTTACTAGAAATTTCTAACCCGCAAGTTTGTCTCGCTTTAAATACCGCAAGCGTGCGCTTCGACCATGGCCCGTTTGCAAAGCATGGAAAGCATAGGTCTTGGCGCTACTCCCTAGTGTTATTTCTGTCTGCTATGGGTGAACCGCTTTTCACATTCGAAGGTGAGTTTTCCTTTTCTTTGATTTTTTTTAACCCCGCAGAGTTTTTACGGCCCTTGCCCTTCGGCCAAGCGCTATATAGCGATCGCAATTTCTGTCCTTCCGTCGGCCCGGTTTTGCTAGTTCGGGCATATCAGCGATCCGACCAGATTAAATTAGAAATAGTCACTTCCCCGATCCGACCAGCTGAGGGGGGGGGGAGTGGAGGGACGGGGAGTCCGGAAAAATTTGGTATTCTTAACTTACGACCGGGTGATCGGATCTTAATAAAACTTGATATATAGAAAAACCTCATGACTCAGAAGCCACATTTTAAATCCAGACTGGCTGGTGACACTGGGAGGTTGGAGGGGGGGAACCGGAAATCTTTGGAAACGCTGAGAGCGGAGAGATCGGGATGAAACCTGGTGGAAAGAACAAGCAAAAGTCCTAGATACGTGATTGATGGATCCACTCACCGTGGGGGGGGGGGGGGGCGCGGATCCGGCGACATTGGGGGTAGTTAGAGGGGGGACCGGAAATCTTGGGAAACGCTTAGAGTGGAGGGTTCGGGATGAAGCTTGGTGGAAAGAACAAGTACAAGTCCTAGATACGTGAATAACATAACCGGGGGGGGGGGGGGTCCGAATTTCTAGTGAGCCCGGGAGTTCGGTACTTCCTGATGTGCTAGACGATGAAACTTGGCAGGCTTGTCAGGGACCCGAACAGATTGACTTGAGAATGTAAGTTTCCCCTATCCGACCATCGTGGGGGGAGTGGAGGGATGGGGAATCCGGAATCTAGTGGCAAGTTTAGCTACTGAACGGGTGATCGGGTTTAAATGAAACTTGATATTTAGAAAGACCTCGTGCCTCAGACGCCCCATTTTAAATCCGGACCGGATCCGGTGACATGGGGCGAATTGGAGATGGGAACCGGAAATCTTTGAAAACGCTTAGAGTGGAGAGATCAGGATGAAACTTAGTGGGAAGAACAAGCAAAAGTCCTAGATACGTGAATAACATAACCGGACCGGATCCGGTCAATGTGGGGGAGTTAGAGGGGGAGGCGAATTTCTAGTGATCCCGCGAGTCCGGGCAATTACATGCCGCAGTTACAATTATAGCGGCTGGATAAAAACATCATTGACCTCACCTCGAGTACAGTGGATTTCAATAATTATCCTACAGGCTAAACAAGGCCTATATGTATCTTCAGGACGCAGTTTACCTGGAACGTGACCTGGAGGCAGCAATATCCCATTCCAAAATCCATCGAATCCTTACAAACAATTTTATTTCCTTCCTTTCGAAGTTTGCCAGGACCGTCAATGAGACCCTCAGTATATTTGTCTTTGAAAACTGTAACAAAAAATAATGACATTAACAACACCTAATTATAACAATGATAGCGTACACTTACAACAATTTTTTTTTACCCACAAATAGACAAACAAAAGCACGTAAACCAAGAAAAAGAAATAAAGAAAAACACTAAAAAAACTATACACTGTCAGAAGTGTTTGACAACATATAGCCCAAGGATGCGCAACTTTAATAAAAAAAACACATCTTAGATACTATCAACAAGTGCTACAGAATATTTATATTATGACCTCTTACGTGCTATTTTTATTTTTACAAAAACGCAATTTTTCGTTAAGATGAATAGATAGTGTGTTGTTTGTTATCTGTTAACGCATTCTTGTGTTAGATGTTAATGAGAGGTACAAATCCACTAACGCCGCCGCGAACAAATACAATAACACCGCGAGAGGGTAAGGGAATGGTGTGGCGAAGGCGGGAATAGGCTGATCCCGACAGTTTCTCTGCGTAGCATCAGTAATTTCTCAGAAATTTCTGGAACACCGAACTTCCAACTTTCCTAACGACAGCCATATTCCTACAATAGTTGGACTGAATTCATTATCATTTACAGTCCCCATCTTTTGACAAAAATTAATATAAACTACTGAGCATGAATAAAATAGCGTTGAGAGAACAAAAAAGAACAACGCACTAGAAAAAATTCAAATAATGCATAAAACGGATATGTGAGCCACGATGCTTTGGCAGCGATTCAAAGTCAGCTTGGGCTCATAGAACATTTATCGTACTACAAAAAGATGCATGAGACGCCGTTAATAATGGGTTCAAGATTTGAGGCCATGTCAATGATGTATACGCAGTGTTTCAGTCGCTGTCGACAACTCCTTTGAGAGTACGGAACAACCGATAGCGTATTGTCCTTGAATCAGGCGCGCCGTTTACATTTAGAAGTCGTACATGACGCCACGTCAGACGTTTAGTCATTCGTACGTCAGACCAAGAACAAATAAGCACGAGAACATCCGTCTCCCTATCTCTGCAATACGACCATGCGGAGTCGCAAAGTTTTTGATACCCTGCCCGATGCAAAAGAGCGGAGGGTAGGAGCTACGCGGAACATCACAATTCGTTACCTCTAGAAACAGCTATATCGCAATAAAGCCCCGGAGAAGAAATTAAAAGTAAAAGCCGATTGGTTGTCTACTATTGTGACCAGGGGCGTCACGACTGGGGGGGGAGGGGGGGACGCCCCCCCCCCCAACGCTGTTGGCCAGTCGGTAAAAAATAACCGAGTCGGCGCGAAGCGCTGCGATTTTTCGTCAAAACAGTTGATTTTGTTCATGAAAACAGTCGTTTTTTCTGAAAATTAGTCGATCCCTGTCTCGTTTTGCCAAAATATAAGAAAAAAGTGTCGTAAAAAAGCATCTTGCATCATATAGCTCCAATTTCGGATGTAAAAGTGTGACTTATGTTAGATTATTTACAATAGTTAGAAATATACAACTGTCGTTTTCGACATCGATATTTACGTTTCGATAATCGATATCCATTGCTGGTCCGATATATCATTATCGATATCGAATATCGCCCATCATCCCTGTTAACTACCTATGAGCCCTGGACAGGCCGTGGATCTTTGCGTCCGGGTCTGGACGTCACTGAAGAAGGCGGCATCGCGGAAACGTAATAAGGTATCGTAGAATTTGGTACCGTTGGCAGGTTTATAATCCTCACATTTTAAGATTTTAAAGATGTGATGAAAATGGTAAAATGAGAAATAAGGGTTAAAAGTGGAAATAAGAAAGAACATTACAAAATTAAACGAGAGATAGAGGAAAGTGAAGGTGACGCTAAATATATAGGTCGGTCATTGAAAAAAAATAGTTTAAAATATAAGATGTTACGACCGTTGGCGTCACCGAGGGAAAGTGGAAGCGTAGTCACCTGGCCAAATCATACTGGACAGGAAGAACGGAAAAGTTACTACGCGGCAATACAAAAAAAAAATAATCCTCACAGCTTGAGGAAAATAAAATAATCCATATTGGATGGAAGAGATAGGACTTACTGGGTAAGGAAACCGCGAACTCTTCCCCCCTTCTGTCCTGCGTATTTTTGGTGATGGTAAGGTATCTCGGATGCGTACGTGTTATCGCCTCACGGGGGAAGTAGGTCACTGATTTACAGCTAAGAGCGGGGTGCGTAAACCCGGGACAGCCAAGCCTAAAAAGAAATAACATTCTATTAACTCAACAACTTGCAATGATCATCTATGTTTTGTTTGATTAACTAACGTTTGTTTTCTTTTCCCTTATTCTTCTTTTCTTTTTTTCCTCGTATTTCTTTTCTTGACAAATGAATGAATACTGTCACGCATTACGGGCAGTGCTCACTTAGGGTGTATTAAATTTTCATTGTATGATTTGCTTTTTGTTAATAAACAAATTTAACTGAACTGAACTGAACTGAACTATTACATACAAGGAAGCATTTTCCCAGTAAGCTTGCCATTAATCTGAGACCTCAATCGGAATAAACTAACAGTTTTTTTCAGACAGCCGATAGGTGATTTCTGATGTGGGAGTAAATACAAAACTAAACAAATTAAATAAATATTAGAAGTCATATGCAACTTATTTCTTATAGCACACTGTCAGAAGTTTCATAGCAGATATCAGAAGGATGCGCGGTTTCAACAGACAATGCGTAACAAACAACACTTCGGATGTTGTCTGTTGTGTTTGAAAATGTTATGCATAACAAGCGTTGCCATCAGGAAGAGCCGAAAAATCGCCAAAAAGCATCTGCTGAATTTTCAGACATCATGACGACAAACAAAAAAGGCAGTGGATGCTTTTTTGGCTGTTTTTTGGATCTTCCTGGCACTGCTTGTTATGCTTAACTTTTCATGTATAACGTTTTCCAACACAACAGATAACATCCCAACTATCCCAAGTGTTGTCTCTTACGCATTGTCTGTTGAAACCGCGCTACTGTTGTCTGTTATGAAACTTCTGACAGTGCACAATTCAGCATCAGGCGTTAAGTGATTAGTGATCAGGCTATCAGGCAGTAAATAAAAACAATAGACAACCTGGACAAATATGAAAAGTTATACGCAACTTACTTCTTGAACCACAATTAACCACAATTACCGTATTTTAACTTCTCAGGAAGGATGGGAGCGATGCTCTCCTCGCACTGTTCGTGAAAACTACCGTTACTGAATTTAAGACATGTTCCTGGCTGAAAATGTATCCTATCCGTTTACCCGAATAGCCGCTGATCAAACCCCCGCCCCCCCTCAAAGAATACTGCTAGTTATCCAACAATTCAGTCCAAGCCGACACGAACCATGTAGAAGTCAAAAGTCATGGACAACAGGGCCCAGCCAGCACATGACACTACATTGTTTTCTGGCCGATGAATGAAAAATTGTACATTGTATTTTTTTATTTTATTTAATTCTTTCATTTTATTTTACATACTCCGCTTTTCAAATGGCGGGTCAGAAATAAATTACTTACTTACTACTTACTTACTATATTTGCCTATGTTAAACGGACAAGTCGGCTGATATTCATTCTAGCGATTGTTCGGTTTACAATTTCTTGTTTGTGGCTTGAGCCTGAAGAGGACCTTCGTCAAGAAGGGCTGGAGTACTGAACATCCACTGAATTATCCAGTTAGCGCATGCGTAAAACCGGTTATCTGAGTTTATCCATTTGGAGCGAAATCAAAACATTGCTAGTTCCTCTGCGATCCCCACTTTAGAGGTGCCTTACCTAGGATAGCTTGTCATAGATACGACAATTTCGTTTGTCTTCAAGTACCTTCCGATTTCCTTTCTTCTCGCTTTCATATCTGGCTCCACCTTTTGGAAATCGTAGAGAAAACCACCGTAAGGTCTCCCTGGCACTCCTTCTATCATGTACGCTCCATATTCGGGAGCCCAGACGAATCGTGGCCTGAAAAAGAAAACAACTTATGCCCAGTGGCAAGCTTCTGGTTAGGGCCACTTTTGTCTTTCTTGCTATTTGCAGAAGGCACTAACCCCTCGCGCTCGCCGTCGTGACTCATTATTGTCGACTGACTAGTCAGTGTAATTCATTCCGGTATGTTTTCTCGCGAATCGGCAAGCAGGGTTGCCACATGTCGCACGGTAGTGTGCGTGGATTGTCACTCTATTTTGTTTCTGTCACTCTTGTCCTACGTAGGACATCACTCTAGTTCAGAAAATGACCAAATGTGTCATTTTTGCAGCAGGGAACCGAAGAAGTAACTATTTCAAGTTTTTTTTTTCATGAAAGTAAACTCAAGATGCGTCATTTTTACAGAGGCGATTCCGACCAAAAGTGAACATTTCATGAAAACAGATTTCACTCCCAGTTCACTCTCTGTTTTGGGCCAAAAGTCACTCTCTGAATGTTTTTTTATGGCACTTGCCTTCCGGCCAAGTGCCATATACCGATCACATTTCCGTCGGTCGGTCGGTTAGTCCGGTGTTTTCGAGTTAGGGTACTTCCAGATACGCTAGGACGATGAAACTTGGCAGGCATATCAGGGACTCGACCAAACTAACTTGGAAATAGTCGCTTGCCCGATCCGACCATCGTGGGGGGAGGGGGAGGTGGTGGAATCCGGAAAATAGGGACATTCATAACATTCGAACGGGTGATTGGATCATAATGAAACTTAATATCTGGAAAGACCTCTTGTCTCAGATGTCTCGTTTCAAGTCCGGACCGGATCCGATGAATCTGGGGGGAGTTAGAGGGGAGAACCGGAAATCGTGTGAAACTCTCGGAGTGGAGCGATCGGGATGAAACTTGGTGGTAAGAACAAAACAAGCTCTAGATACATCACTGACAGAACTGGACCGGATTCTGACACTGTGGGGGGAGTTGGAGGGGGGTTCCGGAATTCCGGCGATCCGTAGTTAATGTACTTCCAGGTGGGCTAGGACGATAAAACTTGGCAGGCATATCAGGGACCCGACCAAACTAACTTGGAAATAGTCACTTGCCCGATCCGACCATTTTGGGGGGAGGGGGCGGAATAGGAATACGGAAAATAGGGACATGCATAACTTTCGAACGGGTGATCGGATCTTAATGAAACTCGATATCTGGAAAGATCTCGTGCCTCAGATTTTTCATTTCAAGTCCGGACGGATCCGACGAATCTGGGTGGGATTCGGAGGGGAGAACCGGAAATCGTGTGAAACTCTCAGAGTGGAGCAATCGGGATGAAACTTGGTGCGAAGAAAAAGCACACGCTCTAGATACATCACTGACAGGACTGGGCCGGATTCGGACACTGTGGGGGGAGGTGGAGGGGGGTTCCGGAATTCCGGCGATCCGTAGTTAATGTACTTCCAGTTGGGCTAGGACGATAAAACTTGGCAGGCATCTCAGGAACCCGACCAGATTAATTTGGAAACAGTCGCTTGCCCGATCTGACTATCGTGGGGGGAGGGGGAGACGGCAGAATCCGGAAATTGGTAGGATGTATAACTTTCGAATGGGTTATCGGATCTTAACGAAACTTGATATCTTGAAAGACCTCATGTCTCAGCATGTCCCATTTCAAGTCCGGACCGTATCCGATGAACTGGGGGGAGGGGGGTTCGGAGGGGAGAACCGGACATCTTGTGACACGCATAGAGGGGAGCGATCAGGATGAAACCTGGTGGGAAGTACAGGCACAAGTCCTAGGTGCATCAGTGACAGAATCGGACCGGATTCGGGTACCAAGGGGGGGGGAGAGCTGTAGGGGGTGTCCGGAATTCCGGTGATCGTGAGGTAAGGTACTTCCAGATGTGCTATGACGATAAAACTATGCTGGAGCATTAGAAACTTGACATCATTGGGTTAGACATCGTCACTCTCCGATCCGACCATCCCTTAAAGAACTCATCTTAACCGCCAAGTACAAAAAAAAATTTAAGCAAAATTTACTTTTTCACGGTCGCCATGAGCACATGATCCTTTTTGCCTCAAGGGTTTTGCTTAGAAATTAATTTTTAGCACCCTTAAAGTTCGCACCTCAAACGAAAAGTAAAAAAAAAAAAATTTTGACCGTCACTTTGATCCTCTGACCCAGCCTAGCAAGTTTGGCGCATCTTTACGGAAAAGGGAAAAGAATACTTTTGACCATCACTTCCATCTGACCCAGCCTTGCAAGTGCCATATGAGCTTCCATCTCTTGTTGATGTGGCAACCCTGTCGGCAAGCGATCTGACCAAATTCCGATCGCTTGCCCTGGGGCCGTCTGTAAATATGTTGTGGCCCCAGACGTGGCCCCGTCCCGGGGCCTAAGTACCAACTGTAGAAACTAGAATGTGTAAATGAGAATTTAATTTCAAAGTCTCTTTGACTATTTTCTAAAGTCAAAGTACATGAAATAAATCCTAGTTTTTTGCTAGATTATCGAAAGGGGCTAACTGCCTAGGGGCCCTGGATCTCTCCGTCAGCCGATGAAAAATTCTTTGACTGTGTAGTTGTATGATAGTTGTACGAAAAAGTTGCATGTATGATCTGTAGCAGTATGGAATACTTTGATTTAACATGCCTCCGACTGGGTTAATCTTAAGTACTAGTCTCCGATAGCATCGAATCTTGCTGTAGTAGCATACAGTTTGTTAGTAGTAGCATGCACTGGCAACAATTACTACTGCATGCTACTTTTTCGTACAACTTCATTCGACTAATTCTCGAAAAATTTTCATCGGGCAGGGCCTGATCATACCATTGAATCGGCCGCAACGAAAAACGAGAATGTGAGGATCCCTGTTCTTTTGGGTTTGTACTTCTTCTTCCTTAATTCACTAGGCTAGGCGCGTCTCTCCATCCTCTGCGATTCATTTTGGCTCGAGCAATTCCCGGCGTAGTTTCACGAAAGAGCTTTGTCAATCTACGCGAAACTTTCACATTCTTACTTCTCTGATTTGTAGCCACTCAACGCCTGCATTTTTTTTTTACCTAATGATGAAATTGATATGGAATTATTTAAAGGGATTGTCCATTCTTGATTTTGGTGCACACCAAGCACGATGCCGAGCAGCCGGCATCGGTTGAACGCGTTAGAATATTAAAATCAGCATGTTCAGGAGCGCTGTAACACGAATCGACCAATTTATGGCCGGTACAGCTAGTTTTGGCCGATGCTGAGTCGGTACCGGGAAAGGGTTTACACCAAGTTGGTAAATCCTCGGTTTAGAAGTCTAAGACTTCAAAGGGACACTGTGCTGGACTTGGGACGTTCTTCTTACATTTTTTGTTCCTGAAGCGTCTTCAAGACCTCACTGGCTCTTAGGGCGACTCGTGCCTTCTTATTATCATGGTCCATTGCCAATATGGTAAACTCAACCTAAAAAGAAACTAAAACCAGATCAAAAGGTCATTTTGAACACAGTTCAACATTTAAACATACTCCTATATGCTATCATTATAATATGCCACAACCCCCCATTGTCATAATCTTCTTAGCGTCAAATTTTCAGAAAGTTTTATTAATGATCTTGGTCATTACGAACGCTGATTAAAGCTAAATTTCTTCTTCTGCCATCCACGAACAATGAGACTTCTGACCCCCCCCCCCCCCCCCCCGTCAACAGGAACGGCGAGATAACATACTTGTTTAGTTAAAGGAGAGAACTGATGAAAATAGTCGAGAAAATTACAAATAGGAGTGATCGAAACAGTACTAAACTTTTTCTTTCTGAAAAATCCTAATTTCAACAGGGGCGTCCTTAGCCCCCCCCCCCCCCCCTCCGGGAAGGTCTGAGGAAAAAAATTCCTTGAACTTGATGATTTTTAGGGAATCTACCGGATTATTGCCGGAATTTTGCTCAGGGGAGAATCCGAAATTTTGCTGAAGGAATATGCCGGAACTCGTCTCAGGAAATTTACTGGAGGCTGGATCAGGGGATCTACCGGACTTTGCCCCACGGAATCTAGCTCTTTTTAGCAAGATGAAGTTGGTTAAGATCACTTTGCGTTCAACAATGGCTGACCAGCCCCAGCCAGGGTCTGTGACTAACCACATCGATCTAGTTGACGAATGTGAAACTGGATGAGTTGTGGAGAAATGGAAAACGCTAAAAACAGACGAATAAATGTGTAGGGTGGGTTGAAGGTCGAAGAGTTTTTAGTTTTAACTGACAATCTTAAGTTTAACCGAATAGGGCTGAGATCAAACAGTCTAGTAACATATCACTTATTGACTTAAATTTTCCCGAAAACCCGTTAAAAAATTGCGTTACTTCGTTTCTCCGTTATCCAGGGATAATCGGTTTGATAATTATTCTTTCGGATTTGTAGGGCATCTATGTACTTGTCCCTCTACGTTTGAAATATTTGCCAACTAGAAATGTAAACCCTTGTTGAAAAATAAAATAAAAATATCAGATTCGTTGCAAGACAATTCCGAAAATCATTTTCCAAACAGACGTAGCTTCTCCGATGTCGCATCTTTAGCCTTGAAAATGCAGGATTTTGTCCAAATTCAAATTTTCTGCGTCTGGATGAACTTTGGTTTGTCGTGCAAGCAGCACAAACTGAACGTTATTACCAGAGCCCCGTGTGGAAACATTCAAAATCCTTCAGATGTGTCAAAATATTTCAGTGTATTCATATATCACCTTTAAAAACAAGCTGCATTTTCAGTTAAACTTTAACGAGCCTATTTTACTGTTATTTGTAGCACGTAATAAAAGTCAGAACACAACAGTATTCTAGAGTTTCTGCAGAGATGGTCACTACGGAGAGTTTTCGGTAAAATTCTGAAGCAGCACCCCCCGTCCCCCATCAGCAAGGTGACGGGAACAGGGGCGTCCCGAGGGGGGGAGGGCTACGTTTTCGGCATTTGGTCAAATTTTTGCCGAAGGCGAAAAATTCGGTCAAAACTGGGATCGCGACGAAGCCGTGATGCCCTTTTCATAAAATCGTTTGTCCCCGCATTTCCGGATTGGGTGATTTAACGTGTTTATTGGTCCCCTTTCTGTATCGAATTTGTTCATTCATCCAACTTTTGTTCAGTCCGCATCGATTTCGCCGCATTCGGTCCGTCCCTTCGTAAATTCGGTGATTTAACCTGTTTTTTTGGTCTCATTCGTTAATTCACCGGACTTTTCTCAAGTCCGTGTCTGTTCTATCGCATTCGGTCTTTGATCAGATTAATTTGGTTCTGATTCGAGACCGAATTCGATCATTCATCCAACTTTCGTTCAGTCCGCATCGATTTCGCCGCATTCGGTCCGTACCTGCGTAAATTCGGGGATTTAACCTGTTTATTTGGTCTTATTCTTTACGGAATTCGGTAATTCGGTCAGTCCATTTTATAATTAAATTCGGTGAGATTCACTTGGTTCTGATTCGTTACCGAATTCTGTAATTCACCGAATTTTTCGTTAGTCCGTTTCTATTACTAGACTTCCCGAATTCGGTTGTTTTAGGTGGTTCTAACAAGAGTTTTATTCCGTTACGAAATTCGGTTGTTATACCGCTCTCGATCTGTTCCTTCTTTTTTTGTTAGTTTTTCGGTCTTGGGATCGCAAAAAGACACTTTTATCATGTGTGTTATCACAAAATTTTGCCTGCGGCGCATTTCGCACTCTTCTCTAGTTAGACGAAGGGTGCGTCATTTAGTTGGCGTTTGAGGCTTTGAATTTTTTTTTTTTGGGGGGGGGGGCTCGAACCATGTTAAAAGCTAGAATTTTCTTGGGAAGTAGTTAAATGTTGCCAGAAAAAAAAGGCGGATTAAAAAAATTCCGCATGCGGCGTCTTAATTAATCCCGGGTACAGCCGTTAGCAACATTCAGCGCCTTTTTTGCAACTATTTCAAGTCCTGTTGGCAAAACTGGAAAGTTCCTGCAAAGGTAAAAGGCTAGTTACGGCGCATCCATTAAAAAAAACAGAAGCAGAAAAGCGTGAAAACGGGCCAACTTTTCTCTTTAGACTTGTTTGTATATACTCGCAACTTTTTACGTTGTAGCTTCATGAAGGCAACTTGCTGTGTTTTTAGGATTTTTTAACAAATTCAGTGAAAATCAGGTACCAATTCGGTCAGTTTTACAAAGTTCGTCCCCCCCCCCCCCCCGCAATGAAGAAAGGCTCGAGACGCTCCTGCCTGTAACTATTGTTTACTGTTCTTGCCAAGAAGGGCCGAGATATCGCTGACGAATATCGTAACTGACTTTCCTGTTTTGAGCAGTTGATTAACATCTAGATACTTCCACGGTACTGGCCTACCAGATCCTGGTTAGAAGTCGTGAATTGGATGGGGTGATTAGATATTACAAATGCTAGAATGCTTCCGACTTCGCGACTTGCGAAAAACGGTATTGAGAACTGTGCTTGATGTAGAAAGGACGAGGAATAGTACAGCCAAAGAAAAACTCTTACCTCGTCTCCCCACTTCAACATGGGATCTTCCTTGTCCTTCATCTTCTTGTATATGCTGATAAATTGCAGAATTCCGTGTTTCTTGACGTGCTCAGACCTTTTCTTCGTCTCCTCCCACGAAAGAGGACTCCCCCTTGACAGCAGCCCCATCTGAAGTGCGTGTGGAAAAGAATGTGAAAAATAAGATTATAAACACTACAATGGATTGCCCTTCTTGTAATGACATCCAGGAAGACAACCATTTTCTGGTAGTATAAACAACTTTCGGGTCTCAGGGGACATATTCTAAACGGGTATGAACTAAAGTTCCCTGATATGTTTGGGACTGAAAACAAAGAAAAAGTAATCAAGAATTTCTAGGTAAATGTTCTTTAGTTAGCTAAATGTGCTGTCGAGTGTGGTTGTATTTTTGTTTTCATATCCTGGTGGCCAAACTGGTTACTAAACTATTTATTTATTCTGAAGCTAAGTTCAGCAAAAAATAATTTACGCCGAAGGCCCTGACTTAACCGTTTGTCGGTGCTTGTCCGGGTAACAGGAAGGACGAAATAAACTTTTACACACTGCGGAGATTTCTCGATTTTCGACATTTACAATTTTACAGCGATTTCCACATCGGGAGTTTGAATTTTATTGTTTACAGCCGAGTGTAACAAGGCAGAAACTGCGCAACTCCCGTGTTTTGTACGCATAATTATGTCTGGTATTTCCTCTAAAAGTTCAGGTTCAGGTTCTTTAATTTCTAAAACACTTCGTGACAATATATTTTGATCACTGGGGGCCGGCAGGAATACAAGCTCGGCCCCATAATGTTTTGGTCTCCCCATCTCCCGGTGACTTATCCTTTGAACCTGTCAGTCCACATTAGTAAGGCAAGGCCAGACACTGGTGAGTCCGAAAACTGTTTAATACACTAGGGCGCAGTCACCAATGAATAAAAAAACGGCTTACAGGAACAATACAAAAGGTATCGATGGGATCCCAAGGCAAATATTTACTTCGTCTAGCCATGTTACGTTTCCTTAGTCAACCGCTTAACTAGACCCCTTAGGCTAGGTAATTCCTTATTGTCTTTACTTTCCGGTCTAGGCCAGGCTAAGACCGGAAAAATGCTAGTCGAAAACTCATATAATATTCTGGCCCAACATGTTCTTTATCTATATCTACACATCCATATAGCCTATTGAATGAATGAATATATTCCCAAAAAAGACGCACTATTTATACGAAATACCAAGAAAACAAACTTCAGATACGGATTCGGCATGTATTTTTCCCCATATATCGAATCTACAATTGACTTTAGAGTATTTCTGGTTGTGTCCGAATTCCCGACGAACTACTTTTTCGGCAAGAAAATAAAGTTCAAAAATGAATTCAGCATGCCTGCTTACCCGCGGATCGAGTCTCTAATTAACTTCAGAGACAACTTTCAGTTCTACCAATTTTCCGGTGTTGACCGGATTTCGGGCGAACTACTACTCCGACGAGAAAATGAAGATCATAATGGATTCAGCGTGTCTACTTACCCCTGCAGTGAACCACCGATAATACTCAGAGAAAAGTGGCGACCTATGTGTCCTGTGACAAAATAAGTTTCAGGTCCGGATTCAGCGCAACTCACTCCCCCTTCGTCAGCTTTAAACAAACAAAAATATTTCGACCCTCAATTTGAAACCCCCGCCCTTAAACATTCAGCTACCCCGCCCTTAAACATTCAGCTACGAAGCCCATCTACGAACTTGACCTGTACTTTGACCCAATCAATCCTCACACCAAACTTGAACAATATATCTCAACCCCTAAAAGAAGTTTTGTTCCCGCTTTCGTCAACCTTTTTAGCTCGCATCATTAATTGTATATAGACTTGAATATTTTGTGTTATGTTTGACAAGTCTTGGTTATATCCAAACTAGTGTAGAATTATCTTTCGTATATAATTAGTGTTAAGATGGACGAGAACCACCAAATCGGCTAGACCGTTGTATCGGTTTTGAAAATAAACTGAATTGAACTGAGTTATCGTGCTAACCGACGGACAGTCGAAAAAAAAATCTTAGGTCATAGGTATCCTGTAATTTACATTTTTGAACCCAAAAAATCAGAGACCGCTCTAGCGAGAACTCCGGTGGGAAAGACCACAGATCCTGTATCCACCTTACTAGTTGCGTTTTTGATCTGATTCTCAGTTGTCCGTTCTCGCTTCTGAATTCTCGATTCTCGTACAAACTAACGTTTTTGCTCCTCTCGCTTCTCGATTTTCGCTTCTGCGAGTATTGCCCCAAACACTAATTTGGCAACTCGTCTGCAAACCGGTTTATGCTTTTTGGACACCCGCACTCTACTGACCAATCAGGGAGGAGACGGAGAATCGAGAATTCACTATCGGAGTAACTTGTCGATTCTGCAGAATCGCGAGGCTTTTCCCGTTCTCGATTCTGACAAAAACACAAGAAAAGGAGAACTCGCTTCATCTGCAAGTCCAAAAACGCGAAATAGGAAAATTGCGAGGAGAGTCGCAAGGACAATTCGGATCAAAAACGCAACTACTGACTGTTTTTGCATATTTTGATCTTTGCTCAGCACATAGAAATCCAAGGAATCCTGCTAGTTCCAGAGCGGGAGTACTCGGCTACTAGTTCGATTTCCTACAGAGTCCACTGAGTTTCGGATACGAATATTCACGTGAGATTTATGCAAACATTTTATGTGTCCGGTCTCTAGCTGCGGATACTGTGGGAACTAAACCGTATTTGAAAGACACGGCCCAACCCTCCTAGAAACTAAAACGCCAGCACGTCAATTAAAATATTAAAACAGCTTACTTACATTTTTACTAAGCTGCTTCTCACGACCAATTATGACTGATCACAACAAAGGGTTTTCGAAACTGAAAGCTTCCACCCGCCATCACCCTCTCCCGGAAACCGTCCACAGTTTACTTAGTTCTACGTCACACCCGGGTTTGGCTATCTTTACACCGAAAATTCGTCACAATTCTTAGATCCTGTACTATCTGTACTTAAGCAAACAAACAAGGAAAACAAATACAAACAAGGCAAATCCTTTTCTTCACCATATACAAGCAACAAGACCAAATGTTGAGGTGAGATCCCAAACAGGATATGTTTCGACTGCCTCGGTCCAATGGACGTAAATTTTGCCAGGAACTTCTCTGATTTCTCACTAAAACCTGTATCCCGACCAGGTTCTGGTTAGTCCATAACCACACTGTTAGAAGTTTCATAACAGATAACATAAGGATGCGCGGTTTCCACAGACAACACTCGACGGACAACACTTGGTATATAATCTGTTGTGTTTGAAAACGTTGCATAACAAGCGTTGCCAGGAAGAACCGCCAAAAAAGCATCTGCTAGATTTTACTTTTCCGGCATTTATCGGCTCTTCGTTATGTACAACAGATTACATCCCAAGTGTTCTGTTGAGCGTTGTTCATTGAAACTGCGCATCCTTGTGTTATCTCTTATCAAGCTTCTGACAGTGCAGTGAGGTAAAACCAGACACGGGTGAGTCGAAAACTGTTAATAGCGCTAGACAGTCGTCACCAGTCAACGGCTTATGCCCTGAACAGACGATCGCATGGTCGGGTGCTCATGGACTGGAGTTCCTGCCAGGCACTATCATTAGTTCCATACGGAGAAGTTCAGCTTTTCAGCTTTATGATGTAAGTGAAGAAAACCCGGCCGCGAAATCCTGATCCGCAGCACTGGAAGGAAAAGCCAGAGACCCCAAATGAGTAGCCCATTCTGGCGGCGAAGAACGCAGTTACTGATACTGCAGCCCGTGGAAGTTTTGAGCAGACTCTGGTTATAGGGTAATTCTGGCGATCTCTCGGATTCGCTTTCCGAAAAGCAAAGCGAGAATCCGCCGGGCGCAAGAACAAACGGAAAGTAGTTGCGCCTCAGTTGCACCTTTATAACTTCTCGCTGACGTGCCAAAATCACTTTCCACTCGCGAAGTGGATTCGCTTTCCAAGTTCTGGCGGAAAGTAGCGGGGCGCGAGAACAGCTTTGGAAACCGAAGCGAGTTTTAGCCGAGTCGCAAAACAGCCGGCGCAAAAGCTCGCGGAGCTTTCCAGACCGCCAGAATCGCCCTTATATTTTCGATCTGGTGACAATCCGAACAGGAAGAAAAGACGTAGCAATTTTCTTTCTACCCTATCTATTTCTTTCTACCGCCACAGATCTCGGGTTCTTTCGGCATTCAGGGCGAAATTTTGTTTTCAAAAGAAAAACACATTCTAAATAGGTTCTACCCCAACTGTAATTTCTTCCGGACCCAGAAATATTTGGGGGGGGGGGGGGGGGATATTTAGCGACTGGCTGGTCAGTTTTGCCGAATGTTTTTGGAGAAAAAATGACTGTTTTCAAGAAAAAACGACTGTTTAACGAAAATCGACCTTTTCCAAGAACAAAAATCGACTATTTTTTTACCGACTGGTCGACGACATTGTCGTCACAATGTACCCACACGTACACGTACTGAAAGCAACAGCTGTTAGTCATTCAGCGTGTTATTTATCCCGTTTTCAACTCCCTCCCTAATCAGTTTTCTCAGTCAATTATTATAGGTCCATTCTCGAATTTCCGTCTTTCACCAGACCAAATATTCCTTCAGCCAACCTGATTACCAATCATATTTGACAGTGCAAAACAGATACGTCAGCTGAAATTTATTAGAGCTATTTTCGGCCCTTCTTGGCAAGGGTCCTCTTAAGAAGAAAATCCGCTTAAGTTGGAAAAAGCCGAGCAAAATAACGCTAGGGAGTAGCACCAAGACTTGGAAAAATTGGCACACACTCGAACGGCAGCGATACTAGCACAACTAGCGATAGTGAACGTCCCTTGAAATTCTATCAGTCATGCACCAGCAGTGGCTCAAATAACTTCATATTCTGAACACAGAAAAAAAAACTGTGCAGATCGCATCTTAGCTTCACTAGAAATTTTTAAACCCAGAAGTTTGTCTCGCTTTAAATGCCACAAGCGTGGGGGCAGCGCTGTGAATATGGCCGTTTGCAAAGCACGGAAAGCATAGGTCTTGGCGTTACTCCCTAGTGTTATTTTGCTCTGGGAAAAACGAACTAAAGATTCTAGCTTAGCGTTAAAGATACGACTTCGCGAATTTCTTTGTGAGAGTTGCTTAGAGTTAAAAGGTTGTTGTGATTTCATTTTGCACACGGCTGCTGTTGTTGCTGCTCGATTGGATCGTTGATCCGGTAGAGATTTTTCTGCATCTGGGTTGACTTGTTTTGTCGTAGAGAAGAGCTTGGGGTCTGAATTTCTTTTCGCTGATGATGCCATTCCATGTTTCCGGTAGTGAGATCAAGGACCCAATCGAGCAGCAACAACAGCAGCCGTGTCCAAAATGGTATCACAGAAACCTTTTTAACTTCAAGCAACCCTCACAAAGGAATTCGCGAAGTCAGATCTTTAACGCTAAGCTAGAATCTTTAGTTCGTTTTCCAACTTGAGCGGCTTTGAGCTTGAAGACCACCCTTGCCAAGAATGCCGAAACATAGCTCTATTAAAATTGCAGCTGACGTATCCGTTTTGCACTGTCAAGTATGATTCGTAGTCAGCTTGGCTGAAGGAATACTTGGTTTAAAGTCCTCTATTGTCTCATTATCAACACTTATGACCGTGAGATAGTAACATATGCAAAGCAAAATAACACTAGGAAGTAGCGTCAAGACTTGAAAAAAGTGAAACACACTGGAATAGCAGCGACACTAGCACCACTAGCGATAGAGAACGTCCCTATTGAAACTCAATCAGTCGTGCACCAGCATTGGCTACAATAACACAGCAAAAAAAACGATACAACCTCCCCTGTTTCCACGATGTCTGCAGACCACATCTTAGCTATACTAAAAATTTCTAAACCCGCAAGTTTGTCTCGCTTTAAATTCCACAAGCGTAATTGGCGGCGCTACGACTATGGCCCGTTTGCAAAGCATGGAAAGCATAGGTCTTCACTGTAAAAACAAATCTTGCAGTATTTGCTACTGGGATTACTCTTGTCTTTATTGAGATAAGACTATCCCTAATTCGGATTAACTTTATCCCAATAGAGATAAGATTAATCCCAGTAGCAAATACTGCATCCTATTCGGAGAAACTTTTTACAGTGTTGGCGCTACTCCCTAGTGCTATTTTGCTCTGATCCACACGGTAATGAGCAGAAGCTCATTTTCTAGAGCTTTCACTTTCTACTCCAAAGACAGTTTAAAACTTCCATTGCTCGGTAAGCAGACTGCAGATTTTCTACTCATCAAGTTGTTTTTACTATGTCTGTAACAAACCCTGATAATGAGACAATAGACGTATTCTCGCCGTTCCCCGAGGACTCCTCGGGGAATCGAAGGGAACGGCGAGAATAGAGGGAGTCATTCCTAGCAGACTCCGCGTACGGAAAACAACGATAGCACGGGGAATGCTCCCAAAATGGATTGCGCTCTAAAAAAAAATATACAGCTGACGAAATTAGTTTGAATCCACTTTATTTTTGGTCATGTCTGATGATTTTTAACTAATTTTACATTGCACCAACATCAGCAAAAACTGATTCCCCTCTGAATCTGAAAGGGAGCCCTTTTTAATGATGGTGATGATAATCGGAGCATTCCCTGTCCGTGGGGACTCGCGAGAATACGGGTAGTGAGTCCCCGGGAAAAACAAAAACGCGGGGACTCCTCCAGTGGAGTCCTCGGGGAACGGCGAGAATACGCCTAATGAGGGACTTTCAGAAACTAGTTCATTCGGAAGTGCTTACTGGAATATGGTGAAGTTGTCGAGGCTTACTTTGTTTCTTTGACAGCTTTTCTTCTTTACGCAGGTCCCTGTCTCTGCAACCCCTCTAGTTTTCAGGCGAGCAAATCGTTTCTCTGCAAGCTTATCCTACTTCAATATGGCTCTTTCAATCTTCCTAGGCTACTCGTCTGTCTGGAAAATCTTTATATCATCCACGAGCAAAAATGTTGTTAGTTACAATGAGTATACACAAATATGGCAGCAACTTGATCAGTCAAAGGTGGTCGTGACGCACACAATATGATTATCTTGCGACTTCGATCAAAACTATAAAATAATTGCCGATTTCGAACCTAGCTTACAAAATCAAATCATAACTAAACCCTATCAGAAACAGGACATAAACTGAGTGTTATCAAATCGCGTAAATGCCTCCTCACTTTCTGAAAGTAATTGAAATATTGTCACAGATGTGGTACAGTAGAATATTTTCAAAAAAAAATCCTTCCTACCCAGTTCTGTGCAAAAGTTTTCAAGACTTGGATTTTTCCAAGCCGGAATATCCAAACGGAAAAACAGTGAAGCAGATGAATAGCACCTTTCGCAAAAGCGGACTAGTCAAATCGCAGAGGCAAGTTTTCGGAACATGACGTATCACTTTCAGGGGGGGGGGGATGTCCCGTCGAATTTCCAATTCGGACCGGAAACCATGTGTAAAACCATTCGTGAGGAAATATTGATGATTTATAGCACCACAGAAAGAGCCCAAACATTCATGTTCTTAGCCAGAATAAGAAGTCGGGGATGTTTTTTGTTTTGTTTTTTCAAACTGACCGCAACCTGCCAAGAACGGATATGCGACGTTCAATATTTAGTTTCAGTTCGCTTCATCAGTTGTTCCACTTCGTTCGAAGTGGATTTTCTCTTAGAATCCACCTGAATCTCCTCTTAGTCCTGCGAACCATTGCAGCACGTTGCAACAGACTTCGCAATGGCATTGGGGATGTTTTCACTGGTTTTCGTTCTATAGCTGTCCAGAAGCGACGGCTCTATTTGAACTCCGCGCTCGATCTCTTCTACTGCGACCATGAGGTCGTAGTTTATTTCTTCGTTCACGACAGAATCAAACCTAAAAAGCAAATGATAGTATTTTGATATTTCAGACCAGCCTCGGAGCGATGACCGTAGAAGAAGTTCCTTAGGGTGGATTTCGCCGTTTTGCTGAATTGCAGATAATAAACAACACCTTACATAAGCTAAACTAATGCTTCCTCAGGAAAAGGTGATGAGTCTACAACAGACCAAATAACACTAGGGAGGGATAACACTAGATAACACTAGGAAATAACACTTTATGGAGGAAGTGTTTTTTTGAAAGAGGGAGTGAGTTTATTTGAGAATATTTAATAGAAAAATTAAAAGTTTGAAAAGAGAAGTTAAATTTTGAGTTGATAAAGTATAAAAAGATAATAGGTTTAAGACGAAAGTGTAAGTGACGTTAAAGTAGGGTAAACTGTAGGGTAAATTTTGTATTAACGTCACTGAGTTGGAGGTGGAGACGTAGCCACTTGGTTTAGTTCGATCTAAAGCAAGGAAAATGAAAAAGAAGCTACGCGGGAAAAAAAAAAAAAAAAAAATTAAAAAAAAAAAAAAAAAAAAAAAAAAAAATAACACTAGGGAGTAGCGTCAAGACTTGAAAAAAGTGACACACGTGCGAATAGTAGCAACACTGGTCACTAGCGACAGTGAACGTCCCTACTGAAACTCAATCAGTCGTGCACTAGAATTGGCTCCTATAACTTCATACTGTGAAAACAGCAAAAAAAAAAAGATAAAACCTCCACCGTTTCCTCGATGTGTGCAGACCGCATCTTAGCTTTACTAGAAATTTCTAAACCCGCAAGTTCGTCTTGCTTTAAGTGCCGCAAGCGTAGTGAGTAGCGCTATGAGTATGGCCCGTTTGCGAAGCGTGGAAAACATTGGTCTTGGCGCTATTCTCTAGTGTTATTTTGTTCTGGTCTACAAGGAGTCTAGGGTTGCGTTCCACGAACTTAACAACTGTTAAAGCACAACTCTTACTAGAAATGATCTTTTCCCTACAAAATGGATCAGAAAAAATGTTTTCGAAAATACCATTACTTTCCACCTGAAACTAGCGATTCTCTTGTTAGCACTTGTCGATTATTTCCACCCTTCCTGCTCTCCGAAGCAGCGGCTGGGCGCAAAAAAATTGAAAACTGAACGTGCCTTGATTAAAAAGTGGGAAAACTAAGCAAATAAAATAGGTAATAAACAGAAGATTATCACATCCTTATGTGTGAAAGAGTTGCCAGCAGACAATGAAGATTCCCGCAAACTTTTCGTTGTGTGACCGGAAAACTGGCAAGGCCGAAAAAGCGCTAAAAATTCGTAGTTACGAAAGGAAACAATGGAGAAAGGTGGGGATTTTAGAAGCTTATAATTCCATATGGGAGCTAAGTATATTATAAAAGGCAGAAAAAGCAAGAGGGGTCCTTTAACAATCGTTAACTTTGCTTCGGGGCGGAGCTAACTGCAGCTTTAACGATCGTTAACTTTTCCCAGTCCTACAATTGTTAACTATTTAGTAACGATGCTCACCGACCATCGTTACAAAATAGTTAACAATCGTTAAGCTCTGGAACGGAAATTGTAGGTGGACGGAGCTTAAATTTTGAAATCAGAAACGTGGAACGCAAAAAGTTAACAACTGTTAACAATTTGTTAACGATCGTTAAGTTGCGGAACGCAACCAAGGGTTGGCATGGCACTACCACAGAGCAAAATAACACTAGAGAGTAGCCTCAAGACCCATGCTTTCCATGCTTTGCAAACGGGCCATACTGGTAGTGCCGCCAACTAAACGCCATTTAAAGCGAGACAAACTTGCGGGTTGAGAAATTTCTAGTAAAGCAGAGGTGCGGTCTGCAAACACCAAGGAAACAACGGAGGCTGTTTCATTTTTTGCTATGTTTCGAATATGAAGTTATCGGAGCCAGCGCTGGTGCATGACCGATTGAGTTTCAGTAGGGATGTTCACTATCGCTAGTGGTGCTATAGAGTCGCTGTTATTCGAGTGTGTGTCACTTTTTGGGATCCCAAAACGTAAGTGGAGGGATACCTATGACATCGCAAAAATGTCCGTCTGTCTGTGAGCACGGTAACTCTCGAAGGGAACGATCTTTTGATGAAACTTGGTGTGAGGATTCATTGAGTCAAGGGTAAGGTCAAGTTAGTAGATGGGCTATGTAGCTCTATATTTAGGGGTGGGGGAGGGGGTTCAAATTAAGGGACAAACAAAACATTTTTAAACAGCTAATGTGATTATGGGGTCGATTATGGGGTAAGAAGGCATACTGAGCACGATCGTGAAAACTATTTTCTCGCCGGACAAGTAGTTCGTCCGGAATCCGGCAAAAACCGGAAAGTTGGTTAAAAGTAAAAGTTTTATTTGAAGATGATTAAATGGTCGACTTAGGGGTAAGAAGACATGCTGAACATGATGGTGAAAACCATTTTTTCGCCGAACAAACAGTTCGTCCGGAATCCGGCGAAACACGGAAAGTTGGTTAAAAGTAAAAGTTTCATTTGAAGTTGATTAAATGTTCGATTTAGGGTAAAAGGACATGCTGAACACGATCGTGAAAACCATTTTCTCGCCGGACAACTAGTTCGCCCGGAATCCGGCCAAAACCGGAAAATTTGTTAAAAGCAAAAGTTCGATTAGATGGCAGATTAAGGAGTAAGAAGAGAGGCTGAGTCTGTCTATGACAATCATTTTTTACCCGGACATATAATTAGTCCGGAATCCGGTTGTAACTGGATTTTTTAGATCCCAAAACGTAAGTGGAGGGATACCTATGACATCGCAAAAAATTTCCGTCTAAAGACCTAATTGTCTGGATCGGACGTTGAATATTTGGGATCCCATTGAAACCTTTGGTCTTGTTTCAAGTCTTGGCTTGTTATTTTGTTTAGTTTCCTATGAGTTGTTTGTTAATTCTGTATATGGCCTTTGAGTTTTTCAACACAGATATATATATATATTAACGCCATAAGGCGTGTCACGATAATGTAAAGGCGTAACGTTTCGCGTTATGAATTATGACATATAACGACACGAAATATTTAATTCCAAATCTTTATAGCAACTCTCGCGAATTGCTTTTCTCGAAGCACCTTTTCTCGAGTGAGTTTTCAAGAGTGAGTGTTTTATGCTTTCAAAAGTGAAACGTTTAAGCGAAGGGAAACGATTTAGGAAAAATCAGGTATATAAGGACCAATGTATATGTATTAATTAAGTCAGTCTTAAGTCAGTAGTGATTAAGGATCGTTGGATTGACAGTCGTATTCAATGTATGCAGAACTTCAATATTAAACGTAAGTGTGTTTTCTAAACACTGTTTACTGAATGCAGGACCCAGGACCTACCGTCCGAACTTCCCCCTCCACAATTACTAACCAACCCTTCGAGGATTAAAATCAGAATACGGGTATAGTCTAATATGTGCCAACCGCTCGGGTACACGCTACACGTATATTAAATACTCGGTATCGGACAACAAGTTAAAACGTAAAGGACACACAAGAGAGTCATAATGTACACTGTCAGAAGTTTCATAACAGATTGCGCATAACACTTTCAAGAATAACACATTTTCACTTAGAAAAAAAGTGTTATGACCAATTAAGTATATACTATTTCGTGCCCAGATCTCCAACAACACTTTCAATAGGTAAAAATACTACACTGTCAGAAGTTACATAACAACAACAGCAGGATGCGCGGTTTCAACAGATAACACTTTGGGATGTTATATGTTATGTTTCTGTCGTTCCCGTTAGTATATTTACCAATTGAAGGTGTTGTTGGAGATCTAGGCACGAAATAGTGTAAACTTAATTGGTCATAACACTTTATTTCTAAGGGAAAAGGTGTTGTTCTTGAAAGTGTTATGCGCAATCTGTTATGAAACTTCTGACAGTGTAACAGACAACCTTTCGGCTACGTTTATACGTGAAAGTATTCGTAAAACGTAAAGCTTTTAGGAAACACAGCGATCAATAAAGTGTCGATTTATGTCCAAAGAAATCCACAACACAGCTATAGCCACGCGTGCTTTAAGGAACTTTCTTCTGTGATCCCACAAACAGGTTGTGGCCCAGTTGTGACTCAAAAAGAGTCTTTTTACGATCGTTTGTGTGGCCCACAAGCCTTGTTTCCCTGACCAACAGGTATTTTGTGGATCCCAATTTGGTTCGAACTTGACAGAAACCCCCGAGAAAATTTTCAATTTCGTGTATTGAAACCTGGAAGGGAATTGAAGTCAACAGCAAATGAACTACTTTGTCAAGCAGACACTGAGGATCCTTCTGTTACAGAATGGTAAGGGCGCAAGGTTGATGTTCTTGAGATTTCATTTGAATTTGATTTACACACACCCTTCTGTTTACGTGACAAACATTCAGAGGTGAGTGGGACAAAAATATGACGCAAAAAAACACCTTGTTATAAAAAAGATCAAACACTTACTTATAGGCAGGATGGGTCCGCACGAAGTTCCTGATCCACGCAGCTGTCGTCAGGAGGTCTCCACTCGCTCTTCGCGAGATCAGCCTCAGATACTGATGAATCGTACAATGGGTATCAGCGTCGACTTCCACAGAATTCAGGAAGTTCAGGATCAATGGGATAAGGCCAGGGAACGAATCTTCCTGGAAATTTGTAAGTCTGTGATAAAGACCCGCAATGAGTTGTCCCATAAAATACAGAAACGTGCCCTACTGATTCACGATCCCCCAAAATTACTTACAATGAGCTCCTTCAGAAATTTAAACTCGAGTCCTTGAATCCCATAGGTTGAAACTGTGCATGGCTTCTGGTAAGAAAATGCTTGAGCACCCTATCCATAAGTATATTTCCGTCACCATTCGATACTGCTCGCGAACGATCTGCTAGAGCAGCCTCAGTGGTGATCCCAAAACTGCAACACGTAAAATGTGACCATGTACGGTATGAAAAGACGTTTGTACCGTCTTTCGTTAACATTTTTAATCTTATTTAGTATTTGACTTGACTTGACTTACTTTATTTACTACTAAATACAAAATAAACTATAAAAACACGCAACCACCCGGGGAAAGCTCAAGAAGCCTGATGATGGACGACTGCAATCCTCTGATTCTCAGCCTATATCAAATTTCACAAAAAAAAAAAAAGAAGGACAAAAACACTCTCTCTCAATTAACCTTTAATACCAAAATTTAAAAAGAAAAAAAAAAGAAATCTAAGAAAAAAAAGAAAAAAATAAGAAAATGAACTCCCTTCTCCCAATAAATGTTTTTTAAGTTTTACTTTAAATGACCCAATGTGTTCAGCCTACCGAATGACAACTGGGATTGAGATAAATTTTAAAGTTAATTTTAAAGTTTTTGTTTTACGCCTTTTTCCGTTTTGTTTTTCCTTCTTCATGTTTATACTCCACTATTAATCTTTTTGATGTAAGTGGGTAATAAATAAATATTATTATATTATTACTGCATGATACTATTAGCAAGACTAGATGCTATTATAGCAAGACAGGATGCTACTCGATACTACTGATTACGATTGGCCCAATCTGAGGCACATTAAATGATAGTATTCTTTACTATTACAAATCAATACGTGCAAATTTATCGTACAACTATCATACAGCTCACGCAGGCTACAAATTTTTCATTGGGATGTGAGGTTAGTTTTCTCGTTCCAGCTGAAACAGAAAATAATACCCAAAACACTGATCACGATAGGAAAATCATTTGACCTATTAAAGGCTAGGTTTTCTTTTTATGTGTTAGTAAATTACTCACATGTTATTATTGTTCTTTTCATTATAGCTACTCTGTCTTTGCGGTGCGTTGATTTTGACGGATAAAAATAAAACCACCATCACATTCACAAGGAGTACCTATCCTTCAACACACACATCTACTACTCATTTGCTTTCGCTGAATCAACTTTATCTGTCCATAGTGATGATGATGATGATGAAATTTTATTTGCGCACTACATAAGAAGAGGGAAATATTGCAGCAGAGCACCATCTAGGGTTTGTGTTGTCGATAGGTATTACCTAGCGGGTATAAGGGAAGAAGAATAAAAGAGAAGATTCCACGGTCCTTGTCGAAAACTGCAAAGAAGACTTTGCTGTGCCGCAGTTTAAGGCCAAGGTTGGATCGAGCAACACATTACAGTCCAGTACCCTTTTTACTTATAGCTCTCACTCACTCAATCATTCAATCAATCATTAATTATAAAAGCCTTTTTGTGGGTTTTGCGAGTTTTTTTCTTGTGTGATATTTTTTTTTTTTGATTATTTGTTGCAATGGTCCTCGGGCTGCTCAGCAATCACTAAATCTAGATCTAAATCTATTCTCAGTTGACGCCACCTTTCAGCAAGGTTTGGCAGGTCATAACTGACCAGGCCATCCTCGTAAGTGTTGGAAAAGTCACTGATTTTTTTTATTTGTTTTGCAATATGGCCCTCGGGCTTTGAGCAATATATCACATCACAAAATGACCCTTTACCTTTCCATTGACTATTTCGTTGACCGTCAGTTCCACGACCTCGTCATTGGTGAATGAGAAAGGATCTCGACGGAAGAAGAATTTCTCAGTCCTAACGGCATCCCGCTTCTGCGCCCTTTGCATGTTTTCGTCAACCTGTGAAGATAAAAGAAGTTGAAATAGGAAAAGTATTTTAAGGTTGTGACTTTCCGCGAATAAGCCCAATGGACAGCAATGCTGGGTGCTTTCATCTTCGATCACAAACAGAAATCGTTTGATTTTATGTTATGTTGATCCAGGGTTGGTCACCAAAAGTAACTTCGTACACCCTGGAAAGTAACCCAAAAGTATCTTAAAGTAACCCAATGTAACCCAATGCAATGTAACCCAAAGTAACCCAATGTAACCAAAAAGTAACCCAAAGTAACCCTGAGTAACCCAAAGTATCCTGAAGTAGCTCGTACACCCTGGTTCTTGGTGACCAACCCTGGATGTTGATTATGAGACGAGCCTCAAAGCGAGAAGGCACAAATTAGTTGTGGATTTCTGTCGAAAAACCCTTGACTCGGAAACACACCGCGATCTTCTTCCGGGTTTTGAGACACGCCAAACTCAACATTCGGCTAGACTCAGAGAAAGAACAAAAAACGCAGCAAAGCTGGAACAACCGCCGATCCACTCATCCGAGCGTTACCTGAGGTCATTTGGTTCGTACTTCGTAAAACACCATAATGGTGACCTGGAAAAATCGTCAATAAATCATGTGTGAATAAAGTGTTTTAAACTATTTTTAACTTCCGCTGTTATTTGGTCACCGACAAGAATATTAAGGTAAAATAAAGTGAATTTGAAATTTCAATCCGAAATTCAAGTTCGAAACTGTTTTCAACCGAGTACTCTTTGGTTTTTCTGAGGGCTCCGTTTTAAGGTTAATCTCTGTGCTTAGGAGGTGCATGCAGAAGGTGCCTGCAACCGCTAGTCCCCCAGAACAGGGATCCTGCCCTACACGACCGCAGCAAACTACGCACGACCGAGACGAGACGAGCGAACCCCCCTGTCATGTCCTGGGCGGCTTCCTCTTTCCTTCCCCGAAGCCGCGTACGACCAAAGCAGACTGCGGACGGTACAGACGAGACGAGCGGACCCCTCTGTACTATCCAAGGCCAGGGTTGCCACATCAAAAATATTTAGAGAGTGACTTTTTGCCCAAAACAGAGAGTGAGCTGGGAGTGAAATTCGTTTCCATGAAATGTTCTCTTTTGGTCGGAATCGCCTCTGTAAAAATGGAAGATCTTAATTTTACTTTCATGAAAAAAATTGAAATAGTCACTTCTGGTCGGAATCCCTGCTGCAAAAATTACACATTTGGTCATTTTCTCAGATAGAGTGATTTTTATGTCCTACGTAGGACAAGAGTGACAAAAACAAAATAGAGTGGCAAATCACACTATCGTGCGACATGTGGCAACCTTGTCTAAGGCAGCTTCCTCCCTCCTTCCTTGCTTCTTCCAAGCTGCAAAATTCTTCCACATAACCAACTTGGCTCCTCCTCCAAGGCGGGGCCGCCTGTCATATTTCACCACCTGACTCTTCCTCAAAGCTATCACTTATCACAACTTGACTCCTCCCGAAGGCGGAGCCAACTGATATCCATCGGCCAATCTTCGGCCTCCGAACTAACTAAATTACATTCAAGAATGTAGTGCGTGGTTCAACGCGATCCACCCGATTCTTCTCGCCATTCCCCAGATAATTCTACTTACATGTTTATGAAGGATCTCCCGGGACTATACTGAACAAAAAAAGAGCCTCAATGCCTTTAACTCAGGGCCCAGGCTGTACCCGTCATAGCTTGAAGCAATATTAAAGTACAGCTGCAAACTTGCATTATTTCATTTCTCAATAACTTGCGCCATCGCCAGTTATCTTTATGTTACAGACAATCACACCCAACTTTTGGGTACTCTGCCAAAAAAATACTGATGATCTGAGTGAAATTCAAAAAGATAACCATTCAGAATTATGTTCAGTGGGTTTGGGTGTCCAGCGTTGACACCGGGCAACCGGCGTTTGAGACAGACTATGGGTTACACTGTGGGTTTACCCAACGTTTGGCACAACCTATTCAAAAATACGGGATTTATGGTACACCGGCCACAATCACGCTATAGCACCGCGAATCCGTTGAGTTGCCTGCAGGATTTTCCCTTACCAATAGCAGGTGAGCTAATCACAAGTCGCCTCTCCGCACTCGCCGAACTCAGAGCCGCGTGAAAGATAGACACTAAGGTAGTGTTCCACCTTGCTTACCACAGTTACTACGCAGAACGTCACGGCTTCCTGGCTTTTTGGAACGCATTTTTCTATTTCCGGAAAAATATCATGCCATGGGCTAATCGGGCCTATCACGTCACAGAGACCGTAGTTACCACGGTACTACGCGCTTCCGAGCGTGGTAAGCAAATAGTTACTATTTCAAGAAAGTTGGAACGATCTGCGGACACTGTAAGAAGTTTCTCCGTATAAAGATTAAAGTTAACTGCAGCATTTGCTACTCGGATTCATCTTATCTTTATTTGGTATGAATCTTATCTGCGTAGAGATAAGGATAATCCGAGTACCAAATACTGCAGTTAACTTTAATCTTTATACGGAAAAACTTTTTACAGTGTACTAACTTTTGCCGAGGCTGGAACGAAGATAGTAATTAATAGGTTCAGGTTCAGGTTCATTTATTGATATACTTACTTCTACAGAAATAAAATTTACACAAATCCGGCAGGGAGCAGAGCACGAAAAGATCGGACCTTATACGTCAACTAATAACCGATCTAACTACAGATACAAACAAAAATAATAAAGATACAACGTATGCACGCCGCCATGCCCGCCAACCAATAAAACTCCACCCTAACAAAAAAATAATAAAAAAGAAGGCCTGGACGACCAACGCACCACAATCGAATCAACTAATTAAAAATTTAAAAACTACCAATTAATTATGTTCCACGAGATGAGATTTTACTTTATTTTTAATTGCAGATGTAGCATGCATTTGTTGCTAGCTCTAAAAGTGCCTGCACACACAGTGCTGTTTTCGCAGTGAGTTGCGAATTCTTCCTCGCTCTGTAATTCTGAATCGCATGCACGTTTCCCCAGCGGCGCAAATTTCCATGCGTATTCTCGCCTGCGAAACTTTATCGGACTCTGTCTGCACGTAGCTTCAACCGTCGCCGAATAAAAGTTTTAATTTCTTTTAATTTTTGTCACGGTTGACGAGACTATTAAAAAACAAAGAGGACAAGCGCTTGCCTAGCCCCTCAGTTAACCTATGAAGAGTTACGTAAATTCGAATTCGCCTCCTTACATGAACGAAGGCTGAAACTCTGCATGGAGCTTGGTGTCAAATCTCTGAATCACCCAATCCACACAAATATTTTCCCTTCTGAAAAGCTGACAAAAAGGCTCCCTCGCAAGGTAGCTACTGTGGTTGAAAAGTTGCAGCCAATCAAATGTGCCCACCAGAGGATTGCAAAGAGTTTTGTCCCTTCATTTCTAAAGTTGTATCACGAAGCATAAGCTGAGCTGCTAGTTTAAATTTATAACGTTATTTATGACCGTTGTAGCACTATATACGTAGGCCTATTATGATTTATGTGTGTGCTCATAAGTTGTATCCATGACTCTACCAAACAAATTTGGCGTGAGCCATGGTAAGTTTTTGGTGAATAAAAAGATTTATCTATCTATCTAGCTAACACTACGATCGAAATTATAATTTCTCCAACTTGAGACACATTTTCGGAGTAAGCACTGATGTATTTTACTTCCCGAGAAGAAAATTCCGAGGCAGAATTCAAGGCCCGAGCTGAAAGAGCTCTCAAACAAAAGTCGGATTTTATTTCGCGGCTGTCCACTTTTTCCCGCTTGTCCCTATAGGCATTTTCTCGCCGTTCCCCGAGGACTTCACTTGAGGAGTCCCCGCCTTTTGTTTGTCCCGGGGACTCACTCCCCGTATTCTCGCGAGTCCCCACGGACGGGGAATCAGGTTCAGGTTCATTTAATTTCAAACAATAATAACTAATAAATTTGACAAAACTTCATGGCAGAGAGCAGGCTCGATGGCCAGAAGACTAAATTCAAACTAATCATGGTCATACATAACTTATAAAATATAATAACCCCCATCCGGTCCCAAGAAAGTGGACATCCAGCGAACAACCTCCTCAATAACAAAAATAAACAAAAAGACGAGACAGCCAAGAAACCGTCAATACTCGAAAGACAAGCCAACAATCTTCTTACAAATAATGTATTTGTGACTCAATATTCAGTCAGAAGTCTTGATTTTATTTTATTTTTAAAACATTTGTAGAGAGTTCTGGGTCAAAACTAGATTGATATTTATTCCATGATTTTATAACAGTATTTTTTACCGAGAATCTTGATCTTTCCGTTTGTATAAATGGTTGACATAGTAGTGATGCATTCCGTGTATAGTGTTGATGGGATGTATTTTTTTGAGCGAAAATGTCCGGCTTATAAAAATATCCTGGAAGTTGTTTATGATGGTGTTTAACTTTGAATAGGATAGCATGATAAGGGACAAACAGACCAACCGGCAAAATGTTGAGAAAGAAATAAAGGGTTTTTGTTGATGTTTTGTTAGGGAGGCTGAGTGGAGAAGGAATGAATTGCTTGAGGACCCGAAGGGCTTTGTTTTGTTGTCTCTGAATACCAGTAATATTTGTTGAGAAAGTGTTTAAATAAACAAGTGGGCAGTAATTTAAATTTGAGTGAATTAGGGAAAAATAAATGGATCGAAGGGCGTCATAAGGCAGGACAGATTTTAGGTGGCGAAGGAGACCGACAGTTCGACCAACTCTCAGTCTCAGTCGGTCAATATGTTCTTTGAAACTTAGTAGTGGATCAATGATTATTCCGAGGTATTTCATACTCTCCACCCTAGCTATGGTGATGTTACAATCCACCAATGAAAGGCTGGTAAATGATGGAACATTTCTCGGCGATCGAGAGTAAACCATAAATTTTGTTTTCGTAGAATTTATCGATAGCTTGTTCGCATTAAACCACTTGACCAATCTTCCAAGGGCTAGCTGCATCTCTTAAGGATGCTTCATTTTTCGCAGCAACATTGCATGCGGTATCGTCTGCAAATAGTACATTCAGGCCTATATTCTCCAGTGACCTGTTCAAAATTCTCCAGTGACCTGTTCAATTCTGGAATGCTCCGATTATATTTGACGGTGCAAAACGGATAAGTCAGCTACATTTTCTTCGAGCTATATTTCGGCCCTTCTTGGCAAGGGTCCTCTTCAGGCTCAAGCCGCTCAAGCTGGAAAATAAACTTCCAGTTATAAACTTTCCAGTATAAACTTTCCAGTTTAATTTCCAGCTTGAGCGGCTTGAGCCTCAAGAGGACCCTTGCCAAGAAGGGCCGAAATATATCTCGAAGAAAATGTAGCTGACTTACCCGTTTTGCACCGTCAAATGTGATTCGCAGTCAGCTTGGGCTGAAGGAACATCTAATGCTCCGATTATGATCACCATCATCAAAAAGGACTCCCTTTCAGATTCGGAGGCGAATCAATTTTTGCTGGTGTTGGTGCAATGTAATATTGATTAAAAACAATCAAAATAAAAAAAATTAAAAATTAAGTGGATCCAGACTAATTTTGTCAACTGCATATTTATTTTTAGAACAAAATCCATTTTGGAAGCATTCCCCGTGTTCTCGTTGTTTTTCGGGCGCGGAGTCCGCGTGGAGTGACTCCCTCTGTTCTCGCCGTTCCCTTCGATTCCCCGAGGAATACGCCTTACAGATATGTCACTTACCATACTAATCGGCATTAGGAAGTTCAGTTTGAAGGAGAGAATAACTCGAGTAAGCAGGACAACAAAACAGACAATAGCTGCGTTTTCAAAGTCAGTAATCTGAACTTCGCATGGACGGAATTCCACTCTCCAGCCAATGTCACTGTGAGGAGGTGGAGGCTTAAAACGCATCGTCTGCCAATTTGTTGACTGAATGTTCTAGAATCGAGAAAGATATGTCATTACTAAAAAAAATAACAAACAAACAAAAATATACACCAAGGAAAGACAAAAAAGAAGCCGGCTAAGTCGTTTTCAGTGGTTGAGAAGTCATCTGGTCAGGACCAGGGATGGGCGAATCCGAATCGGGACCCGGATTCAAATCCAGGATTGACCTTTTGGTCGGATTCGAATCAACACTATAGGCGTATTCTCGCCGTTCCCCGAGGACTCCTCGGGGAATCGAAGGGAACGGCGAGAATAGAGGGAGTCACTCCACGCGGACTCCGCGTACAGAAACAGCGAGAATACGGGGAATGCTTCTGAAATGGATTTTGTTCCAAAAATGAATATGCAGCTGAAAAAATTAGTCTAGAGCCACTTTATTTTTGCTTTTGTTTATTCTGATTATTTTAAATTAATTTTACCTAGCACCTACAACAGCAAAAATTGATTCCCCTCCGAATATGAAAGGGAGTCCTTTTTGATGATGGTGATGATAATCGGAGCATTCCCCGTCCGTGGGGACTCGCGAGAATACGGGGAGTGAGTCCCTGGGACAAACAAAAACGCGGGGACTCCTCAACTGGAGTCCTCGGGGAACGGCGAGAAGACGCCTTATAGCTTTCGCCTCCAGCAATCCCTAAGAAGTAACTCCTCGAAATAGGATGTTTATGGTTACTATTGAAACTTCCTTCATTTTATTGCAGGTTCTTTTCAACTAGCTACCGCCTGACGAGACCTCTTGCAACGAAGGGCCAAAATATCTCTACAACTTACTTCACTAAATAAAAAAATCTTGCAGTATTTGCTCATGGGATTAAAATTGTCTCTACTGAGATAAGGTTATTTCTAATTCGGATCAATCTTATCCCAGTAGACATGAGATATATCCCAGTAGCATCCCCCCCCCAAATATCCCAGTAGCAAATACTGCAGGTAACTCTAATCCTTTCTCGGAGAAACTTTTTACGGTGTTATCCCTTTAGCGCATAAACTATAACTAAACATAGCTGATAAAGATTCTAATTCTAGCTCCCCGCCCCCCGAGAACTTATCTTTATTTCTTCACAAGTACTTTGTATATTTATGTTTTTCAACAGATACGTCAGCTCACTTTATTATAGCTCCATTTCGTCCTTTCTTGTCAAGGTTCCTGTTCAGACTCAAACTAGAAAACTAACATGTAATAAAAAAATGAAGATTCTAGCAAATATGAGAACCTGATTTTTTTTTATTAGGAACTGTTGGAGTTAAAGGTTGTGCGGAGATTTCATTTTGGACACTTACCAAGAAGGGCCGAAATATCGCAAAAAACAAAACTGAGCTGCGGTATCCGTTTAACGTAGTCATATATGATCGGTTCCAGAGGAGATGGCAATCAGTTTTCTCCATATCCTGCTAAATCTTCTGCCCAATTTTCACGTAGTTTCATCCCATCATTATTTCTGGTCATATCTTGTAAGTGTATCGGTTATTTGGAAAATAAACTTGATTGATTGATTGATTGACTGATATGATTCGCAGTCAGCTTGGGCCGAAGGATATACAGATATAAGTTGTGTTTTCGCTTATACCATGGTATCTGTTACCACGGTCTAAAGTCGTTTTTGCAGTTATCGTGGTATCTGATACCACGGTCAAACGGCGTTTTTGCAGTTATCGTGGTATCTGGCCAGTTATCGTGGTATCAGATATTCAGATACTACGGTCCGAATGTGGTAACTGGTCGTGGTATCTGAAAAGTCATCTCACTTTCATCAAATTTTGTCAGATTGGTGAGAAAGAAGTTTAGCACTTGTGATGTAACTGGATATCTGTTTTTCTTTTGGGATGACTTCGAAAAGTGGAATTTCGGCAATAGTCGTTTTTGCAGAGCACCGTGTATGAGATACCACGATAACTGCAAAAACGAATAATTGCAGATTCAGTTACCGTGGTAACAGATACCATGGTATCAGCAAAAACGCAACTATACATTTATATATATTATATTACCTCGAAGTGATCCGCATCCTCTTCATCATTTTGATGGATTTTCTCGCTGAAAATTGACACTGGGTCTCGAATGAACAGATGAGCGACATGCCTAGCAATAGGTTCTTCAATCGCTGCTTCTAACATGGCCTTGTATGCCTCTTCATTGATCACCAGCGGAATGTCATTGTATCTAAACACAAAAGCAAACAAATTAATAACAATCACCGGACAAGAACTGTTTTGTATTTGAACTAGTCAGTGAAAAAAAATTTCTAACGGATGCGATTCGGGAAAAGCACCGACGAAGAAGCGTGCGGGCAGGGACTGTGCAAGTGTTCTTCCGCTCGTCGACTCGTGTTTAGTTTTTTGTTTGTTTATTCTTTATAACGCCTTAGGCTAGGCTAGGATTTTACAAACAAATCAGAATTGGTGAAGCGTCGTTTTCTTACCACTGGCATGTCTGACGCTTTTAAGCAATATGAGGTTTATTCATATTTCTCAATAAAATTGTACCTTACCTTAACGCGACCAGCAAGATTTCCGCGGCCTGGCTTCGTGGCTCGAATTTGAAAAAAAAGCAATTTTCGATTATTTTGCTCAATTTTTCCGGGAAATTCATGTCCAAATGAAAAAAAAATACCTACTTTATCAAGTACATAAAACGGAGGATCCTTCTAATACAGAACGGCAAGGACGTAAGCCTGAAGATCTTTTTACTGAGATCAGAGTTTACTTTTATTTTCTGATCTTTGGCATTGCCATACCAAGAAAAGGACAACACAGCTTGAACATGTGGGTTGACACAATTCTGTTTCCGCGACCAACACTCAGAAACGGGTGGCACATAAATGTGTCGCGGAAAAACATTTTTCGTTGAACTGAAGGTCCTCGGTTCTCACGCGCCAGACCACTACTCACTCCACCCAGCTAGACGCTTTTGACAAAAAAGAAGAAAAAATAGTTGAAGATTATTAAACATCATGTAGCGGCCGAGTGTGCGAGAGTGTCAGCTCCGCAAACGCTGAAACTAAGGACGATAAGTCACTGGTGAACAACTTTAAAACCAATGCTATTTTTTTTTAAAATAAGGCGAACGGTCAAGTTCAACTGAACCTCAAATAAAAGCCAGATCATTTCATTGCCGCTACCCGGGAAAGTGAACGGAGCTTAGTAGTTTCACTGCGTTTGGTTAGCCACTCTCAATTTTTTCTCTCGTGAACAGGCTTACCATGAAGCGTGAAAGTGGTTTCCGGGTCCTATACTACAATTCCCTAAGGTGGTTGCATGGGTTCTCTTGAACTGTAGTGCTTCAGGTATGTTTGTTGGTGGAGGTCTTCCATCTTTTGGTGAAGTGAGGCGGGCATCTGCCCTATCCCTTCAGACGCGTATTCTGCGCGCTGAGAGTTCTCTCCTTCTGGTGATGGCGAGTTCCCATACGCGGCTGAGTTTGCCAATTTGCCTGTCGTGGGGTACCCTACTTTATTGTGGGTTCTCTCCAGATTGATGTGCTGAAATTTTGTTTATTTTATTTGTAGTTTCTATTTATACAGTGTTTATTACTTATTTTGTCATTTGTTTGACCCTAGTTGGTCGTATCTTAGTTTAAATAAAAATAAATAAATAATTTACGGACTGAACCGGATATAGTAACACAGTTGATTCTGTTTGTTGTTTAACTATAATACCGATTATTTCCCTTCCCTATAAGCCAAACACTCCTTTTGTGCTTTCCTGGCAGGGATGTTAATTGTTAATTTTATTTTTGTCTTTAAATATAGTCCAATGAAACAGAAACTGAAACTCACTTTGAACCATCGTCGGATATGTAGCTGCTGATAGAGTCATAGCGTGACTTCGGAATGACGTATTTGCTATCGTTCAGGGGCTCCAGTCCCCTCTCCTCCCTGGTACGACAGTCAACTGACTGAGCAATGACGTTCCAACGGCAGTCGGTGTCAGCAAGTAGACCACGGTGCACCGGGGAGGCGGCAGTTGCGGCAAGCTGGAAGGGAATGTTCATTTGCAATTAGTTGCGCTTTTTCAGATACCATGGTATCTGTTACCACGGTAACTGGATCTGCAATTAGTCGTTTTTGCAGTTATCGTTGTATCTGATATACGGTTGCTCTGCAAAAACGACAATTGCCGAAATTGCGATTTTCGAATTCATCCCAAAAAAACAAGAACTGAAAGCTCATATGGCACTTGTCGGAACAGTTAGCATGTTTGTCATTTTGTCCCCCTCCAGCCCCCCCCCCCCCCTCAGCGATCAGACCCACTCCGGACTTGAAACTGAACATTCGAGACACTCGCTCTTAACACTTGTCAAGTTTCATGCAAGTCCGATCAGACGTTCCTATATTAGGAATGTCAATAGATTCCCGATTCCCCATCCCTCTACTCCCCCCACGATCGTCGGATCGGGGAAGGGACTATTTTCAAATCAATCCTTAATAGGCCTGCCAAGTTTCATGGTCCTAGCACATCTGGAAGCACCCTAGCTCGAGATCACCGGAATTCCGGGAAACCCCCTCCAACTTCCCCACCGTGACACGATCCTGTCCTGTTTCGTCAGGAATGTCTCTAGGGATTACGCTTGTTCTTCCCACCAAGTCCAACTCCGATCCCTCAACTTTAAGCTATTCACGAGATTCCCGGTGCCCCCTCCAGCTTCCTCCCCCCCCCCCCCCAGGTGATCAGATCCGGTCCAGACTTGAAACTAAACATCCGAGACACTTGTTCTTAATACTTACCAAGTTTCATGCATTTCCGATCACCCGTTCCAAAGTTATGAATGTCACTGATTCCGGATTCCCCCCCCCCTCTCCTCCCCCCACGATGATCGGATCGGAGAAGGGACTATTATCAAGTCAATATGGTAGAGTCCGTATTGGATCCCCATATAGGATGACACTGCAATTTTAGTTTGCAATATGTCTGTATTTCTTTTCTAGAGATGGATTACGACAGGATTGTTGAGCACTATGAAGAAAATGACTTTCTCGGCTCAGAAGATGAAGAAGAAGACGGGCCTACACCTAAATTTGAGCGTGTCCGAAAGCTCGGAAGCGAACGAAAATGCTGAATTAATTCAGCATTTTATGCAGCATTTCGCTTTCGGACTTAAATTTTCGCTAAGTTAATGCAGCATTAATTCAGCATAAAATTCATCGAAAAATTCAGCGAAGATGCTAAATTTTACGCTGAGTTTTCAAGAAGAAACTTGGGAGCTGGCGATTAAGGCTAAATTTCGAAATTAGAAGTGTCAGAGAAGAAATAAAGAACGTGTCCGAAAGCTTTTAGTGCTGTAAATGCTGCATTTAATGCTGCATATCAGGTAAGAGCTTTCGGACGAAAATAAAAATAAAAATGCAGCATTAAATGCAGCATTTACAGTTCTGAAAGCTTTCGGACACGCTCTTTGTGATTCCCAAGAAAACAAACACGAAAATGCCAGCTTCCAAACTTGATGAGGAGCTAAAGGTGATCATATGGTTATTTGACTTGCTTTAGGCCTCGTTGCAGCATTGAAAGTACGGAACCTGTCTATTGGGTTTATCTGAGGTCTTGGGTTAGGTCACGGTTAGGTAGAAGAACAGGCTGGTCGAAAACTGTACCATTTTGTTTATGCTAGGTCTGTCTTTAACTCTGTTTTTTTTTTCTACAGACGGTTAATTAACTTTGTTGCCTTGTTCATGTTCAGGTTATTTAATTTCTAAAAGACTTCGTGACAATATATTTTGATCACTGGGGGCCGGCATGGATACGAGCTCGTTAGCTCGGCCCCATTTTAAACACTGGCTATATATAGATAATATAAATGAGACGTCCCTCTGTAAATACGCACACAAAAGAAAGAAAGGCTCGTTCCATTCCGTATACTTACACACGCCATACCAAACTCTCAACACTATAAAAAAAAAAAAAAATAATAACACCAAATTGTGGCCTAAGCTGAAGGGACGCTAACTTTTTACTTGGAAACCAAAGATCTAAAATCAAACTCACCATAATCGGACACAACGGAGCTAGCTGGTCATACAGGGTCCTGGCCTCGAGCAAGTTACACGCCTAGTGATAAAATATGAATTATATTTTGACTAGATGGCAACCCATGACCCATGATGAGGGTCCGATTTCCTATAATGCCAATCTAGGCCGTGGCTTAGGGCGCATCAGTCGGGGGGAGGGGGGCATATATACAGAAGAAATAAACATTTACAGCTTTTCTCAGTAGCCCATTATTTGAAGAGGCCATGGGTAAGCCATGCCGCAACTGCAACAATAAATTTTGTTTAAAGTTTAGCTAAAAAGGGCTTAGATAGGACAATCTAGTTACCCATCACTTATTCACATAAAAGAAGCTTGAAAACCCGGCGTAAATGCGTTACTTCGTTGCTCCGGTAATCACGAATAATCGATTTTCAAATAGTGGAATTTCCTTGTCTGATTTGTATGCTCTATGCGCTTGCATCTGTGTTGTATGCTCGACGAAAACGATTTACGAAAAATAAGTGTTCACGCAATGAGCTACCTTCCGTAAGCTGATCAGCTCGCCACTGAAATGCCGCGTATGTATCGAGATTCAATTTTTCTGCGTCATAGTAGAAATTTGCTTTGTGAGGACGACCGTAGATATTCTGAACGTCATTCTGGAGCAAGTAGTGAAAAATAGAAAAATTCCTTAACACAATCCAAAAAATGCAGTGTATCCAGTTAAATGATACAAAAATAAGTTGACTTTTGAGTTAAACTTCAAAGAGAAAAAAAGTAATCAACTAAATATATGAGTAAAGATACATTCGTTCGGGTTTCAGTATAGTTTACTAAGTTGTGAGCGGGATTACGATTTCGATATTTTGATGGTGTGAGATTTTTAAAAGATTCTTGTGCTTCCGGCTTTCCAGGACACAGATAAATGATATGCTAGAAATAATGAATGCTGTTACCTGCTTTTAACTGTTGACCACGTTTTTGTTTTCTTTAAGGTCACTTTTATAAAAGTGGAAGGACGTGAGTTCTTTTCCTCCAACCTATTCCAACTTAGAAATAAAACCTACTGACGAAGTTATTTCAGAAAATTCTCTTCTTACCTGGAATGTCACCTGAAGGCAGCAGCAACCCATGCCAAAACCCATGGCGTCCATATAGATGGAGTTGGGTAAGTTGGCTGAAGCCTCCTTAGGGCAAGCACCGAGTTCCTTCAGATCCTCCAAGTACGGCCAAGGCGTCTTCGAGTCCTTGAACACTAAAAACTGGTATGAGAATGAAATGTTGTTTCAAACCCTGTCGGCTATTACAGTTTAACATCAAGGGGCGCACTTCCCCCCACCGAGCCTATCCCACCTTAGAGCAAACTCGAAATTACTTTTGTTATGCTTTATATCAGCCCCTTCCGAATCTTTAAAGGACCCCTCGCACTATTTACTCTTCAACTTACAGTATTTTAAAATATTGGAATACTTTAAAACTAGACTGTTTGGCCATTTCTCCGCACTCGATCTAGGAAGAAGATTTTTTAGACCCGATTAGTCCCTTTTCTTTCTTTTTTTAAAAGTTTATTTTTTTTATTTCGTGCATTTACTACATTATTGAAAGCTCTGTGTATTTTTTCCTTTTATTTGTCTACACTGCACTATTTTCCTCTTTTTAAGTGCGTAAATAAAATTTCATCATCATCATCGTCACTATGCTTTCAACAAGTAACCCACGGTTTTTGCTGTTTTAAGCCTTTTCCGAGACCCGTTGACTTGTAGCGAAAACAGGGAACAATTTACATAACCGGTTTTTCTGATGGAAAACTTCTCGCAGACAACCGTCGACAGCGTGATACACATCGAAGGTAGCAAAACACGGCAAGTGAGAAAACCAGCGTGGTTTTGTTAGCGGTTAGAATAGCTGCGCTTTTGCCTTTTCTCCATAGGTCGTTTAACCTACCTATTTGCCACCATTGACCATTTTTGCGTCTCACCGGTGGGTTCGACTGAGCTCTACAAAACGGCTTATAAGAAATAATGGCGTCTTCCCGTCGCCGGCGCCTATCTCTCCGATGAAAATTTTGAATTTCGCGCCGTACCAACAGCGTAGGTCGGTTGGACGGAGCTCCCGCCTCAGTCCGCAGGTCGGTTAACCGACCGGCAAACGGAGCCAAAAAAAACAGCTTATAAAAACTTAGGTCGGTTAACCGAAGGAAGAAAACGACTTGTAGTGGGAAATCTTGTAAGTCGGTTAACTGGATGACGGCAAAAAACGCAGCTAATGTACCGTCCGAAATTGGGGTCTCCAGGTTTAGAGATATATGGACATGGAGTGATTATGGAAGTAGGTTGTGTTAGTATTATAGGGAAGACAGCTCCTTTAAAGCACAACTGACAGTAGATACGGTTTCTGTTCCACGAACAAGATGTTCAACATACCTGAGTCCTTTGAAACCGTGTTTTTTTTATTATTACAAACCGTTCTCGGCTGTTTTTGGCCGCGCCTGGCCCAACGGCTTTGATAAGAAATATGGGGAAATTTTCAAGAACCGGCTTTTCTCACCAATGAGCTTCTTAGAAGTCAAATATTCTTTGAGCCCAAGCTGACTTTGAAACATTCATTTAAACAATGTTTATAACGGGTACGTCAGCTACGATTCTTCATCAGCGATATTTCGGCCCTTTTTGGCAAGGGTCCTCGTCAGGCTGTCAATCCTCTGGTTCAACTTCGGTGAAGGAAACAAACCTGTAATCTTTATTTATTACAGGTTTGTTTCCTTCCCCGAAGTTGAACCAGAGGATTGACAGCCTGACGAGGACCCTTGCCAAAAAGGGCCGAAATATCGCTGATGAAGAATCGTAGCTGACGTACCCGTTGTAAACATTGTTTGAATAAATTCTTAGAAGTCCATGATCGATGAAAGAGACAAACACGGCAATGCCAGTGTGGTGAAGTTAAGTTGGATAAAAATGACATAGGAAGTTAGAAATCTCGGAAACAAGAAGTGGCAGAACGACTGAGGTATCAGAAATACAAATACGACAGGTACCAGAAAGCAATTTTTTGCATTTAGAAGTCTACTAACCCAATGAGCGTGTTCCAACCTACTACAATACTAATTATTAGTTACTATTTCCGTTCCAACCTCACGAAAAGTTAGTTACTAAGCTGACCGTTCCAAACTTATCGAAATAGTAAATATTTGCTTACCATGCTTGGGAGCGTAGTAAGCGTGGTAACTCTTTAACGTGATTGGCTGAATTACCCCGTGGAGTGATATTTCGACCGAAAATTTTAAAATGCGTTCCAGCCTTGACATCAAGAAGCCAAAACTCGTGACGTCATGCGTAGTAACTACGATAAGTAGGGTGGAACACGCTCAATGTCGAAGCCTCATAGACGGTCCATGGCCCTCATGGCGGAGACGGCGCGGAAACCAATCAATCAATCAATCAACCCGTTTACTGCGCCGTAATATTATTGTCAATGTCAACATCAAATTAAGGCACTAAAGACAATTAACCAAGTACAACTGAAGGAGTCGACAAAATAGGGTGCGAATGATGCCAGGTAACGCTGACTTGAATTCGGTGCTGGTTGTTTCGGGACAACTTTCCGAACAGCTTTGCTCCTTGTCGCAACGAAATCAGGTAAGATACTTATGTGTCGTTGTGAAAGAAGGCATTGGTGTCCGTGTGAAAGAAGGGCAAACCGAAGACTTAAATTGAAGGGGAAATATTTCCCCTTTAGAAACAGATCCGCAAAAGGTATACCGCTTCCCGTTATGTTCCGTAACATAGATGCTTTTGTTTTATTAATAGTGATTTTAGTGTGTTGTTTCTATACGTAGTCACAAGTATCTGACCCGATGATACAAACAAATTGTATATAATATTAGTAATACTTTATTGTGGACTGTCTGTCCTGGCTGTCCTGGCTCCGTCTGTGTCTGCACTCAACAAACTACTGGGCTTGTGTGATAGTTTTGCTAGTCGCCATAATTGTTTTCAATACTAAGAATGTATGCATGTCCTTTATTCCCCCTGGTATGAGACTCCTAGTAATTCCACCAGTGTTTCTTTCAGGGGTTCAACTTGAGTTTGTTTCATCCTTCAAGTACTTGGGGTTCACTTTTACCTCCAAGCTGGATGATGAACTCCATATAAATGCATTGGCCAGATCACTCTGTGCTCGCGCCATCCTCCTGATCAGGAAATTCGCGGAGTGTGACGGAGTGGTGAAATCTTTCTTGTTCCGGCTTACTGCACACAACTTTATGGTATGTCTCTTGTGACTAATATCACTGTCAGGCGCGGTAACTCTTTTCGTGTTCTGTACAATAACTCCCTCCGGTGGTTGCAGGGTTTTCCTTGGAATTGTCTCGGCAATGTTTGTTGGTGAAGGTCTCCCATCTTTCTCTGAAGTCCGTAGATCAGCTTGTTTTTCGCTCCAGAATAGAATTTTGGAGTCCCAGAACCCTGTGTTGGCTGTTCTGTCTGGGCCGCGCATGCGGCTATCTCTTCCCATTTGGCTGAAATGGGGGAGTTGGTATATTGTGGGTTTGACCCAACTTAGTGTGTAAAGTGTGAGTTTGTAAAGTGTTTTTTTGTTTTGTATAATGGCCCTAGTTGGCCGGTATTAGATCCAAATAAATAAATAAATAAGAAACCAAAACTGTATACTGCATGAAGATTTTGTAAAATAATAGTATACTATGTACGTGTATGTTAGTGAATTTTTATTGACATTCCTATGCTATTTTTCGCAATGAAGAATTTTTGGAAGAAAAAAGCGAATTTATTAAAAAAAAAAAATAGAGTACTTACATGGAATATTAATGGCCACCTTTTCTCCTCTTCTTTCTCTTATATTTCTGCTTAGGGTTCTAAAGCGCGGATGACTAGAATAAATGACATCGTCTGGAAAGAACAGCGACCTCGTGTCCCCTTGGTCGGGCGTTGGCTTCAATGCCGGCTCCGAAAACCCCGGGCATCCTAACCTAGAAAAAATTATCTTGGGTCGCTTCGTAATGATATCAGCCTATTCGGCGCTCAATGGCCTACGGGAATGAAAGAAGTGAGGGAACCCTAAACACCTCATCCGGTCTGGTTCGGTTTTTGTCTTGCTCAAATAAGTCGGCATTTTCGGGTCATAGTCAATTCTGCACTAAGTGTATACATACGCCAATTATCATGTTAATATAATCTAAACGCGTAACGTTCCCCTTTAAATAAGCGTTAGGAACCGGAACAGGTAGATATGAACCGTCGAGACTGTCAGAAGCTTTATAACGTCCAATTTCAACAGACACAACATTATTTGGACATCAGCCATACACTTATGAAACAAAAATTAGCAAGCAAACACAGTTTGCAATGTTAATTTTAACAAAAACTAATGCATAACTGAAATATTTTGTAACGTTTGTAGATAACATACCAAGTAATGTTTGCGCATCAAGATATTCCTTCAGCCCAAGCTGACTGCGAATCATATTTGACAATGCAAAACGGTTACGTTAGCTACATTTTATTAGAGCATTTTATGAACCAAGAAGGGCCGAACTATGGCTCTAATAAAATGTAGCTGACGTATCCGCTTTGCATTGTCAAATATTTGCGCATCCTTGTGTGATATGCTATGAGATTTTTAACAGTCATCATACCCGTCAACAGCCATCATGCTGACGGTGGTTTAATAGCCCACCAGAACGAGTGTCAAGTCGGTTTCAGCATGTCATGCAGGAGTGTTACACAGAGCTTAGGTCCCAGAAGCTGTACCACATTCTCAGGGGCGTCGCTAGCCGAACCTTGAGGGGGGCTGTCCCCCCCCCGCCCGCCACCCATTTAGGATTTTCGTAAAATTCGTGATAACTGCAAGGGTAGTCGTATCTCCGAGATCAGGGGTGGTTTGAAGGGTTTGGGTATGGGAGGTATCGAGAGTCATACTAGTTAGAAACATTAGCCACGAAACACAGCACCGCATGCAGGAAATTGTACGAGTTTGAAGAACGTTAAAGCTAGTATTTTTAAGGTTAAGATGAGCGTGATTCCTAATAAAAGGAATACGCTTGCGCAATAGGCCGTCCCGCAGTAGTTTCTAACTACTGTATAGCGTGCAGAATGATAATGAGCGCCGCAGGCGGAATTTTTGAAATGGTTTCGGGCAAAACGCTATGAGCGTGTTCCACCCTCGTACCAATAGTAACTATTAGTTACTAAATCCGTTCCAACCTCACGAAAAGTTACTACGCTGACCGTTCCAGCCTTCTCGAAATAGTAACTATTTGCTTACCACGCTCGGGAGCGTGGTAAGCGCAGTAACCACGAATCTCTGTCACGTGATTGGTCGGATTCACCCGTGTCACGATATTCCGCTGGAAAATAGAAAAATCGTTCCAGCCTTGACTGCAAAAAGCCAGAATTGGTGACGTCATGCGTAGTAACTACAGTAAGTAGGATGGAACACGCTCTATTTCCCCCCCCCCCCCCCAATGAAATCTAGCTTTTAATGTGGCCCAAGCCCCGAAATTCCAAGCCTAAAATCGGAATGAAACTACGCTCACTTCCAGTAAATAGAGCCTACTACGACTGGCGCCGCAGGCGAAATTTTGTACGATCCCTTATGATCAGAACGTCTTTTCGGATCCCATATGAAAGTAGCGGTCACTTATCATAAGGTAAGGTACAATTTTAATGGCAAATATAAATAAACCTGGTGTTTCTCAAAAGCATCAGACATGCCAGTGGCATAAAAAACGACGCTTCACTAATTCTAATGGGTTTGTAAAAATTATTAATACAATTCGAGCCTAAGGCATTGTAAAGAAAAAACAAACGAACCACTATCACACATCAACACTAAAATTTAAGGACAACACGAGAATTTACGACAACAGACATATCCTAGGTGTGAAACAGCGTGAGACATTTTGCTGGAAGCTGGACTTGAAGTGCTTCAATTCGACCCTTTTCGGAAAAAAATACCGATGACGAAAAAAAACCTTGAAACAGAGTAGACGAGAGTGCAAATTGCAATCGTTAGGCCGGACATTAGATATTCTTTTCATTGCTGACGAATGCGATTTATTTCTGAACCTCGCTTTGGATGAAAACTCTAATCATCGAATTATTTTTTGTTAAAATACAAAGGATCTTTGCATGGAACTAAAAAATCTTGGAACTGGGCGCCACAAGCAAAATCAGCATTATTTTACTAAAAAGATATTGATACACAACAGACCGTGTTAAACTTGGGTTAAAACTGCGCGCTGCCAGGTGAACTTCAGTATCTGGTAACCGTATTTTGTCGACCTTGGAAGCTCAAATCCGACAATCATTCTTCTCACTGACAAACAGACAAAAAATGACTAAAAAGTCTCTTCGTATCCAAACAACCAGAGCCTGCCTCTTTATGTCGCAAGCTCGGTACATATTGACTGAGAATGCAATTTTTTGAAGGACCCCTCGCACTATTTAATCTCCAACTTAAAGTATTTTAAAATATTTGAATACTTTAAAATAAGGCTGTGCTTTCGACAAATCACCCACGGTTTGGCTGTTTTAAGTTTCCGAGACCTGTTGACTTACAGCGAAAACAGGGAAAAAAATTTGCATAGCCGGTTTTCCGATGGAAAAACTTCTCGCAGACAACCGTCGACAGCGTGATAACATCGAAGGTAGCAAAACACGGCGCGTGAGTAAATCAGCGTGGTTTTGTTCGAGGGGTTAGAATGTACCGTAAGAAATTGGGGTCTCCGCGTTTAGAAATATATGGAGTGATTATGGAAGTAGGTTGCGTTAGTATTATAGGTAAGACAGGTCCTTTAAGTCTCAAAGGCTAAAGGACCCGAACCACCGATGTCCACGCTGGATGTCCACCCCGTTTCCTGATGACTCTGAACTAGCCTTAATGACTTTACCCGGCACACTGCCAGCCTCCCATTCAAGTTCAACTTTAGTGGTCGCGCGCTCTGCGGTCGCCCAGCTTAGCTCATTTATTTTGACAAAGCGCTCTGCGAGCGCCCAGTTTAGCTTTTTTCTTTCTTCGAGGGGGCGGGGGTACCCCCCCCCTTCTCGATGAAAAGTTTGTAGCCTGCGTAGTTGTATGATAGTTGTACGAAAAAGTTGCATGTATTGATATGTAATAGTAAAGAATACTATCATTTAATGTGCCTCAAACTGGGCCAATCTTAAGCAGTAGTATCCAGTAGCATCCTATCTTAAATATTCTTTGAGCCCAAGCTGACTTTGAAACATTTATTCAGACAATGTTTACAACGGATACGTCAGCTATGATTCTTCATCAGCGATATTTCGGCCCTTCTTGGCAAGGGTCCTCGTCAGGCTGTCAATCCTCTGGGTCAACGTCGGGGAAGGAAACAAACCTGTTGCCCTCATGGAAAATATTGATGATCATGACAAGCCAAAAATCGAAAAAGTAATCTCTGCTAGATTTGAAAATTCCTGTTGGGAACACCGCGAAAAGCTGCGGAAAAAATATTCTCGACTACGAAATAAAAACTACAGTAAAACCCAGACTTACAGTCCGAAAGTTCTCCCTGGACCTCCCGTACTAAATTTTAGCTCCAAAACTTTGTCTCCAACACAAATTAATGCATTGTCCCATGGATGTAATTTTTTTTTTTTTTTTTCACAGGTTTGTTTCCTTCCCCGACGTTGACAGGCTGACGAGGACCCTTGCCAAGAAGGGACGAAATATCGCTGATGAAGAATCGTAGCTGACGTATCCGTTGTAAACATTGTTTGAATAAATAGCATCCTATCTTGCTAATAGCAGGGACCCATAAATTTCCTGTAATGACTCGCCATTCAGGGGACTTGTCAATAAGAGATTTATGATGCGCTCTTGACCGAGCGTCAGATAGTTCGAAAAATACCCACGGGGATAAAATACCCAACTATCCAGATAGACAAAATTTTTCGCAGGTGTTGTGCTGAACTAGGAATATTTCTCTGTGATGGAAGAGTATCCTGGATCTTTTGTCCTAGCTTAGGTACCTGGTGGCATGCTGGCAATTTTGTCTATCTGAGCAAGAACACCGATTAGACCCTAGCGGAATTTTTGGAAACTAGGTGAGGCTCGGGCAACATAGCAACATAGAAGCATAGGAAATGACAAGCCCCCTGAATGGCGAGTCATTACAGGAAATTTATGGGTCCCTGCTAATAGTATCATGCAGTAGAATCCAGTAACACGGTATTATAGCCTTGAAGTAGAAGGGTGAAGTAACATCAGTTTGTACTGCATGCTACTTTTTCGTACAACTTCATAGTACGATATTTAGATAAATTTTTCATCGGGTTGCGACGCCCCTGCACGCACTTAACCGACAGTAACATTTGAGGCCGTCCATGTGATGACATATTTATCGACATATTTATATGACATATTTATATTATATAATGGTGTGCTAAAATCTGTCAAGGGATATCAGCTTCTTTCATAAAATCTGAACGCTTCAACGTACCTTGGGTAGCTTGTAAGCGTGACTAGTATTTCGTTGTCAACGAGACATTTTCGGACCTCTTCTCTACGCTTAACCATATTAGCTTCAACTACATTGAAATGGGAAATGAGTCCTCCGTACGGCTTTCCTGGGGTTCCTTCCACCATGTAGGCCGCATATTCAGGATGCCAGAGGGATTGAACACCGCTGGAATATGGCCAAGATTAATGATTTAACCGTCGTTAGTAAATAACCTTTCAGAATGGATTCGTCAAATGGCTCCCATGAGCCAGTGGTCGAGTACATCAAATGGTCGGGTCGGAGTCCCACTCGTATTTGAACCGCTTTTCCACCGCTTCTTCCACTGTTGGTCGAGCCGCCGCTTGAACGAATCTGTTGATGGTCCATTTACACACTGCGTAAAATCCGAGCGTATTTTACGCACGTTATGAGCTTGAAAAGATTTCTAGCAATACGGAGGTATTTAGATACAAAACGGATCGATTTCTCAAATACGTCCATATTGCTAGAAATGTTTTCAAGCTCAAAACGTGCGTAAAATACGCTCGGATTTTACGCACTGTGTAAACCCACCATGATTGGGCTGTGACAACGTACTCTGGTAGTGAGTTCCTGTCACGGATTTATTGTGACGTATCACAAGCCGTGACTGTATTTGTAAGAAATGGGAAAATGTAACAAAGTGAATAATAATTATTAAATGGTCAACTTTTTAGTTAAATTATGCATAAAAATAAGGAAAGTGAATTGTATTAGAAAAGTTAACCAGATAATAGTAATTATGAATAATAGAATACTTAAGTAAAGGAGACTGTTAGTTCGGTCTTCTTTAAGAGATATTGTTAATTGAGTATAAAGCTTGAATCCACTTTGTTTTTGGTTTTGTTTATTCTGATTCTTTTTAATCAATTTTACATAGCACCTACAACAGCAAAAATTGATTCCCCTCCGAATTTGAAAGGGAGTCCTTTTTGATGATGGTAATGATAATCGGAGCATTCCCCGTCCGTGGGGACTCGCGAGAATACGGGCAATGAGTCCCCGGGACAAACAAAAACGCGGGGACTCCTCAAGTGGAGTCCTCGGGGAACGGCGAGAATACGCCTTATGAGTTGACACGTATGATAACGTTTCGAGGTAGGCAGCAGAATTCGCTCCAACCAATAACTTATACTACTGGTAACACAAGAGTGCGCGGTTTCAACAGATAACCCTCAGGATGTTAGGTGTTATATTTTTCAGACGTTACGCATTAAAACGTTATGCATACAAAAAAGCCGATACACAGCAAAAAAAAAACATCTGCTGACTTTTTTGTTTTCCATCATGTTATCGGAAAAGTCAGCAAATGCTTTTTCGGTGGTGTTTTGGCTCTTCCTGGCAATGCTTGTTTTGCATAAAGTTTTAACGCGTGCAACGTTTGAAAACCATATCATAAGTGTTACCTCTTGAAACCGCACATTCTTGTGTTATCTGTTATGAAACTTATGACATTCTAGGCTCCCTTTTCTCGTAATTCGACCCGAGTTAGCACCACCACTGTATCCAAAACTACTGTAGCTGCGTTCGTTGCACTCCGGGCTGTCTCTGGTTTTTACTCACCAGTGTTCGGGTCTTGTCCTACTGCGCATTTTGGTATCACCGGTGACTAGTCCTCACCGGTGAGGATCCCAAAAACTGAATATCTGATGCAGACAGTTACGATCTTTGTGCCGACCGCTTTTGTATAAAACTCAAGTTCAGATATACCTCTATAAGCCGTATCTATTTTGACGATACTGATCGAAACTTCCTGCTTCACTTCTGCCAAATTTCCGGTTTCGGCCGAATTCCGAACGAACTCCCATACTTGACCAGAAAAAAAAGAAAGTACAGAATCGAATTTAGCGTGTCTCCTTGTCCGTATAAAGAACATTTAATCAACTTCAAGTAAAACTTTAACTTATCCGGTTTCAACCGGATTCCGAACGAACTATATGACCGGTAAAAAAAAGATTGTCATATACAGATTCAGCGTCTCTTCTTACCCTTAAATCTGTCATCTAATCAACTTCGGTTTTGGCCTGATTCCGGGCGAACAAGTTGTCCGGGTAGAAAATACTTTTCACATAAGTGTTCAGCATGTCTTCTTACGCCTAAATCGAACATCTAATCAACTTCAAATAAAACTTTTACTTTTAACAAACTTTCCGGTTTTGGCCGAAGTCCGGCGAACTACTTGCCCGGCGAGAAAAATGGTTTTCACCATCGTGTTCAGCATGTCTTCTTACCCCTAAATCGAACATCTAATCAACTTCAAATACAACTTTTACTTTTAACAAACTTTCCGGATTTAGCCGGATTCCGGGCGATGACAAAATGGTTTTCACCATCGTGTTCAGCGTGTCTTCTTACCTCATAATCGACTATCACATTATCTGTTCAAAATATTTAATTTGCCCCTTAATTTAAACCCCCTCCCCCACCCCTAAATGTAGGACTACAGAGCCCATCTACGAACTTGACCTTACTCTCGACCCAAAGAATCCTCACACCAAGTTTCATCAAAATATCTCATTCCCTTCGAGAGTTATAGCGCGCACAGACGGACAACTTTTGCGATGTCATAGGTATCCCGCCACTTAGGCTACGTTTTGGGATCCCAAAAAACTGCCGCAGACCCAGGCTTATCCACTATTCGGACGGTCACCCGAAAAAAAGACTTACTCAGTGTTTTTCAGCTCCTTTTCTTGGAGTTGCTCCAGGATGTCGCTCCCTCGCAAACAAACGCGGGCAGTGCGCGACTTCTTGTCCAAAACTAAAATCACATATTCCACCTGTAATAACACAAATACTTCAACCATCAAGGTAATGGTTATTACTTCTCTCTGCTGTGGACGATGACGTACCAGGCGGCGTACCACGGCCTATCCTACCAAGAACTGATAACGATAAAATCCGCGATCCACAAATACCGACCGGGTACTTATACCCACATTGCAGAGGCTTGATAACACATTTTTGCGCGATACACGCAGGATAAATTTGTTACGACCTTTTAAAGTGTTATGTTTTGAAACAACACTTCTGTTACGACCCTTTTGACTGTTAAAGAACCTGTCTTGCCTATAATACTAACGCAACCTACTTCCATAACCACTCCATATATTTCTAGACTCGGAGACCCCAATTTCATACGTTACATTCTAACCCCTCGACGGCTGTCCGGTTATGTATGAACCGGTTATGTACAGTGTCAACGGGACTCGGAAAGGCTTAAAACAGCCAAAACCGTGGGTTATTTGTTGAAAGCACAGCCTTGTTTAAAGTATTAAAATACTTTAAAATACTGTAAGTCAAAGAGTAAATAGTGCGAGGGGTCCTTTAAGTCGCGAAAAGGGTAATAACAGATTCATTCTCAAAATGTTATTTTATTTTGCCCGTTATGCGGAAAGATCGATGAAGATGTGGGAACACCTGGTTTGTCGCTGTAGTGAGTTCGGAGATTTAAGGAGAGAAGTTTTTGGTAAGGAGATTACTTAAAGGACCTGTCCTACCTATAATACTAACGCTACCTACTTCCATAATCACTCCATATATTTCTAAACCCGGAGACCCCAATTTCGTACGGTATATTCTCAGCCCTCTAACAAGACCACGTTGTTATTCGCACGTGCCGTCTTTTGCTACCTTCGATGTGTTTGCGCTGTCGACGGTTGTCTGCGAGAAGTTTTTCCATCAGAAAAACAGTTATATAAATTGTTTCCCTGTTTTTGCTATAAGTCAACGGGTCTCGGAAAAGGCTTAAAACAGCCAAAACCGTGGGTTATTAGTTGAAAGCACAGCCTAGTTTTAAAGTATTCAAATATTTTAAAATACTGCAAGTTGAAGGGTGAATAGTGCGAGGGGTCCTTTAAAGATTTGATGGGTAGTAAAACATTCCATCATTTGCGTCAGTTGGGTAGATTCCTGAAGGTTGCCATGGAGCACCGCGAACGTTGTATTGTAGGCTGAAGTTGTGACAGGGATCGTTATAGTTTATTAGAGAGTCTAATTAGTTATTAGAATTCTGAGTCGAGTATTTAATATTTCATATTTCAAAATTCAAGTGTTACCCTTTCGGATGTTTCCTCATCGCTTTCAAAAATCATGGACAACAGGGCCCAACCAGCGCACGACGTTATCCACTGCTTCCTAGCCGAAGACTGAAAATTAAGTGTCTTTTTCTGTGTGTTTATGTAAATTAATTAATTAATTAATTTATTTTTTAACCCGCTAAATGAACAAAAGCGGAGTATAAACAAAAAAAGAAAAAATACAACAGAAACGACTAAATACACAACAAAAACACTTGACTAATTAAGGAGGCGGACAAACCCATGATGAGCTGGGAGAGCCTTCACTGTCTGGGGGAGTTTGTCAGCAAGCGCAACTAGCTTTCCGGTTATATCTGGAAACCCGAAAACTGAAACAAGGTTACGGTTCCGGTACCACGGAGGCAAATACAGAAGAAAACGCGAGAACCGAAAATAATAAGAACGTAACGACCGAATATCTTTTCGCCCGAGGATGGGATAAACACCAGAAAGAAACAAAACTGAATGATCAGTAAAAACAGAGTACAATTTAGCAAGGGACTTCCTACTGTATTTGCCCCGATTAGCGACAATTTTGGAGTAAGATACTTGGATCTTTTTCTTACAATCCGTCACGGCTTGGTCACGGAATGATTTCAGATTTTTAGCAATGTTAATACCCAACCACCGAAAAGAAGGGACACAAGGAACAGAAAAAGAAGCGCAATCCAAAGGCGAGTTAGAATTACTATTAAAGGAGAGATATTCGCATTTTGTTAAGTTTAGTGACAAACCACTTTTGCTAAGGTTAGTTGCAACTGTAGATACAGAAAGAGAAAGGCCTTTTCTAGTTCTACTAATTAGAAGTATGTCATCCGCATATGCTATGTACGAAATATTTACATTCTGAGAGATACACGTTGTTGGGATAGAAGATAAAATGGAAGAGATGCAAAGTTTAAAGATAGAAGGGGAAAGGAAAGCACCTTGTCTGACACCACTCCGTACCGGAATTTTAGAATCAGATATAACCCCGTCGGTCTTTAACCTCAGAAAAGAATTAGCATACCAATGACGAAGGAGAAAAACCAAAGAAAGATTGATACCGCTACTAAAAAGGGAGAACAGGGCTTGTGAGTGAACGACACTGTCAAAAACCTTGGAAAGATCCAAGGCGCATAAATGGAGTTCATATCCCTTTTTAGTCGCGTCAATAAGAAGATTAGCTAGAACTCGATGTGCTTGCTGACACCCTACCCCAGATGAAAAACCAAGCTGATTTTCGCCAAAGTGTACACTTGAAAACGAAGGGAGAAGAACATATTCAAACACTTTACTGAGATTGCATGACACGGTTATTGGTCGATAGGACGTGCAATCACTAGGAGGTTTGCCTCTTTTGAGGATTGACGTTATGTGTTTATGTGTTTTATTTATTTTCTTTATTTACTCCGCTTTTCCAAAATGGCGGGTTACAAATAAATTACTTATTTACTTACTTACTTATTTGGAATGGTACAGTTAGAGTGCTTATTTATTTGTATGTTACTGTCCCGCCATGGTCCACAGGGGTTTTGGGGGGAATACATCCATTCATTCATTCATATGCAATGAAGACAGAGACGTGTGAGTGCAGAAGTTTAGGGCACAGTTTAGCGTCCCGTTAGGGTCAGAATCAGAATCATTCTTATTTGCCCAATATCTTTACACAAGGGAAAAAAATAACATGGGAGGCCAACAATTTATACGCGTCATGAAATACATAAAATAACATTTAATATATACAATTAATTCATATCGTGTCAAAATGCTTCATTTTCTTCTTTTCCTTCTATTTTCAGGTTGTGATGACGGATGAAATATGGCACGAACGACTTTGTGTGGCGTTGACTTGATTTTGTCGGTGGTGGCTGAAGGAGTGGATCGAGTTCGGCACGACGTGTTTCGATTGTTAGGAAGGGGGTGGGGAATTTCACAGTCAACATCAAGGTGGTCGAATTCTGAGGAGGGAAGGACCGATGTTCTACCACAGATTAGTATTATGAGTTCTTACTTCTACGCAGACAGGGTCCCCCTTCTCCCATTTGACTAGCGTACGGGGAGGACAGTAACTCGTGCAACGGCAACATTCATATTTCGGTGCAAAAGTTATTTTAGTGCAAGATCCGGATTTACATTTGAAGACAATATACCATGCAGAATAGAAAGTGAAACGAAAAATATACACCCTTGACCTTATACCCTCCGGGAAAATAGTAGCCCTTGATCTACGGTAGTCAGTTATCCTGCTACAGGCCTGGCGTACCACCCAATCTGGGTGTGTTTCAACGTGCTAGAAATATTACCAAAAACTACCATCGTCCATCCCACCTCTACGACAGGAGATACAGGCTGTAACATCGGTGGTAGCTTTTAGCAGCTGACAGTAGGAAGTTGGAACACACCCTAGCTCAAACCAACCTTACTGAGAACCAATTTTAAATCTAAAAAAATGTGGCATAATCGCTTTTGGGAATGTCGCGTGACTGATGATAATATCGGCACTCTCGCCCGACATGAACCTACAAAAGTGAAACAATTGTCAGCTGACCTGTCAGTCAGCAGAATATAAGTATCGAGGTTGAGTTTAACAACTAGCTTGGACCCGACGCCGGAACAAATAGTACAACTAAGCCAAGAGCAGAACGGAAGATAACAATAAAACAAAACAGAAATTTACCTCATCACCCCACTTCAAAATATTGCACTTTCTGTCCTTTAGCTTCTTATATATGTTAATAAACTGTAGAACTCCATGTTTTTGGACATGCGTGGCATATTTCTTAGTTTCTTCCCAGTTCAGTGGACTTCCGATAGACAGGAGACCCATTTCTAAAACAGACAATATAATATATGTGAAAAGTCTAGTTAAGTATTTTTTTTTCTTCCCGTTCAGACTATACGTGTAAAGTGACCTGTAGTTTACTTAAAGTTTAACTGAAAAGGGCTGTGATAGGACAATCTAGTTACCCATCACTTATTCACTTAAACTGGCTTGAAGACCCGCTGAAAATGCGTTACTTCGTTGTTCCGCTATTCACGAATAACCGATTTTCAAATAGTGGAATTTCCGTATGATTTGTGGTACCTCTATGCGCTTGTATCTGTATTGTATGCCGTACCAGAAAGATTTATGATTTTTTTTTGTTCAGGCACTAAGCAGTCATCACCAAGCTCACCACTGCCCACTGAAAAGCTTGCGTTTGTGTTGAGATTAAAATTTCCCGCGTCAGAGTAGAATTTACGTTGTAGGGACGGCCGCAGATATTCTGAACGTCATAACTAGAGCAGATAGTGGAAAATAAAAAGCCCTTAGCAGAATCCAAGTTATTTAGTGTATTCAATAAAATGACGCAAAAATAAGTTGGGCTATTCAGTTAAACTTTAAACGTTTTAGTTTTGTTGCTATAGTTGTGAAATGCCGTAAGCTTTAAATTCCCGGGTGACCGTTGAATTTCACCGGTTGAAAACGGATGAGCCTGGAACGCGGTATTGAGCGAAAGAACTGCCGTTACCTGACATGGAACAATTCTGGCGGCCTGGAAAGCTCCGCTAGTTTATGCGCCGGCGGTTTTTGTGACTTAAGCTAAAACTCGAAAACTCGCTTCACTTTCAGGAGCAGTTTTGGCACTCTCATAGTTTTAGAGAGCGGAATTATATGATCTGGAACGCAAATCCACGATGGGAGTGGAAAGCGATCTTGGAAAATTGTATAGCCAGAACAGCTTTCAATCAGTTCTTGCGCGAGGTGCATTTTCGCTTTTTTTGTCTGACAGCGAATCCCTGGGAACTCCGGAATACTCTATATGACGAAGTCCAAAACACGCCAGTGATCCTCGGGAAGAACGAGAAAACGTAACACTAACGACTCAAACTTAACAACTCAATCCTGTGTTAACTAATCACGGCGATGTTTGGGAGCAGCTTGGATACCGCTTCCGGCTCTTCCACTTAGGTACAGGGCGATTTTGCATCGGCAAGAAGAGTTAGTCATCAAGAGTATCACTACTGGAACGACTAGAACGATCCCAGTGGCTGCCAATTGCCGATTATCAAACCGACTTGATCCCACTTGTTGTCAAAGACCTGCAATTGGCTGGTTCCCAGCTAAAGTCTATGAATCAAGATTCAAGACAACCTTACCAAAATTACCAACATCACAACATTCAAGACAAGGTACGGGGTTACATACACTTCGGACGAGTACAAGGATAACTCTGTTCCCCTATGGAATAGCGTAGCAACAAAGTACGATAGCGAAAGTACGTCTACAGTGCAGAATAAGTACCATCTCTCCAATTACTTTGGCCAACTGACTGATTTACTTCGTTCACCCGAAGGCAAACCATTAGCCCGCAAATTCAAGTTAAACCTCATAACATTTCCGAACCGACCTTAAAAGACCTGTCTTACCTATAATTCTAATGCAACCTACTTCCACAATCACTCCATATATTTCTAAAACCGGAGGACCCAATTTCTTACGGTTCATTCTAACCCCTCTAACAAAACCACGCTGATTTTCTCACTTGCCGTGTTTGCTACCTTCGATGTGTATCACGCTGTCGACGGTTGTCTGCGAGAACTTTTTCCTTCAGAAAAAAACGGTTATGTAAATTGTTTCCCTGTTTTCGCTACAAGTCAACGGGTCTCGGAAAAGGCTTAAAACAGTCAAAACCGTCGGTGATTCGTTGAAAGCCTAGCATAGTTTTAAAGTATTCAAATGTTTTAAAATACTGGAAGTTGAAGAGTAAATAGTGCGAGGTCGCCTTTAAATAAATAGTTTGACTCCATGTGTCCTTAGCATAAAACTTCAGACAGCAGAATTAGTTTTTGAAAAAATGCCAGGTTTGCATCTCATGGTCCGATTATCTGTTTTTACCTTTAATTTGTTTATCTCCCAAATTATTCCTCACTCAGAAAAGACTGCCTAGTCAGGCCACTGACCAACGAATACTACTATTAATGTCGCTGACTGACTCACTTTGCAGATTACGCAACGATATTCAAGATTTCAAGTCATGCTTGTCTGGCGAAAATAAACAAGATATTCAGATAACGGAAAGGAAACGTAATCCAGTTTGGGTATATGGGGTTTGAAGGATTGTTGATGAAAACACATGCTCCAGTTTAGGTACAAGTAGTTGACGATCGACTGTTATATGCCGCTCTTGCTTGACGCGAAAGAACCCCTATACCAAGTCTGAACAAATATCTCAACTCCTTCAAGAGTTATCGTGCTAACAGACGGACAAACCTTACGGAGTCACAGGTATCCCGTCACTAACGTTTTGGGATCCCAAAAACACGTAATATTCTCGGTATATTCTGTGGAAATGCGCCATATGAACGGACAATCCCGTAGGAGCACTTTGCCTCCTCAGGACACACATTGTAAATCAATGCATACCGCCTACGGGCGCATCTTCCCCAACCGGGGGCGCTATAATCGTAAAGCTTTGGGAAATTTGTACAGCACCTTCTGCGCTCCTTTTATACTAATTCGTTCAAAATTCAAGATGCAAGTGTTACCGTTTTGGATGTTTCCTCGTCGCTATAAAAAATCATGGACAACAGGGCCCAACCAGCGCACGACGTTATTCAACGCTTCCTGGCCGAAGATTGAATATTAAGGACTCCTTTTGCTTATTCTGCCTTTTACAATATACCTAGCTCCCTTGTCGAATTATAAGCTTCTAAAATCCCCACCTTTCTCCATTGTTTCGTTTTGTGCCTGCGAATTTTTAGCGCTTTATCCGCCTTGCCGAGTTTTGCCCATCACACAAAGCAAAGTTTGCCGGAGTCTTGAGTGTCCGCTGATATGTCTTTCAAACATAAGGATATGAGAATCTTCTGTTTCTTACTTAGTTTGCTTGCTTAGTTTTTTAGTTTTCCGACTTTTTAACCACGGGGTGTTCAGTTTTAAAACGTTTTGCTCCCAGCCGCCGCGTCGGAGAGCAGGTCGAGTGTGTCTTTCTGATCCCTTTCATATTTCTATTTCTTCTATTCTATTATCTATTATTCTTTCTATTATCTTCTATTTCTAAGAGTTGTGCTTTAAGTGTCTTTTTCTGTCTGTTTATGTGTTTTATTTATTTTCTTTCATCTAGTCCTCTTTTTCGAAATGGCGGGTTATAAATAAATCACTTAATTACTTACTTACATGTAAACGTGCAACTACAGCGAGCTTTCTAATCGCCACTACCTCACCCAGAACTCCTACAGCTGTCACAAGATTCCGTCTACATCACTCTCAAGAACTTCTCACCTCCCAGGCAGGATTTTTGGACTAACGAGAAAGAACGGATGAAGAAAGAACTTCTGTTTCTCAGTCATAGATCCGAGAATAGGCGATCGTGTTCCAGTACAAATCGTGTACTTATACCAAGAACAAATGAGCACAAGAGCCTCCGTCTCCCTATCTCTGTAATACGACCATGCGGAGTCGAATAGATTCCCGATGCCCCCGATGAAAAATTTATCTCAAAGTAGTACTATGAAGTAGTACGAAAAAGTAGCATGCAGTACTAATGATGCTACTACATGCTTCTACTTCAAGGCTACCGTGTTTCTGCATACTACTATATGCTACTATTGGCAAGACTGGATGCTACTATGGCAAGAGAGGATGCTACTACATACTACTACATAAGATTGGACCAGTCTGAGGCACATTAAATGATAGTATTCTTTGCTATTACATAGTATTGCATGCTACTTTTCCATACTACTACCTTACTACTAGCCAGGCTACAAATTTTTCGTCGGGCCTTGCCCGATGCAAACGAGCGGAGAGTAGGAGTTACGAGGAACATCACAATTCGTTACCTCTACCAACAGCTATATCGCAGTAGAGCCCCGGAGAAGAAATACTAACCGACTATTGGTTGTCTACCATTGTGACGTCACGCGCTGCATAGCGGGTCATGCATGCCTGCTACAGTCTTTCCACAGATCGCGCAGCGGCGAAGATGGAAGTAGACGAGCGTCAACTGAAAGCTCAGCAAGTACCTTAGCTCTGCTCAGTTTTGTCGGGTATCCCATAAGGTCCATTCACAACGGGTTTAGCTTATACTCGGTACCAGCTAGTCCTGAAAATCGCTAACGAGACCGAAGCTTTGCCAGGTTTCTGCCGTTCGCAATGGCTACAGGTGCCAGCTGTGGGTACCACCTAGTCTTGAACTCAAGTTGAAATCACTTCAACTTTTAAGGGTACTAGCCAATCAGATTATTTTGGGGAATATCGAGGAATGTTATGATTGGCTAGTTTCGAACCAAGTCCAACAGATAAAATCCCATCCACTCATTGCTGTCTTAAAAACCGAAAGTGAATTTAGGTCATTGTTATTCGGTCTGACGTGGCCAATCAGAATATTCCTCAGTATTCCCCTAAGTAATCTGATTGGCTAGTAGCCTACCCTCAAAAGTTGAACTGATTTGAACTTGGGTCCGAGACTAGCTGGTATCCGAAACTGGCGCAAATATCAATTGCGAACGGCAGAAACCCAGCTAAAGGCGGGAATCGAAGGGAACGGCGAGAATTGAGGGAGTCACTCCACGCGGACTCCGCTTACAGAAAACAGCAAGAACACGGGGAATGCTTCCAAAACGGATTTTGTTCGACAAAAAAAAATCCAGTTGACGAAATTATTCTGGATCCGCTTTATTTTTTGTTTTGTTTATTCTGATTGTTTTGAATTGATTTTATATTGCACCAACACCAGCAAAAATTGATTCCCCTCCGAATCTGAAAGGGAGTCCTTTTTGATGATGGTGATGATAATCGGAGCATTCCCCGTCCGTTGGGACTCGCGAGAATACAGGAAGTGAGTCCCCGGGACAAACAAAAACGCGGGTACTCCTCAAGTGGAGTCCTCGGGGAACGGCATGAATAAGCCCTAATTCTCGGTCTCAGAGCGATTTCCAGAACTGGCTGGTACCGAGTATTAGCTAAAACTCGTTGCGAATGGGCCTATAGTCGTCGCATGGGACCAAAAACGGAGGTTCTATTGGCTTATTTGTTCTTGCTTATACTCGGTCACTCCTTTCCGGTAGAACTGATCCCCGTAGTCGAGTAAAGGTTGTATTGCAAGAAGAGAGAGGCAGAAGTTTTATTACAAATTAGAAGTTCCTGACATAAGTAAACAAATAATAAAAGCTGTCCCGAGAAACTGGGCGGTAAGATGTATCAACCACAGCCTCCAACCCAGAAAGTGAGAACAAATTATTATTAATTCTGGGATTTATAAGTGTTCTTTGTGCTGCAACGCATGCATATAGTCAAGAACGAAACCTCTAGCTGTGTGCGTTGCAATCCGGGCTGTCTCTGGTGTTTTGGTGTTTTTGTGGGATCCCAAAACGTAAGTGGAGGGATACCTATGACATCGCAGAAATGCCCGTCTGTCCGTCTGTCTGTGAGCACGATAACTCTCGAAGGGAATGAGATATTTTGATGAAACTTGGTGTAAGGGTTCTTTGGGTCAAGACGATGGTCAAGTTCGTAGATGGGCTTTGTAGCCCTACATTTAGGGGTGGGGGTTCAAATTAAGGCGCAAACAAGATAGTTTTTTACAGCTAATGTGATAGCCGATTATGTGGTATGGCTGAACACGATGGTGAAAACCATTTTGTAATCGTACAAATAGTTCGCCCGGAATCCGGCCAAAACCGGAAAGTTTGTAAAAGTAAAAGTTTTATTAGAAGTTGATTAGATGTTCGATTTAGGGGTAAGAAGACATGCTGAACACGATGGTGAAAACCATTTTTTGTCGGACAAGTAGTTAGCCCGGAATCCGGCAAAAAACGGAAAGTTGGTTAAAAGTAAATGTTTCATTGGAAGTTGATTAAATGTTCGACTTAGGGGTAAGAAGACATGCTGAACACTCACGTGAAAAGCATTTTCTACCCGGACAACTAGTTCGCCCGGAATCCGGCCAAAACCAGAAAACTTGTTAAACGCAGAAGTTTTATTTGAAGTTGATCAGATATACCTCTATAAGGCATATCTCTTTTGACGATACTGATCGGAACTTCCTGCTTTACTTCTGCCAAATTTCCGGTTTCGGCCGAATTCCGAACGAACTACCGTACTTGTCCAAAAAGCATTTTCTACCCGGACAACTAGTTCGCCCGGAATCCGGCCAAAACATAAAAACTTGTTAAAAGCAAAAGTTTTATTTGAAGTTGATTAGATGTTCTTTATAGAGATAATGATATACGTTGACAATTAGTTCACTATGAATTCGGCCAAAGCCGGAAATTTGGCAGAAGTAAAGCAGGAAGTTCCGGTCAGTGTCGTAAAAATAGATATGGCTTATAGAGGTATATCTGAACTTGGTTTTGTCTGATGATAAGCCTGGCGAAGACTGGATCTGGCGAAAACAAGACTCAGTTGTCTGGATCAAATATTAGATTTTTGGGATCCCATCGAATCCTTTGGTCTTGTTCTCTTATAACGCGTTTTTGGTTCACCGGTGAGTTGACGAAAACTTGCTAACTCCTCGGTATAGCCGGGCGCCCGAGCAGGTTCTGGTTAGTCTACATCGGTGAGAGACTGGTGAGTAGTTACTGGTGGATGCAAAAATGGCTTACAAGAACAAGACCAAAGGTTCCGATGGGATCCCAAAAATTGAATATTTGATGCAGACAGTTACGATCTTTGTGCCGACCGCCTTTGTATAAAACTGAAGTTCAGATATACCTCTGTAAGCCATATCTATTTTGACGATACGGATCGAAACTTCCTGCTTTACTTCTGCCAAATTTCCGGTTTCGGACGAATTCCCAACGAACTACCATACTTGTCCAAAAAAACAGAAAGTCCAGAATCGAATTCAGCGTATCTCCTTATCCAATAAAATACATCTAATCAACTTAAAGTAAAAATTTAACTTATAACGAACCGACAAAAAAAAGACTGTCATATACTGATTCAGCGTCTCTTCTTACCCCTAAATCTGTCATCTAATCAACTTCAAATAAAACTTTTGCTTTTAACAAATTTTCCGGTTTTGGCCTGATTCCGGGCGAACAAGTTGTCCTGGTAGAAAATACTTTTCACATAAGTGTTCAGCATGTCTTCTTACCCCTAGATCGAACATCTAATCAACTTCAAATAAAACTTTTACTTTTAACAGACTTTCCGGTTTTTGTCGGATTCCGGGCGAACTACTTGTCCGATGACAAAATGGTTTCCCCAATCGTTTTCAGCATGTCTTCTTACCCCTAACTCAAACATCTAATCAACTTCAAATAAAACTTTTACTTTTAACAAACTTTCCGGTTTTGGCTGGATTCCGGGCGAACTACTCGTCCGATGAAAAAATGATTTTCACCATCATGTTCAGCATGTCTTCTTACCCCATAATCGACTATCATATTATCTGTTTAAAAATATTACATTTGCCCCTTAATTTAAACCCCGTCCCCCACCCCTAAATGTAGGGCTACATAGCCCATCTAGGAACTTGACCTTATTCCAAAAATCTAACATTTGATTCAAACAATTGGGTTATGTCTTCGCCATTCAGTCTACGTCAGATTCCTTGAATATTTTGAATGCTAAAATAAAGTAAAAAAATGGATTCAGCATGTCTCCTTACCCCAATACCGAATCTCTAATCGATTTCAGAAACAACTTTGAGCTAAATATTTTTTATTTTTTTTTAGCCCAAGCTGACTTTGAAACACTTATTCAAACAATGTTTACAACGGATATGTCAGCTACGATTCTTCATCAGCGATATTTCGGCCCTTCTTGGCAAGGGCCCTCGTCAGGCTGCCAATCCTCTGGGCCAACGTCGGGGAAAGGAAACAAACCTGTAATAAATAACTGAAGCTTCTACCGATTATAAATATTTTATTAAAGTAAATTATAAAAAAAAACAAGCTAACTTTGAAACATTTATTCAAACAATGTTTACAACGGATACAACAGCTACGATTCTTCATTAATTTCCTTTAAAGGACATCTGAATGAAGAGTACCAAGTATCATCCCTATCTGTATGACTTTTGTCAACATTGCCTGCAGAAAACCCAACCCAAATATGAAATAGTGTTTCCAAGCTATGATTTTTGCTCCATTTTTCATCTGTCCTTATTTCAGTACCGAACAATTTTAGAAATGAACGAATATCTCCAACCAAACCTTCTTCTGGAATATTTTTTAGCCAGTTAAGCCCAAACGAATATCTAGAAGAAATTCCAATACAATCCGGCCAGAGCTGTACAAGATTTGAATGAATTGCGCTTTTTGTCTTGGAGTCTGCATGTGCAAACCTCCAGAAACGAACATCCCTGTTTTGAAAACGACATGCTCAGGAGAAGAATGCTCTCTGTGGCCATGTCTGTAAATGCATTCTGCATGGTGTGGTCCAGTATGGTTTCATTGTTCAGGTGTCCTTTAATAAGATATTTATAGTCGGTAGAAGCTTCAGTTATTTATTACAGGTTTGTTTCCTTTCCCCGACGTTGACCCAGAGGATTGACAGCCTGACGAGGAACCTTGCCAAGAAGGGCCGAAATATCGCTGATGAAGAATCGTAGCTGACATATCCGTTGTAAACATTGTTTGAATAAACTTTGAGCTTCAGCCAAATTTCCAGTTTCAAATTCCAGTTTCCAAATTTCCAGTTTCAAATATTCTTTGAGCCCAAGCTGACTTTGAAACATTTATTCAAACAATGTTTACAACGGGTACGTCAGCTACGATTCTTCATCAGCCATATTTCGGCCCTTTTTGGCAAGGGTCCTCGTCAGGCTGTCAATCCTCTGGTTCAACTTCGGGGAAGGAAACAAACCTGTAATCCAGTTTCAGCCGAATTCGAGATGAACCATTCGTCCAGCAAGAAAACTAAGTTCAGATATGGATTCAGCGGACCTCCTTACCCCTTCAATGAATATCTTATTAGGTGACAAAACATACATATTTTTACCGTAAATTCAAAACCCTCTTCTGCCTCTAAATATAGGACTAAAGGACCCAACTATGAACTTGACCTGTAGCCTACTTTGCCAATGAGCCCTCATACTGAGCTTGAACAATATAAATCAACCCCTACTAAGCTTGAACAATATATACCAACCCCTTCGACCTTTGATTACACTACAGTAGCTCTCTCCAACATTCATATATTATGCCTCATCGAGATAGCGAGCAAGATAGAGAGGTTATTTTGGCCTCAAATCAAAGCTAAAAGATAGGAGAATCACATTCTGATCTTCAAAAGCTCAGGTTTGATTAATTTTTTTTTTAAGTGGCTACCCTACTTTTTCCTAACTCTACCTTTTTCATCATTTTGTAAGGCAATACTCTTGATGACTATCTCTCCCTGGCAATGCAGAATCTCCGGGTACCTGCTGAAGAAAGCAAGAAGCGGCATCACAGCTACTGTACTCCCAAAAATCTCTGTGATTTTTTGACACAGGATTTGAGTTGTTGAGTTTGAGTCATTACATATACGTTTACTCCTTCTTCCGAGGATCACTGGCATGTTTTGGACTAAGTCATGTACAGTATGTATCCAGGTAAGGTTAGACTGAAGAGATCTTGTCTGAAAAGAAAAATATGCTAAACTTGAAATATTGAAGCAATGTCCAATATGTAAACCATTCAACTGTATACATACGGTACACAGATTTCAACTCACCTAGGTTTCAAGCAAAATACCTGAACAAGTTTGATCTTCTAAATTTCACTCTATTATGTCTTCTTCTTCTTCAGTTACGCTTTGTGTTCACAGCAGAGAAAAACAACACTAGAGACTAGTTTTTTAACACCAAGACAGATCCACCAGTGACGGGAACGGAAATTTGTGGGACACCTCTAGTTGGAAAATACAAGAAATTGTCGTATAAATATACAAAATCTAAATATCCAATCATACATATACACCACCCGGTCACTAGCCAACTAGTTGGCAGTTGTAAGAAATTTCCTATAGGAAAAGCCGGCGTCGCCGACTAGTTGGCCACGAGAAAAATTCGTATAGGATTTTGTTTGTGTTCCAACTAGTCCGCCACTGTAAGAAATTTCGTATAGGAAATCCCGCGGTGCCGACTAGTTGGCTATGAAAAAAAAAATCGTATAGGATTTTGTTTGTTTCCAACTAGTCCGCCACTGTAAGAAATTTCGTATAGGAAATCTTACGTTGCCGACTAGTTGGCTACGAGAAAAATTCGTATAGGATTTTGTTTGTGTTCCAACTAGTCCGCCACTGTAAGAAATTTCGTATAGGAAATCCCGCGTTGCCTACTAGTTGGCTACGAGAAAAAGTCTTATAGGATTGTGTTTGTGTTCCAACTAGTCCGCCACTGCAAGAGATTTCGTACAGGAAATCCCGCGTTGCCGACCAGTTGGCTGTGAAAAAAATCGTATAGGATTTTTGTATGTGTTCCAACTAGTCCACCACTGTAAGAAATTTCGTATAAGAAATCCCGCGTTGCCGACTAGTTGGCTATGAAAAAAAATCGGATAGGATTTTTGTTTGTGTTCCAACTAGTCCGCCACTGTAAGAAATTTCGTTTAGGAAATCCCACTTTGCCGACTAGTTGGCTACTAGAAAAATTCGTATAGCATTTTTGTTTGTGTTCCAACTAGTCCGCCACCGACAGTTGCCGGATTCGATTCGGAGCAGAAATCAAACATCCGAGGCATGTAGTCTTTTCAGTTTTTAAACTTCATTCAGATGCCCCAATTTTCTGGATTTTCACTCCCTCCATCCCACCAGGTTAGTCGGATCTGAGAAATGACTATCTCTAAGTCAATCTTGTAGGGTCTTTAATTTGCTAACCAAATTTCATCGTCCAAGCACATGGGAAGACACCTTAACTCGAGATCATCCCTGACCCCCCCCCCCCTCGCCCGACTCCAACCACTGTGTGGATGTGGGCTCGTGTTTGTTATTCCCATCAAGTTTCGTCCCGATCCCTCCACTCCGAGCGTACTGTTATAGGATTTCCGGATCCCCCTTCCAACTCCCCCTCCCAAAGTCACTGGATACGGTCCAGACTTGAAACGGGACATCTGAGACACAGGTGCTTCCAAATATCAATGTATCAACCAAAAATCTAAGTAGCTTTGTTACTTAGGGTGTTTTCCAAGTTCTAACTACACTGTCAGAAGTTTCATAACAGATAACACAAGGATGCGCAGTTTCAACAGACAACGCTTGGGATGTAATCTGTTCTAATTTTTAAAACGTCATGTATAAAATGTAACGCATAACAAGCATTGAAGAAGAGCCGAAAAATGTCGAAAAAGCATCTGCTGACTTTTTATGGCACTTGCCTTCCGTCCAAGTGCCATATACCGATAATTTTTCCTTCGGTCTGTCAGTCGCAGTCCGGTGATCGCGAGTTAGGGTACTTCCAGATGTGCTAGGAAGACGAAACTTGGCAGGCAGATCAGGGACCCGACAAAACTAACTTGAAAATAGTCACGTCACCGATCCGGTCAGGGGGGGGGAGCGGAGGGAGGGGGAACCCGGAATCTTGATGTATGTAGAACTTTGGAACGGGTGATCGGATCTTAATGAAACTTGATATTTGGAAACACCTCGTGTCTGGGCTGTCCCGTATAAAATCCGGTCCGGATCCGATCAATACGGGGGGGGGGGAGGAGAGAACCAGAATTCTTGTGACTCCGACTCCGTACTCCGCGACCCGCGGGTATTTTTCCCCCCAACAGCAACAACTGAGGATGATTATCTAACTAGTTGGCTAAAACAAGAAAATTCTTATTGGAACGGAGGATCATTATCCGACTAGTTGGCTTGAAATAAGAAAATTCATCAGGGAATGCAGAATTACAAAACTAATTCGCGAAAATGAGAAATTTGCAACAAGAGTTTCATTGAGTATTAGACAAAGTGGCGCATAGTCAACTAATGTGGTCGAAATCCTTGATGAGACTGAAAGCTGTTCCGACTAGTTGGATATTTTCTTAAATTCTTATCCATGTTCATACAATCCGACTAGTTGGATATTTTCTATAATCCCTCTACGAGTGTGAAATTTATCCAACTAGTTGGATATAAAGTTTTCTCCTGTACGATTCTCGTCGTAGCCAACTAGTTGGCAATGTGGGATTTCCTATACGAAATTCCTTACGGTAGCGAACTAGTTGTCTTCAAACTTTTCTCCTATATGATTTCTGATCGTAGCCAACTAGTCGGCAACGCGGGATTTCCTATACGAAATTTCTTACAGTGGCGGACTAGTTGGAACACAAACAAAAATCCTACACGAATTTTTCTCGTAGCCAACTAGTCGGCAACGCCGGCTTTTCCTATTGGAATTTTTTACAGTAGCCAACTAGTTGGCTAGTGACCGCGAGGTGTATATGTATAATTTTTTCTTACTATTAGATCAATATAATATTATTTCAGTTAGATAATTATATTCCGGCATTCGCCAGATAATTATTGCACTTCAGTTTGGTTCTGAAAGACAAAACAAAGAGTTCACGAAACAATGACTTAAATACCCTGCAAGCACTAACTTGTAACAAGACCAAATGTTTCGATGGGATCACAAAGGGGAATGTTTTTCGATCTCTTAGTACGTATTGGCAAACCCTGCAGATTTGAGACGAAAACAACCCTACTATCCATCTGAGGGAAGAATAAATAGTAGTTCCTAATTTACTGTGTCTTTATCGGACCTTTTCCAACTATTTTTCGACTTCGGAATTCTATTAAGCTTCTTCCTCTGTTCTGGCCGGGTTCCGGTCAAACTACTTGTCCGGTGAGAAAGTAAACCTCAGATTTTTGCTCCTTTATAGATGTTCTGATCGTCTTTAGAATAAACTTTTACCTATACGAAATCTCTGACATTCGCCAGATTCCGGTCAGTCTACTTGTCCGGCGGGGACATAGCGTTCAAATACGGATTCAGCATGTATTCTTACCCCTGGATGGACGCTCTAAAGCATTGTACAAAGAGAGGGTGATTCTGGCGATCTCTTGGATTCGCTTTCCGAAAAGTAAAGCGAGAATCCGCCGAGCGCAAGAACAAACGGAAAGTAGTTGCGCCTCAGTTGCACCTTTACAACTTCTCGCTGACTTGCCGAAATCATTTTCCACTCGCGAAGTAGATTCGCTTTCCAAGTGCTGGCGGATACTAGCGGAGCGCGAGAACAGCTTTGGAAAGCGAAGCGAGGTTTAGCCGAAGTCGCAAAAACAACGCATAAGCTTGCGGAGCTTTCCAGACCGCCCGAATCGCCCTTTATGTGTCATAAGCTGAATAGCCCTATACGCGATGTTTACGTCTTAATACACACGCCTGTTCAAATAGGAACTCAATAGGTTCTTATTTTAACCTGTCGCTGCCTGACCTGCTCGCGCTGTTTATATGTTTCATTTGATTTAACTCGCAAATATGGCGGCAATGTGATATAATAGGTGACCCTTACCTTGGTCCTTACTTTTCTTTGGGATAAAATAAATGCTCTGCTCACGCCTTTCGTGATGTAGTTTTTTTCTGCTTGAAGGGCAGGTTTGGATTTTGGGGCTCGAGAAGTTTGCTTTATATGAGAAGTAGAAAGTTGTACGAGAAAAAAGGCTGATTTCAAAAAATTTGCCTGCGGCGCTCAGTTTCATTTTGTCCTATATACAGTCGACGAAAAGCTTGTTCTCTTCTCTCCGGTGAATCCTTATTATGTTTCCGGTTAGAAAAAGTTAAAATATCACTGTTACAATTTTACAATTTTTCCAGCCAGTCGATAAATACCTTGCCCCCCCCCCCCAAAAAAAAAAAAAAAATTTGGCTAGTAACGCCTCTGCCCAGACCCCACTATAGTCACACCTGGTAATAACGCCGGTAATAAGACCGCCTTACGGTCGAAATTGGGAAGAAAAGACGCTGAAAACTTAAGAAAGTCTAAATGGAAAATTTATCTCCGCCATTTTGAAACGTATCTTCGGAGTGTTCGGACCAATCACAGACCAGAATCACTGACTTTAGCCAGTTTTGTTTGCCTTTGATTGACGATGGTGGTAATGTCTAGAATTTCTTCGTTCCAGGTGTGACCAGGATGAGAAGTGAAATTGAAGTCCAAAATACCCGGGTTTTGTTGCTGTTGCGGGGAAAAATACCCGGGGATTTGTTGCTGTTACTGGGAAAATACCCCCGGAGTACGGGTAAATACCCTCCGTGTAAACGTAGCTTAAGGGTGGGTAGTAACCAAATTAACGAACCAAATTACGTACAGATGTGACTGAATGTGGCATGGGCATCAGTGTTGGCACATTACATTCTACTTGCCTGATCGTAGGAAACGCCGAAAATACGCCATAAATTTTTCTCGAAATCTCAAGAAATTCTCAGAACTATCAAAAATTGCAAGGACATAGAATGGTTCGATTTGCAGCCGAAAACGGGCTTTTTACTTTTCTACAGTAGTTTTAATAGCTCAGACAACTGACAAGTTGCTTATTTACCAGAGAAACAACAAATGCATGAAGTCAAGCTTTACAGCTTATATTTGAACAGACTAGTTGCGATTTTGATCGAAGTCTGAAGTTACCTTCAAACTCAAAGGTCTCTGTTTAAATACCGTTTTTAGTGGAGTGTTCCTTGGAACAATCCACTATTGCGAGCGCTGTAGCAGCTTTCGACTTTCGGTTTTCACCGTATTTTCTGGAGCTTATAACTCGTGAACAAGTGCAAGTATCAAGTTCAAACTTGGTACACTTGTGGGTATTGGGGTATAGTTGTGCCTTTTGGGTGTCCCACCCCCCACCCCAGCCCGGTTCAGGGGCAAATGGACCCAGATTGCCCAGTGGATAAAGTTCATAACTTGACCAGAACTGGATATAGGACGATGAAATTCCTTGGACGTGTAGATCCTAGGTCTTGGAAATTGCTTTTAAAGTTGTACCTCCCCCACCCACCCCGTTCATGGGCAACTGGGCCCAGATTGCCCAGGAGTAAAGTTCGTTACCCTTGCCAGGAATCAACAGATATCAAGTTGAAACTTGGTAGGATTGTGAGCATTGGGGTCTCTTTTTAGTTTTTGCGGGTCCCAAACCCCACCCCCACCTGGTTTAGGGGCAATTGGGCCCAGATTGCCCGTTTTTTTGTGTTTTTAATTAGACAATAACTGGGGATAAGGCGATGAAATTCCTTTTTGCTTTTGGATTATAGGGACCGGGGAGAGTTGAACCACCCCCATCCTCCCCGTTCATGGGCAAATGGGCCCAAAATTGCCCATGAAAAAAGTTTTTGACCCGTGACTGGAATCAAACTCTAAGCTGGTATACTTGAGGAAAAATGGTGTAAATACGCATCTTGATGGGTCCCGACCCCCTTCTCCCCCCTCCCGTTCATGGGCAGCTGGGCCCAGATTTCCCATGAGAGTTCGTCTACGACAGGTCTCAAGTCCAACTCTTGTATATTTGGTGAGATATGTCTTAGGATGAGGATTTGGTGTAAATCAACAAATTAGACGACGCGACGTACTCTTATCTTTAATGAACAGTTGGAAATATGACCCATGATATGCCGTTCTTAATGAATTGTGACAAAGGGGGCATTAGTCTGCTACGAATTGGTTTATTGCACTTGTTATTACCTTGCTAATGGAAAAGGTTTAAAGGGTGGGACTGGCAGGCAGACCATTCAGTGTTCGAACAAATGCTATTCGTGCAAGACCTTCAACATGTCTTTGGATTTATACTGGCGGTTTGTTTACATTTAAAGCTTTTAAAAGGGGGTGATTACAACGTTATTTCAATACTTGTTTGGTTACTGGGGAAGAGAAATGTCTTGGTTCTAAAGCTGTTTGTATGTAAATGTGATAAACATTTTACTTTTACACTCCACGTCTGAGCGCTTGCGCACTTGCTGGTCGCCGGTCACAATTTCTTTGTCCTTCAGACTCTGACCGTCGAACTTCGTGTTTGAAGTTGGAAGTTTGCCTGAGTCGTCGAAGAAACGTTGACCGGACAAGAATCGCCGGAGTCGTAAAATCACTAATTAAGCAAACGGTGTACTTAGACGGTGTTTGTAAACGGAAATTAAGCAACCGGCTAAGCCAAGGTCAAACAATACTTCGATCAAAAACGCAACTACTGAAACATTTGACCCATCTGAGGGATTTTGTTTTTTGGGATCCGAAAACGTAAGTGGAGGAATACCTATGACATCGCAAAAGTTGTCCGTCTGTCTGTCCGTCTGTATGCACGGTAACTCTCGAAGGGAATGAGGTATTTTCATGAAACTTGGTGTGAGGATCCTTTGGTTCAGAGGAAAGGTCGAGTTCGTAGATGGGCTCTGTAGTCTGTAGCTCTACATTTAGGGGTTGGGGGACTTGACAGACTTGACAGTGCAAAACGGATACGTCAGCTGAATTTTATTGGAGTTATATTTCGGCCCTTCGACGTATCCGTTTTGCACTATCAAATATGATTCGCTGTCAGCTTGGGCTGAAGGAATATTTGTCCTCGAAGAGGGGGTTCAAATTAAGTGGCAAACAAAATATTTTTAAACAGCTAATAATATAGTCGATTAAGGGATAAGAAGAAATGCTGAGCACGATTATGAAAACCATTTTCTCGCCGGACAAGTAGTTCGTCTGGAATCCGGTCAAAACCGCAAAGCTTGTTAAAAGTTAAAGTGTGTTTGAGGTTGATTAGATGATCGATTTAGGGGTAATAAGACACGCTGAACACTGATGTGAAAATCATTTTCTACCTTGACAAGTAGTTCGCGCGGAATCCGGCCAAAACTGGAAAATTTGTTAAAAGCAAAAGTTGTATTTGTAGTTGATTTCGGGGTAAGAAGAAATGCAGAATCCGTCTATGAGAATCGATATTTACCCGGACATTTAGTTCGCCCGGAGTTCGGTTGGAAAAATTTCGAAAATTTGTTATAAGTCAAATTTTTATTTGAAGGGGATTAGATGTTGGAAATAGGGCTAACGTGATACGCTGAATTCGTTTTTGAGCTTTACTTTTTCGCAGGACAAGTAGTTCCGAAATTCCGTCGAAACCGGAAAATTGGCAGAAGTAAGGCAGAAAGTTTCGATCTGTTTCTTCGAAATATATATGACTTACAGGGGTAAATACATATGCTTTATCCATATCTGAACTTGGTTTTCTCAGATGATTAGTTATTTGGTCTTAATCTGTTCCTAAATTTTAATAGTAAAATGTTCAAGGAGTCTGGCGAAGACTGGATCTGGCGAAGACAAGACCCAAATGTCTGGACCAAATATTGAACTTTTGGGATCCCATCGAAACCTTTGGTCTTGTTTTTATTGTACTTGCAGCCTTCATCGCCTTACACCGGTCAACTTTTCTTCGTTCGGTCTCTTAGTCCAGTGAAAGCGAAGACGAAGGACGACGAAAATTGTCAGGCGAGCTAGGAATTTGACCAGATTGGCTTGGAAATTTTTACTTGCAGATCCGGCCATCCAGGGGAGTGGAAAGACGGCGAATCAAAAATCAATGAGAATAGCACAAAACAAGAACAGCAGCCGACTCCAAAATGAAACGTCAACGCCAGCAGGAATTCGAACAAAGAAACTGAATAGAATCAGACACTTCTATTTGCTCGATTCTTTGTTTATTTTATCACAGGTTCATTTTTGGGATCACAAAACGGAAGTGGAGGGATACCTATGACTTCGTAAAAATTGTCCATCTGTCCGTCTGTCAGCACGATAACTCTCGAATGGAATGAGATATTTGATGAAGCTTGATGTGAGGATTTGTTGGGTCAAGGGACAGGTCGAGTTTGAACAAGGGCTCTGTAGCGACTGTAGCCCTACATTTAATGGCGGGGTTCAAATTTAGGGGCGGATAAAAACATTTTTTAACAGCTAATGAGATAGCCGATTTAGGGGTAGTAGTTCGCCCGGAGTCTCGCTAAAACCGGAAAACTTGTTATAAGTGTAGCCTAAGTTTTATTTGAAGTTGATTAGATTTTCGGTTAAGGGGTAACAATACATGCTGAATCCGTATATGACAATTATTTTCTACTCGGACATACTGTTCGCCTGGCATCCGGCTGAAACCGGAAATTTTTTAAAGTTTTGTTTCTTAAAGTTGATTAGAGGTTCGACACAGGGGTAAGGAGATATGCTGAACAAGTAGTTCGTCGGACAAGCAGTTCGCTCGAAATCCGGCCGAAACCGGAAATTTTTTAAAGTTTTGTTTCTTAAAGTTGATTAGAGGTTCGACACAGGGGTAAGGAGATATGCTGAACAAGTAGTTCGTCGGACAAGCAGTTCGCTCGAAATCCGGCCGAAACCGGAAATTTGGCAGAAGTTTTGATCAATTTCGTCAAAGTCAGACAAGACCAAAGATTTCGATGGGATCCCAAGAATTTAATATCTGATCCAGACAATTTGGTCTTGTAGATATCTGGTCTTAGCCAGACTCCTTGAACATTTTACTATCAAGATTTAGAAACAGAAGAAGGTCAGTGGTTAATCATCTGAGAAAACCAAGTTCAGATATGGATTCACCATGTGTGTATTACCCCTCGGCTATACGTCATATCTACTTTGACGAAACTGATCAAATCTTCCTGCCAAATCTCCGGTTTCGACCGGATTCCTGGCGAACTAATTGTCCGGCAAAAACTAAAGCTCAAAAACGAATTCAGCGTATCACCTTACCCTATATCGTACATCTTATCAACTTCAGATAAAACTTCAACTTTTAACAAAATTTCCGGTTTCAGCCGGATTCCAGGCGAACTATATGTCGGGGTAGTAAATGATTGTCAAAAGCGGATTCAGCATGTCTTCTTACCATTATATCGAATATCTAATCAACTTCAGATAAAAGTTTTACTTTCAACAAATTCTCCGGTTTCGGACGGATTCCGGGCGAACTACTTGTCCGGCGAGAAAATGGTTTTCATAATCGTGTTCTGCATTTCTTCTCACCCCTAAATCGACTATCTCATTAGCTGTTTAAAAAAATAGTTCGCCCATTAATTTACAACCCCTCCCACACCCCTAAATGTTGAGCTACATAGCCCATCTAAGAACTCGACCTTTCCCTTGACCCAAAAAGTCTCACACCAAGTTTCATCAAAATATCTTGTTACCTTTGAGGGTTATCGTGCTTACAGACGGACAACCTCTGCGATGTCATAGGTATCCCTCCACTTACGTTTTGGGATCCCAAAAAGCCAAAGCCGAAAAAGAACTGTGGCGCGCCGCCGCCGTTTAAACGGCGTTAGCTATGGCGCGCCATTTGAAAACGGTGTTGGCACGCCAATGGACGGCGTGGCTTCGGGGTCCACTCTATGCTTGGCATATTTACCAACTACAGAAGTAAGCCATTGCCGAAAAATAAAGTAAAATGGCAGATTCCTTACAAGACATCATTCTCCTGCATTCTTCCGCCGTGACCTATCCGCGATTAACCTATTTAATCCTGAATATTAAGGCTTGTTTTGAAATTCAAAATCTCCGCGTCTGGACGAATTTTGGGTTGTCAGTTGTCCGCATATTCTAAACGCCATTTTTAGAGCCTTGGGTGAATAAAAGACCAAAGATTTCGATGGGATCCCGAAAGTTCAATGTTTGATCCAGACAATTGGGTCTTGTCTTCGCCAGATCCAGTCTTCACCAGACTCCTTGAACCTTTTTACTATTAAAATTTATAAACAGATTAAGGCCAAAAAACTAATCATCTGAGAAAACCAAGTTCAGATACAGATTCAGCATGTGTGTTTTACCCCTATAAGTCATATCTAATTTGACGAAACAGATCGAAACTTCCTGCCTTACTTCTGCCAATTTTCCGGTTTCGGCAGAATTTTGGAACTTCTTGTCCGGCGAAAAAATAAAGCTCAAAAACGAATTCAGCGTATCTCATTACACCTATATCCAACATCTAATCAACTTCAAATAAAAACTTAACTTATAAATTTTTTTGTGAATATTAATCGACTATCGCATTGGCTGTTTAAAAAATGTTTGTTTGTCCACTAATTTCAACCAGTGATGTCGACAAGACCAAAACGTCAAGACCAAGGCCAAGACCAAGATTTTCGCACCGGAATTAAAACCAAGACCAAGATTTTAGCCCTGGTATTGAGACCAAGACCAAGAATTCAGCTCTGGTCTTAAGACCAAGATCAAGACCAAGACCGAGACCAAGAAAGTCTATTTTACTAGATTAAGTGAGGAATTACTTTTCTAGCCTAACTACGGGAAATTAATGAAAAGTAAGCTGATTATATTTCTGTCAATAAAAACGCACATAAAATTTATATAGTTATATGCCAATTTCTCTGTTGGATTTTAAATAAACCAATGCTGACAATAATTTCTGGGACATCCTTGCTCTATGCGGTCGCATAAAAAGTCCACTGTGGCTGAACACTCGCTCCACTGGTGCTGAAGTTGCTGGAACGCAGAAAACCTTCTCGTATAGGGAATTTAGGCGTGAAAATGCAGGATGCTCTTTCAGTCTCTTCCAGGGGTGATCAGATGAAAAGAATGACGGGATAACTTCTAGGGCTGCAAGAACTGATGACCGCACAGACTGCGTCTGAGTGGTGGTCGAATGTTTAGCCTTCTTCGCCTGTCGTAAGAAGCGAAGAGAGTGGTTCGTTGAACTTTCAGTGGAGGCTCAGGATCTTTCTCCGCAATCAATGCTGCGGCTTCGGTTTCATGTATGGAATTGGCTTCGCGAAGAATGTAGTCAAGGATTTTGTTCTTCAGCTCCAACTTAAGATCCGGATTTCCTGGATGGTCTTCTTCAAGCCATACACAGGGTCATACACAGTCGATGAACGTGTGGACTGTAATGGCAGAACACGCATGGCAGTTCCTGTCGCTCCATAGATCCAGCGTCCCAGCTACAAATTTTGCTTGTGCCAGCAAATTCTTCACCTCCACTTCCTTTTTCGTGCGTAGCTCCGGAATTCTGGAACGTGATATCGTACTGCGTGCAAGCAAACAAAGCTTCGGATCCATGTCGGCGACAAATTTTCGGAAGGATTGGTTCTCAACAAGTGATACTGGCAGGCTGCAGCTGATGATAAGATTTTCCAAGAGTGACTTCTCAAATCTTCGTTGTACGGGGTGATCTCTAGCGTAGTGAGTTCCAGCGGAGTCTGTCGCAGAGTGGAAGCCAAAACCAGTAAGCAATGTCTGACAGGAACTGGAAGCTGGAGATTTCGTGATGTACGACTCGTATACAGAAACGTGCTTCCGCCTCAGATGTCTGAAAAAGGTCAACATAGCTTTTAGTTCGAGTTTAAAAGTTTTTAAAAGAGTTTTAAGTTTAAAAAATTCCCTCCTCGAAAATTAGTGGTCAAAAAGGGGTTGGTCAACCGATTGACCAAGATTTATTAGATGTTTTGGAGGTCACGAACGAAAACAGAGTACAAGTTTGTGGATTAGAATGTTGCTCTTTGGTTGCGTTTTCTAGTACTATGTCCTTCAGTTCCGCCAAACTAGAGACAGCTCACCCCCGAACTGGAGTTTTAGCAACCAAATAGACATAGCAAAATATCAAACAAAACGTGAAAGATTTGGCTGATGTGTGAAAAGAAAGTGTCATTTGGCAGTTGGCTATTTATATAATTCTACAATTTCATCGTCATTTCTGCTAACATTCAGCCAATGATCAAAATGAAATGGAATGATTTTCGACCCGCTAAATAAGTCATGTGCATGGAGAGCTGATATGCATAATTTGAAGGAGAATAATTTCCTCTGTCCGTTTCGCATCATGTTGACTGGATCTTAGAGAAAAGGTACATTTTTGTTACCAGCAATCATCCCTGTCCATATTTTACGTAGCTAAGAATAAAAAATGTCAGCAATAACTGTACCTACTGCATGCTTACCTTACAAAAGTAGAAGAAACCCCTTTACTGTCAGTGCTCTTTTCGCTGCAGAACTTACAAACAGCGGACCACTTCCGAGTTTTTTCACAAAGCTGAAAGTTGGTAAACGCATACTTTACTTTTGAAGGTTCCTTGGTAGCCATTATTGTGTTACTGAAAAACTCACCTCAAGCCTTTGCTTATATAGCAATGATCGCTATGAATAGCCCCTAAATAATATGATCCGCTAATCTCTTGACCTCCAAAATTTGTCCTGATGATGCAATCCGTTATTAAGCTTTTCCTGCTTTGCAACGTTTTGAAAAGTTTCGAAATTAATCCGGACGTAATTAGGGTCTTGAAAACCAGCCTCGGTCTTGAAGACCAGGCTAGGTCTTGACGACCGGAAGCGCAAGAACAACACCAAGACCAAGAATTTGCCACTGGTCTTAAGACCAAGACCAAGATTGTCGGCATTGGTCTTGAGACTGGTCTTAAGACCAAGACCAAGATTCAAGACTACATCTCTGATTTCAACCCTCTTCCCCATACCCTAAATGTAGGGATACAGAGCCCATCTACGAACTCGACCTTTCCCTTGACCCAAAGGATCCTCACACCAAGTTTCATGAAAATATCTCATTCCCTTCGAGAGTTATCCCTGCGAGGTATCCCTCCACTTACGTTTTGGGATCGCAAAAATTCTCTGTGTTCAAAGGTCCATTTTACTGCCGTGGGCCATCTTTTTGACAATCGCCTCTTAGAGAGGAGCACGGGAAAGCTCCAATTTCTTTGGCAGTGAGATAATTTTTAAAGTTTAGCATGAACACGCGACACCATTCGGCATTCACTCTCAATCCCAATCGCTGAAACGGAATGATAAGCAAACAGAATGCACAGAATCACGAATAGCAATGGCTAGTGACAATAGATGGCAGCACACATTACTTAGATGGCGCCCAGAGCAAACTAACTCTAGAGAATACCGCCCAAACTTTGAAAAGTGACACAGAGTCAAATCGCAGCGACACTAGCTCCGCTAGCGGGCACGAACATCCCTACTGAAACTCGATCAGTCGTTATACATGGGAGTTGTACCGTGACAGATAAACCAGACATGTATTTTCGAATTGGATTTAGAAAGCCTGGGACTCTAAGAGCGTGTTCCACCCTACTTACCGTAGTTACTACGCATGAAGTCACGAGTTTTGGCTTCTTGGCATTGAGGCTGGAACACATTTTTCTTTTTTCGGCAAAACATCGTGCCACGGTCTAATCGGACCAATCACATCAAAGAAATTCATAGTTACTGCGTTAACTACGCTCCCGTGCGTGCTAAGCAAATAGTTGCTGTTAGTTACTATTTTGAGAAGGCTGGAACGGTCAGCGTAGTAACTTTTCACGAGGCCGCAACGAAAATAGTAGCTAATAGTTAATAATGTTAAGAGGGCGGAACACGCTATAAATGTGGGAGCCTCATAGACAAACCAGGACCCACAAGAGAGGGTCCTGGATTCAAATCTCGGCTGAGTAGCATTTTTGTCTTTCACACACAACTTATTAAACTAGATGGCAGCACTTTCGGACCCGTGAGAAAATACTACTTTTTTTCCTGTTAATCCCTCGAAGGATGATTATGGTTTCAATTCAATTCAATTCAATTCAGTTTTATTTCAACACCAATTACGGACTAGCCGAATAGCAGGTGGTAAAGTCAACATACATGAAAAACTAACCAACATTGCCAACATATACTAGAAAGTGGTCGAATTTCATATAAAATACTGAGAACAAACAATATAAAAAGTAACGATTGGGGAAATAGACAACGAGGGGCAAAATAATAATCTATTAATTTCTATTCCGTAGGGAAACAAAGGAGGGGACAAAGCTATTCTTGTATCTCACGTGTCGGCAAGACACTGGTTGAAGGGTAGGGACTGGTTCGGAAGCTTGTCTTTGAGGCCTCTCCCTTTCTGTTGTAAAGTTGGGGGGTAGGATGTCGCGGAGGACTGGGTTCAGTAGAGTCTGCCCTCCAAACTTTAAGCACAAATTTTCGTGACGGTGAGAAAGGGTTGTCAGATTAGATTTTTCAGAAAATAAATATAAGGGACTTTCAGAGATTTATCCGTTATTAGGAGAGCTCGGTATTGTATACTCTCTAGAGCATCAGATTGCTCGCGAGTCACACCAAAATGCCATACAGGGCAGCAGTATTCTAGGACTGGGCGAATGAACGAAAAATAAATACGCAATAGATGTTCGGAAGGGACACCATGACGGGAAAGAAGTTTGAGTCCCCGAAGGCCCATATTGGCCTTCTTTAAAATGGAATCTACGTGCTTTTCCCACTTCATATCATTCGTGATGTGTACACCCAGCAGTTTTATTTCTTTAACATGTTGCGCACTGGGGATTGGGGGACAAAATTTGGGTAAACTTTTTTGAAAAGAGATCGTTAGGACCACTGATTTTTCCGTGTTTACAACCATCTGGTCTGCAGATACTTCATCAGAAATATCATCTATGATTTGTTGTGCTTTGCTTTTTACATTTCCACGGCAGACTTCTAACAAGGAGAGGTCATCTACGTATTTCCAACGACCATCCATCAATGTCGCAAGCTCATTGACCATAACTAGAAACAGCAACGGACCCAAAAGCGTACCTTGAGGAACTCCACAAAAAATTGTAAGGGGGTCAGAGTACGAATCCTTATATTTAGTTTGCTGAGTCCTATTAGATAGAAAATTTGCGACTATTTTGCGAAGAAAAGATGGCACATCAAACTTTACTTTCAATTTCTCTAGTAGTATGCTATGATTTATTAGGTCGAACGCTTTACGCAGATCAATGGCAATCAGATTGACCCAATGGTCCGGGTTCTCTAAATTTTTTAAAATGGTATCCACCAAACTAACCAAGTAATGGACTGTAGAGGTTTTGGGGAGATTACCAAATTGTTTTGCGTCTATTAACTTTAGAATCTTTTCTTTTAACCAACAGCCGATTGTTACTTACAAGTCCCTGACATGTCTCACAACTGGGTTCCGCCTATTCTTTGTTTGAGTATGTACCCTACCACTAAATTTCTGACTTAAGTCTAAGTTACAGTGACAGAGCATGGGGACTAATTTTCTTACCCTCAGATTTATAGAGATCAAATAAAATGTGCACCAATTTGCACAAGTTTCTAGGCCCTCATGAACCCCTTCTAGGCGCTAGCAACCGATTCTTACTTACAAGTCAATCTTCCCGTGATAGACATGGTACCAAATTGATCAAAGTCACCAGAAACAAATAAAAGGATTAGTAGGTACACCAACTACCAAAGTTGCTAACCCCTCATCGCCGAAGATGATTATGGTCTAACAGCCGACTTTTTGCTTCAAGTCTCCTACATGTCTCACGATTGGGATCGGGCTATTTTTGGTTTCAATGTGTACTTTACTACTGAAGTTGTCAACCCCTCTAAACTTTCAAACTGTTGTATCTCATGAAAGAATTTGTACAAAAAAACGGATGACATATACTTTGATCAGCTCATCAAGGTCTATCGATTGTCGTAGAAAAGAAAATTCTATTTGTATTAGTTCAAAAGTTGACTATTTTTCCGTAAGTCAACTTTCTAATATCCTCACTTAGAAAGGCAAATGGTAAGCTCTAATTTGTTTCGCAGTGAGAGAACTTTTAAAGTTTAAGAGGCACATCTGATATCATTTCTCTTTCTCAATCCGAAGTGTAAGAAATGAAATGATAAACTGAAATCTGGTGTGAAGCTGAAATCACGAACAGAAATAGGTAGAAACAATAGATGTCAGCGCTTTCGGACCCATGGAAAAATGCCACTTTTCTTATTCTGTAGATTTTTCTATATATCACTACAAAAAAGATATATTGGCTGTGGGGCCAGGCAACTGCCGCACATATTTAGCACTTACAGATTTTAGTCCATCTTCAGTTTAAAACTGGTGCCTGCCTGCTTGCCTGCTAGAACGGAGCTTTCTACCCGAAAGCACAAAGAAGGGTTGATGAAACGAAAGCTTGGCTGCTTAACTTCAGATAGTCCTCTCTGACATGGCTATACAGCTCCACTGCACACACTGTAGGCTCTGGCTCAATTACAAGCAAAAACCATCCTTTTTGGCCCAAGGCAAGAGTTCTACGGAGCTTTCCAAAATGTAATGTCACATATTCATCAACCCGGCCTAAAGTCCACACTTTCCGTAAAAACCGAACAGGTTTTTTCACCCTTACCACTTTCTAGGAATAAGCTGAAATCGCGGTACCAGGAAAAAAAAACAAAAAAAAACCCACAAAACCAAAGTGTTGCACAATAAGCCAATATAAACCTCCGTCTTTGGTCCTATGTAGCGACTTTAGATACCCGGAAAAATTGAGCTGGGCTAGAGGTATTTGCAGAGCTTTTAGTTGATGCCCCGTGCCCGTCGACTTCCCTCTTCGACGCTGCGCATACCAGAGGAAAAAGTGCAAGAAGGCGCGCTGACCGTCTCTTCAGCGCGTCCAGACAACCAATCGGCTTTTACTTTGGAAATTTCTTCTCCACGGCTTTACTGCGATGTAGCTGTTTGTAGAGGTAACGAATACGCCCCTCATAAAATTCAAAACGAATTGCCGCAAGGGGCGCTAGAGGAATAATAACAATCACACGTGAGATCTTGGTACAAGTTATCTGAAGGGTGAATAAGCGATTAGGCTTTCGCTTCACACCGAGTCGCGTATTAGCCCCCGCAACCAGCAAACAGCACTGACGTCGGAACTTGATGAAGCCTGACAGAACAGAGTTGGGTAGAACGGAAATAGAGGAAGAGTCATTTTAATCAGTTTTAAATATGACTAGACCTAAGAGGAATTGAAAATAGCCAAACAAACCGGGATAAACGTACACCGAGAAGTAACGTGTGATTGTTTTCGTTACGATAGCGCACCTAGCGGCCAAAAAGGCCAAAAAAAACTGATCTGAAAGGAATTTTACGAGGGGCGTATTATGATGTTCCGCGTATCTCTTACCTTCTGCTCGTTTGCATGGGGCAGGGTATAGGAATCTATTCGACTACGTATGGTCGTCTTGCAGAGATAGGGAGACTGAGGATCTGGTGCTTATTAGTTCTTGCTTGAAATAATCGCTGTTCTTGCTTGTCACTTCTCAGTTGATGCACGCCATTCTTAATAGCCTGGTGCCAGGATGTTTTGCCCTAGTATTGTATGAACGACTACGTGGGAGATTTTATTTTAAATAAAATCATTAAAACAATCAATTAAACCATTAGTCTATAACGCTGAAAATACAACCAAGTCGGTGATATCGAATGGCAAAAAAAAAATACAAACAAGGAGGGATTTACCATGTCCGTCTTAAGTAGCAAGCTTAATGAGATCAGATACAGTAACTAACACTGATATGGGTTCGACGCCTCGCTTGGAATGTATTAGTTTGCATACGCGCCAAATCACAAAAACAGCCGAATAAAAAACGTGATGATCACCCTTTGTTCGAAATAAACCAGGTTCAGGCACCTCCAAAAAGGTTCAGCACTCCTGACTGAGGCCCAAATCTCAGAGACCTAGCCGACAAAAAAAAATGCAACCAGGGCGGCTCTTTTTAATTCAGGGGCTGATACTAATGATGAAAAAGAGTTGGAACACAAAGCGCTCTCTCACACAGGGTGGAACACCCCCACGACCTTCTACGCTCGGTGAAGATGAACAGATTTTCAACCCCAAAAGGGACTACCAGCTTATGCCAGGTAATACATGCTACCAGCTTATGCATCCATAGCTGCGTTCGCTGCACTCCGGGCTGTTTCTGGTTTTTCCGCACCGGTGTCCGGTTCTTGTCCTATTGAGCGTTTTTGGTCCCACCGGTGACGTCACAAGAGCCTTCCAGGGTTGTCACATCAAAAATATTTACAGAGTGACTTTTGGCCCGAAACAGAGAGTGAATTGGGAGTGATATCTATTTTCACGAAATGTTCAATTTTGGTACGGTATCGCCTCTGTAAAAATGACATATCTTAATTTTACTTTCATGAAAAAAAAACTTGAAATAGTTACTTCTGGCTGGAATCCCTGCTGCAAAAATGACACAGTTGGTCATTTTCTGAAATGAAGTGATTTTTATGTTCTACATAGGACGAGAGTGACAAAAACAAAATAGAGGTGACAATTCACACTATCATGCGAAATGTGGCAACCCTGGTAGGTTCTGGTTAGTGACCGGTGATCACCAACCAGACATTGATTGGTCCAAATACGGGTTATAAGATCGTGGAGCAGTCACCGGTGGATGCAAAAACGCGTTATAAGAAGCCCCAGTGAGCAGTCACCGGACAACGAACGCAGCTCATGATTCAGCCGTGTGTGATAGAGGCTTAACGGTCACTCTTTCTGTTCCAAACGAGTTGTTTTACGAGCATAAACAAACAAAAAACAACTGGGCCTACACAAATCAACCAAATTGCTTGGCCAATTATGGCAAACCAGAACGATACACAACTGGAATGTACAAAAGAGATCTTGTTTGACTAGCACAGCATTGGTAGTGAGGAATATACGGTAATGAAGCAAAATTCATCATTACTTTAACTTATAAACAAGAATTAAGTACGCTCCCTAAGGTAAGGGTCAGGTGAGGCTTTTTTGCGACAAATTAACACTTTGCATCAAAACTAAACTACATATTGCTTATGTCGGCTTTTATGCAGCCTACAGACATAGAAGTGCTTACATACACTGAGGACCTCAGGTTAGGTGATTCTTGCAGCTTATTCAAACATAGCCAAGACTGGATGGCCTTTACCATGGTGTGAATAATTCGCGGTTTAGTCAACTTTCACACTTTCTGATAAATACATCAGAGCAAAATAACACTAGGGAGTAGCACCAGGACTAGAAAGAAGTGACACACACTCGAATAGCAGCACCACTAGCGGTAGTGAACGTCCCTACTGAAACTCAATCGGTGGTGCACCAGCGGTGACTCTAATTTCGTATCCTGAACACAGCAAAAAAAGATACAACCTCCTCGGTTTCCTCGATGTGTGCAAGCCGCATCTTGGATTTACTAGAAATTTCTAAGCCCGCAAGTTTGTTTCGCTTTAAATGCCGCAAGCGTAGTGGGCGGCGTTACTAGTATGGTCCATTTGTGAAGCAAGGAAAGCATAGGTCTTGATGCTACTTTCTAGTGTTATTTTGCTCTGAAATAATCCTATTTTTAGATCGAGCATGACAAGACGAAGTGATTTCGAGTAACAAGTCGATCCTAAAAAGTTAACAGGAGGTATTTCTAGGGTTGACTCATGGCTGAACGTCCTTCTAGCCTATACACCGAACCTTCCCAATGGACACTATTGAATACAACAGCAAATAAGTACCAAATTTTGTTATATGGCAACATTGTTACGACACTGCCACTTTAAATGTATACGCCAACACTTTCTTTCCGCGGGGCCAAGTACTGTCATACCACAGGTCAACAAGCATATTCTTTCAAATAGTCAGTCAATTGCACAAATACATCGGTTGCTAATTACACAGCACACCAGCAACCGTAGCTTCTTGCCGAACCACGGGCTAAGAGATCATTCAGATTCAGCATCAGCTAAGGACGTTACTTATTCACTTGTATAAAAGTTGTCGGAACACCAGTGGTCACTCTCACCACCGAATGTCCCCGACTTATGTCATAATTCTGATGACATTCCAACTTGAAGCTGGGCAAGGGTAGCATGGCTAACGACATGCGTTACATGGTGTTGTTCATAGGACACCAGGTTCCCGGTAGATGGGGTTGGCGAGGGCGTCATCCCTCCGTCAGAGCAGCCCATGTTGCTATTGCCTGGGGAGCGAGGTTCCTGGTCATCCCGCCACTTGTCCATAGAGCGGCGTCGAGCATTCATAAAGAAATTCCCAACTGTAGTAGGTTCGAGCCCAAGTTGCTTGGCAATAGTGACTTGCATCTCTTTGGATGGGCGTTTCGTTTCCTGAAAGCGAAGAATATTTTTTTTCGCACATTTTCAATATGGAATGGGGGGCCGGGGGCGTCATTTGCGGGAGGGGAGGGGCAGCTGTCACCCTTATTTTCCAACACGGTCCAAAGCTACCTAGGAAAAGCCACTGTAAAACCTACACTGTAGAAAAAAATCTTGCAGTACTTGCTACTGGGATTAATATTGTCTCTACTGAGATAAGATTATTTCTAATTCGTATTAATCTTATCCCAGTATAGAAATAAGATTAATCCCAGTAGTAAATGCTGCTGTTAACTTTAATCCTTTCTCGGAGAAACCTTTTACAGTGTAGTTGACGACTTTGACGAAGCGCAAAACCGAATATGTCTATATACCCCGATGAAAAATTTGTAGCCTTCGTAGTTGTATGAGAGTTGTACGAAAAAGTTGCACGCAATACTATGTAGTAGCAAAGAATACCATCATTTAATGTGCCTCAGACTAGTCCAATCTTATGTAGTAGTATCCAGTAGCATCCTGTCTTGCCACAGTAGCATTCAGTCTTGCTAATAGTAGCATGCAGTAGTATGCAGTAACACAGTAGCCTTGAAGTAGAAGCATGTAGTAGCATCAGTTAGCACTGCATGCTACTTTTTCGTTCAACTTCGTACTACTATTTTGAGATAAATTTTTCAACGGGACTGTAAAAATGTTCTCCGAGTAAGGATTTTTAACTGCAGTATTTGCTACTGGGATTAATCTTATCTCTACTGGGATGAGGTTAATCCGAATTAGAGATAGTCTTATCTCAGTAGAGACAAGATTAATCCCAGTAGCAAATACTGCAAGATTTTTTTTTTACAGCGTACTCTTAATGCAAAATATCTGTTAATTTCAGTCTTCGTGAATCAATCAATCAATCAAATTTATTTCGAAGTAACTCCAAGCTGTTTACTTTTCGTCCATAGGTTGCTAATCACTTCAGTACTTTTAGGTCTCACCTACACTGTAAAAAAAAATCTTGCAGCATTTGCTACTGGGATTAGTCTTGTCTCTAATGAGACAAGATTATCTCTAATTCGGATTAATCTCATCCCAGTAGAGATAAGGCTAATCCCAGTAGTAAATACTGCAGTTAGTTTTAGTCCTTACTCGGAGAAACTTTTTACAGTGTACGTAAGATTTACGTTAAAGAATGTGAAGGGGGACCGGGACGACGCCACTATCCCCCCCTTACGTTTCCACGAAATGACGCCGCCGGGGAGGGCGAGGTCTTCACGTTCGTTGACTCGTTTTACACTGATCTTCCAACAGAAAATAACACCAAGATAGATATGAATCATAACATAAGTTGCGTTTTTGCAGATACCATAGTTTCTGATACCACGGTCAAAGCAGTTATCGTGTTTTATAAGTAGTGGAAATGGTTAGGGCGCCTGCCTTGTAAGCAGAGGGTACTGGCTTCAAACCCCGGCTGAGGTGCATTTTTTGTCTTTCAGTTCACTACTTATAAAATGTTTCCATCTCAAGGGCGTCTTCCCCATTCAAATTATATATTTTATTTTCACCATGAGACCCCGCTTTGTGAGTCCTGGTATGTCTACGTGGCTCCGACAGTGGAGTCTTAGACTTCTAAATTATATTCGAAAAAACTGTTTCTGGTTTATTGGTCACGGTACAAGTCCCTTGTGTAAAGTGCCATCTGTGTTTTATTAGTTATCATGGTATCTGGCGGGTTATCGTGGTATACCACGGTCCCGACCGTAGTATCTGAAAAAGTCATCTCACTTTCATCACCATTAACACAATTAAGAGCCTAGGATTTAGAAAATTGGTGGAAAAGAAGTTTGGCACCTGTGATGCGAGTGGATATCAGTTTTTCTTTTGAGATAACTTCTAAAAGCCTAAATTCGGCAATTGTCGTTTTAGCAAAGTAACCGCAGTGATACCACGGTAACTGCAAAAACGACGAAATGCACATCCAGTTACCTTGGTGGAAAAGAAGTTTGGCACCTGTGATGCGAGTGGATATCAGTTTTTCTTTTGAGATAACTTCTAAAAGCATAAATTCGGCAATTGTCGCTTTAGCAAAGTAACCGCAGTGATACCACGGTAACTGCGAAAACGACAAAATGCACATCCAGTTACCTTGGTGGAAAAGAAGTTTGGCACCTGTGATGCGAGTGGATATCAGTTTTTCTTTTGAGATAACTTCTAAAAGCATAAATTCGGCAATTGTCGTTTTAGCAAAGTAACCGCAGTGATACCACGGTAACTGCAAAAACGACGAAATGCACATCCAGTTACCTTGGTGGAAAAGAAGTTTGGCACCTGTGATGCGAGTGGATATCAGTTTTTCTTTTGAGACAACTTCTAAAGCCTAAATTCGGCAATTGTCGTTTTAGCAAAGTAAAAGGTAAAAGGTAAAGGTTTCAGCACTAGCCTTGACAGGCCAAGCTGGCGGTGCTGATCTCCGATTCTCGGCCCTCAGCCAGGAAGTGCAATGGGGGGTTGGGGGGGGGGGGGGCAGCCATCCTGTGCTTTCACACACCCTTCCTGTCACCTTCCCCGGATTTCTCCAGGTACCCATTTGAAGCTGGGTGGACTTTGGCTTGTCTTACAGGGTTACGCCACTAACCCCCGTCCCAAACCAAACAGTAGGCACTACCGAGACTCGAACAAGCGACCCTTCACTTGCGAGCCCGGCGCGCTAACCACTCGGCCACGGACGGATTTTTTTTAGCAAAGTAACCGTAGTATGAGATACCAAGGTCTGCAAAAACGAAAAAATGCAGATCCAGTTACCTTGGTATCAGATACCATGGTATCTGCAAAAACGCAACTACAGATTTCTGCTCAGGAAGTAAACATCAAAAATGTCTTTAATCCTTACTCGGAGAAACTTTTTACAGTGTACGTAAGATTTACGTTAAAGAATGTGAAGGGGGACCGGGACGAAAAGTGTCCCGAGAAATTTAGTAAAGTTTCCCGAGAAATTTATAGAGGCGAAAACCTTATTATTGCAATTATATTATTATTATTATTATTATCAACAGAGCTAGATTACGAAGATGGGACGAAGGCCTGGAGATCAAGTGATACAAATCTTAAGCGTAATATAGCCCTAAAAAGAAAATGGCAGAAGATAAAGAAAATGGCAGACGAGCTTGGACCAGCCTAACCAGAGAAGTATAAAAGAAACTATTTTGGCAATTTCTGCGACGAAAGCCTTCCGAAATGGGAAGATGTGTTTGTTAAATCTTGAAAGCTGGTTTCATCTGTGCTTTTTTACAAATTATTTTTTTTTCCGTAGCATCTTTTCTACTTTAAATTATTTTTATATTATTTAAATAAAACAACGAAAATCATGTTACGTACTTTTTGTGGCTACTCCTCCATCCCTCAGTGACGTTAATTTTGATCTATTTTTACCCACTTTTAAACTATTTACGTCACCTAACTTTTAATAATAAAGCCCATATTGCATTTACTTTAAGAATGGAATAACTATGATAAGCCTCACCTTGAAAATCGCTTGTAGTGTTCGTCGCTGCAGATCTGTGAATACCAATCGAGGCTTCTTTGGATTTGATTGCTCTCCTCCACTCATTGATGAATCATCTTTACGTTTACAGGCTAAAAAAAACCATTTCGTCAGAACTACACTTACAATCCTTCAATGGGTTCCTCTTGTTCGCTCCCACTAACTCTAGGTTAACCTATCGTAAGCTATCGTTTGCGTTTTGCATCGGACACAAAGAGCGTGCTCCACCCTATTTACCTTAGTTACACATGACCTTACGAGTTCTGACTTTTTGCCGTTAAAGGAACAGAAAACTTGACTCAAACTTGACTCGGGGGGCTAGCTGACATCTCAAGAATGTACCCTAAGTCGATACTGAGAGTAAGAAAAAAATTCTCGTTACGACCATTGTAGTTTCCGGGCAGTTTCCGAGAATTTGACTTTTAAGTTAGTTGAAAAAAAAGCAAAAGGTTTGTGTGAAGGGAGTAGGAATCGAACGCACGACCTCTTGACTACTATCCTGATCTGTTAGTGAACACGGCCAAAGGCAAACTTTTACAGTGCATAAGTGCATAATTACAGTGCATAAGGGGCAAGGGCCTGCCAGCTAGCTTTGGGAACACTAAGGAGGGGGTTCGAGATAACAAAGAAGGGGGGTTATCTTTATCTAAGCCCCCCAGGTCGGTTTGATGGCCGAAAGTTGCGTAGTCAAGTTTTCTGTGCCTTTAAAGGACCCTTCCTGCTTATTCTGCCTTTTATAATATACCTAGCGCCCTTGTGGAATTATAAGCTTTTGATATCCCCATCTTTCTCCATTGCTTCGTTTTGTGTATACGAATTTTTAGTGCCTTTTCGGCCGTGCCGAGTTTTGCCCGTTAAACGACGCAAAGTTTGCCAAGATCCCTTACACACACAAGGATATGAGAATCTTCTATTTTTGACTAATTTTATTTGGTTAGATTTCGTACATTTTATCCACGACGCGTTCAGTTTTCAAATGTTTTGCGCCCAGCCGTTGCGTCGGAGAGCAGGAAGGCTCTGCAGAGTCGTCAAGCGCTAACAAAAAAATCGCTAAATTCAGATGGAAGTAATGGTATTTTCGAGAAAGTTTTTTTCTGATCCATTTCATAGTGAAAAGATCGTTTCTAGTACGAGTTGTGCTTTAAGGCTAGAACGATTTTTCTATTTTCCAGCAGAATATCATGCCATGGGCGAATCCGACCAATCACGTTACAGAGATGCGTCGTTACCACTCCCGAGCATGGTAAGCAAATAGTTACTAATAATTACTATTTCGAGAAGGTTGGAACGGTCAGCGTAGTAACTTTTTACGAGGTTGGAACGAAAATAGTAACTAATAGTTACTATTGTTAGATGTGCGGAACACGCTCAAAAGAAGTCTGTAATGGAAAGGAAGAAGAACTAAACTAGCATCTCGTTTTTATATAAAGAAGAAGTGCCTTAGAAAAATACTTCTGCAGTTCGTCGTTTTTCGCGTGGGCTTGCTCAAAAAAGCCCTGCACTTATTCCTCTGCTATGAGCAACGGCTGGATGTCAGGATTTTGCAGAAAGGAAAGGTAATTTACGTTCACAATAAGCGTGTTCCGCCCTCCTAACAATAGTTACTATTGGTTACTATTTTATTCCAACCTTGTAAAAAGTTACTACGCTGACCGTTCCCAGCTTCTCGAAATAGTAACTATCAGCTTACCATGCTCGGGAGTGTAGTAAGCGTGGTTACCACGAATCTCTGTAACGTGACTGGCCCGATCTAAAGTAAGTAGGGTGGAAAACGCTCAATATGTTCACATTCCGTTCGACTGGCGATGGTATTTCCCCATTTTGCCCCTTTTCATTCAACTCCTTTAATACTCTTGATGACTAACTCTTCTTGCCGACGCAAAATCGCCTTGTACCTAGCGCAAGAGCCGGAAGCGGTATCACAGCTGCTCCCAAATATCGCCGTGATTGGTTAATACCGGATTGGGCTGTTGCGTTTGAGTCGTTAGTGCTACGTTTTCGTTCTTCCCGGGGATCCCTGTGTGTTTTGTACTTAGTCATTTAGAGTATTTGGTTGAGCTAGACCACTTGCAAAATTGGCTATCTTGCTCTGAGCTAGACACAGGGGTAGACGCCATCTACAATCTCCCGTCTCTTTGACTTCGCCACTCTAGTGGTGAGCGAAGAAAGATATGCCTTATCTGTGATATCAAACATTGGGCCAAATTTGCTCAAAGAAAACGAAATTTTCAGGCGGTGACCTCTCCAGGAAAATGCTGAATATTTCATGTTTCAAAACACCATTTTCTAATGGAATTCCCCACTCTCACGGACAGTCCCTCCAAGAGCTCAAACTCAATCGTAAAACACCCGTTTATTTCCCACGGGGGATTCAGTCAAACTGCTACTTACATTAAACGAAAGAGAAAAATGGTCACCAGAAAACGCGGGATTTCCTCCTTCGAACGTCTGGCCCGAGTTTTTATCTGAATTCACATTTGATCTGAATAGACAGAAATCCAGGGGCTTTTTGGTAACTTAGCAAAAAAACAAAATTAGTTGTTTTTCTTTTAACAGACTTTGAGGAAGGATAAGCCGACTCAGAAACGAAACGAGGGGTTACCCATTCTCCATCACCTGCTGTACACCCATTCCCGGCACCGACTGAAATCAGCGGTGCCGGGACCGGGCACCGCTAAACGCTTCTAAACATGCTTTTTTTAATATTCTAACACGTGGCAAACGGTGCCGACACCGACCGGGTACCGCGGCACCCGGCATTTGTTGTACACCCAAATTGACAGTGGGCAAACCCTCAAAATGAAACAGACGTGTAAATCTACCACTTCAGCTCACTGTGAGGCCCCTAGCCAGCTGCGAAACCAAACAGAAGCCTACATAAAATCTAGAATTCCTCGACGAGCGCGGTTTAGTTGCGTCCGTGTTTGTAAGGATGTCTTCAAAAATGTTATAAAAAAAATGTCAGGCCTTGATTAGAGCTACTTCTTCGTATAGTTACTTCAGTACGATTTTGTTACTCCTTTTTCCAGATCACGGAAACAATAATAATAATAGGCCAATCTTGAGTTTCGCAACGCCTTTTAGAAAGCGCTAAATGTTCCTTCAGCCCAAGCTGATTGCGAATCATATTTAATAGTGCAAAACGGGTACGTCAGCTGGATTTTTTTAGAGCTATATTTCGCCCCTCTTGGCAAGAGTCCTCTTCAGGCTCAAAGCCGCTCAAGTTGGAAATACGAACTCGTGGGAAAACAAACTAAAGATTCTAGCTTAGCGTTAAATATTTTGACTTCGTGAATTCCTTTGTGAGAGTTGCTTGGAGTTAAAAAGGTTGCTGTGATTTCATTTTGGACACGGCTGCTGTTTTTGCTGCTCGATTGGGTCCGGTTAGAGATTTTTCTGCATTTGGGTTGACTTTCGTTTTGTTGTAGAGAAGAGCTTGGTGTCTGAATTTCCTTTCGCTGATGATGCCGTTCCATATTTCTGGTAGTGAGTATTCGCCTGTGTCTCTGATGAGACAAAGGCCTGAAGAGGACCCTTGCCAAGAAGGGTCGAAATATAGCTCTAATAAAATTTAGTTGACGTATCCGTATTGCACACAGATATGATTTTATAGACGCCTTAAGTCGCATTCAAAAGCAAGGCTAATATGAAGGGGTGAGAATGCCATTGACTGGGAAGCGAATAACCCTTACTTTCCCATTTTTCTACAACTGCGTAAAGCTCCGCTTTTTTGAATAGCGTATGTCACCTGTAGTGGGTTAATAAAATACAAAGGAGTTTATCGTCATTCACTAGCCCGGTACCGCTTTCTAAAAAGACACCAACTGACAAGGCAGACATGTTTGCCGGTTAGTCACTGGCACCTTCAAAAATTCTAAACAACTACTTCTGAAACAAACTGACAGAAATACAAGCAAAAACTGTACCTGCGTCTGACACTCGAGTCAGGGTTGCCACATCAAAAATATTTAGAGAGTGACCTTTGGCCCAAAACAGAGAGTGAACTGGGAGTGAAATCTATTTTCATAAAATGTTCACTTTTGTTCGGAATCGCCTCTGTAAAAATGACACATCTTAATTTTACTTTCATGAAAAAAACTTGAAATAGTTACTTCTGGTCGGAATCCCTGCTGCAAAAATCACACATCTGTTTTTTTTTTTTAAATAGAGTGATTTTTATCTCCTACGTCCGATGAAAAATTTGTAGCCTGCGTAGTTGTATGGTAGTTGCAAGAAAAAGTTGCATGTAATACTATGTAATAGCAAAGAATACTATCATTTAATGGGCCTCAGACTGCTCCAATCTTATGTAGTAGTATCCAATAGCATCCAGTCTTGCTAATAGTAGCATGCAGTAGTATGCAGTAACACGGTAGCCTTGAAGTAGAAGCATGTAGTAGCATCAGTTAGTATTGCATGCTACTTTTTCGTCCAACTTTGTACTAATATTTTGAGACAAATTTTTCATCGGGGTATTACAAGAGTGACAAAATCAAAACAGAGTGACAATTCACACTATCGTGCGACATGTGGCAACCCTGAATTCGAGTACCATGCATAGCGAGACAACTAGACTATACTGTTTTTGCTCTTGCCAGTCTGTTACTGACACCTGTAGATAACTACTTGCAAAACAAAGTGACAAGACGGACGGACAGTCAGACATTCTACCTGTCACTGACACTTAACGCTACTCTAGACAAGCATTCCCTCGTGTCGTGTCAGCCTTGGGTCCAGTCCCCAGTCACTTTCCCTAATTCTGTGCAAAGAAATCCCTATCAAACCGTCCCCTCCATGACACCCGCATTTCGTGTTTTTAACATCATTTCGAAAGCCTATAAACATGCTAAAAATCCCATTTCGCGGCAGACAACCGCCAGAGTAGGGGGACAATGTCAGCTGGACTCGACAATCCAGTAGGGGATTCGATGAATGGACGCAAGATTTTGCATATTAACTGCGAGAGATGGAGATAGGACTTTAGGCTAGATCCATATACAAGCCATTTATATACGAACGCACATGTTGGAAATTTTCAACCCTGTTCATGCCGGTCGAGCATTTGACTTTCAGCTTTGTTCTTAGTCCTTATAGAGAGATCTTATCAGACGAAAACATATATAACGTAGTCATGTTTATGTACATTGTTTCGTTTAGTGTTTTAATACGTGTATTTTAGTTTGTGTATTTTACTCATACTCCATACTCCTAAAAGCGGGCCACAAATAAATAAATAAATAAAATAAAAATATGAGTGGCAAGGGATTTTTCTTTGACATTTTTTAAACTATAAGTGTGATTTTTCCCTCTATGATTTGCCCTTTGTTTTTTTCTTTGTTGTGTGATCTTTTTCTGTGTTTTTTTCTACTTTCTTTCTGTGATTTGCCTTTTGTTTTTCTTTGTTGTGTGATCTTTTTCTTTTCCTGTGTTTTTTCTACTTTCTTTCTGTGATTTGTCTTTTGTTTTTCTTTGTTGTGTGATTTTTTTCTGTGTTTTTTCTACTTTCTCTTTTATATACTCGACCATTTTTTCTTTCTTGTACGATGGGCGAAAAATAAACATTACGAACAAATTTCTACCCAATCATCGAAAAGAGTAAAACGAAGAATTAAACATTGTGAGACAAAGAATTTTCGAATATGAGACTGAATTATCGCGTTTGGTGAATATTTTGAATCTGTAACTTATTTTTTTTAATCGAAGTATTGCCGGAGGGAGCGAAGTTTGAGACCTTGTCATTGTCGAAGTTTCAAGATTTTTCACTTTGTCCAATGTATGAGAACTCAAGTCACAAATTAGACCTGTAGTGTTGGATTTGACAAAACCGTAACGTTTAAGCGTAACATCATGTCTCTGTCATCCTTGTGTCCAACAATTCTGGCAGTGTTTGCGTGCTAGAGCAAAATAACGCTAGGGACTAGCGCCAAGACATGGCAAAAGTGACACACGCTCGGACAGCAGCGATACTAGCACCACTAGCGATACTGAACGAACCTCCTGAAACTCAATCAGCCGTGCACCAGCGCTGGCTCCGCTAACTTCATATTCTGAGCAAAAATAAAACCTCCACTGTTTCCTGTATGTGTGCAGACCGCATCTTAGCTTTACTACATATTTCTAAACCCACAAGTGGGTCTCGCTTTAAATGCCGCAAGCGTAGTGGGCAGCGCTATGAGTATGGCCCGTTTGCGAAGCATGTAAAGCATAGGTCTTGGCACTACTCACTAGTGTTATTTTGCTCTGATGCGTGCCAGTGAACTAGAAGGCCGGGCCAGCTTCCAGTTAAGTTCGGCGACTGAAGAAGAAATAGGGTTTTGGCAAAGAAGCTAGGGAGAGGAGAAAGGGTGGGATAGCCAAGCTCTAGAAAAAAAGAAGCAAAAGAAATCTAACCAACAAAAACTTGAGAAAAATACTTGGGCCTACCAGTTAAGTATTCACCTTGCGGTTCTTGATGATACTGTTGTTGGTGTTGCTGAGCCTGCACGGAATGTTGCTGTTGCGGCTGGTGTTGCTGGTGGCCACCAACTAGAAAATAAGCAGACACGTGTGAAAGATATATGCGCGTTAAAAAGAGTGACGCAACGCCCGATTTATGGTGGGTTTACACACTGCGGAAAATCCGAGCGTATTTTGAAACCCGAGCGTGTTTTGAGTACGTTTTTAGCTTGAAAAGATTTCTAGCGATACGGACGTATTTAGATACAAAACGGACCGATTTCTCAAATACGTCCGCATTGCTAGAAATGTTTTCAAGCTCAAAACGCGCGTAAAATACGCTCGGATTTACGCAGTGTGTAAATGGACCATTAACCGTAGGCCCCCTTGCAAATTATTTCAGAGTAGTGTGCAAATCGACCGCTGGGTAGCGATGACGGTAGGCTACTTGACGCATATGTAATTTCCACTGAAACAACTTAATACAGCTTGATCGTACTTTTATTTCAGGATCAAGTCATTATATAGATAGATAGATGTTTACTAAAGCCCTTGGGGCATGACAAAAAGTAATATAAAATTTACAGTCAGTATACGGGTGAACTTTAATGCACCAATCCTGCATACTTTACGGGTTAATATTGTTAAGCAGACCTATTGCCGACATATCTATAGGCTAACATCAAAATCATTCTTACGTGGGTCAATTAACATATTTAAATAAATACAAATATTTCAATAAAAAAACATCTTGATCCGGTGTCACGGGGTCCCCAAAACGGAGCCCGTAGGCAGATGCCTACACTGCCTATTTGGTAAGAGGCATTTTCTCCAGCTCAGGAACTAGTCCAAATTGTGCAAATCGAGTTTCAAGAATACAGCAGCTTTTAGGTCCACTTTCTTTCATTGTGTTCTAATTGCCGCAAGAGTCACTCGACAATAAAAGCAAGGGTTCTCGGTCTTCCATTTGTCTGACACAAGAGCTAAATTATAAGTTCAAGAGCACCGCAGAGAAACAAACTTCGCAAATCCAGAACTTGTCTTATAACTTCACAAATCACAAATAACATGAATAAAAAAACTCGTAGCCTACCCTATAAAATCAGGACATGATACCAACTATCAAATGCTCCCCCCCCCCCCACAATATTGCACAGAATAAACACGAGTAAGAGATAAAGCATACGTTTTGCATATATTTCTCAACCCGGAGACCCCAATTTCGTAGGTAGGCTATATTCTAACCCCTCTAACAAACCACGCTGATTTTACTTTCGATGTGTATCACGCTGTCGACGGTTGTCTGCGAGAAGTTTTTTCATCATAAAAACCGGTTATGTAAATCGTTTCCCTGTTTTCGCTACAAGTCAACGGGTCTCGGAAAAGGCTTAAAACAGCAAAAACCGTGGGTTATTTGTTGAAAGCACAGCCTAGTTTAAAGTATTCAAACATTTTTAAACTACTGTTAGTAGAAGAGTAAATAGTACGGGGAGTCCTTTAAGCCACTAACTTTTACAGGGCATTGGCAAATCTTTTCGCTTCTTCGGTTATAACAGGAATCATTTGGGGAGGGGGGGGGGGGTCGGAACTGGAGGCAATCACCAAACTTTCTTGGCGCCTTGGAAACAGTCAAACATGATGGACTATGTTTCTTTGTCGTTCCAGTTGATGCAAGTAAGAAACCGTCATTTATGTATTCGTACGAAAAGGAAGTAAGCTAAACCGACTAATGTTTTCCACCAGTCTTTATCCAAATAGTTCCCAACCGGTGGTACGCTTAGCGACGGGGGGGGGGGGGGGGCTTGCAAAAGGGCTTAGCGACCTTTTAAGCTTTTCTTCGTCCAATCGGTGGAAAGTGGTACTGCCATTCTTACGTGGTTTCCTTTCCAAATATTCCAAAATATCTCACTCCTTCGAATCATTCTTTAACTTAAAATAACACACCCCTTTTATCCTTTGGCATTGGATTTCGTTCTCTCGGTGGTAAACCGGTTTGTAGCGGTTTTCCCAGCGTAAAGCTACGAAGACACGCGTCCCGCGGAAGTCGGAGGTTTCGAAAATGCAATCGGAACGGATCGGATACATGTTATGAACTTCCAAATGAAATTATAATTGCTATTATTATTTATTACATTACAATAGTATCCTCTTATATCAACTGTATTAAGTGTACCCGAATCTATATCAACAGAGCCAACCAGCGCACGACCTTCTACACTGCTTCCTAGCCGATGACTGAAAATTAGTGTCTTTTTCTATGTATTTGTGTCTTTTATTTATTTTCTTTTATTTACTCCGCTTTTTGAAATGGCGGGTTAGAAATAAATTACTTACTTACTTACTATGCCATTTGACATCGAGCCCTCTATATACCAAGTTGGCTCTTTTTCTTGTAATTAGACTGTCAGTACACAAACTTGAACTAAGCTTCTAGCGAAGGCTGGATCAGTCGTTACTAAGCACTGCATCACTTTTAGATGTGGGATCAGTATTGCAACGTAACAATGTCGAATCAATCAAAACATTCCTGGGTGCGAAAAGGATGGCGGTTAGTATATAGACAGACACATGCTCGTTAATACCGTTAGGATGTTTATGGAAGATTCAGCCCACATATTACGGCCGACAGAAGTACTTATAACGCCTCTTCCGTAACCCGAGGGGGTGCACACTCCCAAAATGTGTGTATACCAGGTGCCGGTGTACCGAACGGAGGTGTAAACCGAGTGCCAGGGAGTGGGCATCACCTCGTCCGAACCTTGCTAGGAATCTTTTTCTTTAGTCATGACCTGCCCACAAATAGACACAGTTTCATTACTGCACCAGAAGACAATCTAGACATCGTATATCGGAAATGTTAATACCACCTTTATGTATTCATCTTTATGTATTGCTATCCAGATTGAAAAAACGTTCACAAAAGTAAGAATTTCAAAAGCTTAATTCCGACTCGCAAACACGGATTTCCGATTTCCCCCTTTCTAAAATCCCGAAATGATGAGTTCCTATTTACTCTTGCTCCGTGCAATTAGAGCTTTCTCTATACGTCACGGGCAATCAGACTCGGGCTCCCCCCGCGACTTTTCAAAAAATGACTTTCCATGGGTTAATCTTTGGATCAGAAATTTTCTATAGAAAATGAGTTCAACTTCTCGACGCGCACAATGGGGCGAAAGAGGCGACGGAGAATCAGTGGCGGGGAAAGATTACCGATTATCCGTGGAAAATTTTGAGACTAATCTTTCACCTCGAATGAACCGGAATGAGCGACAATGCCAGACTGATGGCCTGTAACAATGGTTAGGGGAAAGGGATTTTACAAAAACTGAGAGGAACAGTATCTTCGGGCGTAATTGCGGAATTTTATTGACCAGAAGTGAAATAGATCTCACAAGAATCGCACACTTTTCCGAAAGCTATTCCCAAGTTTACTTCAATCTCACTGCTTTCCCGAAAACTGCCCGAAAATTTTGATCCTGGATTAATTGACAAGTCGCAGACGATACTATCTCTTTTCGAATTTACTAAGATAACTTAACACTCGTCCAATTAGAACGTAGCCTACAGTATGTGACACGGCCAAGGCCGTATCCAGGGGGGGGGGGGGGGGGTTAGGGGGTTGACCCCCCTCCCCCCGAAACGTACAAAAATAACCGTTTTTATAGGCTTTTCCCTCTGATCTATGTCTTTTTTGTACTTTTTTGTCCAACCCGCAGGCAAATCCCCCCCCAAATAAATTCCTGGATACGGGCCTGGACACGGCTCCTAACTTTTGGGACGCGTTTGAAAGGCTAATGTTCTTCAATAAAGTCGACCTTGCTAATATTCCGATTGTCGAAAATTTTAGCTCCGAAAGGAAGAAGAACTAGATCTACGTTTCCTGGGCAACTCGAACTGTTGGGGCAACCTTTGTTCGACTTCGCCGAATAAAGTGTTGCGATCGCAAAGGTTTGGTTGTGTTTCTTCGCTATCGGTTAATTGCTGTAGTTGTCAACCCATCGAAGCTCTCAAAGCGGTATGTTCCAAGAAGAACACAATCACTAATCACACGATCAAAGGCTATTCCTCAGTGTTGAAAGAACAACAACAAAAGAATATCGACCCTCATCGCCGAAGATGACCATGGCCTAACAGCCGATTATTACTTGTAAGTCCCCTTGTCTTCCAATTGGGAACCAAATTGTTCTTAACATCAAATACACCGGGAACAAATAATAGGTACACCAGCTAGTAAAAGTTGCTAGTCCCTCATCGCCGAAGACGATTATGGTCGAACAGCCGATTCTTGCTTATAAGTATCCTACATGTCTCACAATTGGTATCGGCCTGTTTTTGGTTTCAGTGTGTACCTTACTACTGAAGTTGTCAACCCCTTGAAACTTTCAAACTGGTGTATCTCATGAAGGAATTTTTGCACAAAAAAACATATACTTTGACCAACTCATCAAGCTCTATCGATTGCCGTTAAAAAAAAAAAAATCTATCTGTATTAGTTCAAAAGTTGACTTTTTTTGCCGTAGGCCAACTTTCTAATATCACCACTTAGAAAGGAGCAAAGGATAAGCTCTAATTTCTTTAGCAATGAGAGAACTTTTAAAGTTTAAGAGGCACATCTGATACCATTTCTCTACCGCAATCCCAAGTGCAAAAAATGGAATGATGAACTTAGCTGAAATCACAAACAGAAATGGCTAGTAACAATAGATGGCAGGACTTTCGGACCCGTGGGAAAATGACACTTTTGTGTTTCTCCAATTTTTTCCATCTATCCCTCAGGGAAGATATATTGGCTGTGAGGCCGGGCAACTGCCTCACATGTTTAGCACTTACAGATTTCAGTCCATCTTTAATTTGAAACTGGTGTCTGCTTGCTTGCCTGCTGGAACGGAGCTTTCCCCTCGAAAGCAGAAATATGGTTTGATGAAACGAAAGCTTGGCTGCATAGCATCAGATAGTCCTCTCTTACGTAGGCTGTACAACTCCACTTCACTTCACATACCGTAGGCTCTGGCTCGATGATGAGCAACAACCATCCTTTTTTTACCCAGGCAAGAGTTCTACGAAGCTTTCCAAAATGGAATGTCATACTCATCAATACGGCCTAAGGTCCACACTTTCCGTAAAAACCGCAGAGGTTAGACCCTTACCGCTTTCTAGTAATAAGCTGAAATCGGGGTACTCGGAAAAAAAAACACACGACAAAACCAAAGTGTTGCTCTAGCAACACAACATGTGTGCTAGAACAGGGGTCCTTCTCTCGTCGTTTTTCGCGCGCGACTGTATGTGCGTTGTTTCATGGGTAAAAGGTTCAGAGGAAGAGGTGTGAAGATGTGTCCATCAGCCAAACTTTGGTATTCATGAATCATAAATTGTACTTCAGCCCAAGCTGACTGAGTATCATAGTTGATAGTGACAACCTAATACGAATTTTATTGGAGCGATATTGCGGCCCTCACAGGAAGGATCCTCTTGGCCTTTCTTCTTGAAGAGGATCCTAAAGTTCAGCGAACGTATCCGTTTGCCAAGACTATCAACTATGATTTCATGAATCATTCCGTCCAATGCAGTATGCCAGAGGATGATTACTATAAAACAGTATTCTCCCGACAATTCACTTTCTGTCACAGCAGAACACGTCACCTAGGGGAACCCGGGAGTCTAACAAAGGGGACGAAGATATCCGAGAAATGTACGGAAAGGCTCTTGTGAGTAACTGAGAACAACACATCATGGGCCATTGATACAAACCCAGAACTCAGGTTAGGCGGAGGAACTACTTGGCCGACTAGGAAAAAATTTCAAATATGGATTCATAACCCATTTTATATCGAATATATAGGCTAATCAACTCTTCTATATATCGAATATATAGGCTAATCAACTTGGATTTTTTTTCCAAAAACAGAGCCTCAAGTCATACTAAGAAACTTTAGTTAGGACCGGATTATGATTTACGGTAAATAGGACAGAGTGGCATTGACAGCATTGACTGCTCATCCTACCATTACCCTTCTCCCCTACAATTTTTCGAATCATCGGCTCCTTTGTCGCAAACCCAACCCCTTATGATTTAGTCCCCTCTCTCCTACCATTCTCTTTCCCTCCCAAACCCTGTCGCGTCTTCTAAATTAAACAATCTGTCTGAACTTGATTAGTATGCTTTATAAGCAAGTTCTATCTCCTCTGGGCCATTTCCATTATCGTTATTCCACTCCTACGGTTTCGCATTTCTTTAAAAGCGAATGAGAAACGAAAGAGTATTGAGTTGATGATGTGTCTCCCGTTGTCCAAAAAATGGAGGACTGAGGAAGCATGGAAACTGGGTCCGAGAATGTTTGGTGGTGTAAACACGTAGTGAAATTTTAACAATGACCTCTTAATAACAATAACGTTTGTTTATTAAGCCAAAAGGCCATACAAGATTCAATACATGTGTCACTTAACAAATAAATTGTTACACCTCTAGAGCTATAATGGTACACAGACTAGGCTAAACTTCCTTTCCTGAGTAACTTTAGTAACTACTTCAGTAACTACGTTTTAGTAACTATGAATGAACGAATGAATGGTGGATTTATGAGGCACTGCCCAAGGGCGTAGGTGCAGTAGAAAAGGTCAAAGAAACATACAATAATCGCACACCACTCAAAAAATATTTTCCATAAAGGTTCACTAGTTTAGAATCACATTGATTGGATCGTGGACAGGTAAGTTTCCAATCGGAGAACACAAATTAGAGCAGAGAGTTTCAAGCGTCAACAATGGGTCGGAAATTAACAAACGACGGATCAGGTAGCGGTTCCGCGTGCGCCGCGGAAGGTAGAGAATTAGAGATATTTACATACTTCTACTATGCATTTGGGGTTCGTAGATTTCAGGATACCGGGAAGCTTATGAAAGTCTCAATTAGGCAGACAAACGGATGAAATAAACTGTTTCGTTCGCTCGGAATTTTGTCAGCGATTATTCTCGAGGGGTTGCCCACTAACTCGTCGATCATAACCAGTGATTTTAGTGAAAAGTAAGTGCTAGGTGCTCGGCCGGTGCCGAATGGCTTGCCACGTATTAGAACATTAAAGTCAGTGTGTTAGGAAGCAGAATCGCGTAATTTATCGCCAGCACTGCCTATTTCGTCCGGTGCCAGGAAAGGGTGTACAGCAGTTGCCAAGGAGTGGGTAACCCCTTGATTACACTGAGCCAAAAATTACTGAAAACCTGCTCAAAAGCTTGCAGAGAATACTGGCACATGTGAGAGTGCGCAAGGTTGTGCGAAAGTTTACGAAAAAGGAAATGACACGCGAGAAAGGCTTAAAACAATGTGGGGTGCTAAACGAATTAGTCAGCTCAGATTTTGTTTCGGCGATATTTCTACCATTCTTGGTGGCGTCTTCTGACCGTGAAGTTTGATCACATACAGCTTGGTCGGAAGAAACACATGTATGAACAGATATGTATGTAAGTACTTTTCTGTCCCGACATCGCACGATGGTCTCTGGTCTAACGAACTCATCCTTCCTTCAACTTCAAACTGGCTTTGGGTCTGGCTTGGAGCCAATCCCTTTCCACCTTTCTTTTCTTCTTCTCATCTGATTGCTGTTGAATTACGTCGCGCGATAGAACGATTTTCATCATCTGTTTGTAAATCACCAATTCTTTCCGTATCAGGAGTGGGGGGCTTCGGCGATTTGTTGCAATCTGCAAGGTGGTTTTAACTTTCGGCAGATTGCTGAGAGTTTTTGTACTAAGATGTCAGAAAATTCTTCGAACCACCCTTGGAAGGGTTTTCTGTTCTAGTTCTGGTTCTGTTGTGAACTTTCACAACTGTTTCTGTTGTTGAACTTTTTTCTAAGATGTCAGAAAATCCTTCGAACCACCCTTGGGGGGGGGGGTTCTGTTCTAGTTCTAGTTCTGTTGCTGTTGTCGTTTTTTGTTCTTTCCTTTTATTGTTTGGTTCATTTGGTTTGTTAGAAGTTAGTTTCGCGTTGTGTTTTGTATGGTGTGATGTCTCTCCGTATATTACTTTTTCCTCTTGTTTGTATTTATAGTCCGTCTTTCTCTTTGTGAGTGTATGATGGGTCATAAATAAATTATTATTATTATTACTATATTATTATTTGATTTTCCACGGCGTTGGGCGGGCAGTCGAAGAGGATGTGTTGGGCTGTTTCTTCTTTTTGGTTGCATCGCCTGCAGCTATGGGGTGTGGGGCTTCGGTACTTCGAATTTTTCGAGATGGCAATTACAGTATAGCCAAACAGTCACGGTAGCTATTGGGAGTGTGGCGGTCATATTTGTCAGATCGTTGATAAACGCCTACAGTGAAGTTTCGAAGACCCGTGTATGTGCTTGTCACTGTGTAAAGACTTTAAGTCTCTTTAGTGTGTTTTAAACTACGTGAAAAGAATGTAGTCATGTTTATTTACATTGTTTTGTTTAGTGTTTAAATATGTGTATTTAATCATACCCCGCTGTCATCCAAAAAGCGGGTCATAAATAAATAAATAAAAAAATAAAACAAGAGCTGTAAGCTCATATGGCACTTGCATGTGTCAAGATGATTTGATTGATCAAGAGTAAGTTTCGACTTTGCGGTTGAGATGCGCGCTATAAGGGAGCTGGAACTTCATTTGTAAGCAAAACCCTTGAGGCAAAACTGCTAATGGGCTGATGGGCATCCACGAAAATGCATATATTGCTTAAAAGTATTTTTTTTACTTTGCGGTCAAGATTGGTACTTTAAGGAATAATCGGATTTGGGAAGTAGCAATTTCTAAGCAAATGTTGTTGAGTCTCCAATATTCCAGCGAAGTTTCATCGTCCTAGCACATCTGGAAGTACCTTAACGCGCGATCACCGGAATCCCAGACCCCCCTCCCCCTCCTCCAACTCCACCCACAATAACCGGAGCCAATCCTGTTCTGTAAATGATTAATCCAGAGCATCTGTTTGTCATTCCCACGAAGTTCGATCCAGATCACACCAGTCTAAGCGGGTCAAGTATTTTCCGCCCTCCCCCCGATAATTGCCGGATTCGGTCCGGAAATGAAAAAGGTCACAAGAGAAAAATGTCCTCTGTTTAATTATTAAATTTCACTCGAATCCGATCACCCGTTCCAAAGTTACGCATGACTCAATATTCCGGATTCCCCTCCCTCAACTCCCCCCCCCCAAGATTATCATATCGAGGATTTTTTTTTTATTCCAAGTCAGTTTGACCGGGTCCCTGATATGCCTTCCAAGTTTCGTCGTGAAAATCCCCCAAAAACGGAATTCCGGGATACCCCTCCTCCCCCCCCTCAAGTGTCCGGATCCAGTCAAATTATGTAAAAGATTTATATGGACCAGATGTTTGTTCTTCCCAGCAAGTTTCACTCCGATACCATCATTCTAACCGTTTCTCGAGATTTCCGGTCCACCCCCCCCCCCCACCCCACCCAGCTCCCCCGCGGTGCACGTAGCCAATCCGATTCAGCAAATGACTTACCTAGAGCATCTGTTTGTTCTTCCCACAAAGTTCCATCCCGATCCCTCCATTCTAAACGGGGCACGTATTTCCCCCCCCCCTCCCAATAGTTGCCGGATCCGGTCCGGATATGAAAAAAATCATCGGAGAAATGTCCTCTGTTGAATTCTTAAATTTCACTCGAATCCGATCAACCATTCTAAAATTACGCATGACTGAAAATTTCGGATTCCCCTCCCTCCACTCCCCCCACCATTATCTGATCGACAAAATTTTTATTTTGAAGTCAGTTTGATTGGGTCCCTGATGCCTGCCAAGTTTCATCGTGAAAGTCCCCAAAACCACCATCACCGGAATTCCGGGACCCCCCCCCCCCCCCCATAAGTGTCCGGATCAAGTACAATGGCCTAAAGGACTTATCTAGAGCAGATGCTTGTTCTTCCCAGCAAGTTTCACTCCGATCCCTCCATTCTAACCGTTTCTTGAAATTTCCGGTCTCCCCCCCCCCAACTCCCCCCTGGCTACCGAATCCGGTCAAGACTTTAAACGGGACATTACAGATATATATTCTGTTCAGTTATGAAGTTTCATTACAATCCGATCATCCGTTCGAAAGTTACACACTTCTCAATTTCCCGGATTCCCCTGCGGATTCCCCTCCCTCCACTCCCCCACCATTATCTGATCAACAATATTTTTATTTTGAAGTCAGTTTGATTGGGTCCCTGATATGCCTGCCAAGTTTCATCGTGAAAATCCAAAAAACCACCATCACCGGAATTCCGGCCCCCCCCCCCATAAGTGTCCGGATCCAGTACAATGGTCTAAAGGACTTATCTAGAGCAGATGATTGTTCTTCCCAGCAAGTTTCACTCCGATCCCTCCATTCTAACCGTTTCTTGAAATTTCCGGTCTCCCCCCCCCCCCCCAACTCCCCCCTGGCTACCGAATCCGGTCAAGACTTTAAACGGGACATTACAGATATATATTCTCTTCAGTTATGAAGTTTCATTACAATCCGATCATCCGTTCGAAAGTTACACACTTCTCAGTTTCCCGGATTCCCCTGCCCTCCACCCCCCCCCAAAATGGTCGGATCAGAAAACTGATTATTCCTAATTTGGTTTGGTCGGGTCTCTGATATGCCTGCCAAGTTTCATGGTCCTAGCACAACTGGAAGTACCCTAACTCGAAAAAGTGTGACAAAATGCCCTAAATTTTCAAGTTTCCAGCGCCCCGCACTCCCCCCCATATGGTCGGATCGGGAAACTGATTATTTCGAGGTTAGTTTGGTCGGGTCCCTGATATTCCTGCCAAGTTTCATTGTCCTAGCTCATCTGGAAGTACCCTCACTCGAAAAAGTGTGACAAAATGCCCTAAATTTTCAAGTTTCCAGCGCCCCAACTCCCCCGCATATGGTCGGATCGGGAAACTTATTATTTCCAGGTTACTTTGGTCAGGTCCCTGATATTCCTGCCAAGTTTCATTGTCCTAGCTCATCTGGAAGTACCCTAACTCGAAAAAGTGTGACAAAATGCCCTAAATTTTCAAGTTTCGAGCGCCCCCACTCCTCCGCATATGGTCGGATCGGGAAACTGATTATTTCCAGGTTCGTTTGGTCGGGTCCCTGATATTCCTGCCAAGTTTCATTGTCCTAGCTCATCTAGAAGTACCCTAACTCAGAAAAAAGTGACAAAATGCCCTAAATTTGCAAGTTTCCAGCGCCCCGCACTCCCCCCCATATGGTCGGATCGGGAAACTGATTATTTCCAGGTTAGTTTGGTCGGGTCCCTGATATGCCTGCCAAGTTTCATTGTCCTAGCACATCTGGAAGTACCCTAACTCGGATATGTGGGACAAAAAAACTCGGACCGACCGACAGACCGACAGACCGACAGACCGACAGACCGACAAACGGAATTGTGATCGGTATATGGCACTTGAGCCAGAGGCTGCAAGTGCCATAAAAATAAAGAATGGCACATAATGAGTTATTGCCTTTTCGTCTTCTCCTCTACAGTGTCGGTGAAAAATACCTTCTGTTTCGGAGTTCCAGTTTCACACGGACTTTCTAGAATACCCTCGTTCTACTAGGGAACACACTTAACTTGTGCACATAATAGGAGGCAACTCTTGAGAATTTTAAGTGGTTGTCTTTTTGTCCAGACTCTTAGCTTTGACAAAAGATTTTCTCAAAACCAAAGACCAGGAATAAAGTGGAAGAAGCCACGGTGGAATGGAGAGCGGACCGCACTTCTCCCATTCTTCCAACCGAAAGGCTTTGTTCTTGAGGGAAGGAGATGTTCCTTTTGTTGATGATGAAGAACACTCTGAAGCTGCTATTCGGATCGCATTTTCTTATGACACCTTTACGAATACGTGATGAAAAAATGAACAGCGCCGTTAGAACAATAACTGTATTTTCCATTCGCAAGAGCGGAGCTCTCTGCAATGAAATGAAACCAATCAAGGCAATGTTGCCACTGGTCGCAGAATTCTGCGATTTGTCAAAGGCTTTCGTCACGAAGCGAGCGAGAATTCTGAGACCGGCAAGCAGTAAAACAGCTGAAGCATGACTATACAGCTGATAAAGCGAGATCTTTCGTTAATAACTGGTAAAAGGAACGAGTTCGTAAGTGCCAGAATGGCACAGGTGTTTGCGCCAGAATGTGACAGGTTTTTGCGGCCAAATTTCACAGGTTCCGTCAGGGAAAAGTGGCAACACTGAATCAAATCAAGTTCGCAATGATAAAGGACATGAGAAAGTTATGAAGGATCTGAAGGATAATGTAAATACGAAAGAGTTGCTGTGTTAAGTTAATTGGTTGTAATTAATAATTTGGTTAAATAAAATGGTCTGAACCATTCGATTTAGTTTTTCTCCGGTTGAAAGCATGAAGAAAGAAAGCAAAGTACTTTGTAAATAATGTTGAGGTTTGTGTAATAATTTAGCGTTAAGAAGAAAGAACCCTGAACGTCAATTAGGAAGTGTGACAGCTGAATATTCTACCTTTCGTGTGCTGATACGGTACATGACTCAACTGTGGCTGAACAAAATTATTTTTTTTTTCACAAAAAAAAACAAAACAGAAAAGGCAGAAGTAGGACAGGGAATGAGATGGCCTAGGTCATAGCTGTCCTACCAATTCAGTCCCCCTGCCATCCACTAACCCCCTTTTTATACGAGTGTTTACAACTTTTCATGACACGCGGACGATCCAAACCGGACAGGGAAGTCGTCAAATTTTTATACCAAGCCGGGAGGATTGACCTTCCGACAAACGAAGTAAATGATGAACAACGAACGACGTCCGGAGTTTTATCACATCGGCGTTATCAGCTGGAACGCTACATTACGGATCTAGAATTGGTGCGTTTTCGACTCAAACAAGAAGGACAGTCGTTCGGTTCCAGTGATCAGAAGAAAATGGTTTGAAACTCTGCTGGGTTTCTCAAAATTATTAGCCGGCCCTTGCTATTTTCAGCCTCGGTCTGATCCTTTGGTATTGATACGGAACACGGAAAAAACTTGTATAACTGGTATTTCTGACCATCCGAGTTCCTCGGATTTCTGTATATTATTTATTACATTCTATTTCTTTTTTACGGAAACTACAGTTTTCGCGTTTTTAGGAAATCCTCGCAAAAGAAATACTTACTGAGGGGATGCTCACTCTCCGGCACCCGGTGTACACTCATTCCCGACACCTCCCGGCACCTTCCCGGTTTTGAGTTTGGAACACCGACTATTAAATAGGATTATCCCTTCCGGCTCCGGGAGATGTCGGGGGGTGCTTTTAAACGTAGTTGTTGATTATTATGATGCAGTTAATCGGTTATAGTATACTTTCCTTTAACGCTAGACAGCGTCATACATGTTATGAGACGACTGGGAATAGTGTTGGGCGACATTCGATATCGATAACGATATACTGGACCAAATATCAATATCGAATTTCGCAACGTAGATATCGATATCGAAAACGACTTTTCTTCATGATATAATTATTGTAAATAATCTTACATAACTAAATCTTATATATCTGAAGTAGGAGCAATTTATTTTTCGAAGTTCAATTTTTATATTCTTCACAGTTTTACCAAAAGATGATGCAAAATTTATTAAATTTAAGCGAAACGGGTATATGAGAGCGGATATGGTCCTGAAATATCGATGTAGAATATCGAAAGTGAAAATATCGAAAAATCAAAATATCGCCCAACACTAACTGGGAAAACTAATGTTACGATATTAGGAGCCTGTCAGTTTTTATGAGCAATCTAATAAGCAGAGAGATTGCATAGCCTGTAAGGTGGCCGAATCGGATTTTTTTCTCACAACTAGCTTCATGAATCTCTAGGCTTTTACAGCAGTTTTTCCTTTCCAAAATACACAGTAGAGATTTTCCTTTTCTTCACATAAAATAGATTGAGCGTTCGCTCATTGAGCTCCTAGTCGCTACAGGCTAGCTACTTTTAAGTTTTTGTAATCACTGTATCTCTTCTCTTGATGAAAAAAGGATTTTTTTTACACACTTTTATTTAGTGCACCTTTTTTAAACTTTGTGAGTTTGGAACACCGACTATTAAATAAGATGGTACCTTCCGGCACCTCCCGTCACCCGGTGTACACGGGTTTGGGGAGTGAGTATCCCGTCGATACATACATCCATTTATATCATAAGTGCCAAACTTCTTTCACACCAGTTTGACAAAAAGCTAGGCTCGTGTGTTACCGCTGATCAAAGTGAGATGAAAGTTTTCAGATACCAAGGTAAAGTTTTCAGATACCATCTTAATATCAGAGAGCGGAATCAGAGAACCAGTACCGGTGCGAGAAAAAGGCTTTTCGGTGCTTCCTTACCGAAAAAGACTCTTTCCCTGTCACCGAATCGAAAAGTGACAAAAAACGTGAGGAAACCGATTTTCAGAAAAGGATTTTGCCGATAACTGAAATGAAGTCGGAACACTCAAACACTCACACATCAAACATGTGATTACAGGTTTGTTTCCTTCCCCGACGTTGACCCTGGACATTGACAGCCTGACGAGGACCCTTGCCAAGAAGGGCCGAAATATCACTGATGAAGCATCGTAACTGACGTATTCGTTGTATGCATTATTTGAATATACTCAAATATGGGTCGTTCGTGGGGGCTAACTGACAAAAGAAGAAACAAGAAAACTATTTGCCAATGCCCGGCACCGACAAACAATGCAGTTTTCCCGACAAGAAGTTCCCCGATTTCACAACAGAGCTATTGTTGGTACTAGACAGGGAAGTGAAATCTGAATACCAGAGCCTCGTTTTTGTTTGCAATAGTGCTACCGCATCGCTGCTGAAGAACTTCTTTGCTTTTACACAAGATGCGTTTTTGGATTCACTTCCTGCACGATTTTTTCTTGGTTGATGCAGCACCTTGCAGGGAAGCACGGACTTGGTCGCGATTCTTGAGAAGCGCTTCCTTCTTCCTCGGAAGCACTGCAGTGCAAAAATGACTGTAGAAAGAATCAGCCCGGAAGCGGCCGAGAAGTGGACCTGCAGAGTGCAACAAAAACGAGGCTCGGATACCACGATAACTTGCCAGATACTCAGTAACTGAACAAGACCAAAGGTTTCGACGGGATCCCAAAAATTCAATATCTGATCCAGACAACTGGGTCTTGTCCTCGCCATCCAGTCTTCGCCAGACACCTTGAACATTTTTACTATTAAAATTCAGAAACAGATTAAGGCCAAATAGCTAATCCTCTGAGAAAACCAAGTTCAGATATGGATTCAGCATGTGTGTTTACCCCAGTAAGTCATATCTGTTTTGACGAAAACTTCCTGCCACTTCTGCCAATTTCCCGGTTTCTGCCGAACTCCGGAACTACTTCTCCGGCGAAAAAAGAAAGCTCAACAAGAGCTGTAAGCTCATATGGCACTTGCATGTGTCAAGATGATTTGACTGATCAAAAGTAAGTTTCTACTTTGCGGTTGAGATGCGCGCACTAAGGGAGCTGGAACTTCATTTGTAAGCAAAACCCTTGAGGCAAAACTGCTAATGGGCTGATGGGCATCCACGAAAATGCATATATTGCTTAAAAGTATTTTTTTTACTTTGCGGTCAAGATTGGTACTTTAAGGAATAATCGGATTTGGGAAGTAGCAATTTCTAAGCAAATGTTGTTGAGTCTCCAATATTCCAGCGAAGTTTCATCGTCCTAGCACATCTGGAAGTACCTTAACGCGCGATCACCGGAATCCCAGACCCCCCTCCCCCTCCTCCAACTCCACCCACAACCGGAGCCAATCCGGTTCTGTAAATGATTAATCCAGAGCATCTGTTTGTCATTCCCACGAAGTTCGATCCAGATCACACCAGTCTAAGCGGGTCAAGTATTTTCCGCACTCCCCCCGATAATTGCCGGATTCGGTCCGGAAATGAAAAAGGTCACAAGAGAAAAATGTCCTCTGTTTAATTATTAAATTTCACTCGAATCCGATCACCCGTTCCAAAGTTACGCATGACTCAATATTCCGGATTCCCCTCCCTCAACTCCCCCCCCCCCAAGATTATCATATCGAGGATTTTTTTTTATTCCAAGTCAGTTTGACCGGGTCCCTGATATGCCTTCCAAGTTTCGTCGTGAAAATCCCCCAAAAAACGGAATTCCGGGATACCCCTCCTCCCCCCCCCTCAAGTGTCCGGATCCAGTCAAATTATGTAAAAGATTTACATGGACCAGATGTTTGTTCTTCCCAGCAAGTTTCACTCCGATACCATCATTCTAACCGTTTCTCGAGATTTCCGGTCCACCCCCCCCCCCCCCCCCCACCCCACCCAGCTCCCCCGCGGTGCACGTAGCCAATCCGATTCAGCAAATGACTTACCTAGAGCATCTGTTTGTTCTTCCCACAAAGTTCCATCCCGATCCCTCCATTCTAAACGGGGCACGTATTTCCCCCCCCCCCCATAGTTGCCGGATCCGGTCCGGATATGAAAAAAATCATCGGAGAAATGTCCTCTGTTGAATTCTTAAATTTCACTCGAATCCGATCACCCATTCCAAAAATACGCATGACTGAAAATTTCGGATTCCCCTCCCTCCACTCCCCCCACCATTATCTGATCGACAAAATTTTTATTTTGAAGTCAGTTTGATTGGGTCCCTGATATGCCTGCCAAGTTTCATCGTGAAAATCCCCAAAACCACCATCACCGGAATTCCGCCCCCCCCCCCCATAAGTGTCCGGATCAAGTACAATGGTCTAAAGGACTTATCTAGAGCAGATGCTTGTTCTTCCCAGCAAGTTTCACTCCGATCCCTCCATTCTAACCGTTTCTTGAAATTTCCGGTCTCCCCCCCCCCAACTCCCCCCTGGCTACCGAATCCGGTCAAGACTTTAAACGGGACATTACAGATCTATATTCTGTTCAGTTATGAAGTTTCATTACAATCCGATCATCCGTTCGAAAGTTACACACTTCTCAATTTCCCGGATTCCCCTGCGGATTCCCCTCCCTCCACTCCCCCACCATTATCTGATCGACAATATTTTTATTTTGAAGTCAGTATGACTGGGTCCCTGATATGCCTGCCAAGTTTCATCGTGAAAATCCAAAAAACCACCATCACCGGAATTCCGGGACCCCCCCCCCCCCCCATAAGTGTCCGGATCCAGTACAATGGTCTAAAGGACTTATCTAGAGCAGATGCTTGTTCTTCCCAGCAAGTTTCACTCCGATCCCTCCATTCTAACCGTTTCTTGAAATTTCCGGTCCCCCCCCCCAACTCCCCCCTGGCTACCGAATCCGGTCAAGACTTTAAACGGGACATTACAGATATATATTCTCTTCAGTTATGAAGTTTCATTACAATCCGATCATCCGTTCGAAAGTTACACACTTCTCAGTTTCCCGGATTCCCCTGCCCTCCACCCCCCCCCCCAAAAAAATGGTCGGATCAGAAAAATGATTATTCCTAATTTTGTTTGGTCGGGTCTCTGATATGCCTGCCAAGTTTCATGGTCCTAGCACAACTGGAAGTACCCTAACTCGAAAAAGTGTGACAAAATGCCCTAAATTTTCAAGTTTCCAGCGCCCCCACTTCCCCGCACATGGTCGGATCGGGAAACTGATTATTTCCAGGTTAGTTTGGTCGGGTCCCTGATATTCCTGCCAAGTTTCATTGTCCTAGCTCATCTGGAAGTACCCTCACTCGAAAAAGTGTGACAAAATGCCCTAAATTTTCAAGTTTCCAGCGCCCCAACTCCCCCGCATATGGTCGGATCGGGGAACTTATTATTTCCAGGTTACTTTGGTCAGGTCCCTGATATTCCTGCCAAGTTTCATTGTCCTAGCTCATCTGGAAGTACCCTAACTCGAAAAAGTGTGACAAAATGCCCTAAATTTTCAAGTTTCGAGCGCCCCCACTCCCCCGCATATGGTCGGATCGGGAAACTGATTATTTCCAGGTTCGTTTGGTCGGGTCCCTGATATTCCTGCCAAGTTTCATTATCCTAGCTCATCTAGAAGTACCCTAACTCAGAAAAAAGTGACAAAATGCCCTAAATTTGCAAGTTTCCAGCGCCCCGCACTCCCCCCCATATGGTCGGATCGGGAAACTGATTATTTCCAGGTTAGTTTGGTCGGGTCCCTGATATGCCTGCCAAGTTTCATTGTCCTAGCACATCTGGAAGTACCCTAACTCGGATATGTGGGACAAAAAACTCGGACCGACCGACAGACCGACAGACGGAATTGTGATCGGTATATGGCACTTGAGCCAGAGGCTGCAAGTGCCATAAAAACGAACTCAGGGTATCTTCTTTCTCCAATAGTGAACATCTAATCAACTTCAAATAAAAATTTAACTTATAGCAAATTTTCCGACTCCAGCCGGATTCCGGTCGAACTCTATGCCCGGGTAAAAAATGATTGTCACACACTGATACAGCATCTTTTCTTACCCCTAAATGGGATATCAGATCAACTAGAAATAAAACTTTAACTTTTAACAATTTTCCAGTTTTGGCCGGATTCCGGGCGAACTACACGTCCGGGTAGAAAATTGTTCACATAAGTACTTCTTGCCTTAAATCGAACATCTAATCAACTCCAAATAAAACTTCTAATTTTAACAAACTTTCCGGTCTGGGCCGGATTCCGGGCGAACTACTTGTCCGTCGAGAAAATTGTTTTCACCATCGTGTTCAGAATGTCTTCCTACCCCTAAATCGAACATTTAATCAACTGCAAATAAAACTTTTACTTTTAACAAACTTTCCGGTTTCGGCCGGACTACCTGTCCGATGACAAAATGGTTTTCCCCATCGTGTTCAACATGTCTTCTTACCCCATAATCGACTATCACATTAGCTGTTTCAAAATCTTTTGTTTGCCCCTTAATTTGACCCCCCCCCCCCCTAAATGTAGGGCTACAAAGCCCATCTACGAACCTGACTTGTCCGATGACAGAACGAATCCTCTCACCAAGTTTCATCAAAATATCTCATTCCTTTCGAGAGTTATCGTGCTTACAGACGGACGGACGGACGGACAGTCGGACAACTTTTGCGATGTCATCATCAGATACTATGGTATCTGCAAAAACGCAACTGTCACCGGCTTCAATTTTCTCAGTTCTGTCCAATCATTCAAAAAACGATTGGAATTAAAAAAATGATTCGAACTGATAAAATGATTAAAAAACGATCTGATTCGGTGATTCAAAAACGATGATTCAAAAAACGATTGAATCTTTTGAACACTTGAAGTGGGCTTTCTCGTTGAAAAGTTGTACACGGGAAATGTAACGCTTTATCTTTGTGCTGTTTTTCCTTTGTTATTTTCTACTCCACTGTCGCCATGTGCATTTGGCGGGTTACAATAGTTCCTTCCCCGACGTTGACCCAGAAGATTGACAGCCTGACGAGGAACCTTGCCAAGAAGGGCCGAAATATCGCTCATGAAGAATCGTAGCTGACGCATCCGTTGTAAACATTTTTTTTACTTCAATGGTTTACCTTTTATTTTGAGTACGAATTCGATTTTAACGATTGTTGTATATATTACCTGACTAAGGTCAAACAATTTGGTTGGACAACCACGAAATTTTGTACCTGAGTTATACAATAAATCAAATCAAATCAAATTTGAATATATGTTTCAAAGTCAGCTTGGACTCAAAGAATATTTACAATAGTTGCGTTTTTGAAGATACCATGGTATCTGTTACCAGGGTAACTGGATTTGCAATTAGTCGTTTTTGCAGTTACCGTGGTATCTGATATACGGTTGCTCTGCAAAAACGACAATTGCCTAAATTGCGATTTTCGAAGTCATCCCAAAAGAAAAACTGATATTCAGTCACGTCACTAAGTGCTAAACTTCTTTCCCATCAATTTGAAAAAAAAATGATGAAAGTGAGATGACTTTTTCAGATCCCACGATCAGTTACCACGGTCGGACCGTGGTATCTGAATATCAGATACCACGATAACTGGCCAGATACCACGCTAACTGCAAAAACGCCTTTAGACCGTGGTATCAGATACCATGGTATCTGCAAAAATGTGACTAATAAAACATATACTGGAACCGACTGGACAACAAAATCCTACAAATAATTTCAAATTCTATTACCTGTATAAGCGAGTACTGAATTACTGCTTCCGCTAGGAATTCGAAGCTGGTCGGAAGCAAAAACAAATACACATAATTTCAAATTCTATTACCTGTATAAGCGAGTACTGAATTACTGCTTCCGCTAGGAATTCGAAGCTGGTCGGAAGCGATCGAAGGAGCTGGTCGAGGCTCTTGCGTCGGAACTAAACAGAAACTTATTGTACCAACGGATTAAGGTCCTATACTCCTGTCAGATCGTTTGCGATAAGCTTTTAATCTAGTAGTAGGACAGGAAGTAGCCACCCACGCCACGCGCTTTCGGATACTGCCTGCAGCAGACCATGGATAACAGTCTGGATTTCGCCCCCAAACTTTGGAAAGTGAACCAGACAGAGGCATTTTCATAAGTAGTGAACTGAAAGACAAAAATGCTCCTCAGCCGGGATTTGAACCCAGGACCCTCTGCTTACAAGGCAGGCGCTCTTGCCATTTGAGCTACCGAGGGGCTTGTGAACAGAGTTCGCGAGCCACTACAATAGTCCGGTAGAAGCCGGCCATAGGAACAGTGATCCCGCCCGAAGGCAAATTCATCTAACCAGTTCACACCCCATGTCACGGAAACAAATAATAATACATAGACGGCACTTTAGACAAGGGACTTGTACCGTGGCCAACAAACCAGAAACCGCTTTTTTTTTCGAATATAGTTTAGAAGTCTAGGACTCCATTGTCAGACCCATAGAGCCATAGACATACCAGGACCCACAAGGCGGGGTCACATGGTGAAAACCAAATAAAACCAAATATATAATTTTAATACAGACAGAGGCACCATTTTTTTATTTTGTGAGTGTAGGGGGGGGGGGGGACGGCCACCCTAGATTCAGAGCCTTCCTCCTTTAACCCGCTTTTTCTAACTATTTGTTTGTTTAGTGGTTCTAAATGGATCACCCAGCTGAGAATTCTGTTCGACATCTTTCGGCCCTTCTTAGCAAGGATCCTCTTCGGGTTGAAGCTAAAAACCCTAACCTTGCAATAATTAACCAGCTTCATTAACCGTTTGTTTGTTTAGTGGTGCTCAGCTGGGAATTCTGTTCGGCTATCTTTCGGCCATTCTTAACAAGGGTCCTCTTAGGGCCGAATCTAAAAATCTAACCTTGCAATATTTAACCCGCTTTTTCTAACTAAATATTCTTGAGCCCAAGCTGACTTTGAAACATATATTCAAAAAATATATACAACGGACCCTTGCCAAGAAGGCCGAAATGTCGCTGACGAAGCATCGTAGCTGACGTATCCGTCGTTTATATTATTTGAATCTATTTTTCTAACTATTTGTTTGTTTAGTGGTGCCAAGTGGATTACCAAGCTGAGAACTCTGTTCGGCTATCTTTCGGCCCTTAACAAGGATCCTCTTAAGGTCGAAGCTAAAATCCTAAACATGCTATTTTTAGCCGCTAGCTAACTCAAGAGAAGTGAGTAAAGAGGTCTGCCCGTCCATTTTCTCCTTAACCCTTTCACAGCGTATGATTCCATTTGGAATCACAATCTTTGCTGCAGCATAACTGCCACCTAGTTGTAAGAAATCGTTTCGATTTTGGTACCGCCAGATAGCGGGCGCCGAGCTCTTTCGAATGAATACCTGTTTAGGCAAGAAAGAACAGGTGTCGGGTTCTATCCGCGTCGTACGATTTCTAGGTTTGGTGATTCAAGGAAGTCCTGGAGGTAAGGAAAATGGAAAATTTGTATTTTCTTTAGTTTGAATGTTACAGTTACAGGAAAAAATTTGGCAGATAGAGGATGATTAGAAATATCAGTTAACAATCATATGGTGTGGTGTGGGACCCCTGGTACACCTGTAGGGGCACTCGTTTGTTTTGACTCCAAATGGCATCAAGCGCCCATGAAGGTATATATGATATAATTTGTATGGTATTCACGATTATTTTCACATATGATGTCTGACGGCTCCAGTCGATCCGAAGTGACCTAATATTATGAGTATTAGCCGGACAATGACTTTGACTCCATTTGGCATCAGCCGCTTTCGAATTTTGCCGTCCATGTCAGTAAAGGAGTAGGGGGAATAAGTACAATTCTTATTTTGCAGTGCTATCATGTCCGAAAGGGAGGAAAGATTATTCAGAAGCCGGGTAACAAGAAATGCTAACCAAATGTTTTCGCGTGACGAAGCTGTGCAGTATATCCTTGAACCAGATGGGGAACTGTCTGATCTGGAATTTGAAGATGATGAGGACCTGGACCATGATCAGGACGACAACGATCCTGACTGGAACCCCACTGTTGACCCCTCCCTTGAACAAGACATCGATGAAGATGATTTACCTTTAGCGTCGTTGTCTCACGTACAAGTCGTCGACCGAAGTGCAACTCCCCCCCCCCCCATCCTCTGTGGTAACCTCTGCCATCAATGACCCATCTACCAGTGGTACAGCACCACCTTTGCAATCTTCATCTTCGAGAGAATTTAGATGGAGAAGACAAAACTTTGAGTCGCCCGATGTAACCTGGAAATCTTCTCTTCCCCCACCTCCTCCGGAAATTCCAACCCCTGTGGAGTACTTCAAGCAGATGTTTGACGATGAAATTATCGAAGGCCTTGTTTTTCAGTCAAATCTGTATGCGATGCAGAAGGAGGGTATTCAACTGAAAGTCACCAGTAAGGAGATGGAACAGTTTCTTGGAATCCATATGCTTATGGGCATTATAAAGCAGCCTACAATTTCTCAGCACTGGGAGAGAGCCACAAGGTTTCCCCTCATTGCGGATGTCATGTCCAGGGACCGGTTCAAAACCCTTCGAAGATTTTTTCACGCGAACGATAGCTATCTTGGTGTTCCAAAAGGTCAAGATGGCTACGACCCCCTTTTCAAACTTCGGCCGGTTATAGACGGACTGAGAACGAATCTAAAGAAAATCCCTCCGGAGGAGAGGCAGAGTATTGACGAGCAGATGGTACCTTATAAGGGAAGACTGGGCTTCAAGCAATATCTCAAGGACAAACCCCACTCCTGGGGAATCAAGATCTTCAGTCGTGCAGGTGCCAGCGGAATCATTTATGACTTTGAGGTCTATACTGGAAAAGGCTCCGTTCCCGTCACTGAGCTTGGTCAGGGAGCAGAGGTTGTGCTCAGACTATCAGAGGCGATTCCGAGACATGAGAACTTCAAGGTCTTTTTTGACAATTATTACACAGGTATACCACTGATTCGCGAGCTCCATTTACTCAGGATTCATTCAGCTGGCACCATTAGGGCAAACAGGCTGAAAGGTTGCGTTACCGATTCCGACGACGCACTGAAAAAAAAGGGAAGAGGAAGTTTCGACTACCGAGTTGAGACCAATAGCGGTATAGTCGTTACGAAGTGGTTCGACAACAAGAGCGTCTGCATTGCTTCGTCGTTTGTCGGCGCTGAACCTTTAGACAACTGCAAACGTTGGGACAGCAAGTTGAAGAAGTACGTCGACGTTGTTCGTCCCCTTTGCATTGCTGAGTACAATAAATTCATGGGTGGCGTTGACCTGAGCGACATGCTCATTGAGTTGTACAGGATAGATATCCGTGGAAAGAAATGGTATATGCGTCCATTTTACTATTTCTTGGATGTTTCGGTCGTCAACGCATGGCTGCTTTATCGGCGTCATATGGTTCAGCACGGCAGAGCCCACAAGAAGAGCCTCTTAGACTTCAAGAGCGAAATAGCCAACTACCTTACCTCGACAAGTGACGCAACTCCAAGGTCTCGTGGAAGACCCCTCAGAGACCAAGACTGTTCCACCCCGAAAAGACCAAAGCTTGTCAAGCCAAAGCCATATGATAGTGTTCGCTATGACGGCATCAATCATTGGCCGGAGGCAGTGGCTGACAAGAAGCGGTGCAGACTCTGCTCTGCTTATGCTCGGGTCGAGTGTTCGAAGTGTAAGATTTCTTTGTGTCTGGTGCAGAATAGAAACTGCTTCAGAATGTTTCATACTCAATGATTTTCTTTGCATTTATTTTCTTTATACTGTTGGTAAAATAAATGTCCATGTTTGATCAGTATATGGAATCTGCGACTTGTTACAGCGGATGATGCCAAATGGAGTCATGACTGTAAGTCTGGAATGAATGAATGAAACTGTTTTTTTTCTTTTAACTATTCAAATGTGAGCTCATATAAGGCAAAAATCTGAAGATGAATTTTTTTTTCAAACTCTTTCATAATTCAGCCCTGAAAGGGTTAAATACGAAGCAGTTCGTGCCAACTAATCAATTGTCTGGACGTTCTCTCACATCAGAATCAACTGCGAGCAATCGTGACTTTCCGATTCGACATTTATGCAGTTTCGGACCTTCATAGCACCTACGTGCTCAGACTTCCTTTCCCCCTCTTTCTTAATTCCTTCTTCAAAGGTCTTAAGTTCTGAAACTCAAAGCTGGCGAACAAAAATTCTCCAACGGAGCAAAACTGGCCCAGGCTTCCCTTTTGTTAGAACAACATTTCGCTGACCAGTTCCGAAATTTAATTAGGACCAGCCCTGGATCAAATCTCGCCGTTACCTTCTTTTGTCGAACAAGATTTTCAATTTGGTCTGTCTATGATAGAGGCACGCGATATGGCATGTATTGTGATCTCAGTGATCCCTTGCCTTCCTCTAATAGGGTCTTTAGCGAGCCCCTTTAGAAATGGCTCATTAGCCAAATCGAAGGGCAAGAAGTAATCCGCTCTCTTCTGGCCTCTAACTAATGAGCTATTATTTACATCAGCTAGCTGTAAATCTACATTTTTTTCTGGTCTAAGCGTGGGTCCAAGGTAAAGAAGCTAGAAAAATCGAAGGTCTACAAATTTAGAGACCCAATTTCAGAGACGTAATGTCTGCGGACCCCCCACCCCAACAGTCGGTTTAATAGCCTACAGTAAATTTTTCGTTAAAAAAATATCCTTCGTAGAATCAGTCGATTACTGGTAAAAGAACAGTCGATTCTTGGGATCTCAAAACGTAAGTGGAGGGATAACGATGACTTCGTAAAAGTTGTCCGTCTGTAAGAACGATATCTCTTCCTACGGCCCAAGCTGACTGCGAATCATATTTGACGGTGCAAAACTGATGGGTCAGCTATATTTTCTTCGAGCAATATTTCGGCCCTTCTTGGCAAGGGTCCTCTTCAGGCTCAAGCCGCTCAAGCTGGAAAATAAACTTGTGGAAAAACAATTTAAGATTCTTCCTTAAATATCTGCTTTTGAGAACTTCTTCTCTGAAAGTTGGTTGGGGTTAAAGAGAAGAAGTTCTCAAAAGCAGATATTTAAGGAAGAATCTTAAATTGTTTTTCCACAAGTTTATTTTCCAGCTTGAGCGGCTTGAGCCTGAAGAGGACCCTTGCCAAGAAGGGCCGAAATATTGCTCGAAGAAAATGTAGCTGACTTATCCGTTTTGCACCGTCAAATATAGCACGATATCTCTCGAAGGGAATGAGATATTTTGATGAAACTTGGTGTACCGTAAGGATTCTTTGGGTCAAGGGAAAGGTCGAATTCGTAGATGGGTTCTATAGATGTATATTTAGGGGAGGGGGGAGGGGTTTCAAGTTAAGGGGCAAAATAACTTTTTTAAAAGCTAATGAGATAGTCGATTTAGGGGTAACGAGACATGCTGAATCCGAATATGAAATTTATTTATTTTCTCGCTGGACAAGTAGTTCACCCGGAATCCGGCAAAAACGGAAAATTCGTAAAAAGTAGAAGTTGAATCTGAAGTTGATTAGAGGCTCGATTCCTGGGTAAGGAGACATGCTGAACCTGAATACGAAAATTATTTTCTCGCTGGCAAGTAGGTCGCCCGGAATCCGACAAATTTACCTTGAACTATTGTTGCCCAAAGACATAGGCTAGTAGTCAATATACAATATACCTTGAGTTACTAAAATACAACTTTGACCGAAAATGAACACAGTCATCTCCCAGTTTTTCCAAATTAAGTATTAGGTTCATTTTTCCGAGTAGCCTAATACTGTCCAACACTTTTTGTGAACCCGCGTAAAATCTTTTCTCATTTCTTTCCACTTATGGTGTCTATGCTAACTATTTTTCGTTAACCTCTTCAACGTCACCTAGGTACTCTTTCTGCATGAAACTACATATACACTATAGCCTACACACAAGTTTCCAATATATCCAATTTGGTTCACTATTCTTTATAGTTCCCCATACAAATTAGGACATTTTCTTTAATCGATAATCAATTAAGAGTTCTTGTTTCCATATTGCAATTGTTATACACTTTTTTGTATACATTTCTATTTCAAGACCTAAGGCTGCGAACACCATGGAAGGTCTCAGAATGTCAGGACCTTGGTTTCTGAAAATTCAACCTATAACCGACACCATGGGTTATTTTCTTTTTTAATGGTCAACTTGGTGTGCCAAAAGTATTACAATACTTTATAATTATGTACTATAAACGTGCAGCAAAAACAGCGGCCGCGTCAAAAATTAAACCTCAGGACTAGTTTTTTCCCTACAGTGGTATTTGAAAGTAATTTGCCGAAATAAGATATTTATAGTCGGTAGAAGCTTCAGTTATTTATTACAGGTTTGTTTCCTTCCACCCTGAAGACTGACAGCCTGACGAGGACCCTTGCCAAGAAGGGCCGAAATATCGCTGACGAAGCATCATAGATGACGTATCTGTTGTATACATTATTTGAATATATGTACTATATAAAATTTATATATAAATAATTAATATAAATACAATTAATATTAATATTTGACGGTGCAAAACGGATAAGTCAGCTACATTTTATTAGAGCTATATTTCGGCCCTTCTTGGCAAGGGTCCTTTTCTTGACTAGTTCATTTTCCAGCTTGAGCGGCTTGAGCCTGAAGAGGATCCTTGCCAAGAAGGGCCGAAATATAGCTCTAATAAAATGTAGCTGACTTATCCGTTTTGTAACGTCAAATATGATTCGCAGTCAGCTTGGGTTGAAGGAATATCTATAATATTAATATATATAAGTATATGATTATATACTATATAATACCTCATAATTATGGTGTTCAAATAAACCAATTTATAACCAACTTCATTTTCTCCTGTCAGAATTCTTTTTGATACGAATAAACATGTTTGTCAAGTCGAATGCGGGCTCGCTGGCACTAAACTAACCCAAAGACAACTTTGTTTAAATTATGCTTGAACCGCAAACTTGGCCGCAATTTCAGCCTCCCGCCTTTCCATTAGTCCCCTCCTTTTTCAGTCCCGAACTTGAAAAGTTCGATTTCGTCAACGCCCAGTCGGCTGACGGATGATCAATCACTGTCGAAAAACAATACGGCTGGCGAGGCCGTTTCAAAGAAACCTTGTTTTCAGAATTAATGTGAAAATAGCTTTAAGACAGCAAGAACTTGGCGGTAATTTTGGGGAGTCGCCCCAGTCTTTGATTAAGGGGAAGGTGTGGAGTAGGGGAATCCCGTTTCTAAGCTTATGAGGGTTAAAGCACGGTCTAAAGTTTGAGAGTTGGCGAGAAACCGAAAGTAAGGCTGCTTATTTAAGCCAGAATTCTTGTAGGGATGTATAAGAGGCCAATCACAAGCTAGACTTTTTCCGTTCTAGTCCAGTTTTTAACTTGTGCTTCATGCAAACCCACCCTCTAATGTGGCTCACTCAGGATTCCAGGCATGAAACATTTCTGTCCTACGTCGAGCAAGACAGAAAATAAAAATGAAAGGAGACATTCAAATATTCGCAAGGATGAATGTTTACAAGCTGATAAACAACATGTGTGGATGTGGTGAAATTGAGGATCTGAGGGAGGAAATTTTAAGGGAGGGATTCGAGGGAGGAAGTGGTTGTTAAATATTATGCGGAGTAGGGATTTTCTTAGTATAAGAAACCTGGCGAGGTTCCTCAGAGTGGCCAGTCTGCATAGGGAATAGTGTTTGAGTGGGGTTTAGTGTAGTAGAGTGACCGTTTATTTTTGTATTTACATTATGCTACTTTACATTTTGTTATGTATGTGTTTGTTATGGCCTTTGGGCTTTTAAGACAAATAAATATCATATCATGCCATTGCTAAATATTCACGGGGAGGGATCACCGGGAGGGATTCACGGGGAGGGACCACATTCACGGGGACGAATCTCGAACCGAGATTTGCTAAACATTCATGAGGAGGAATTTAGGAATCTCGGCATGAGGCAATCAGTGCAATAGGCGACGAGGAAGGGGTTAGGCACTCTACGATTAACAAGCTGAAGACCGCGAGTGCATGTGAGTTCTGTCATAGGTTAGACCCTTCACCTGAAGAAATGTGTACCCGGAAATAGACAGCCGAGTTAGTTTTAAGAAGAAAGAGAGTGCTTTTCTTCGAAACTGGGAATTTATTACCTTTGTCCCCCGACTTACACAGATAGATAAATTCCGACAAGTCTGAGGATTAAGCTCAGTAGGCTATTCTTACGAATCATTTGAGGTGTCTCCTTTTCGCACAGGACAAATATCAAATTTGTTATTTTCTAGAATTAGTTGTATAGTTTCACGTGTTGTGCGATGCCAATAATAAATAATAAGTCATGCGCAGGTGATTCGTCAATGACCCTTCATTCAGCCTACGCACACCCTCATGAATAGCCCCCCTGAGGAAATTTCCCATTAGACTACCCCTGGAAATGTTTAATATTTCTAGTCTAAGCTCTAAACAATAATTTGTGGTTTCATTTACTGTTCTTGGGATCCGAAAACGTAAGTGACTTCGTACAGTTGTTCGTACGTCTGTCTGTTAGCACGGTAACTCTCGAAGGGATTAAAATATTTTGTTGAAACTTGGTGTGAGGATCCGTTGGGTAAAGTAAAGGTCAAGTTCGTAGATGGACCCTATTGCTATCCATTTAGGGGTGGGAGAGGGGTTTTAAAGTAAGGAGACATGCTGGATCCACATATGAAACTTATTTTCTCGCCGGAGAATTAGTTCGTCCAGAATCCGGCCAAAACCGTAAAATTTTTCTGAAGTAAAAGATTTAGACGAAGTTGATTAAATGCCCGATATATGAAATGTCTGATATATGAAAATCGTTTCCTACCCGGACATATAGTTCACCCGGAATCCGACTGAAACCGCAAAAATTCTATTCGGACAAGCAGCTATTGCCCGAATCCGGCCAAATCCGGAAAATTTGTTAAAAGTAAAAGTTTTATTTGAACTTGATTAGATGTTCGATATAGGGGTAAGACGATATGCATAATCCGTATATGACAATCATTTACTACCCGGACATATGGTTCGCCCGGAATCCGGCTGAAACCGGAAGATTTGTAACAAGTACAAATATTAATCTGAAGTTGATTAGAGATTCGATGTAGTGGTAAGGAGGCATGCTGAATCCAGAAATGAAAACTATTTTCTCGCCGGAAAAATAGTTCGCCAGGAATCCTGCCAAAACCTGAAAACTTGTTAAAAGTTAAAGTTTATCTGAAGTCGATTAGAGGTTCGATATAGGGGGAAAGGAGAAACGCTGAATTCGTTTCGCTTTAGGTTTTTGCCGGACAAGTAGTTCACCCGGAATCCGTCCGAAACCGAAAATTTTGGCAGAAGTAAGGAAGTTTCGATCAATTTCGTCAAAGTAGATATGAACTATAGGGGTAAACACACATGCTGAATCAGAAATTCCTCAGATGATTAGCCATTGGCTTTAATCTGTTTCAAAATTTTAATGTAAAAAATGTTCAATGAGTCTGGTGAAGACCGGATATCTACAGGGCGCAATTGTCTGGATCAACCATTAAATTTTTGGTACCATCGAAACCTTTGGTCTTGTTCTTCCTGGGACCTGACATTATTCTTCCCTGTTCTTTTTCTCTAACGGTCAAGTAGTCCTACTTACCAGCTAAGCGAAGAGCCGACATTCTCTGAAATTCCGGTTCTTGGAGCCACTTCCACATTCTTCTAAACGTTTCCCGACCTGACTTGAGCTTCGACCAGGGCTTGGGATTTCTCAAGAGGTCAGATAAAGTCCCCTGCGACCGACAGAGAACACGTTGGGCGAAAATGGCCTGAGGAATGCTGTACCTCTTCAGCTCAGCACTTATCCGCTGAGCTAGGTCCTTGGTGTTAATCTCTTCGCCATCGCCTGATGAATTAAATAAGTTGGTTAATATGGCGAAAAATAGGTGAGAACCAGCTAGTCTCGGTCCCAAGTTGAAACCAGTTCAACTATTCAATCAAGTTTACTATCCAAATAGCTTACAGCTAGAAGTGGAATACAATATTTACGAAATGCACAGACCCGAAGCAAATTAACTGATACACTTACAAGACGTGACCAGAAATAAATGATGGGATGAAACTACTAGCTAATACTCGGTACCAGCAGGGACCCATAAATTTCCTGTAATGACTCGCCATTCAGGGGGCTTGTCAATAAGAGATTTCTGATGCACTCTTGACCGAGCGTCAGATAGTTCGAGAAATACCCACGGGGATAAAATACCCAACTATCCAGATAGACAAAACTGTTGTGCTGAACTAGAAATATTCTCTGTAATGGAAGAGTATCCTGGATCATTTGTCCTAGCTTAGGTACCTGGTGGCATGCTGAATAGTCCCAACAAATTTTGTCTATCTGAGCAAGAACGCCGATTCGATCCAAGCGGAATTTTTGGAAACTAGGTGAGGCTCGGGCAACATAGCAACATAGAAGCATAGGAAATGACAAGCCCCATGAATGGCGAGTCATTACAGGAAATTTATGGGTCCCTGGTACCAGCTAGTTCTGAAAATCACACCCGAGACAGAAGCTTTACCATGGTTCTGCCGTTCGCAATGGAAACGGGTGCCAGTTTGGGTACCAGCTAGTGACCCAAGTTGAAATCAATTCAACTTTTGAGGGTACTAGCCAATCAGATTATTTTGGGGAGTATTGAGAAATATTCTGATTGGCTAGTTTCGAACCAAGCCCAATAGATCAAATCACATCCACACTTTGCTGCCTCGAAAATGGAAAGTGAATTAGGTCATTGTTATTTGGTCTGACGTAGTTCAGCACTAGCCAATCAGAATATTCCTCAATATTCCCCAAAGGAATCTGGTTGACTACTACCACCAAAAGTTGAACTGATTTGGGTCCGAGACTAGCTGGTACCCGAAACTGGCACCAATACAATACTCTAAATGACTAAGTCCAAAAACCCGCCAGTGATCCTCGGGAAGAACGAGAAGACGTCTCCATAACGACTGAAACCCAGCAACTCACATGCTGCGTCAACCAATCATGGTGATCGTTGGGGACAGCTGTGGTGCCGCTTCCGGCTCTTCCGCTAGGCATACAGCGATTTTATATCGGCACGGAGAGTTAGTCATCAAGAGTATTGCCAACGGCCGATACCCGGCAAAGCCTCGGTCTCAGAGCGAATTTTAGAACTGGCTGGTACCGAGAACCAGGAATCAGACGTACACGGGTTTGGGGAGTGAGTATCCACTCGGCAAATGCAAGAATGCTTCTGAATTTAACTCCTTAAAGGTTACTGTTAGTTCACTTCTTAAAGCACAAGTAGCAGGAAGAATGATTCTTTCATACTTCCAAAACCCTTCAGAACGTTTACAATACTTCGAATAGCCTAGTAAAACTTCAGTGTCGGACGTCTCCTAATCCTAAGAAGTAAACACTCTCTTGGTTTGACAGTGCAAAACGGATGCGTCAGCTGAAATTTTATTAGAGCTATTTTTCGGCCCTTCTTGGCAAGGGTCCTCTTCAGGCTCAAAGTCGCTCATGTTGGAAAAACGAACTTGTGGAAACAAATCAGCTTGGGCTGAAGGAATATTTACTCTCTCCGATTTACCATCAGACTCCGGTGTGGCTATGAACCGGCGTGACGTCTAAAATGAATTTGCTGGACGAAACCAGTTTGTGAGAAAGAAACGAGTTCCCTCAAATGCTGGATGAATGTTTGATGACCAGCCGTCTCTATGTAAAAGCTAGAATAACTGCATGTTTGTTTCTTCAAATCCACCAACAGCCTAACGAAGACCCTTACCAAGAAGGGCCGATCGCTGTCAAACATCGTAGCTGAGTTTCCGTTTTTTAGCCATTGTTTCAATCTAGCCGGATATCAGAGTAAGCTCATTCGAGGGTTAATTGGAGCTTCAGTGACCTATAGGAATCTTTTGATGTCTCTAGTTTGATAGCTTTATTTTCTTTTGTACTCCACTATTTTAATTATTTATATCATACTTCTTCTTTATGTTATATCACGCTTATTTATGTGTTATACCATTTCGGCACGTAACAGTTTAACTGTTAAATACGTATGAAGCACAAGACAACATGAAGAAAACGATTCAAATAACTTTGAAGACAGAAAACAAATAGTACGAAAGGTATGGTACATTGCGAATTCATGACATGTGGCGCTTAACGCGTTAATCAGCTGAAATTATGTGTAAGCGAGATTTTGGCCGTTCTTGGCAACGATCCTCTTCAGCCGTACACTGTAAAAAATAAAACTTGCAGTATTTGCTACTGGGATTAATGTTGTCTCTAATAAGATAATCTTATCTCTAATTCGGACTAATCTCATCTCAGTAGAGATAAGATTAATCCCAGTAGCAACTACCGCAGTTAACTTTAATCCTTACTCGGAGGAACTTTTTACAGTGTATGCTGGAAATCAACCACAGTTCTGCTGATTAATCCGTTCAACACCGCTAAACAGTGAAGAAAGGTTTTCGACATTTCAACACACTTTAACCTCACTTCCCCATATCAACTAAATTTCAGAGGTGTTATCAGGTGATCCAGTCCCAAAAAGCCATTTCAAATTCGTCAGCAGAAACGTTTGAATTCAACAGTCACGAGTTACAAGAATAACTCGAAAGAAACGGATTTGTTTTCTTTTTTAGGCGTTTATAAGTTTGACACGGAAGCATTCGGGCCGTATTGACAAGATCAATTAATCAATCAATTAATCATATATTTCCAAATATCTCTAAAAAGTGATAACACTGTAAAAAGTTTCTCCGAATATGGATGCAGTATTTGCTACTGGGATTAATCTAATATCTATTGGGATAAATTAATCCAAATTAGGGATAATCTTATCTCGGTAAAGACAATTTTAATCCCAGTAGCAAATATTGCAAGATTTTTTTTTTTTACAGTGAACATAGGATTGTCAATATAAGATCCATACCGACATCTAATTATTATATCAAAATCGCCTAAAAGATCAATGTTCCCGTTCCAATTTCTTCCTGGAATCCTAGCGAGTTTTTTTGTATTTGTATTTTGTTGAATTTTGCATGTCATAGTTTCTAAGGTGGAGTAATGGAGGATCGACCAAGATAGGGTTAATGTTGTAGAGAACTCACCGCAAGACGAGGATCCGCTATTGCTTCCTTGCCCGGTGACGACGGTCATCGGCGCCGACTTGCTGGCGACAACTACGCCGACATTGCCGTTTGAATATTGTACCTGATTCTGACTAATTATGTGTTGAGACTGGCCAAGATTTTGGTGGATGTTTGACATCGAGTTGATCATCGCGTCCCGGGTTAAAACACTGGGCGAAGGGGATGGGGGTGAGCCAGGTAGCAGGTCACGAGTTAGCTGGTTTTGTTGTACTGATGATCCAAGAGGAGGCGATACTGTGTGAGGGGATACAACAACCCCGTTCGGACTCAACGGAGCTAGCCCATTGATATTCTGCAGTGTAGAGTTCAGAGCTGCGTTCATGCTATACGACGACATCAACCCATGTGGTGGCGAGTTTAAAGAGTTAGACTGGGGACTGAGCGGGGCAGGACTTGGAGGCTGGTCTAAACAACCCGTCGTCGACCCTCGTATTGTATAGTCGTACCCTGTAGGGGATAACGACTTTGGCGAATGCATCCCACTATGACTATAAGCTGAGGGCGACATGGGCGAGTTTTGCTGCATCAAACCCATGCCAAGACTAGAATGGCTGTAGTGAGGAGGGGGTGAGGGTGGCATTTTCTCATACCCATATGGTGAGTGCATCGTCAACCCTATGCTACCATTTTGCATTACTGTGAATGAAGCTGACACTGCCGTATGTTGTTGTTGACCATGATGAATTTGAATATGGTGTGGCTGTCCGTAAGAGAATTTGTCCGACACTGTAGATATGGGAGGTAGTGGCTGTAAAGGTGTTAGCGCTGCATAGCCACCGTACCCCTGCGGGGATAATCGTCCATTCAAACTATGCAAAGTCTGGTAATTTGATTCGTGGAGCCTGTAATCCGACGCGTCCAGCATTGCAAGGCTTCTTGATGGAGATAACTCACTAGGACTTAGCAAACCGGAATCGGAGCCGAGAGGGGACTCTTCATCACACTCGTGTTGTACACTCACTGACAAGGGCTCCTCTATATTTCCGGTACTATGAAGCCTTATATTGTCCAGAACCGCTTGGTGATGCTCAAGTTCCTCTGTGGGAGTTGTACTATGCTTCACGTCACTGTCCAAGTCCCTTTGCAAACTGAGGTCTTGGGGATCCAAGTCTTCGTCGTCGTGATCGAAATGATTTCTATAAGTCCCAGAGTACCGCTCATCAAGAGTATCATCAGGTGAATGGACCCGATGTTCTTGCACCCTTAAATCTTCAGCCGTAACTGACTGATGGAATTCATTGTCACTAATTTCTTGCTCCCTGGAAATTGTGGCGTAGTCACCTGAGACGACTAAAAAACCGCGCGCCGAAGGACTCTCCGCCCTCAGGACTCGGGAACCATCTGCCGGAGAAGGGGGCAAACCGTTAGAAACAGTAACAGCGAACGATAGGTCGTGCCTCAGGGAGCTTCTAGCCTCGGATGAGTCACGTAAGATGTACCGTTGACCTTGTTCCTGTTCGTCTTCTTCTTCTGAGGGAGCGCTGGCGTACATACGAGGGTCGGGGGAATAAGGAACACTGGTCACCAAGGGTTTCACTTCCTCCGAATGTTCTAGCTTAACATCAGAATAAATTAGGGTCCAACCCTGAGCGCCCCCTCGGAGTACTCCAATGGGGGCGCCTGTGACATACTCTGTGTTTGACTCCAGTTTTGCGCCAGAGTTAATTATCCTGTCATACATTCACAGTACTGTACCGGGCTTTCGAAAGAAATATCCAAAATTTTACGCTGGACACTGTCACTTCATAAGCTTCAACCAACAAGATCGTGATTAAACACCAGTTGTTCCGTCTTGGTTATCAAACAGTTGCTGATTTCTATCTTCACCGCAAATTTTTCAATAGCTTGCCTTCGTTTTTTCACAGTTTCATGCAGAAAATTCACGTCCCAAGATGTCGCACCACATAATTAGTTGATCTCCAATCAGGTAGCACTTTCACACAGATTACGGCACTGTCACCTCGACTCTAACATTGCGAATGCAGCTGTTCTCCAAAGAGTTCGGGCAAAATGGCGTCGAGCGGGAGGTGCGGGCGTCCACGGGGTGACGTTAGCCTGCGGGAGGTGGAATGGGGAGTTCCAAGTGGGGAAATGCTTCTTTGTCCCGGAAAGCCGTGGTCTAAGCAAGGCAAGCTCGAGATAAATAGGAAGTGTGCCCGAGACTAAAACGAAAGGTGTCAACTGTCAGCTGCGCGTTCCAGGCTTATCTGGAACTTTTGTGATTATTTCTGGCAGGTGCCAACATGGGACTATTCGCGACGTGTCTTTTAGATACAATATAATGAAAAACTCAAATGAAAATGGAAAGATTAACTGAAAAAAGGGCTTATCATCTGAGGGCTAGCCCGTCCCAGAAGTTGGCCTCGTAGTTCACACATAATTCACGCCTTATGATACAGTATCACATAATTCATCATAAACTAATTCACCATGCCATACCTACGCAAGAGGCCTGGCCCAGATCAATCCGTGGGCGTTCGTTGGGCCCTATCTAAAATTGTGTAGGTCAAGCAAGGCCGTATCGAGGGGGGGCCAGCGGTTCCCCCTAAACATAGACAAAAATTATTTATATGCTTTAACCTCTTCTCTTCTTTTGCTGTTAGATACGGATTAGGTTCGACCCGCAGAAAGACCCCCCCCCCCTCCCGCCCAAAGTGATAAATTCCTGGGTATGGACCTGAAGATACAAACGGTAAAACACAAAAAAATAAGAAAAAACATCGAGGGAAACGAAGCGACTTGGGAGGATCGATTCTAAATATTCCTTCAGCCCAAGCTGACTGCGAACCATCTTTGACAGTGCAAAACGGATACGTCAGCTACATATTATTAGAGCTTTATTTCGCCCTTTCTTGGCAAGAATCCTTGCCTGAAGAGGACCCTTGCCAAGAATGGCCGAAATAAAGCTCTAATAAAATTTAGCTGACGTATTGCATTGTCGGGTATAGTCGGACCATTGCTGTCCTTCGGGAAACTGTAGAAATCTGGATCTGGCTAATGTGGCTTGTCACAGAACGAATCTCGCGGTGGGATCAAGCTATCATGGGAAACATCTCAACGAGCTTCCGCATCGGGTTCGGTACCACTCAAATTTCCAACCCAACAAACTGCGGGTATCGAGGGGTTGTCCTTCATATCCACTCGAAGCCAAGACAAAGTATGTGAAATTGCCCCGGAAAATGCATTCGGTTCACTGCAGCTGAACAGGGATTGTACAATGTATTAACCAGACAAAAGAGGCTTTTTGAGATCCCAGACGGTTACTACGCAGAGGTATATAACATCCGATTTTATTCGGGTGTAGGGAGTCAACGCGAATTATTAATAATAACGATAATTTATTTTTTTACCCGTCAAAAACCATGAGCACGGATGGAGTCAAAGAAAAGAAGAAAAGGAGAAGAAAACACCACCATGGAAGAACATTGTTACTATTATTAAGTTTTTTTCCCTCTAAAACGAGGAGTAGCTATAATATGTAAAATGATACATAGAACAAAACAATTAAAACCTATCCAAGGCAACTAATTACTGAATTCGTAATCAATCCGGCTGTTTCAATAAAAAGGAAAAATTACTTCAAATAAACTAGACTAAATACTAAATATACTAAAATTACAAAATCAGGATGACCCTGGTGAAAAAGTAGACACAAATTATACATTTATTATTCCCAGAAAAAACGGTAAGCTTGAGTCTGGATATTCCGCATTTGTATTCATTAATTTAGGTCAAATACCGGCCGACCACAAACCAAATTAAACTATAACACTTTTAGCACCAATTTGGGTCGAACCCACAAAACAACAACTCCTTCCGTTTCAGCCAAATCAGAGGAGATAGCTGCATGCAGGGGCTTCACGTGTGGGGGGGGGGGGAGGGACACCCCCCCCCCAAATGTGGTCGGCCAGTCGGTAAAAAATAGACAAATTGGTGCGAAGTGCCACGAATTTTTTTTAAACAGCCGATTCAAGACAGTCGGTTTGTCGTAAAAAAAAGTAGATTTTTTCTTAAAAAACAGTCATTTCTCCTTTAAAAACAGTCAATTTTTCGTCCAAGCAATTTTTTTTCAGTGAAAACAGTAGTTTTTTGCGCAAAAACAGTCGGTAAAATGACCAGCCAGTTGGTAAATACCTTGCCCCCCCCCCCTCCTCGAACGTTTTGGCTAGTAACGCCTCTGGCTGCATGCGAGAGTCAAAGAGAACAGTCAGTGGAAGGTTCCAACCTCCAGGACTCCAGAATCCTTTTCTGGAGAGAACAAGACCAAAGGTTCCGATGGGATCCCAAAAACTGAATATTTGATGCAGACAGTTACGATCTTTGTGCCGACCGGTTATGTATAAAACTCAAGTTCAGATATACCTCTATAAGACATAACTATTTTGAAGATACTGATCGAAACTTCCTGCTTTACTTCTGCCAAATTTCCGGCTTCGGCCGAATTCCGAACAAACTACCACACTTGTCCAGAAAAAAAAAGAAAGTTCAGAAACGAATTTAGGTGTATCTCCTTATCCGTATAAAGAACATCTAATCAACTTCAAATAAAACTTTTACTTTTAACAAACTTTCCGGTTTTGGCCGAATTTCCGGCGAACTACTTGCCCGGCGAGAAAATGGCTTTCACCGTCGTGTTCAGCATGTCTTCCTACCCCTAAACCGAACTTATAATCAATTTCGGCCCTTTTTGGCAAGGGTCCTCCTTGGCAAGGGAGGACCCTTGCCAAAAACGGCCGAAATATCGCTGATGAAGAATCGTAGCTGACGGACCCGTTGTAAACATTGTTTGAATAAAAACCCTCCCTCACCCCTAAAGGTAGGGCTACAGAGCCCATCTACGAACTTGACCTTACTCTTGACCCAAAGAATCCTCACACCAAATTTCATCAAAATATCTCATTCCCTTCGAGAGTTATAGCGCGCACAGACGGACAGACGGACGGACTGTCATAGGTATCCTGCCACTTACATTCTGGGATCCCAAAAAAAGGAAGCGGACTTCAGAGAAAGATGGTACACCTTCACCGTTAAACATTGTCCAGGCACTATAAGTCCAAGGAATACCTAGGTTCTACTATAATAATAATAAGAAAAAATAATATTATTACCCATCCTTTTTACACAATGGTGTAATAAACGGAGCAAAGAAAATTTAAGAAAAGGCAACAAACAAACAGGAGCAACATACGGTACACTAACGTAGGCAGTCACTTAATCTCCAGAAAAAGATGTTTGGGGGCTAATTATGTAATAACAAAATAAAATTTTGGCACCGAATTTGTAAGCTGCTTGTCAACGCTCTTATTTCCTTGCCGTATCCTGTGGCTGTGTGGGGGGGGGGGGTGGCTTGAAAGGGGTTGCTTTTCATAGCTAGCCCTGAGCCCTTGTATCGGTATTTTTTTTACTTAGTTTTTCAGTTATTGTATTAGCTTTTTCCGGAATAAACTTTGATAAATATTAGGAGTCTGGACAGAACAAGAAGAAACAGTTCATTAATTCCAATAACAGCACGAATGACAATGCATCAGCTTACATTAATCAGAGTCGGGTGCTTTTTGTAGAAATGTAACTTTTTTAGAGATACATGTAGAAACCGAAGGGTTGCCCACTCTCGATTTTAGTGTACAGCAAGTGCCCTGTGATGGCAGTTAGATCAGTAAAACAGTCATGTTTAGAAGCTTATGAAAGATGAATCACCTAATTTATTACCGGCAGCGGTGCCGGCGCCACTGATTTCCGTCGGTGCCGGGATAGGGTGTACAGCAAGTACCGAGGAGTGGGTTACCCCTCTCTAGAAAATCTAGCAATGGCATGCCACTTTCTGACCAATGGTCCCAAGCAGAGGCGTTACTAGCCAAAATGCTTGTTTGTTTTTTTGAGGGGGGGAAAGTATTTACCGCCTGGCTGGTCATTTTAACGATTTTTTTTGCAGATAAAAACGACTTTAATTGAGAAAAAACGACAGTGTTGACGAAAAATCGGCTTATTTTAAGAAATCGACGGAATCGATTATTTAAAAAAATCGACTATATGTACGAAGAATCAACTGTTTTTAAAAAGAATCGACTGTTTCCAAGAAAAAAAATCGACTGTTTTTACAAAAAACCGCGATGCTTCGCGCCAACTCGCTATTTTTTACCTACTGGCCGACAACATTCGGGGGCGGGTCGTCCCCCCCCCTAGCCGTGATGCCCCTGGTCCCAAGGAAACTAAAAACGCAGGACTGTTACTTTGAATTTTCCCTCGGAAGACACACACCCTAAAATCTCTTTCTGTTCCTATTCCCCCTTTCTCGTTATGACTAGACCTTCTCAGTTTACGCCGAACCGACTCGTGTCGAGCAAAAAGTTTCTTTCCAAACGGCACGGCCCCTGACTGACCAACGGGTTACCACGGAAACCTGTCAAACATAACGGCGAAAACAGAAGGGATATCCCAGACAGGGGGAAAGTTCATTATTCCCATGATGGACCTCAAATCCGGATAGATGCAACCTTACAGCATCATTAGGGGATCTGGAGACGGAGGTTCAGTGATGCGTTCGGGTCCTCTGGCAATCCAAGTCCAAGGTCTGGAAATATGGATGAAAATAAGCCATCATGCTTATTTTATATCCCCAATTTGTCACTAAAAAAAAACCTCTTTTCGTGGGAATAAAACAGCTTGCGTCCGCTCTTATTTTATTTTAGACGAGACAATGGGAAGCGACCTCTTGTTTGAGAACTTAAAGTAACAATGGGAAAAATCGTGCGACTACACTGCAGTATTTTTTTTACCCTACTAGAGTAATTGTATCACCTCATGTGTAACTTGAAAAAATGCTATGTTTCAGTGGGTAGGCCTGTCAACTTCTTGCGTCCGCTTTTATTTTTACTTTAGGTGACATAAAGGGGAGGTTTTAGAACTTATTGCAACGTTGGGATAAGTAGTTCGACTAGACTACAGTATTGACGATACTTGAGTAATTGTATCCCTGATTTGTCACTTGGAACTGTTTTAGTGGGCATACACTGCTTGCGTCTGCTTTTATCTGTGAGATCCCAAAACGTAAGTGACGGGATACCCATGACTTCGTAAGGTTCTCCGTCCGTCTGTCTGTTAGCACGATAACTCTCGAAAGGATTGTGATATTTTTGTTCAAACTTGGTGTGACGATCCTTTGGGTCAAAGTACACGTCAAGTTTGTCGATGGGTTCTGTAGCCCTATATTTAGAGGTGGGGGAGGTGGTTTCAAATTAAGGGTAATAATCGTTTAAGAGGTAAGGAGGCGCGTTGAATCCATATATGAACTTTGTTTTCGTGCTGGACAAATGGTTCCCCGGGAATCCGGAGATATGGTTGAGGATCAAAGTTGTTTCTGAAGTCGATTAGAGATTCAGGTTCAGGTAAGGAAACACGCTGAAACCAATTCTGAACTTAATTTCCTTGACAAACCAGGCCCAAACCAGGAAATTTGGATCGAAAGGTTCGGTTCACCTTTCAATGTCACCAGCTTATTTGCTGTGCAGGGAATGAGCTATTTTCGATGAAATTGGTATGAGGTTCTTTGCGTCAAGGGACAGGTCGAGTTCGTAGATGGGCTCTGAAGCCCTACATTTAGGGGTGGGGGTTCAAATTAAGGGGCGAACAAACTAGTTTTTAACAGCTAATGAGATAGTCAATTTAGGGGTTGTCGATTTAGACATGCTGAACACGTATATGCTAAATGTTTTTTCGCCGGACAAATAGTTCGCCCGGAATCCGTCCAAAACCGGAAAGATTGTAAAAGTAAAAGCTTTATGACGATTAGATGTTCGATTTAGGTGTACGAAGGCATGCTGAATCCGTGCATAACAATTATTTTCTAGCCGGACATACGGTTCGCCAGGAATGCGGCCGAAATCGGAAAATTTCTAAACATTTGTCTGAAGTTGATAAGAAGTTCAATCTAGAGGTAAGAAGACGTGCTGAATCTGTACATGAAAATTATTTCTTGCCGGATAATAGTTCGCCCGAAATCTGGCCAAAACTGGGAAACATGTTAAAAGTAAAAGTCTTATCTGATGTTGATTAAAGGTTCGATGTAGGGGAAGGAGACCTGCTGAAATCGTTTTTGAGCTTTAGTTTTTTGCCGGACAAGTAGTTTGCCCGGAATCCGGCCGAAACCGGAGATTCGGAAGAAGTAAGGCAGGAAGTTTTGATAAATTTCGTCAAAGTAGATGTGACATATCGGGGTAAACACACATGCTGAATCCTTATCTGAACTTGGTTTTCTAAGATGATTAGCCATTGGCCCTAATCTGTTTCTAAATTTTAATAGTAAAAATGTTACGGAGTCTGGCGAAGACCGGATTTCTACAAGACCCAGTTGTCCGGACCAAATATCAAATTTCTTGGATCCCATCGAAACCTTTGGTCTTGTTATTTTAGGTAAAATAGAAGACCCTTGTTTCAGAACTTATTGCAACGGCAGAAATGGTTCGATTAGTGTTTACTCTACCAGAGTAATTGTCCCGTGAAAATATGTTTTGGTGGGTATGAACTGCCTGCGTCCGCTATATTTTAGGCGAGATAGAGGGAGAAGAACCTTTGTTTCGGAACCTACTGCAACGTTGGGAGAAACAGTTCGACTAGTATTTATGCTGCCAGAGCAATTATCACTTTAAAATATTTTTTACTGGGTATCAACTGCCCGCGTCCGCTGTTTGACTTTAAACCAGATAGAGGGAGGGGACCTTTTGCTTCAGAAATTACTGCATAGATAGGAGCAGTAATTGGACTGCAGTGCAGTATTTATGCTACGGTGTTTTAAAAGTTTGGGAACAACTTCACTTTTCTCTCACGAATAACCAGCGGTAGAAAAATAAAACTTGCCTCCTACTTCGAGTGCATACTCTTTGAAAACGGTGTCACTGCGTACCATTCGGGTCAAATATAACATACCGGCAAGAGAAGACTTTAGCGCATATCCTAGTTTGTCGAAACTGTTGTTAAGTGACTGTCGACCTCTCGGCTCGCTTAAAGGACCTGCCTTACCTATAATACTAACGCAACGTACTTCCATCATCACTTCATATATTTAAAATAAATAAATAAATATATTCTAAATAAATATATTCTTTATTTCCATAATAGCACAACATAATATGGCTAGCAGAGGATCGTCATGACGTAACACATGTCAAAGCAATGACGGAGACCCCAATTCCGTATACGGTACTTTCTAACCCCTCTAACTAAACCACGCTGATTTTCTCACTTGCCGTGTTTTGCTACCTTCGATGTGTATCACGCTGTCGCCGGTTGTCTGCGAAAAGTTTTTCCATCAGAAAAACCGGTTGTGTAAATTATTTTTTTTTGTAAATTAAGAATTCCGGCGCCGCCGAAACACAACCATTTGGTCAGCAATAGGGTTAGCCTCTTACGAGAAGTGACCTGAAGGAAGCGAATGTATGTGCGTGTTTTTCGGTGTCTATGGTCCTTTCGTGGAAAGTAAGGGTTGCTTGTATCACGATTGAGAGATAAGTCGGTTTTACGTAGAAACAGCGTATTTTGAGGTCCTCTTTAAGCAATTCGGCGGAAACCTTGACTGTGTTCAAATCCAGTTACTGCCAATATTTTTTTTTATATTTTAACTGTTTTTTTCGATACGTCACTATTTTATTACTTAATCCAGTGCATCATCGTCGTCACCTGCTGTTGCACCCGCCTTCGGTTGGCAGTTCATAGCCTATACATATATTTCACGGTAGTCATGGTCCTACCCGCAATCCAGACGCAACCACTCCCGCTATATTTTGAACCTGTCCGTAGTAGAAAGCAGTCAATATATTGACAAATTCTTTTACTATTCTATTCGATTTCCGAAGGCCAAGAAGTATTCTAGCCAGCCAGCCACTTCCCAGTCGAAATCGGGGTCCCGGATCGATAGCCGGGAAACGTGACGTCACGGCATAGGATAAGGTTTCCAGAGTCAGACTGTGCCTTGGGGCGTTCTCTGCTGGCGCTTGCTATTTAATAATCCAGAGTCTGACGTGAGTTATGAAAGCCTTTCTATCATATGGTACCGCATTTCCTGCTTTTAAGTCCTAGGACACTTTCCGATAAATCGTCACGAACGAAATCGAACTTTTTGGAGAAAATACTTGGGGGAACAAAAAGCTTGGCACGTGCTGGCAGCTCAAGCGAATTCGTGTTTAAATTATCCCCCCCCCCACCTATGACTAAAAGAGATCAGACAGATCGCAAGAAAACTAAACTAGGTCAGAAACCTCTTTTGCCGCTTACTCGATTCCAGACAAGTAAATTTCGAGAAAAGAATTCTAGCTTAGTGTTTAGTTTGTTTTTCCATAAGTTCGTTTTCCAACTTGAGCGGCTTTGAGCCTCAAGAGGACCCTATTTTTTTTATCTCTACTAAAATTCAGCTGACGTATCCGTTTTGCACTGTTGAATATGACTCGCCAAACCTTGAATGAATGAATGAATTTTTTAAGTGATTTAGCCTTACGGCATTTCACAACTAACAAAGGAACTAAACTACACATCTAAAATAAACAACAAATCACTTTATTTTTGTACAAACAAAGAATCAAAAAAGAAAAAAAACATTAAATAATACACACTGTGAATTCCATTATCAAACACAAAAAGTACAGACTTTTAAATCCAATCATAATTCCAAATCCAAACGTTTAGTTTTCCTAATATATTCCAACACTATATTTCTAACGTTTGATCCTATTAAGGTGAAATAATAGATCTAAGCGTTCACGAACAAAATTAGGGCACTCAAAAAGAAAATGGTAGCATGTTTCGTTTTCACCACAAAGGCACAACTCCGTATCAATTTTGTTTATTCTGTGAAGGAAAAAAATTAACCTACAATGACCCGTGATAATCTGCGTTAAATGGTAAGAGGGCTGAACTTTTGAAGCCGCTAGTAAATCTTCTTTAGAAGTAAAAAAGCGAATTGACCAAGAACTAACTTTCTTCTTAAATTCTTCAAACCATCTACTATAAAGGGTATTTTTCAATGCCTTTCTATTTAGATGAAAAGTTGACGCATTGATTTCTCCAATTGTCGAATGGCATAAAGTTCAAGTTCAAGTTTTTTATTTTTCAACATTCACAAATAAATAAATAAAAAGCAACACTTTCGCGCTGGAGAAAAAACCTATGAGGGTTTGCATTCGCGCGAAAGTCCACATAACTACTTACCTATGTAAAGAAAAAAAGAATAAATAAATCCAATCTCTCTCAGTCATCAATACTCAACTCCCCCTCCCCTCATTATTCCCTCCCAACCTCACCTTACCCCCCTTCCCACCCTTACCTCCTAGCCCACCCTTCCTCCCCTAACCACCCTACCACCCATAACAAAATTTAACATTTTTGCCCCAGAAAATAATCTTTTAATTTCTTTCTAAACTGAGGTATGTGTTCCGCCGCCCTAATGCTCACTGGTAGTTCATTCCATACAGATGGACCCAGGTGTTTCATTGAAAATGAAGCCCGGGTACCATGACGTAAATCCACAACTATATCATCACTATGCCTTGTTCCATAATTATGCAGGTCACTATTTGTTTGGTAAAAACTGTTAAAGATATTCATCAGTGAAAGTACGTCGTTTTGTCCATTTGTAGCGTGCCCGTTTCTGCTAAGTTCTAGATTCTAGAAGATGGTAAGGGACTAACCCCTGAGGTTTTCGCGAAAAAGTTTCAAGGGATAGACTACTTCAGTTTTAAAACGGTAGCGGGTAAAAAACAAAGTGTTGCTCTGTAACATTTCTCACTGCACAGGCAACGTATATATAGTTGATGTATGGCGGGGATCCGAGCTCAAAGGTCCGTTCAAAATACTGTTGAGAGAGGGGGGGGGAGCTACCTCGCAAAAACTCTTGATGTCTAACTCTTTGTGCCAAGGAAGAATCTCCATGTGCCTAACGAAGAGCCTGCTTCACCAGAGCTGTCCCGACGAACGCCGTTGATTGGTTGTCATACGGTGTGGGTCACCGTTCGGGCGACGTTTCTCGTTCTTCCCCAGGTTCACTGGCGTGTTTTGGACTTTGTCATATACGAACGGGGATTAAGAGAGGAAATGTTTGGGAGGAGTGCTTTAGGGAAGGAAGGGTTAGTAGATCTGATTGGAGATAAATGTTTCACAGTAATGACAAATTTAGCGGTGTTGAGTCCGGTTGGCAGCGAAGCATCGGGAGGATCTAATGTAAGTGTTCTTAAGTTGTATCTAGAATTTTCACTTTTTTTTTTTTTGTTTTTTTTTTTTTTGTTTTTTTCTTGTACGTGATTTTTGTGGCAGTTGCTATGGCCAGTTGGATTTTTGCGATAAATATCATGTCATATCATATAGAGTATAGCCAGTCTACTAAAATTATATTTTGCAAATTTCTTGTTCATTTTTAGGCTGATACTGCCTGCAGGAAGCCTGCAGAGACTCGCAAGCTGACTTGATCTTCTGGCGAAAAAATACGTAAACATTTTCCTGGACAGGAGGAATGATCCCCGCCCACCCTCCTCTTTTGACAGACCTACGCTATACACAGTCATCTATCAAATCGCGTAGGTTTTCACTTATTACAGCGTGGCGTACGCGAGTCAATCAGTCCCATGGAACGCGCCGGCCCGCACCTCGCTAATTATCCAGTTAGTCCGCGCAAACAGATCGGCGAGCAGCTGCGCCGTCGGCCAGATGTTGCTGATCTCGCGCATCCGGATAAAAGGAGATCAGTTTTGCTTCATCTCACGTTAGCAGCTGCAACCCGCACCCCATGCCCGTATTGCTGTGACAACTACTGTAACGGTCTACCCCAAGGGGTTACCGGCTGGGCAAACGTGTTGGTGCATGCAGACCGGTTGAAGGTGGATTCGGAGTAATTCGGACCCAGGCAGAATCCGGGGGGGGGGGGGGGGGTACCAAACGAACAGAACTAATCGTTATCTATAGGCTTCAACCTCCAATCTCTTGTTTTACTGTTAGGCATGGATTAAGTCCGACCCATAGGGCCCCCCCCCGAAATAAGTTCCTGGTTTTGGCGTCGATTCGGATTTTGCCTGGTTTTTCACTAATCCCTGGCGGTGGAACAGACGTTGAAAGCCCAAACTAAAACGGAAATGCACCGTGAGGCTGTTAAGTGGTTGCGTTTACGTCTTATCACCTCTTTTTGTTTTTCGTTCTTTAAGTGTTTATTTTCAGAGCAAATTTCGAACAAGGAAGGGTAAAACCGGGTTAGGAATTGGCCTGATGTTATATTTCTGCGCATATTGTTGGACCTTGACGGAAGTGGATGAACGTGCTTGCTACGATACTGACCGCTTTAAAGGACACGTGAAAAGTCGGTTGCCTGATTATAGCAAAAGAAAACATCAAAAACTATCTGAACGGTTTGCAACTGGACAGGGCAGTTTTTTGCTAAATGGCAAGAAAAAAAGCCAAAGACCCAATCAGTTATTTTCAGGAGACCGTAAAGGACTAATTGAGGCTCACCTTCTTTTATCAGAACTATTTTTACAAACTTTTGTTTACTTACTTATTATTAAATTTGGCGTTAAGCTTTTAGCTTGTCATACCATATCATCGAAATTTAACCAACGTCAAACATGCATATCTCTACTGTACTATGCTGACAGAATGCGTAACCCCTAGCATTACCCAGACTACCCATTGACGACAATAGTTCTAGAGCAGCATAATGGGGTATGCTACCCGTCTGAAGCATATTAAGGGGGCTTTTGATTAGTTCCGGATGTCAACTCGGAAACGGGGCTAGAAAAAAAACGGAATCATACAAAGGCGTTTCTATCCTTTTAAAACGCCAAGCTTCAAGTAGCCTACACGTGAACACTTTGCGTACGATATACAAAAGAAAAAGAAGAAAAAGAGGGTGCATAAAGAGAAATTTTTTCAGCAAGCCTGAATTAGTTTGTCTAGGGCAAGTTCTTGAACCTCCCAATACGACGTGATCCTCACTTATTGAAAAGCGTCATCTCAAATATCTCACAAGTTAACAGTAAGCTTTGCACGCGCTCGATTAGCACTAAGCTAAAGCTGTTTTCCAGTGGCAAGGAGATTTATCCAGGGTCTGTCGGATCTACCTCATACTTCAAAGGACTCTCCAGAGGCGTCATTTCGCGGAAACCTAAGGGGCGGGGGGGGGGGGGCAACGGCGTCATCCTGTGCCCCCACGCACTCTTTAACGTAAAACTTACATTGGTGAGACCTGAAATACTTAAAGTGAATAATATTATATGAATGGAAAGAAAACAATATACTCACGAAGACTTTATTATATAAGACATATATTTACTATAATCAGGGACCCATAAATTTCCTGTAATGACTCGTCATTCAGGGGGCTTGTCAATAAGAGATTTCTGATGCACTCTTGACCGAGCGTCAGATACTTCGAGAAATTCCCACGGCGATAAGATACCCGACTATCCAGATCGAATTTTTTTTTTCGCAGCTGTTGTGCTGGACTAGGAATATTCCTCTGTAATGGAAGAGTATCCTGGATCTTTTGTCCTAGCTTAGGTACCTGGTGGCATGCTGAATAGTCCCAACAAATTTTGTCTATCTGAGCTAGAACGCCGATTCGACCCAAGCGGAATTTTTGGGAAACTAGGCGAGGCTCGGGCAACATAGCAACATAGAAGCACAGGAAATGACAAGCCCCCTGAATGGCGAGTCATTACAGGAAATTTACGGGTCCCTGCTATAATGAGTATATACATATTATTTTGCGCATCGTCTCCTCTCCGTCGTAACAGTGGTTTTTCACTGGTAGCTCTGGGCCCCCTTGGAAAACCAGAGGGAGGCAGTTGCCTCCCCCCCCCCACACACACACATGGCATCCCTAGGCCTCTTCCCTTGGCCTGATTGGACGTGTCATACTGTTTTGTTTTTTATCTCACCGTACACTATAGGGGGTATAGAGGGTAGCCTGTAAAGGGTTAGGACGGGGTTTGCTGGTTTAAAAAAATAAAATAAAATAAGAACCACCAATGTTATTGTGTGATTCTCCAATGGTGTTAAACTGGCCTTAATTAGATCTTTACTTTCTATTCATGATCTTGAAGAAGGAATTAGGACGTAAGAAATTATTAAGATGAATCATTTTATGATTGAATATATAAATTCAATAAAGAGGAGAATGCAAGACTGGCAGTTTGAAGGCATGTTAGCAGTTCGTTTATGGGATCTTAAAACGTAAGTGGAGGGATACCTATGACTTAAAAGTTGTCAGTCTGTCCGTCCGTCTGCAAGCCCGATAATCTCGAAGGGAATGAGATATTTTGTTCAAACTTGGTATGAAGGTTCTTTGGGCCAAAGAACAGGCCAAGCTCGCAGACGGGCTCCGTAGCTCCATATTTGGGGATAGGGGTTCAAATTAAGGGGTCAACAGTTTTTTTTCAAAGCTAATGAGATAGTCGATTTTGGGTAAGGAGACAGGCTGAATGCGAATATGATAATTATTTTCTCACCGGACAAATAGTTCGCCCGGAATCCGGTCAAAACCGGACGATTTGTTAAATGTAAAAAACTAGCTTGAAGTTGATTAGCGGTTTGATACAGGGGTAAGGAGACACGCTGAATCTGTATACACTAAGTATTTTCACTCCAGACATACAGTTCACCCGGAATCCGACAAAACCGGAACATTCGTTGTACGTTCAAGTTCTATCTAAAGCTGAATAGAGGTCCGATGCAGGGTAAAAAGACATTCTGAATCCGTCCATGATAGTAATTTTCTCGCAGGACAAATAATTCACCGGGAATCCGGCCAAAACCAGAAAAATTGCTAAAATTGACAGTTTCGTCTGAAGTTGAGCCGTTTGGCCGTAATTTTTCAAGAAAACACCACTACGGTGAAATTTCTGTTTATTTTCAGACGGCTGATTAGTGATAGATATTAAAATGTTTAAGGAGTCTGACGAAAACCAGATCTCTAAAAGCACGATTATCTGGATGAAGTAGTCCAAAAAACATTAAACATTTTCGGATACCATCGAAACCTTTGGTCTTGCTCTATAGGCTACTACAAGAAAAAAAACTAACGTCACATAGGGGTGAATGCTAAAAAAAGATACCAAATAAACGGGTATTTTCAAACACAAACACAAAGGCCAACTGAATAAATGTAAAAAAACAAGAAAAAAAGTTTAGTATCCAGGGATATCGCCCCACTTTAAATAGTAAATTAAAAATGACAACTTTTACTCTATGATGACGAATGAAAAAGGGAAATAGCGAAGTACAGTGAAAGAAAGTGAAAAAAGTTACACTAAGCGTTCAATACGAATTAAATGCACACGAAAAAAAATAAACATAAGAATTGAAAGGGGCTAATCGAGTCAAAAAACCTCTTCCGAGATGGAATGCGGAGAAATGGTCGGGCAATGGAAGATAACTTTGCACACGGCAAAAAATGTGCAGTTATAAAAGAATTCCTGTAACGTCGAGGAAGGTATGAACAAAATTTGCAATATTTGAAACAAGAAGTCCTGATACGTTTTAAATCTTTGGAGGTTCAGGTTCTTTAATCACACTTCACAACACTATATGACGATCACCACTATATGACGTTAACGCGTTATCACTACTATATGACGTTAACGAGGGGTACAAGCTCGTAACTCGGCTCCATTTTAAACACTGACTATATGTAGATAACATAAAAATTCGTCTCAAATGACAATTCCGGAAAGGGTGAAAGGATGAAAGGAAAGGCCGGAAAGGCCAAATGACATGCCCAATGTCGTATTCTCAAATTGTTACGCTGCCACATAACACAAATAAATGAAAGTACGGCTTTTTTCCGAGGGTTTACTCAATCAAAAAATGGCTGTACAGCAAGTGCCGGGTGCCCAGCCGCTTCCCACGGAGGCTTGTACAGTAGTGCCCAAAAAGAGAGTAACCCCTCAGTTTTTTCATCAAGCCAAGCCAGTCAGTTTGAAAGCCCGACAATCAACCAAAAGGTGAATTAATTACCAAGAAATCAGTAATTTGACACTGTTGCGCTTTTTCCACCTATTCTTCCGGCGGAACTGAGATTCCTCGACTTACGGAGCAATTCGATACATCGATTTTACGTAGTAAACCCACGTGCTTTTGGAACCGGTTTATTTACGCTCATTCAGGAACTTCATCGACCGTTCGACGGTGGGACACTCATCTCGTTCATATCACAGTCTTGTTTTCTGATCGATACTATTTAAAAGGACAATGCGTAAGAACAAATGACGAACATGATCTGCTTCTTTTTTCTCGAAAGACAGAGAAATGCGGTAGGAAGAAGAAGTAAGTATATGGTTCAGCCTTCTAATTCCTGTACTGACGCTAATAACTTAGTATTGTTGGGACTACGGAATTACGGACTATTGTCTAGTACAGAAATCTTGACGGTCGACTTTCGATATCGCATTGCCCTATAACAAAACTCCAGATACCCGATAAAGACCACGAGGCTACCGAATTTCCGATTTTCGCCTGATTCCGTCATGACTATCCACAAGGCAGGAAAACGAAGCAAATAAATCGATTCACCTTAGTTGCGTTTTTGCGATACCACGGTCTAAAGTCGTTTTTGCACTTATCGTGGTATCTGATACCACGGTCAAAAGGCGTTTTTGCAGTTATCGTGGTCTCTGGCCAGTTATCGTGGTATCAGATATTCAGATACCACGGTCCGACCGTGGTAACTGGTCGTGGTATCTGAAAAGTCATCTCACTTTCATAAATTTTAGTGAAATTGGTGGGAAAGAAATTTGGCACTTAGTGATGTGACTGAATATCTGTTTTTCTTTTGGGGTGACTTCCAAAAACACAATTTCGGCAATTGTCGTTTTTGCAGAGCAACCGTATATCAGATACCACGGTTACTGCAAAAACGACTAATTGCAGATCCAGTTACCGTGGTAACAGATACCATGGTATCCGCAAAAACGCAATTCTTTTCTGGTTACCCCACTACTAGTACTCGATACAACCAGATCAAGAAGTCAGTAACATTAGCAAATTTTTGGTTTTCGCAGGATCGCGGTAAAATATCGGTCCGACAAGAGAACAAAAAGACACCGATTCAGCCTGCCTTCTTACCCATATTTCAAAATTTGAATCGACTTCAGCCAAACTTTCACTTCTCAAAAATTTACAGTTTTAGCCGGATTCCTCGAGAATAAAAAGTTAATACATGGATTCAGCATGCCTCCTTACATACAGATCAACAGTCTGATCAGCCTGAATAAAATATATTCCACACCTCAATTCCAACTCCTAAATATATGGCTAGCGGGCTATCCTGTACTTTGACCAAACGAACCCTCACACAAAGTCGAAAAAAAATGCCGCAACTTCTTCGAGAGATATCGCACCAACAGACGGACAGACAAGACATGCAGACCGACAATCTTTACTAAATCTAGATATCCGTCACCTACTGTATATTTTGACATCCCAAAATTTGGAATAGTAAAAGCCTTCCACTATGGTCTAGGGAGAGTACTCAGGGTTGCCACATCAAAAATATTTAGAGAGTGACTTTTGGCTCAAAACAGAGAGTGAATTGGGAGTGAAATCTATTTTCATGAAATGTTCACTTTTGGTCGGAATCGCATCCGTAAAAGTGACACATCTTAATCTTACTTTCATGAAAAAATTTGAAATAATTACTTCTGGTCGAAATCCCTGCTGCAAAAATGACACATTTGGTCATTTTCTGAAATAGAGGGATTTTTGTGTCCTACGTAGGACAAAAGTGACAAAACCAAAATAGAGTGACAATTCACACTATCGTGCGACATGTGACAACCCTGAGAGTGCTTCGGTCGCGGAAGAACTACAAGAGTTCGATTCTTCCACTGACAATCGTAGGCTGTCTGAGGCCAACAAGCACTGCATGTTCGAATTTTTAGTGGAGTGTTCCTTGGAACAATCCACTATTGCGAGCGCTGTAGCAGCTTTCAGCTTTCGGTATTCACCATATTTTGTGGAGCTCATAAACTCGTGAACGAGTGCAAGTATCAAGTTCAAACTTGGTACACTTGTGGGTATTGGGGTCTAGTTGTGCCTTTTGGGGGTCCCACCCCCCACACCCAACCAGTTCATGGGCAAACGGGCAATGCCCAGTGAATGATGTTCATAACTTGACCAGAACTGGACATAGGACGATGAAATTTCTTGGACATGTAGATCCTAGGGCTGGGAAATTGAAAAACCAATGCTATTCGTGCAAGACCTTCAACATTTCTTTGGATTATACTGGCGGTTTGTTTACATTTAAAGCTTTTAAAGTGGGATGTTTACAGATTAGGTTATCTCAATCCTTGTTTGGTTATTGGGGATGAGAAAGGTCTTGGTTCTGAAGCTGTCTGTATACAAAATGAACGTCTGAGCGCTTGCGCACTTGTTGGCTTTTGTGGCCACAGTGCTTGTATAATGTATTTGTATTTTTGTGTAAAATTAAAAAACTTGAACTTGAACGTAATTTGCAAGTTCGTGACGTTCTTAACGGCCATTTTTTTGTGCGACTGAGCCAATGCGAGCGCGCCGGGCAGAGGCGTCATTTCGCGAAAACCTAGGGGAGGCAACGGCGTCGCCAGGCCCGTATCCAGGAATTTATTTGGGGGGGGGGGCCACAAAAAAGACATTGATCAGAGGGAAAAGCCTCTAAAAATTATTATTTTTGTATGTTTCGGGTAGGGGGGTTAAACCCCCAATCCCCCACCCCCTGGATACGGCCCTGGGTGTCGCTCCAAATCATTAGCTCGGTTTAAAAAGTTCAACCTTTGGTCGCCAATCCTTCTTAAAAGCCACTCCACGTGACTGCTTGTCTCAATGATGTCAATCACTTTGTTTCTTAAGGGTTTCATCATTTTCCATGTGTAGCTCCCCCCCCCCTCCCCTGAGGTGACGTTTGTGACGACCTTACGATTGCCGGTGAAGTTCCGGCTGTAGATTATGCGGACGACATGATGTACGTGTTTTAATTAAGATTAATTTACAGTTAACTGTGGAACGTTGTAGCCAGCAGCGAAAGCTCTGATCCCATCGTCCCATCATTTAGTGCTGGGGAACTATAGGGTTTCGTTTGCTAGATCGTTCTATATAGTTTGAAAAAAAAAATCACGTGTCTTCAATCTTCCATGCACCAGAGAAGTCGGGAACGGCACTTGACTTCCACCCCCTCCAAAACGCACCCCATGGCGTAATTTAGCTCTGCAAGGGCTCTACACAAAAGCTTACTCAGGGAAACCGCTAGAATCGCCAGATGCACACCTTATTTTCTCCAAATTACTTCCAGCAGAAGCGACTTTACGTAGAGTTATAATCCCTTTCACGGATAGACATCGCCACCCTACACCTACTTTAATAAGGACTGTCCGGTGGGAACTTTAATGCCAATGCAACCTACTTCCGTAACCGTTCATCCATTCTTAAAGCACACCTTGCACTATTTACTGTTCATGTTCCAATATTCGAAACTATTTGAATACTGTAAAACTAGGCTCCGCTTTGAACAAAGTATCCACGCTTGGGCTTTTCCGAGGTCGATTGACTTCTAGCAAAAACTCGGCAAAATCCAGACAATCAGTCTTGCGCATCAGTACCATGATACGCAAACACCAGTCGGGAGCATAATGCGCATGGGAAATGGTGAATCGTGGCAAGTTCAAATATAAGTGAGGCAACTTTAGCGGGCTTAGAAGGTAACATGTGAAATTTGGGGTGTCTGGGCTTGAGAATTAATGAACGGAACTACGAAAGCAGGCTGCATTGGTAGAATGACGGGTCCTTTAAACCCGGATACCTGAATCTAATACGGTATACTTTAACCCCCGTAAAGACACCTCGCTAAGTTTCACACCTGCACTGTTGCGCTATTTCGACGCATAACATGCTCCAGACGATTGTTTACGATAAGCTTGCTCGCCAGAAAATCCGGTTATGTAAATTTGTGCGAGTGTTTGCTAGAAGTCAACGGGACTGGAGAAAGGCTTAAAACAGCCATAGTCGTTAGTATTTTGTTGAAAGCAGAGCCTTGTCTTAAAGTATTCCACTATTCTCAAACAACAACAATAATCAGTGTATTTCCAATCCCAAGAGCCATGTACCTAACAAAAGTAAGTACTGAAACAAGTCACGTCGGCAAATCGGATTTTTCTTTCAGAAAAGAAGTAGTAAACAGTACGACGTGTGCTTGAAGCTTGGTTTTGCGCTAGGACAAATCTTCAGAGGGAAAGGTGGATACGAACGGATTCCTAAGTACCAGTGGAGTGACAAATTTTGCATACCAGAAGGGATAGTTTTACAATGCATGTGGTTCGGCAGGATCAAGACTTCCTGTGGTTCCCCAATTGCGATCCGATCTTTACAACATTCACCAGTGCGCCTGCCACTTTCTCACCGGGACCTCTACCTATTTGGAAAGTTCATGAAAGCTATATCCTCCACTCGGTCCCCACTCCACTAAAATCCCCTCAACGCGAGAGAAAAGATGTAGAGACATTATCACTTTAAAAAATCAGAGAACGTGCTTTCTTGGGATTTGAACTGATGGTATTTCTTATCGAGAAGAACCCAAAGTGACACACGCGTTGCCCATCTTAGTTTGAACTTTTACCCAGTTTAATGCTGCTTCTGCTACCAGGAACTGTTTCCTACAACACCTCCCTTCTCCCGATGTAGCGCTGGTGTAACTATACGACCACAATAAGTAAGTAAGTAAGTAAGTAATTTATTTATGACCCGCCATTTTGAAAAGGCGGAGTAAATGACGAAAGTAAAGAAAAGAAACAAAACACATATATACACACAGAAAAAGACACTTAATTTTTAATCTTCGGTCAGGAAGCAGTAGACGACATCGTGTGCTGGTTGGGCCTTGTTGCCCATGAGTTTTGAAAGTGATGACGAAACATCCAAAAGGGTAACACTTGCGTCTTGAATTTTGAATTTCTCCGTCAATGTATGGTTATGACATAATTTCGACAAGTGGAGCAGGTGCTTTGCATATTTAAAATAACATGATCTCATCTTTTTAATCTCCTTCTTTCGCAGAACATGAGTGACGCCAGAACGAAATAGTATAGAAGGAGCGCAGAAGGTGCTGTACAAATTTCCCAAAGCTTTACGATTATAGCGCCCCCGGTTGGGGACGATTCGCCCATAGGCGCCACGGATCGACTTATAAACTTCTTGAACAACCGATGAGCAAAATTTTGACAATGAAGATTTGAATGTTATGCCGAGCCACCGTAGAGAGTCTGTTGATTTGACGATGAACGATCCAAGAGATATAGAAGCTTTAGATGCACTCGAAATGAGGTCGATGGATTTCTTCTTTCGGGTCTCAAGGACATCTACTAACAGCAAAGTTCCCGGATATTCTGGAGACTCCCACACCAATAATAGGAAGTACTTCAAGTACTTGTTAAGTAAAAAATCAAAGTACTTGGGTTTTACTTAAAGGACCTTGTGACGAATAGTATATTAGAATATTAAGTATCAAAATTAGCTTTCTTAATACGTTCTGGTCTTAATAATAAAAAAATAATACGTTCTGGTCTTAATAATAAATAATACTTTCTTAATACGTTCTGGTCTTAATACGTTCTGGTTCTTTCTTAATACGTTCTGGTTTCTCTTTCTTAGTTCGTTCTGGCGTCACTCATGTTCTGCGAAAGAAGGAGATTAAAAAGATGAGATCATATGAGATGATCAGATGAGAGATTATTTTAAATATGCAAAGCACCTTCTCTACTTGCCGAAATTATGTTATAACCATACATGGACGGAGAAATTCAAAATTCAAGATGCAAGTGTTACCCTTTGGGATCTTTCTTCATCGCTTTCAAAAATCATGGACAACAGGGCCCAACCAGCGCACGACGTCGTCCACTGCTTCCTGACCGAAGATTAAAAATTAAGCGTCTTTTCTGTGTGTTTATGTATTTTGTTTATTTTCTTCATTTACTCCGCCTTTTCAAAATTGCGGGTCATAAATAAATTACTTACTTACTTACTATACTCGGAATAATTCGAGCCTTTGGGATCAGTATTATTAATTACAATTACAATTCGGTTTATTTATCCATAAATATCTTTTACGGACAAAAAATAGTGCTGGAAATGTCATTACAAATAAAAAGATCAACCAAGGGATTAAGAATAACCTTTCTTGGTTTACCAACATCCTTCTGTCGCTTCTCGAGACTCATGTCATCTGGAGATGTTTCCGAGTGTTGAATTGAAGGAGATATAACTGTAATCAAGAAAGAAATAAAGTAAGTGTCAAAGAAAAAGAACCGACCTCCCTAAACGAAAGACTACGATCCCAAATACGCCTTCGAAGAGTTGAGTACTTCCCCACCGCTCGACGCTACCAAGATTTAGTCAGCCTAAGGGCTTCGAATAAGAACATCCCAAGAGGGGCTAAATAACCCCATCGGTTCAACCAGTCTTTACCTTTAATACTAATGCAACCTACTTCCAAAATCACTGCATATATATCTAAACCCGGAGACCCCAATTTCGTACGGTACATTCTAACCCCTCTAACAAAACCACGCTGATTTTCTCACTTGCCGTGTTTTGCTATCTTCGATGTGTATCACGCTGTCGACGATTGTCTGCGAAAAGTTTTTCCATCAGAAAAAACGGTTAGGAAATTGTTTCCCTGTTTCCGCTACAAGTCAACGGGTCTCGGAAAAGGTTTAAAACAGCTAAAAGCGTGTGTTTTTTGTTGAAAGCACAGCATAGTTTTAAAGTATTCAAATATTTTAAAATACTGTAAGTTAAAGAGTAAATATTGCGAAGTAATTCTTGGAGTATCACTACTTATTACTTAAGTAGAATAACTGGGCGCTGGAAGCCTCAAGTACCAATAAAGTTTCAATTACTGTCTCAAGTACATTGTAATTCAATCAAACAGATTTGCTTCTTTGGCAGCATTAAGAGACTTTAGGAAAACAAAACTGATGAAATTCGGGCAGTCTGTGCAGTACGCTACACCCTTGGTATGCACACTACTAGATGGCGGGAGCTCCATTCAGTTCAAAGCTGCAAAGACTACAGTTGCGTTTTTGCTGAAACCATGGTATCTGTTACCACGGTAACTGGATCTGCAATTAGTCGTTTTTGCAGTTATCGTGGTATCTGAAACGCGGTGCTCTGCAAAAACGACTATTGCCGAAATTGCACTTTTCGAAGTCATCCCAAAAGAAAAACAGATATCCAGTTACATCACTAAGTGCTAAACTTCTTTCTCGCCAATCTGACAAAATTTGATGAAAGTGAGATGACTCTTCAGATACCACGACCAGTTACCACGGTCGGATCGTAGTATCTGAATATCTGATACCACAATAACTGGCCAGATACCACGATAACTGCAAAAACACCTTTTGACCGTGGTATCAGATACCACGATAACTGCAAAAACGACTCTAGACCGTGGTATCAGATACCATGGTATCTGCAAAAACGCAACTTATGTTCTCTCAACGTAAAGCACTCAAACCGCGCAGTAATGGAAGTACTATTTAGTTACAGGTCGTGTAATTAAAGCTCAAGTACAAACCTGAAGTATTTGTAACATCGATAGCATCCAACGCATGTTTGCGCATCCTTTTATCATACGGTAGCCTATGTTGGACGCCGAAGATATTTCTGTTACAACCCTTTGTGTCATGTTACATATGATGACAGGGGTGGCACGAAGGGGAGGGGGGGGGTGATTCAGCCCCCCCCCCTCTGCCTTTTGCTAAGACGTATCAGTCTTTTATTTTGGCCTCGCCGAGGTTCTGGTCACTCATTTCAGTCAAGGATAATCCGAGTCGTTCTAAAAAAATTGCTAATTTTAGCACTGCCCAGCTTCAGTGGAAACCCGTCCCAGTCAGAGGCAAGCCGAGTCTTTAAGCCAGGTTTCATAACCCCGTTAGGTCGGAGACATAATTCATGATGGCAGTAATTCGCCTTGTTTTAAAATATGTTTTACTCGCATGGGATTTGTATCTGCCTCAGGTCTTTCAGATTTTAGCCTGTCAAAATGACAATAGGTTAGATGTAAAAGTGAAGTCTGACTGGATAACATAATTAAACCATATAAACCAAAAGCGAGAGACAAGGTTATGTGCATTGATTGTGGGTCAAATTTTGACTACAATTATAAAAGAAGGCAACGAATTTGTAACATAGTTACAGGCGCCCCGCGAAACAAGTGTACCCGGGACAGTGGGAAAAATGTCGATTACAAAGCGAGGTTGAGGTGGGTACAGCGCTTGAAAAGGACAAGGAGTAGTTTAATGTACACCCGAAAATTGTTTCCCAGGACAGGAGGGGTTCTGCAGACGCTGGAATAGCTCATTTAAGTCGGAATGAAAATTCTTGGTTTCTATGCTAGTGTTAAAGCACATCTGAAAAGCCTTCGTAAAATTCCAAAGTCTCTCATATGAAAATATAAGGACACTCCTACAACTCAAAAATGATCTCCTTTCATGTTAAGTTATTCTGAAAGCGAACTTGTCGTTCTTCAATTGTTCTGTGTAGCATTTTCTGTCGCATATTGAGACTCGGACCTATTTTGGTGGTAAAGTCGCAGATGAAGACTGAGGAAGATAGAAACCTTTCAGATGTGCTTTAATATGCTGCATCGGGGCAAGACATAACGTGTCGGGAGAAAGCCGAAAGTTTATTTCGTCAATGAATCTGGTTTTGTTTTTACATAGAAGGAATAAAATTCTGCAAACCAGTTTAAAGTTGCAGTTTTTCGGAAGTAGTTTTCATTGTTTTCACTTTCATACAATGTGTCGAATGGACAAATAAAACCGTACACGGTACTTTACGGTAGCCCCCGAAAAACACAACTTAAGTCTAGTCGGCGAATCGGCCTCTTTTTACACATACAAATTCAAGTCTGGATCTGTAAGCCCCTGTCGAGGCGAACACCAAAATTAAATGCACCGGCAAACCTGCTTTCTTCGTTTTGTTTCTGAGTTAGCATGTCTGTAACGTGAAAATTACTTTTTTTTTTTATAAATTCGGAACACATCTACTTTGTGTCTACTTTATTTTCGATGGCCATTATTTTGCCACTTTTTCGACGGACAGATTTGTGGTTTCATAGCTATTCTTTACTTTTCGTTTGGATCGCAAAAATACGCTCTGCTCCTCGGCGTTTCACAAAATTCCGCCTGTGGCGCATTTCGTAATATTCTCTTTTTAGAAAAAACGGTGTGTCATTTATTTGGCGATTAGGCTTGGAATTTTTGAGATTCAAAACAAATTAAAAGCTAGAATTTGTATGTTAAGTCATTAAATCTTGCCAGACAAAGGCAGATTAAACAAAATCTCGCATGCGGCGCTTGCTATAATTTGTCCTGGGAACAAACGTAGGAAGTTTTCCTCTTTACTGAAAGCTGAAATGGAAAGCTGAGGTTAAAGTTTATATATATACAAATTTTGATTACAAGAATAATTCCAGCCTATGCATTGCAGTTAGTTTTACACCGGTTCTATTATTTGTTGGCAGGGAATGTTCGCGACAACGGTTCATTTTTCTCGGTACGTGCTAGTCGTATACTGTGATCCAGAAGTCGGTGAAATGAGAGGTCTCGCTCCCCTGGCCAGAGTGCTTTGGATATGAAACAGTACAGCATAAAACTCGGTAATTTTTTTTAATAAATGTTACCAAGCCTCTGACACGGTAATAAAACAAAAACTATACAGATACAAATATTTTTTTTGTAAAACCGGTATAATAAAAAGATATAAAACTGCATCAGATCTCGCTGTGAAACAACCAAAAAATCAAAACCAAAAAACTTTAAACAATAGCGTTTGAACAGAAACACAGGCCAGCCGGTAAGTGGTTGGATCTTTCCATCCTCGACCGTCGGATCTGAAACGGATAAATCTTTTATCATACAGTTAACACAGATTTTCGGGATTTTAGATGCTTCGTTCTCGGCTTCAATACTCTATATAACTACCAGCGTTGTCACTCGACCGGCACTGCTTCGCGGTGCCGGCCTCTTTAAAACGCGGCATTTTAGCGGTATCCTTCAACCAAATGGGGTAAATTTGTGGCATGCCCAAAATTCTCAAAAGCCGCGATTTGTTAGTATTTTGGGAGAGAAAGGGTCAAAGATTTTATGTGGTGAAAATCGGCCATAAATGCGAGACAACACTGCCCCCCCCCCCCCCGACGGTACATGGGGCCAAGCCAAGAATTCGTCACAAAAGGTTTAGAAGAACAGCTATATCCTTTTGAAAACGGATATGGTATGGCTGGCTCTGGGCTTTTGCTGTGCTCCGCATCTTAAAATCTATCCTCCTATATATATTCCCGATCTCAAAGAAATTTGAGATGGCATCGCCACCCCGCATAACCCGACAAATATCATATCCAAGCAGTGGTTATCACCTGATGACCCCACCTGAGCCATACTACCCCTCCGTACGTCGAATACCAACACACTACATCCACCAATACGTTATTACTTCTGATTTCCACTTAATTATAATTCAAGAAATACACCCATATTTGCAGAGAATATTTATCTCTATACCATACATTCCCATTTTAGGCTAGATTATAACACACAGCACCTTCAACCTGGGCCTTGTTTTCGTTGCACGCTGCAGGCCCACTTCTAGGCCGCTTCCGGGCTGATTGTTTCTAATTCGTTTTCGTACTGCAATGCTTCCGAGGAAGACGGCAGCGCTTCTCGAGAATTGAGGACTTGCTTACCGATCAAGTCCGTGCTTCCCTGCAAGGTGCTGCTTCAACCAAGAAGAAATCGTGCAGGCAGTGAAACGCATCTTGTGCAGAAGCAAAGAAGAGCTGCAGCAGCGATGCGGCAGCAGTATTGCACCAAAAACTAGGCTCTGAACGCCCCTTCTGCACGTTTGTACCACCCCACCATATCCACTCACTAGGTACCATTTCTAATTTTCCCTTGTGGATTAAAGCTTCTGTATTAAACCGATATCTGCAGAAAATATTTATCCCCTATACCACCTACACAAACCTATGAGCTCTTGTTAAAATGCACAGTTAACAGGCAGTTCTTCGACTGGAGGACTTAAAAGCCGCGCAAAGCGCTCCCCTGTACTGGCAACAATTTAAAGGACACCTGAATGAAGAGTACCAAGTATCATCCCTATCTGTGTGACTGCCGTTAACATTGCCTGCAGAAAACCCAATCCAAATACGAAATAGTGTTTCCAAGCTATGATTTTTGCTCCATTCTGCATCTGTCCTTATTTCAGTACTGAACAATTTTAGAAATGAACAAATGTCTCCAATCAACCCTTCTTCTGGAATATTTTTTAACCAGTTAAGCCCAAACATATATCTAGAAGAAATTCCAATACGATCCGGCCAGCGCTGTACAAGATTTGAATGAATTGCGCTTTTTGTCGTGGAGTCTGCATGTGCAAACCTCCAGAAACGAACATCCCTATTTTGAAAACGTCACACTCAGGAGAAGAATGCTGTCCGTGGCCATGTCTGTAAATGCATTCTCCATGGTGTGTTCAAGTATGGTTTTATTGTTCAGGTGTCCTTCAAAACTTGGTTTCAAGTTAAAACATGTTGTTTTGGTAAAGAAACAGAACCAGCAGGCCTACATGCTGTTCTCAAAAAGGCTAGTCCGAAGCAGAGGCGTCACTAGCCAGAATGTTTTGGGGCGGAGGGGCAAGGTATTTACATACTGGCTGGTCATTTTCACCGACTGTTTTTGCAGATAAAAATGATTATTATGAGAAAAAACGAATGTGTAGACGAAAAATCGGAAGATTTTAAGCAAAACTACTATTTTAAAGAAAAAATCGACCATTTTTACGAGAAACCGACTGTTTTAAAAAAAAAATCAACTGTTTCCAAGAAAAAAATCGACTGTTTTTACGAAAAATCGCGGCGCTTCGCACCGACTCTGCTATTTTTTTCACAAACTGGCCGACAACATTCGGGGGAGGCGCCCCCCCCCCCCCCCCCCCCCTAGTCGTGACGTTCCTGGTCTGAAGGAGCTGTGCAGGTTCCTTGGACTGACAGGAGACAGGACAGATCTTAATTCCAAAAGAACATGATAACATGTGTGACGAATAGTGCTGGTTTCATCAACTGTGTATAGATGATCGTTCGCCATCGATTGTAGTTTGAGGGATGAGTTTCGATCATTTATATAAGACCCGACAATAAAATCCGTCCTGTTCCAAACAATAGGGAATGCTTCCCAATGAAAAATTTGTCTCAAAATAGTAGTATGAAGCTGTACGAAAAAGTAGCATGCAGTACCAACTGATGCTACTACATGCTTCTATGTCAAGGCTATCGCGTTACTGCATTCTATTGCATGCTACTATTAGCAAGACTGGATGCTACTATAGCAAGACAGGATGCTACTGGATACTACTGCTTAAGTTTGACCTAGTGTGAGGCAGATTAAATGATAGTATTCTTTACTATTACATATCAATACATGCAACGTTTTCGTACAACTATCATACAACTACGCGGGCTACATATTTTTCATCGGGTTATTTCCCCGCAACCGAAATTCCACTTGTCCAACCAACATTGTCATATTAGGTCTACGACCTCGGCGGACATTACCATCTTAAAGATGCAGTTACCATGGGAAGGGACATGCAGTTGGGATGGGAAGCACCAGTCTTCAACGCTATCCTCCAGCGGCAACCAGATCAGGGGCATCACGTACGGGGGGGGGGGGGGGGGCATCACGTAGGGTTTTTTTTTTACCAGTCGGTAAAAAATATCCCATTTTTTCGTGAAAAAAGTCGGTTTTCTGAAAATCAGTCCATTTTTCATCAAAACGGTAGGTTTTCGGAGGGATCTAGACGAAGAGGGTGACGGAACAACACTCTTCGCTGCACCTACCAGTCGGATCTCCACAACATTAACGGGTCCATCCAGTCCGAATGGGAAGATGTATAAGTCGATAGAGCGTGTTCCACCCTACTTACCATGGTTTTTACGCATGACGTCACAGATTCTGGATTCTTGACGTCGAGGCTGCAACACATTATTCTATTTCAGCAAAATATCGTGACATGGGCTAATCGGACCAACCACGTCAAAGAGATTCGTTGCTACCCCGCTTACTACGCTCCCGAGCGTGGTAAGCCAATAGTTACTATTAGTTACTGTTTCGAGAAGGCTGGAACGACTTTTCCCGAGACTGGGACGAAAATAGTAACTAATATAATAGTTACTATTATTAGAAGAGTGGAACACGCTCATAGCTGATCCAACTCGTAGCGCCGAATTGGCACTGAATATGTAACCAAATATGTCTGAATCCACCATTTTTTACTTAATTTTGTCAGTAAAAAGAAGGTAAAAAATAACTCAAATAGGTATGGTCAGCGTCTTGTATAAGAGACGACTGGCGACTCTTCTTGAATGCCTTAAGCGCCTCTGGCGGTGCAGGAGAAACTAAGTGCTTTGTTCAAATAATGCATAAAACGGATGTGTCAGCTACGATGCTTTAGCAGCGATATTTAGGCCCTTCTTGGCAAGGGTCCTCGTTAGGCTGTCAATCTTCAGCGGCAACGTCGGGGAAGGAAACAAATCTGCAATAAATAACTGAAGCTTCTATCGACTATAGATATATATTTTTTAGCTGACACACCCGTTTTATGCATTATTTGAATATACGTTTCAAAGTCAGCTTGGGCTCAAGGAATATTTAAGGTCTTAGTTTTTCTGACCAAGAGTTCGAAAATAAGTTAGTGACTATCAGAGTGTAAGAAAAGTTCTACAACTTACCAATCCAAGCGGATACTCGAGAAATCTTGGTCTTCATCTTTTGTCGTGACGCCGCTGATCTTTATTCTTTTCTTCAATAATCAGCTTATTCTTCTGTCTCGTTACTTGTGTCGTGATCGTTGTTTTCGCTGGCTTGTTTTTGAAGCCATGCAAGACAGGAAGCAAGGAGAACGGACCTCGGGACGACGACGTGCTAGGCTGGGGTTCTTGCGCGATCCTTGAAATTTCTAGACGAATACAAAAAATTAGGACTTCTAAAATTATTATTAAGTACTCGCTACCGGATATCACAGAGAAATTGTCTGTTTCCCCAGAAAACTGTCCGAAAAGGCGTACGCGCTTCTGTCACTCTCTCATGGGCTTATTCGTCTGTTTGACTCTTGAGTAGATTTTGTTTGTGTGTGTTGTGTTTTCCCTCATTATGTCTTCACATTTTCTTTTGTACTCCACTGTTTTCGTCTTGTACGATTCGTGGGTTAAAAATAAACTATTATTATTATTATTATTATAAGAGGCGGGACAACAGTTTGGACCCCTATGAGTCCTACAATTACTTTACTTACGACTTCTACTTTTTCAAAAATACCCTTTTATAGACTTAATTTTCCACTTTTTGAACTGATTTATTAAGATGTTCCTTCAGCCCAAGCTGACTGCGAATCATGTTTGACAGGGCAAAACGGATAAGTCAGCTGCATTTTATTCGAGCTATATTTCGGCCCTTCTTGGCAAGGGTCCTCTTCAGGCTCAAGCCGCTCAAGCTGGAAAATAAACTTGTAAGTAAACTTGCTCGAATATAATGTAGCTGACGTATCCGTTTTGCCCTGTCAAATATGATTTATTAAATGTAATATATTTGTTCAAATGAACGAATGAATGAATTTATTCCCAAAAAGCCTGTGGGGCCATGGGGCCAAAACAAAATAAACACAAAATAACACTAAAAACTCACTATGTACACAAAAAGGAGAGAACCCTTGCTCCAAAAATTTTTCCCGATGCTCCATAGCCTGCTTGAGGAAACTCCCAAGCCGACGAAGGTCTCCGCATTTTTCTTCCCCAGAATCTTAACCAAATCTTCTTCCTCCATCCTAACATGCCCAAAAATCTCTGTTCGTAAATCTTTTAGCTCAACTCACCTACCCACCAAATGCAAAATATCCTCCCCTAGCGAACCCCACATACGGCAAAAGTAAGAACCAGAACATAAAATAAGGCCTGATGATGTCTTCACTTTCAATCACAACGGCCTCAGCGGACACAACTTGAAACTGAGTGGTAAGAATTTCCGAAAAGACATTGGAAAATGGAGCTTTAGAAACCGAATAGTAGAATATTTGAATAATCTCCCAGAAAGAGTAGTAAATGCCGAAAATATCAACCAATTCAAAGCAGTGTCGGCTACCACCTGGCTGTAATTCAATTTAGTGTGTAAAGTGTCCCGAGAAATTTATAGAGGCGAAAGCCTTATTATTGCAATTATATTATTATTATAACTTAACTTGATCGTAACTTGATAACAATGATAGTTTATTAATTAAAAATGATTAAACATATTGCCATATAGTTAGTGGCGTTGCACAAAACTAAATATTCAACGAACAAGCTATTGATTAGGATATTAGTATATTTAGAAGAAAAAAAAACAGGCCGCAGTAGCATTCACGGGCTCATCCGTTTGTTCTGTTAAGTTTTTGTGTTAATTTTGTTGTATTAGTGTTTGTTCAGTTGTTTATTCGTTTCTTTCTCTTCTCACTCCACTATCTTCACATTGTTTTTGTGCAGTGGGTTACAAATAAGTTATTATTATTATTATTCCCTCTCTTTTTTTATCCCTGTCTCTCTGGAACTTGAGACACGGCAGTATTTACGATATCGGCTTGCCATGCAATACAATCAACTATGTAAGATCAAAGCACAAAAGATTAGATCTTTTTTTCACTTCAGTTGGGTTCAGTTTTGGGGACCTGTCGTGTGATGGAGTAAAACCAGGTTACCTTTTTTTTCAATTTTCAATTCACTTTATTCGAAAAACATGCGACGGGCAGAGCCGATTATTAGTTTCTGATGTCATAAAATAACATGTATGTCAATCGATGAGCCAAAATTAACATACACAAAAGTACAATATATACAATTAATAACTATATTGCAGACTAAGAAATCAACCCGGTATTAAACATCTTAACGGACGAGGGCACAAAACTAAGGTTGCGTTCCAGAACTTAACGATTGTCAACAAATTGTCAACAGTTATTGACTTTTTGCGTTCCAGGTTTCTGATTTAAAAAAAAAAAAATCTGAAATTTAAGCCCGGCCCACCTACAATTTCCGTTCCAGAGCTTAACGATTGTTAACTATTTTGTAACGATGGTCGGTGAGCATCGTTAATAGTTAACAGTTGCAGAACTGGGAAAAGTTAACAATCGTCAAAGCTGCAGTTAGCTCCGCCCCGAAGTAAAGTTAACGATTGTTAACAATTGTTAAGTTTCTGGAACGCAACCTAAGCTCATATCGAGCATGTGAAGCAGTCACAGGTTGAAGTTTCGATATAGGCTCTGCAATGGACCTGCTTGGCCTTACACGAGCCGGTTCATGTTGGGGCGGGAGGATATTTCGTTGAATAGGGCTAGACAGGATTTACCTCTTAGGTAAGCTAGCAAAGTTAGTTAAAGAAAGGCTAAAGCTGCTTTCACATTGACGCGTTTCCCTTTCACACTGAGCTACGCAAGCCTTGCGTTGCGCTTGCGTCGACGCAACGCAGAGCTTTCGCAGACAAATAAAACGCAACGCAAGAATAGAACCAAGTTCCATTCTTGCGTTGCGTCGACGCGTACGCATTAGATTTGTCGAAAATGGAAGATTTTGAGGAAAAACATGCTGCTGATGAAGACAAACTTGCTGCTAGTGGAAGAATTAAATTACAGCAGAAGAAACCGAGAAAGGAAAATGTAAATGAGCATCCAGCGTGATAACTTCTCGCGCAGGTGTGAAAGATACGCTGCGCAACCTATACGCAACGCAAGATAAACGCATACGCAACGCATCGCAACGACGCGTCAATGTGAAAGCAGCTTAAGGATCAAGAGATTCGGTAGTGGCACTGGGGAATATCGTCAGCAGCACCCGGAAGTTATAGGGTATGGCTAATGAGACGTGTGGAGAAGAGTATTTTAAGTTGGGATTGGAGGGGGGGGGAGGGAGAATTAAAGTGGATGATGAGTCTTAGGGCAGGCGCTCTTCCGGCGAAGGTACGTTGCGCAAAATACATTGGTAGATAAAGGCAAGGTACTGGTCCTTGCTTTCGCTGTGGTACTGAATGGGAAAATGCGGTAATATGATTTATTGGTTTGAGGTGTGGACTGATTTGAGAAAGCAATTGTTTACTTGGGGGGTTTGGGAGGAAAAGAATTTGGTTCCAAGTATGGGAAATAAATGCTTTGGTGACCTCCGAAGATTGGTTGCTATAGCTCACCGTGAGTTATTTCTGTAGATGTGTTTTCGCTTTTTCTTTGTAGAGGACCATATGTATCGTATGTTTCAGGAGATCGCATTTTGGGGAAAGGGCAGATTACTCAAGAGCAATTCATGTCTCGATCCGGGTTTGTAGGAAACCTAAAGCGAACCGAATACATTTCACTTACCCTGTTGCTTCTGCTGTTGCTCTTTCACTGCGCCCAGTCGGATCATCATGTCACTTAAGTTCGCCTTGAGGACTCTATTCTCCTTCCTCAAATGCTCCACTTCCGATTCCATCTGCCGCAAGCGCCTCTCTGCGGCGGAACTGCCACTAGAGTCCTCGCCGAGCTGTTGAACTAGTGCTACTATCTGTTGTTCGTATTCGCGTTGCTGCTTGCCTATTCGCCACTCTGCGTCAATCCGGGTGCGCTGCAGTTTGTCATGCATTTTTCGATAGTCGATAGTTTGATGTTTAAGCCGATCCTGAGAAGTACATTCAACGATCAACTAGATGTCTCTGCATGGGACTTTCCTAAAGCTACGTTTACACGGAGGGTATTTACCCGTACTCCGTGGGTATTTTTCCCCGCAACAGCAACAAATCCCCGGGTATTTTGGACTTCAATTTCGCGAACTTTTTACCCGGGGATTTGCTTGTCGAAGGGTATTCTTCGACGTCAGCAAAAAAAAATCGGATTTTCGAGCAATAATTTGGATTATGCCCACATAAAAAATCATGTAAGGTGGTGTCCATTGTAGAAAGATATCCTGAGCTTTACAATCTTGGAATCTATTGCGACATGACAGTACTCTCCCTTGAAAATACCCGGGTACCGTGTGAACACTTTCCTCTCTCGTCTCCGAGGAAAAATACCCGTCGTGTAAATGACCCTTAAGTCCAGGTTGCTTCATTAGCTGCGTTTTTGCAGATACCATGGTATCTGTTACCACGGTAAGAATCTGCAATTAGCCTTTTTTGCAGTTACCGTGGTATCCGATACAAGGTTGCTCTGCAAAAATGACTATATTACCAGAATTGCACTTTTCGAAGTCATCCCAAAAGAAAAACTGATATCCAGTTACATCACTAAGTGCTTAACTTCTTTCTCACCAATTTGATTAAATCTGATGAAAGTGAGATGACTTTTCAGATACCACGATCAGTTACCACGTCTGAATATCTGATACCACGACAGCTGGCCAGATACCACGATAACTGCAAAAACGCCTTTTGACCGTGGTATCAGATACCATGGTATCTGCAAAAACGCAACTATTGATTGACTGACAGATTGCTTCATTCTAAGCGTGTTCCACCCTTCAACAGTAGTAAATAAGTTGATTAGCTCTTCAATTTTTTTTTTAATATAAATATTAGAAAAGTATAATGACACTTGTGACGCATTATTTTTGTAATTGTTCTCAAGACTGGTCATTTTAATTCGCGTTCGTATTTTGACGAACTGTATCTTAAACCGTGAATTGTATATATTAATTATAGGTTACAGTTGTAAATATATCCCTTGGTTGATCTTTTTAACTGTAATGACATGTCCAGCACAATTTCTGTTTGTAAAAGATATCCATGATAACTAAACCGAATTGTAATTGTAATTGTAAAATATTAGTTACGATTATCTCGTAACCTTCTCGAAATAGTAACTAACAGTAACTGTTTGCTTACCACGCTCGTGGCCGCAGTTATCGTGCTAACCACGATCTCTGTGACGTGATTGGTTCGATTAACCCATGGAAAAATATTTTGCCGAAAAAAGGAAAAAATCGATCCCTTGACGCCAAGAAGCCAGAACCGGTGACGTCATGCGTAGTAACTACGGTAAGTAGGGTGGAACACAACTTTCTACTCTGGTACGTAACTCTATCCATTTGTGCTAATAATGCAATTAACTCAACGTAATATCCGAGTATTTGCCTCCGTTTTTGCTAACCGAGACCGCAAAAACGGACATAAAATGGGCTTAGATTCGAAATACGTAGGATTTACGCAAGGTGTAAAGCTGTCTAAATCCGTCGAGACAAGTCAAACAGATGCCTTAGAACCAGAGCAAAATAACACTACGGAGTAGCGTCAATATCTATGCTTTCCTTGCTTCACAAACAAGCCATACTCATAGCGCCTCCCACTAACTAAACACAAACTTGCGGGTTTAGAAATCTCTAGTAAAACTAAGATGCGGTCTGCACACATCAAGGAAACAGGGAAGGTTGCATCTTTTTGTTGATGTGTTCAGAACATGAAGTTATTAGAGCCAGGGCCGGTGCACGACCGACTGAGTCTCAGTAGGGACGTTCTCTATCGCTAGTGGTGCTAGTGTCGCTGCTATTCGAGTGTGTGTCACTTTTTTTAAGTCTTGGCGCTACTCCCTAATTTTGCTCTGAGCCTCGTTTTTGTTCCACGCTGCAGGTCCACTTCTCGGCCGCTTCAGGGCTGATTGTTTCTACATTAGTTTTTGCACTGCAGTGCTTCCGAGGAGGTAGCGCGAAGACGGCAGCGCTTTTCGACAAATGCGGACTTGCTTACCGACCAAGTCTGTGCTTCCCTGCAAGCTGTGCTTCCCTTCAACCAAGAAGAGATCGTGCAGGCAATGGATCCAAAAACGCATCTTGTGCAGAAGCAAAGAAATGCTGCAGCAGCGATGCGGGAGCACTATTGCAACAAAAACAAGGCTCTGCATTAGAACTCACCAACTCACCTTAGTTCAAGCGGATCTCTTGCCATCATTGCTTAAATTCAAAACGCGGCTAATAGAAAGTGAATGGTCAAGAATAAAATACCAGACGAGTTAGCGAAAACAAAAGTTAAAAAACAAAACCGGAAGTTCAGTTCAGAAGCGTTACTATAGCCAAAATGTTTTTTTTTTTTTTTTTTTTGGGGGGGGGGGGAGGGGGCAAGGGTATTGCCGAATGCCTGGTCACTTTTACCGACTGATTTTGTAGAAAAATCTGACTATTTCTTAAACAAACTACTGTTTCCAAGAAAAAATCGACTATTTTTACCAAAATCACGGCGCTTCGCACTGACTCGGCTATTTTTTACCGACTGGCCGATAACATTGTGAGGGGGGGGGCCTCCGCCCCCCCCCCCTAACGTGACGCCCCTGGTTCAGCTCTTCCAATCTAGTCTAACGGACGCATCTACGCCTTACAAGTTGCATGTGCTCTCATTTCTAGAAGTGAAGTGATAATTATTTATTAATCCATTAATATTATCCATGATTTTTATTGTCAATTGTGAGTTTGAACTGGTGAGTACTACTTTTTTTTGGATTTTGAAATTGTTTTTCAGTTATCGCTCCGTGCCACTCATGCTTTACCCTTTGCGGGAAGTATTTGATAATTTAATACTCTGCTGCCGTCGAACCAAGATGGCAGCACTAAAACTTTTATGGTGGATTTACACACTGCGTAAATCCGAGCGGAATTCCGCTCGGTCCTTTTCGAATGGTTTGCAAATTATAATCGATCAAACGCAGCATGACCATATGAGCCTTGCCTTCAACAGAGAGCTGTTTTGCAGTAGAATCCCATATTAGGTCTTTCTTCTTTGTTTTTTTGAAGCCAGGATCAGCAGGGTCAGAGTATTGTTAATGGTTCTATAACATTGAGTCATTATCAAGTGGTAAAAGTTTGTTTTGGAGAGGAAGTGTATTTTAAGTTCAATCTACCCGGGAAAGTTTGATGTCGTTGGATCCAACTAAGGGCAAACTGCCTTCCAATTCAGAGCAGGCAGAAGGTTTTTGAGAGAGGTAGTGTGGTTCCTGATGGGAGGTATGCTTGCCCACTTTGTGAGAAGGAGGAAGAAAATTTGGACCATTTCCTCCGTAGTTGCCCGAAACTTTCAGATTTAAGGAAAAGTTATCTAGAGGGTGTGATTTTATCACTACCTGAAATTTTGAGTAATACTAACCCTACCGTTATTACTCGAGTGGGCGTGTACATAGATAAATCTTTAGAGTTAAGAAGGTGTCTGATTGCTTAAGTTAGGTTTCTGTTTTTGTTTGTTTGTGTATATGGCCCATGGGCTTTTGAAATACACTGATCTATCTATCTATCTATACGCTGGGATGCCCTCTAAAACTTTCTGATCATCACTCATTTTCTTGAAAACGATGCTCAAAAACCGACAAGATCAAGCAAATCCGAGCGGAGAGCTAGAAAAATTTTCAAGCAAAAAAACGGCCGGAAAATCCGCTCGGTTTTCACGATCCAATCGGAATTGCGCAGTGTGTAAATACACCATTAGTGAAAAGATAAATATTCCTTGAGCCCAAGCTGACTTTGACACATATATTCAAATAATGTATATGTTCAAAATAATGTATATCTTCAAATAATGCATATTCAAATAATATAATGTATAACGTGTCAGCCTGACGAGGACCCTTGCCAAGAAGGGCCGAAATATCGCTGATGAAGCATCGTAGCTGACGTATCCGTTGTATACATTTTTTGAATATAGTGAAAAGAATAAATGAACGTAAACATGAACAGACGACGAGGAACTTCTGAAAAGCGCGTTGGGGGGGGGGGAGCAAATGAATTTTAAGTGCGAGCTTACCTCGAGTTCAACCACTTGCTGCTCCACCTTTTTACACCCCTCTCTCAGATCCACGACTTTTTTGAAATATTTCGTAAAGAGGCATTTAATTTCGACCAGAGATAGCCGGTTGAGGCGGGCAAGAAGGCTCTGGTCATCAGTTAAGTCGTCGAAGACCGTATTTGCGTCATCATTTCCGCAAATCAGTTGATTTTTGTATTCAATTGCCCAGTCCACCGCTTCGATGGCTTCTTCGTATTCAAGAAGCCGCCGCTCTTCAAAAGGTTCAAGTTGCCGATCCTGAGAAGAGAGAGAGGTTTAAGGACCTGTCCTACCCATGATACTAATGCAACCTACTTCTGCAATCGTTTACATTTTTAAAGCACAAAATTTTTACGACAAAATGGTTCGGAAACATCGTTTCTCAAAAATGCCAATAAATGTCATGTGAATTAAGCAATTTTCTTGTTCACGCTTGTCGACTATGAGCGTGTTCCGCCCTTCTTGGCAAGGGTCCTCGTCAGGCTGTCAATCTTCAGGGTCAAGGTCGGGCAAGGAAACAAACCTGTAACAAATAACTCAAGCTCCTACCGACTACAAATATCTTATTCGGGCAAATTCCTTTCAAATACTTTTACTATTACTTTTAAATAAATTACTTTTTACTGTATACCGAGTACCGTGCGTAAGGGGCAAACAGATTTTTTTTTTAACAGCTAATGAGATAGTCGACTTAGGGGTATTAGGACACGGTGAACACAATTATGAAAACCATTTTCTCGCCGGACAAGTAGTTCGCCCCGAATCCGGCCAAAACCGCAAAGTTGTCAAAAGTAAAAGTTTTATTTAAAGGACCCCTCTTGCTTACTCTGTCTTTTATAATATACCTAGCACTCTGGCGAAATTATAAGCTTCTAAAATCCCTACCTTTCTCCATTGTTTCGTTTTGTTTCTATGAATTTTAGCGCTTTTTCCGGCATGCCGAGTTTTGCCCGTTGCGCAACTCAAAGTTTGCCCGAGTCTTCAAAGTCTGCTGAGAACTCTTTTGCACACAGGGATATGAGAATCGTCTGTTTTTGACTTCTCATATTTGATTTCTTTTCCCACTTTTTAACCACGGCGCGTTCAGTTTTCAAAAGTTTTGCGGCCAGCCGCCGCGTCGGAGAGCAGGAAGGCTGGATAGAATCGACAAGCGCTAACAAGAAAATCGCTAAATTCAGGTGGAAAGTAATGGTATTTTCGAAAAATGTTCTTGTGATCCACTTCATAGTGAAAACATCATTTCTAGTAAGAGTTGTGCTTTAAAATTGATTAGATGTTCGACTTAGGGGTAAGAAGACATGCTGAATGTTGATATGGAAATCATTTTCTTGTCCGACAAGTACGTAGTACGCCCGGAATCCGATTTTCGCGATAGAAAGCATACTACCCTCTACTTTCACAGTGTGTGTGTGTGTGGGGGGGGGGGGGGGGAGTAAGTAAGTCTTGACTGTTATCGAGGTTTTCAAGCAAAACTACGACAACTTACCCACAATACCGTAAAAGGCACAGGCCCTTAACTAGAATTCGACCCACTGTTTTCGCTATGGTACACTGTCAGAAGTTTCATAACAGATAACACAAGGATGCGCAGTTTCAACAGATAATACTTATGATGTTATCTGTTATGATTTTGCAAACGTTATGCATAACAAGCACTGCCAGAAGAGCCAAAAAAACGCCGACAAAAGCATCCGCTGACTTTTCCAATATCATGTGGTATACCATCAAGTTCCCCGACATCCTTGAAACAAAAAACAAAGCTAAGATACTTAAAATATGCCAATTTTTAAAGAGTGTATTAGTTAAATAAAGATAAGTTGAGTGATGTAAAGTGTATTGTAACCATCATGTATTTTGTACGGCCAATTGGCTATTAAATATATTCATATTCATTCATGATGACCAACAGAAAAGCCAGCATCTGTTTTTTCCGCTGTTCTTGTATTCGTATAACGCTTGACAAAAATAAAAACTGTGTTATCTGTTGAAACTGCGCATCCTTCTGTCCTGAAACTTGTAGGGGGGGGGGGGGGACAGGGAGTGTAGGGGGAAACACTTACCAAGAGCCTAATTTCGTCCAACTGTTGTTTATAGCACATCAAGGAGTCGCGAACCTTCCTGAGCTTTCGGATTTCGTATCGAAGCTCATCTTGGCCACGACGCGACACAGCGTCCTCTCCGTCCGTCTGCACTGACTTTGCAAGTGAAAGTCTTGACGTACTCTGGCAATCCTGAATCGAAAAGAAACATCAGAGCCTCGTTTTTGTTGCACCCTGCAGGACTTCTCGTCCGCTTCCGGGCTTATTCTTTCTAAATTCGTTTTTGCACTGCAGTGCTTCCGAGGAAGACGGCAGCGCTTCTCGAGGATCGCGGACTTGCTAACCGACCAGGTCCGTGCTTGCCTGCAAGGTGATGCATCAACCAAGAAGAAATCGTGCAGGAACTGAATCCAAAAGCGCATCTTGTGTAGAAGCAAAGAAGTGCTGCAGCAGCGATGCGGCAACAAAAAACGAGGCTCAGTTATCATCAGTAAAGTGAACCAGTCAGGTTCAGTTTTCTAGCTTAAAGTTTGACTGAAAACTCAACTTACTTTTGTGTCATTTAACTGAACACATTGAATTATTTAGATTCTGCAAAGGGATTTTTTTTCCACTGCTCTAGTTATGACGTTCAGAATATCTGCGAACAGAATATCCCCACAGTGTAAATTCTACTATGACGCGGGAAATTTTAATCTCAACACAACGCGGATTTTCAGCGGGCAGTGGCGAGATTGGTGAAGATCGCCTAGTGCCTGAACAAAAAAAAAATCATAAATCTTTCTCGTAAGGCATACAACAAAAATACAAGCGCATAGAGGTACCGCAAATCACACGGAGATTCCACTATTTGCATATCGATTATTCGTGAATAGCGGAACAACGAAGTGCCGCATTTTCAGCGGTCTCCACTACAAGCCAATTTAAGTGAATAAGCGATGGGTAACTGACTGTCTTCTCCCAGTCCTATTCGGTCAAACTTTAAGCCTGAAGAGGATCCTCCCTCGTTTTATGGAGGAAGGGTTTTTTGAAAGAGGGAGTGAGTTTTTACGACACTGTTTAACAGAAAAATGAAAAATTTGAAGGGAGAAGTTAAATTTAGAGTTGATAAAGTATAAAAAGATAGTAGGTTTAAGACGAAAGTGTAAGTGACGTTAAAGTAGGGTAAACAGTTAGGTAAATTTTGTGTTAACGTCACTGAGTTGAGGTGGAGACGTAGCTACTTGTTTTAGTTCGATCTAAAGCAAGAACAAATGAAAAAGAAGCTACGCGGTATAAAAAAGAAGAAAAGAAAGAGGATCCTTGACAAGAATGGACACAATATCGCAAAAATAAAATCAGCTGACGTATCCGTTTAAAGCAGTCAACTTCTATATTTTTTTTGTTATGTCTGTTTAGGCTGTCTATAGTGACCAATATTCTCGTACTGATATCCTCATTATGTGTGTGTTTTTTTCTTCAGCTGTTAATGCCTTACGACAGGATTATATTATCTATAACAATACATACGTGTATTGAAAAACCTATAGGCCATATACTGGATAAACAAACAACTCATATACAGCACTTCCCATCTTATATCAGATTATTAACTAAGTGCCATGTGCGTATGTCACTGGCATCTGGCATTTATAATTTACCTTAGCCTACTTTAGCTTTCTTTGATATTTTGGTCAATAGCCTTAAAGGACCTGTCTTACCTATAATACTAATGCAATCTACTTCCATAATCACTCCATATGTTTCTAAATCCGGAGACCCCAATTTCGTACGGTACATTCTAACCCCTCTAACAAAACCACGCTGATTTTCTCACTTGCCGTGTTTTGCTACCTTCGATGTGTATCACGCTGTCGACGGCTGTCTGCGAAAAGTTTTTCCATCAGAAAACCGGTTATGTAAATTGTTTCCCTGTTTTCGCTACGATTCAACGAGTCTCGGAAAAGGCTTAAAACAGCCAAAACCGTGGGTTATTTGTTGAAAGCACAGCATAGTTTCAAAGTATTCAAATATTTAAAATACTGTAAGTAGAAGAGTAAATAGTGCGAGGGGTCCTTTAACATTAATTATTATAGTTATAACTCATTATATCTACTTGTTACGCGCTATTGCTTATACCAAGGACCCACGATTTTCCGACTGAATTTGGCGATTCCAAAAGTACGTAAATTTTGGGGAGACAAACCCTCAGCCTTCGCTCCAGCTCCGAAATTCTTTCTTCTTTTCTTCTCAAGTCCTCTTTGACCGCCATGGTATTGGCGTTTAGTGTCTGACTTGCCGACGCTCGCCATCTATCTGACTGGCCAGAACAAAAAGGACTGGGGGTTTCTGCATCAACCGCCTCTTCCTCGTTCCGACTGTTTCTCAGCTTAATAATCTAAAATCCAGAACATAATTTTACTCAAAAATCAATAGCAAAACCTGGAAATCCTAGTCCTAATCTATCACTTTAATACTTGTTATACTCAGAGGCGTTACAAGCAAAAAGGTTTTTTTTTTTGGGGGGGGGGGGGGCAAAGTATTTACCGACTGGCTGGTCATTTTTACCGACTGTTTTTGCAGATAAAAAAGACTATTATTAAGAGAAAACGACTGTGTTGACGAAAAATCGACTGATTATAAGAAAAACTACCATTTCTGAGAAAAAATCTACTATTTTTAAGAGAAACCGACTGTTTTAAGTAATCGACTGTGTCCCCCCCCCCCCTAGTCGTGACGCCCCTGGTTATACTTTCACGGCCTTGCCGTCCCCGAACGTGTGACCCAATGGGACCTAGATGTCTTGATCGACGGGGATCTGTGTTTTTCTCACATTAGAACCTTACCATGAACAAGAGCTGTAAGCTCATACGGCACTTGTAGACATAACTAGTAGCTAACGGTATCAGCTAAGATGTTTGCTGTCTCGAGGCATAGACGATTATGGGCCTTTCGGATTCATGAAAATGTATGCTTTAGTCGACAATACTCTATGCACTTTGTGATTACAATGCGCACTTTCAGGGGGCTAGAAATCTATTTTGTAAGCAAAAACACTGGTGCACAAATGATCATGGGCCCTTGGGCCCACATTTGGTAAGTGTATCATATGTTCCAAAGTATCTTTTTTTGCACTTCGCGGGTAAGATGCGCATTTTAAGGGGGCTAGAACTGAATTTGTAAGCAAAATACCTGAAGCTTAGACGATTATAGGCCCTTGGGGGTCTGAAAAATGCAACGCTTCTTAAAAATGTTTTTTTCTTCTTTGCGGTAAGACGTAATATTATTAGAGAAGTAATATTAGAAGTAATATTATTTTAACTTCCCGATGAAAAATTTGTAGCCTGCGTAGTAGTATGGTAGTAGTACGAAAACGTTGCATGTAATACTATGTAATAGCAAAGACTACTATCATTTAATGTGCCTCAGACTGGTCCAATCTTATGTAGTGGTATCCAGTAGCATCCTGTCTTGCCATAGTAGTAACATCCAGTCTCGCTAATAGTACCATATAGTAGTATGCAATAACACGGTAGCCTTGAAGTAGAAGCATGTAGTAGCATCGTTAGTACTGCATGCAACTTTTTCGTACTACTTCATAGTACTATTTTGAGATAAATTTTTCATCGGGTTTGCAGTGAAGATACGCACTCTAAGGGGGCTCAAACTTATCGGTAAACATATACTCCAGGTACAAATGATCATGAGCCGTTGGTTTTATGAAAAGTGTATCGTTAGATCAGAAATACGTCCTCTTGTCAATTTCGGATCCGCCAACCGTTCAAAAGTTATGCATGACACAAATTCCGGTAATTCAGATCCCGACATGCCTGCCAAGTTTCATCGTCCTAGCACTTCTGGAAGTACCCTAACTCGAGAACAGTGGACCGACCGACTGAAAAGTGATCGGTATATGGCACCTGAAGCCGCAAGTGCCATGAAAAGGAGTTGCTTTTAATGAGGTGCCTCGAAGATTACTCGCTTCGCAGCCAATACAGCGAGGCGAGTAATTTTTACATTTCGACATACAAGACAAAAAATAACGTAGTCATGTTTATGTACATTGTTTGTTTAGTGTTTTAATATGTGTATTTTATTTTGTGTATTTTGCTCGTACTCCGCTGTTATACAAAAAGCGGGTCACAAATCAATAAATAAATAAATAAAAAAATAATAAAAAAAGGGAAATGGGTAAAAACAACAATATGTATGTATGTATGTAACATACACACTACACCAATATCAATATAACTGCTTCTTCAGCCCGATGTGTGGAGATACGAATAAGTGTGAATGTAGGGAGTTGAATGATTTGAGAACAGAGATCTTTGGAGTGAGTGCGACCAGGCATGGATGGAGCAAATACTGAAGAGTGAGTGTTATGTTTCTATAAAGAAAGTGGGTAGATTCCTCAAGTTGTCAACGACTCACACCAATAATATTTTGTAGTTTTTCGTGATTGTTAGAGATAAGTTCGTCATTTTGTTTCTTTTTTGTTTGTGTTGCCATGGCCCTTTGGCTTTTAAATAAATTTAAAGTAAAAATAAATTTTAAATAAATGAATTAATTAATATCATATCATATCGTGTCAAGTGAAGTTTTTCACGTCTTACTGTAAGGCAATCTGACAAACAAATTCATTCATTTAATTATTCATACTACACAAACTACATAACATACATATAAGGCAAGGAACAAGACCCCCTGAAGCTATCTTGTTGGGGATCCACTATCTATACACTAACCTACACTGAAAATATTCACATTACAATAATTACATCACAATACTATACATCACAAATACTATTCTATTTCGTATTATGCAGCGTACTTCCGCAGCGAGAAAGTAGTTGCATTTTTGCAGATACCATGGTATCTGTTTCCACGGTCACTGGATCTGCAATTACGTTTTTGCAGTTACCTCTGCCAAAATGGCAATTGCCGAAATTGCGCTTTTCGAAGTCATCCCAAAAGAAAAACTGATTTTCAGTCACATCACTAAGTGCCAAACTTCTTTCCTACCAATTTGACAAAAAATGATGAAAGTGAGATGACTTTTTCAGATACCACGGTCGGGCCGTGGTATCTGAATATCAGATGCCACGATAACTGCAAAACGACTTTAGACCATGGTATCTGCAAAAACGCAGCTAGTATGTCTCTTACAAGCGACCGGATTGGTGTTGACCCTCGGATTTTTCCGGCAAGTAAGAATTTACTAAAAGATCAAGAAATCTTAACACCTCGCTGATAAGGCCCATTCTCGAATAGGGGCACAGCTCAGTCAGACCCTTTTACAATAGAGACATTGATGCCCTGGAGACTGTTCAGCGGCGGCTCACGAAATTCCCACCTAAACTGAGACATCTCCCATACCAGCAAAGGGATTTTTTCCTTTTTCTTCCTACGCTGGCATACCGTTTCCCCAGCGGAGACCTCATTGAGACATACAAGCTATGCCACGGTATGTACGAAAACGTCGAAGCTGACGACATCCTCAACTTCAACTTTAACAACTTACGCGTTCATAGCTTCAAACTCACCGCAGAGAGGTTCTGCAAAGATATTGGTCGGTGGAGTTTCAAAAACCGCGTGCCACCCCAACAGCAAACTCTCCATCACTGAGCCGATTCAAGAAAGAAACTGAAGAAATGTTTCTTTCCCAAATGCGGAGGCTTTGTGGCCTTATTGTTTTTGCAATATATCACAATATTATTATTATTAATGTGCAAAACATATATTTTCATGATACCTATAAGCCCACGGTAATTTTTGCCTCAAGGGTTTTGCTTACAACTGGATTCCTTAAAGTACACACAATACTTTTGAGTAAAATATACATTTTCATGCTCCCAATGAGCTCATCTTTTTTTTTTTGCTTGGAGAGTTTTGACGAGAGATGAATTTCTAGCGCCCTCAAAGTGCGCACAGACAAATGCATTATCAAACGACACATTCTCGTAATTTCCAAGGACCCATGATCATTTTTATCTCAAGGGTTTTGCTTACAAATTATCACAAAAACCTTCGAATTGACGAATTCCTACTTTCATCTTCTGACCCAGCCTTGCAAGTGCCATATGAGCTTCTAGTTCTTGTTTGTGTTAATTTGCTTTCGATTTCCAAGATAATTCTTGGTTCCAGCTCTTGTTGCAGTTACCTTTGACAAAACGACAATTGCCAAAATTGCACTTTTCGACTTCATCCCACCATGGTATCTGTTACCACGGTAACTGCATCTGCAATTAGTCGTTTTTGCAGTTACCTCTGCCAAAATGACAATTGCCGAAATTACGCTTTTCGAAGTCATCCCAAAAGAAAAACTAATATTCAGTCACATCACTAAGTGCCAAACTTCTTTCCCACCAATTTGACAAAAACTGATGAAAGTGAGATGACTTTTTAAGATACCACGATCAGTTACCACGGTCAGGCCGTGGTATCTGAATATCAGATACCACGATAACTACAAAAACGCCTTTTGACCGTGGTATCAGATACCACGATAACTGCAATAACGACTTTGCAATATATTATTATTATTATTAAATCTGTGGATGTTGCTGTGACCTATCTCACCTGATTGTTGCACTGTTGCAACTCCAACAGCTTCTCCAGCTCTCTAATTCTCTGGGTTTCTTGCAAGAGCTCCTCTTCCATTTTTCGCTTCCTCTCCCCCTCAGTTTCTAATTGATTCAGGAGTTCCTCCTGCTTCTGACGCATGGCTGACAGACTCCGACGAAGTTCTTCAATCCTAAAAACAAGGGGTTTTTCAGAAGAAAGTTCGTTACACTGTTTACCTCCCATCGAAACCCGATGAAAAATTGTAGCCTGCTTAGTTGTTTGATAGTTGTACGAAAAAGTTGCATGTATTGATATGTAATAGTACAGAATACTATCATTCCTCAGACTGGGTCAATCTTAAGCAGTTGTATCCTGTCTTGCTAATAATAGCATGCAGTAGAATGCAGTAGCACGGTAGCCTTGAAATAGAACCATGTAGTAGCATCAGTTCGTACTGCATGCTACTTTTTCGTACAACTTCATACTACCATTCTGGGATAAAATTTTCATCGGGAAGAGCAGAGTGAAAATCTACGCTGGACAAAGACCTAACCTTCCCTAACTACACTTTGATGATGATGATGTTGAAATTTTACTAACGCAATTAAGAAGAGAGAAATAGCGCAGTAGACAAAGAAAAGGAAAAAATACACTGAGCTTTCAACAATGTAGTAAATGCACAAGGTAAAAGAATAAACAAATAAAAAGATAAGGGACTAATCGGGTCTAAAAAAAATCTTCTTCCTAGATGGTATGCGGAGAAATGGCCAAGGGCAGAAATGTGAAGGCAATTGAAGATAGCTTTGCACAAGGATCAGAGGGCTTTCTCCCAGTTGTTTCCTTATGGCACTGATAACGCGCTTCCCTCTCATGTTCAGTCGAAGGGTCTAAAGGACAGACTCGAGGCGTATTCTCGCCGTTCCCCGAGGACTCCAACTGAGGAGTCCTGCGTTTTTGTTTGTCCCGGGGACTCACTCCCCGTATTCTCGCGAGTCCCCAGGGGTGGGGAATGCTACGATTACTATCGCCGTCACCAACAAGAGCTGAAAGCTCGTATGGCACTTGAAAGAACAGACAGCATGTTTGTCAGATACGGTTTGCAGTTTTCAAGGCTGCATCTCTCTCCCGATATTCATTTCATGAGAAAATCGGCTTGATCTACTAAATATGAAATGGTTATTCCACTCGCTGATAACTGTTTCTCCCACAACGATGATCGGATCGGGGGAGGGACTATTTTTAAGCCAATCTGACAGAGTCCCTAACACGCCTGCCAAGTTTTATGGTCATAGCACAAACTTCCAAGTTTATTCATGGTAATAGCCCATTGGGAAGTACCCCAGCTAGTGATGACCAGAATTGTGGAAAACCCTCTCAAGCTTCCCCAACTGTGACAAGATCCGGTCCTGTTTTGTCAGTATTGTCATTGTCTCTACGGCTTATGCCTGTTCTTGGCTCCAAGTCCCATCCCGATCTCTCGACTCTAAGTGTTTCACGAGATTTCTTGAACCCCCTCCAGCTCCCCCCTCCCAGTTATTGAATTCGTTCCGAACTTGAAATTGATCATCTGAGACATTTGTTCTTGACACTTGTCAAGTTTCATTCACGTCCGATCACCCGTTCTAAAAGTTATGCATGTCACTAGATGCTGGATTCCCCATCCTTCCACTCCCCCCAACATCACCGTCTCGGGGAAGGAACTATTTTCGGTCGACCTAAGAGAGTACCTAATATGTCAGCCAAATTTCATGGTCATAGTACATCTGGAAGTATCCTAACTCGTGATCACCGCGGAAATCCAAGAACCCCCCTCCGACACCCTCCACTGTGACACGATCCGGTACTATTTTGTCAATAAAGTATCTAGGGTTAATGCTCGTTCTTCCCTTCAAGTTCCATCCCGATCCCTCGACCCTAAGCGTTTCAAAAGATTTCCGGCCCCCCCTCTACCCCCACCCCCAGTTATCGGATTCGGGCCAGATTTGAAATTGAAAATCTGAGACACTTGTTCTTCCCACTTGTAAAGTTTCATGCATGTCCGATTACCCGTTCCAAAGTTATGTATGATTCTAATTTCCGGATTCCCCATCCCTCCACTCCCCCCCCGCGATGGCTGGATCGGGGAAGTGATTATTTCCAAGTTAACCTGGTCGGTTCCCTCATATGCCTTCCAAGTTTTATTGTCCTAGCTTATGTGGAAGCGTTTCAGAAAATTTCCCCTCCAGCCCCTCCCCCCCCACAGGTATCGAATCTGGTCCGGATTTGAAACTGAATATCCGAAACACTTGTTCTTGACACATGTCAAGTTTCACGCATGTCCGATTACCCTCTCCAAAGTTATGCATGTTAATAGTTTCCGGATTTCCAATCCCTCCACTCCCCACGCTATGATCGGATCTGGAAAGTGATTACTTCCAAGTTAATCTGGTCGGTTCCCTGATATGCCTGCCAAGTTTCATTGTCCTAGCTTATGTGGAAGTGTTTCACGAGATTTGTTTAGTTTAAGTTTAGTTAGCATCAGAGCAAAATAGCTCTAGTTATTTTGGTCTGGTTAGCATTTAGCATGGGGTCAGACCACTTAGTCTGACTTTAATCTTTAAACCATATCTCTTCCCGAATTCGCTTCTAAGTACATCACGTCGTAGCGCAGTGGTAGAACACTGGACCTTTGACACAGAGGTTCGCGGATCGATACCGCATTTGGGCATCGTTCTTTTTACCTACTCCCCTTTTGCTACCGTTGTTCCTACTTAGTTTCCGGACTCCCGGGTCCGGGGAAAGTCGGATTGGGGAAGTGATAATTTGAAAGTTAATCTTGTCGGGTCCCTGGTATGCCTGCGAAGTTTCATCGTCCTAGCTTGTGTGGAAGTCCTTAATCTATATCAACCCCTACTAAGGTTCAACAGCATATTATACAAACCCCTTCGACCTTCGATTGCTCTAGCTCTATCCGAACGAATTTAAGCAAAGAATGACTCATCCACGAGCAGAGCTATACTAGTGTGAAGAAATAATGACTCATCCACGCGCAGAGTTATACTAGTGTGAAGAAAGGGGTAGGGGTTTAACAAAAACTAGAAAAAGCGTTTCAAGAGATTTCGGGTGTCCCCCTCCAGCCCCCCCCCCCCAGTTATCGGATCCGATCCGAATTTGACAATGAACATCCAAGACACTTGTTCTTGATACCTGTCAAGTTTAAGGCACGTCCGATTATTCGTTCCAAAGTTATGAATGTTACTAAATTCCGGATTCCCCATCTTGCCACTCCCCCATTGATGGTCGGATCGGGAAAGTGATTATTACCAAGTTAATCCGGTTGGGTCCCTGATATGCGTGCCAAGTTTTATCGTCGTAGGTCGTGTGGAAGTGCCCAAGCTAGCAAAATGCGGACAGACCGACAGACAGACAGACATTACGATCGCTATATGGCACTTGAGTAAGCTCAAGTGCCATAAAAAGGACTCGCTTTCAGATTCAGAGGGGAATCAATTTTGCTGGTGTTGGTGCAATGTAAAATTAATTAAAAACAATCAGAATAAACAAACTAAAAATAAAGTGGAACCAGACTAATTTCGTCAACTGCATAGTTCTTTTTAGAGCAAAATCCATTTTGAAAGCATTACCCGTGTTCTCGTTGTTTTCCGTGCGCAGAGTCCGCGTGGAGTGACTCCCTCTATCCTCGCCGAATACGCCTTTGGGGACTTGGGAAGGAACAGTCTTGGGAATATTAACCTTCGCGAGGTGCAGATTTCGGCTAATCGGGAAAGAAAAAATGCACGGTAACTAACATCGAACGAGGCATACGTCTACTCTGCGCAACGACGACGTCAACCGCATTTCAAAGGAGAAACTGAATGGGACTGGGGTAAAACTTATAGTAATGGAAAGACTGAATCCTAGAAATTTACAAGAAATTTCCGCGTAAGGTTGTGTATTGGCTTCTGGAGTTCCGGCATGGCGGCAGAAAAATAAATCAGTAGATAATTGCGAAAACAGAATCATGAGACATTATAGCTGGTCGAGAATTTCCAACTCATTCGTTCGGCTGCACGCGGGCTTTAGTAATGCGGCGTCGATGCCTGAGCCCCCCCCCTCCACAGAACAGGGCTCCTGCCCTTCCCGACCACAGCAAACTACACACGAGCGACACGATACATCACCCCTGTTCTAGCCAACTTCTGCCGGCGCAGTTGACTCTCCCTCCAAGCCGGTTAGAGCGGCGATGATAAGTATGTCGGGTGTTGGAGCAAGTCGAAATATAGAAAGAGTTAAGGATGGAGCTTGTTTAGTAAGTTTTTCGTTTGAAAATCCTTGTTTGTTATAGCTTTAACCTCACAACCCTGTCTTGACAACTTGTACACCGAAACTGTGATCCAATTGGCTTCTCCTCCAAGGCCGGCAAGCTGTCACTTAACATTAGCTGAGCTTTGGAACAAACCAGTAAACTTTTAATGGTCCTACATGTCCATAACCACTCTAATACTGCACTAGTGCTTAATTAGCTTTCATATGGGTAAAAATGAAGGTTCTACTTATGATACGGTATGCCACGCTTAAATGGACACCTGAATAATGAAACCATACTTAAACACACCATGGAGAATGCATTTAAAGACATGGCCACGGAGAGCATTCTTCTCCTGAGCGTGACGTTTTCAAAATAGGGATGTTCGTTTCTGGAGGTTTGCACATGCAGACTCAAAGACAAAAAGCGCAATTCCTTCAAATCTTGTACAGCGCTGGCCGGATCATATTGGAATTTCTTCTAGATATACGTTTGGGCTTAACTGGTTAAAAAATATTCCAGAAGAAGGGTTGATTGGAGACATTAGTTCATTTCTAAAATTGTTCGGTACTGAAATAAGGACAGATGCAAAATGGAGCAAAAATCATAGCTTGGAAACACTATTTCGTATTTGGATTGGGTTTTCTGAACGCAATGTTAACGGAAGTCATCCAGATAGGGATGATACTTGGTATTCTTCATTCAGGTGTCCTTTAAAGACAGTCAGGTGCGATAATAACAAACGTCAGAGCCGGCAGAGATGTTTGCGACCTCTGTGAGCGTGTTCCACCCTCGTACCAATAGTAACTATTAGTTATTAAATCCGTTCCAACCTCACGAAAAGTTACTACACTGACCGTTCCAGCCTTCTCGAAATAGTAACTAGTAGTAACTATTTGCTTACCACGCTCGTGAGCGTGGTAAGCGTAGTAACCACGAATCTCTGTCAGGTGATTGGTCGGATTCACCCGTGGCATGATATACCGCTGGAAAATAGAAAAATCCTTCCAGCCTTGACTGCAAAAAGGCGGAATTTGTGACGTCATGCGTGGTAACTACGGTAAGTAGGATGGAACACGCTCTGTATATTCTGGCACACAGGACAATCAAAAGACGTACCTTCCCGGATCACGTCCCAGTAAACTTCTCAGATTCTCCAAGTCGTTTAATCGTTTCTCATCTTCGTCAATTTTTATTCGAAACTTCTCAATTTTCTTTTCAACCTCTTCTACAGTTTCATCTTCTCCTTCGCTCCCCTTTCCGGACTCTTCCCACCTACGCAGTTTTTCCTGCTCCTTTCTCATTCTCTGCTTGTATTCTTCTATATGATGTTCTAGTTTCTCCATGCGCCTCTCAAACTTTCTTTGGGCGATTTCAGAGTGCTCCTCCGCTAAAATTGCGAATAAAGCTTCTATAAATATACACTCCTTAAAAATAAGTAATCTCTGAAAATACGAATTGTCAGCATATTATTCGAATATGTTTCTTTATACCACAGAATGCGCAGAATACGAATCCTTCTACGCGAATTCTTTAAAGTCCGAATTCTTAAAAGTACGATTAAAATAAAATGGGGATTTATGAGAGTCGCGTTCGGTTTAACGTAAGCCAATTAACCACCAGTCAACCATACATTTTGACTGGTGGAAATTTTTCTCATTGCTGGTATCGTTTTATGTCTTTGAACTAAGCCTTTTTTTCTGTTAACGGCGGGACGAATGACAATTATTCTCGGTCGTTTAAAGTCAACTTTCGTCGACTGCGCAATTTCACCTTTATTCGCAATCTTGGGGGATTGCAACCGAGGACCGCAAATAAAATAAATTGAACGCGGCTACGGTAAGGTAAGTTCAAGAGCTCATTCCTGCTGCGTCGGGTGTCGTGGTCTCTCAATTTTTAGTAAGCTATCAGGCGTAACAGCCTTAGGCTATCTGAGCAATATTTTTTTGTTTATTAATTTAAGGGAAGCATTTCTTACCTTTCTCCAGGTCATTGAGCAAAGCCTGTTTGATCTCAATCGTCGACTTGAGCTCCTTCAGCGTTCTCTTCACCGACTTCATTTCGCAGCTGGCCTGCCGCACTTGCACTTTCTTCGACTCCGTTGAAGCCGCAACCTCCCGAACTTGATTTTTGAGAGCATTCTCTGCTACCCTCCCCTTTAGCTCCTCATCCGTTACACTTTCTGAGCTGCTCCTTCTCCGCTCAGAAAACGTTCGCTGTTTCAGCTGGGGCTCAGAGACGGAGATTCTTGGGAGGGGTTCAGACGCGGCGAGATTGACTGGCGGGACTCGCTCAGTGTCAAACACATCGGCGAAGCCGGGGCTTGTGGAGCGGTGGACAAAATCGATGGCAGGAGACTCCGGATTGGGAGAACTGGATTGGTAATACACCTTAAAGGAGAATACCGGTAGGAAGTGACAGTCACAGTAGAAAGACAACCCATAAAATCGACTGATCGTTACCTGAAATCCTTTCCAATACTTTAATTCTAGTTAAGTCAAATTATATTTTTAAGTTATACGTATAGATGAAATGTCTACTTATGTAACTGTCATGAGTTATTTGCGTGAATGACGATTGAGTGCTACCGTGTGTAATACATGCTGTTAAAGGACCCCTCTCACTATTTACTCTTCAACTTTTTCCGAGACCCGTTGGCTTGTAGCGAAAACAGGGAAACAATTTTTATAACCGGTTTTCTGATGGAAAAACTTCTCGCAGACAACCGTCGACAGCGTGATACACATCGAAGGTAGCAAAACACGGCAAGTGAGAAAATCAGCGTGGTTTTGTTAGAGGGGTTAGAATGTATCTTACGAAATTGAGGTCTCCGGTAAGACAGGTCCTTTAAGGAAATAAAGTGCATTATTACATATAGATGTACATTATTATTAGATGTTTGTATAGTATGCCTGACGAGAGAACAAATATTCGTTTTTTCATAATACCGTACGAAATGTTTTTGAACAATAAAGATTGATTGATAGCTGCTAGAACAATAAATAATAATCTTACCGTGACTAAAAATTACCAATCGTTCGGACCAGTCGCTCAGATCAAGACAAGGTTGTAACGAACAGAGTTGCCGTCAACTCTTCTTCATCCGCCATATGCTGGAGCCAAACTGCTTGTTTACCGCTATTCCATAAAGGTTTTGGCAGTGATAGTGGAGGGAGTAAGTCATAGATAGATAGATATTTTTACTGATCTGACCCGTAGCGCCGACATGGCACTAAATACGTCGACCATTACATTTAAATCACTTGGAATTCACTTGTTTATTTTTAATTTTCTCAGTAAAATATGGTACAAAGTAATTCGAATACCGGTTAGTGCGACATTTAACTGGCACCAGGAGACTTTGAAGCCGCGTCCGTCCTGTCACCGGTGCTAGATCGGACAGAATATCTGTATGTTTTTCCCTGGCAAGGATTGATCGGCCAAAACGTAAAATGAAGTTTTCCCGGCGGACATGGAGTGGCTCAAGTCTTAACAGGATGAGGGAAGTTCCGTAACCATTGTATTTCAGTCCTAGCATAATGCGGCACGCTCTGATTTGCAGTGATTCAACGTCTTCGTTATGTTGTACGCTCCTTTGTACAAAGGGTCTCCAAACGGGGCAGGCATACTCTAGTAGCGGTCACACGTAAGTCAAATAAGCCAATTTCATAGATTCTACGCCAAATGTAACCAAATGAACCAAAGGTACCAACGACACCCGACTCACGAACCAAAAAACAGTGGCCTACAGCGACCAGCGTATATGCCCCTCATAAAATTCCTCTCAGATTAGTTCTTCTTTGGCCGCTAGGTGTGCTATCGTAAAGAGAACAATGCACGTTACCTCTTTGTGTACGTTTATTCAGGTTTGTTTTGCTATTTTCAATTTCTCTTAGGCCTAACCATGTTTAAAATGGTTTAAAATGCCTCTTCCCCTCTTTTTGCTTTACCCAACTCTGTTCTGTCAAGCGTCATCAAGTTTGTCATTTCTGGCTTCCGACTTCAGTGCCGAGTGCTGGCTGACTTTTCAACGGGGCTAATCCGCAACTCGATATGAAGCGAAAGCTTAATCGCTTATTCAACCCTCAGATAACTTATCTCCCGATCTCACGTGTGATTGTGATTGTTCCTCCAGCGCGTCTGGCAGCAATTCGTCATCGCATTTTATGAAGGAAGTATTCAATCTATCGTATTCAACGACGTATTCAATCTATCGTATTCAATCTACAGTATGTTTCATGGTGTCCCTAAAGAAATCTGCGGATCGGATGAACAAAAGCATAAATGGCATTAGCATGTGTACAGCGCTGGTGTCTAATTAGCGATTAGGGAGATTGGTGGTGTAATAGACTTCAGAAGAGGATGATTCTTACGAAGATATTTGATGTGTTGCCTTACCAGATTGTTACGAGCTAACGAGCTCGAATCCCTGCCGCCCCCCCCCCCCCCCGATCGACATATATTGTTATGAAGTGTTTTTGAAATTAACAAGAGCTGTAAGCTCATATGGCACTTGCATGGGTCAAGGTGATTTGATTGATCAAAAGTAAGTTTCGACTTTGCGGTTGAGATGCGCGCTCTAAGGGAGCTGGAACTTCATTTGTAAGCAAAACCCTTGAGGCAAAACTGCTAATGGGCTGATGGGCATCACGAAAATGCATATATTGCTTAAAAGTATTTTTTTTACTTTGCGGTCAAGATTGGTACTTTAAGGAATAATCGGATTTGGGACGCAGCAATTTCTAAGCAAATGTTGTTGAGTCTCCAATATTCCAGCGAAGTTTCATCGTCCTAGCACATCTGGAAGTACCTTAACGCGCGATCACCGGAATCCCAGACCCCCCCCCCCCCCCCTCCTCCAACTCCACCCACAATAACCGGAGCCAATCCGGTTCTGTAAATGATTAATCCAGAGCATCTGTTTGTCATTCCCACGAAGTTCGATCCAGATCACACCAGTCTAAGCGGGTCAAGTATTCTCCGCCCTCCCCCCAATTATTGCCGGATTCGGTCCGGAAATGAAAAAGGTCACAAGAGAAAAATGTCCTCTGTTTAATTATTAAATTTCACTCGAATCCGATCACCCGTTCCAAAGTTACGCATGACTCAATATTCCGGATTCCCCTACCTCAACTCCCCCCCCCCCCCAAGATTATCATATCGAGGATTTTTTTTTATTACAAGTCAGTTTGACCGGGTCCCTGATATGCCTTTCAAGTTTCGTCGTGAAAATCCCCCAAAAAACGGAATTCCGGGAAACCCCCTCCTCCCCCCCCTCAAGTTTCCGGATCCAGTCAAATTATGTAAAAGATTTACATGGACCAGATGTTTGTTCTTCCGAGCAAGTTTCACTCCGATACCATGATTCTAACCGTTTCCCGAGATTTCCGGTCCACCCCCCAGCTCCCCCGCGGTGCACGTAGCCAATCCGATTCAGCAAATGACTTACCTAGAGCATCTGCTTCCCACAAAGTTCCATCCCGGTCCCTCCATTCTAAACGGGTCACATATTCCCCCCCCCCCCCCCAATAGTTGCCGGATCCGGTCCGGATATGAAAAAAATCATCGGAGAAATGTCCTTTGTTCAATTCTTAAATTTCACTCGAATCCGATCACCCATTCCAAAATTACGCATGACTGAAAATTTCGGATTCCCCTCCCTCCACTCCCCCCCACCATTATCTGATCAACAAAATTTTTATTTTGAAGTCAGTTTGATTGGGTTCCTGATATGCCTGCCAAGTTTCATCGTGAAAATCCCCAAAACCACCATCACCGGAATTCCGGGACCCCCCCCCCCCCCCCCAGAAGTGTCCGGATCCAGTACAATGGTCTAAAGGACTTATCTAGAGCAGATGCTTGTTCTTCCCAGCAAGTTTCACTCCGATCCCTCCATTCTAACCGTTTCTTGAAATTTCCGGCCCCCCCCCCCCCCAACTCCCCCGCTGGCTGCCGAATCCGGTCAAGACTTTAAACGGGACATTACAAATATATATTCTATTCAGTTATGAAGTTTCATTACAATCCGATCATCCGTTAGAAAGTTACACACTTCTCAATTTCCCGGATTCCCCTACCTCCACTCCCCCCACCATTATCTGATCGACAAAATTTTTATTTTGAAGTCAGTTTGATTGGGTCCCTGATATGCCTGCCAAGTTTCATCGTGAAAATCCCCAAAACCACCATCACCGGAATTCCGGGACCCCCCCCCCCATAAGTGTCCGGATCCAGTACAATGGTCTAAAGGACTTATCTAGAGCAGATGCTTGTTCTTCCCAGCAAGTTTCACTCCGATCCATTCTAACCGTTTCTTGAAATTTCTAGTCTCCCCCCCCCCCCCCAACTCCCCCCTGGCTACCGAATCCGGTCAAGACTTTAAACGGGACATTACAGATGTATATTCTATTCAGTTATGAAGTTTCATTACAATCCGATCATCCGTTCGAAAGTTGCACACTTCCCAATTTCCCGGATTCCCCTGCCCTCCACCCCCCCCCCCCCAAATGGTCGGATCAGATAACTGATCAGCACAACTGGAAGTACCCTAACTCGAAAAAGTGTGACAAAATGCCCTAAATTTTCAAGTTTCCAGCGCCCCAACTCCCCCGCATATGGTCGGATCGGGAAACTTATTATTTCCAGGTTACTTTGGTCAGGTCCCTGATATTCCTGCCAAGTTTCATTGTCCTAGCACATCTGGAAGTACCCTAACTCGAAAAAGTGTGACAAAATGCCCTAAATTCTCATGTTTCGAGCGCCCCCACTCCCCCGCATATGGTCGGATCGAGAAACTGATTATTTCCAGGTTCGGTTGGTCGGGTCCCTGATATTCCTGCCAAGTTTCATTGTCCTAGCTCATCTAGAAGTACCCTAACTCGGAAAAAAGTGACAAAATGCCCTAAATTTTCAAGTTTCCAGCGCCCCGCTCTCCCCCGCATATTGTCGGATCGGGAAACTGATTATTTCCAGGTTAGTTTGGTCGGGTCCCTGATATGCCTGCCAAGTTTCATTGTCCTAGCACATCTGGAAGTACCCTAACTCGGATATGTGGGACAAAAAACTCGGACCGACCGACAGACCGACAGACGGAATTGTGATCGGTATATGGCACTTGAGCCAGAGGCTACAAGTGCCATAAAAACCTGAGCCTCGCATCTCGCTATGGTATGATGACGTCCAAATGTAATTCTAGACTTCGTTTCCTGATAGGCCTGACGGGTCCTTGGCTTTTTTTATTCGCAAGAGGCTGCAACGTTTGGGGAAAACAAATCAGGTACCGATGTAAAAAAAAAAAAAAAGATCAAAGGAGAGCTAAGTGGAGTTGTGCATCCCGTCAAGGTTTAAAGTTTAACTGAAAAGCCAACTTATTTTTGTGTCATTTACCTGAATAAATTTACTTGTTTGGATTCTGCAAAGGGATTTTTTTATTTTCCACTATCTGCTCTAGTTATGACGTTCAGAATATCTGCGACTGTCCCCACAGCGTCAACTTTACGATGTCGCGGGAAATTTTAATCTCAAGACAAACGCGGCTTTTCAGTGGGCAGTGGTGAGATTGGTGAAGAATGCTTAGTGCCTGAACAACAAAAATATCATATATCTTTCTCGTAAGGCATATAACAAAAATACAAGCGCTTAGAGGTACTACAAATCCCACGGCATTCCACTATTTGAAAACAGGGAAGTAAACGCATTTTCGCACACCCCTCTAACAAAACCACGCTGTTTTTCTCACTTGCCGTGTTCTGCTACCTTTGATCGATATGACGCTGTTGACGGTTGTCTGCGAGAAGTTTTCCATCAGAAAAACAAGTTATGTGAGTTGTTTCCCTGTTTTCGCTGTAGTCAACGGGTCTCGGGAAAGGCTTAAAGCAGCCAAAACCGTGGGTTATTTGTTGAAAGCACAGCCTAGTGTTAAAGTATTCAAATATTTTGAAATACTGTAAGGTGAAGAGTAAATAGTGTGAGGGGTCCTTTAAACCTTGAACAAATTTAAGACACGGGAATGGGAAAAGCAGTTCATTTCCTTCTGAAGGGATACTTTTGAGTCGGGACTGGGACTATTGAGACTGACAAATATTCACCTCCAGATCTTCCCCAAGCCTGTCCTTTAGTTCTTTCATAACAAGGCCAGGATCCGCCGCTGCAGCACCATCGCCGACCATTCCCTGAAAAATGCTCTGGCGGCGTCGCGGCGCAGGCACAAAACGGCGAGGTGGCGGGGCCGCTTCCTCTTCCTCATCTGAAAGAATTATCTTGGAAATCGAAAGCAAATTAACACAAACAAGAACTAGAAGCTCATATGGCACTTGCAATGCTGGTTCAGAGGATGAAAAATGGAGTTCGCCTTTTCGTGGGTTTATTCTGAGCACCTGTAAGCAAAACCCTTGAGATAAGAATGATCATGGACCCTTGGAAATTCAGAGAATGTATCGTTTGGTAGAATTTAACTTGGCTGTAATGATGCGTACTTTAAAGGCACTAGAAATTCATCCGCAAGCAAAACCCCCGAGGCAAAAACAATGATGGGCCCTTGAGGATCGTTAATATGTATCGTCTGGTCAAAAGTATTTTCTTTTTTCACTTTTCGGTTAAGATGCGCACGGGCTAAAAATTTATTTTTAAGCAAAACCCATGTTGAACAAATGAAATGATCATGGGCCGAAATGCATCGTAAGATGCGCACTTTAAGGGAGATAAAAATTCATTTGGAAGCAAAACCCTTGAGACGAAAATGATCGTGTGCCCATGGGCATCATGAAATTGTAGTTTGCTTAAAAGTTTTTTTTTTTTTGCGGCTAAGATTAGTACTTTAAGGAATGGTCAGATTTGGGAAGTGACGATTTCTGAGCCAACCATGTCGAATCTCTAATGTTCCAGCCAAGTTTCATAGTCCTAGCACATCTGGAAGTACCTCAACTCGCCATCACCGGAATTCCCCTCCCCCCCCCCCCCCCAGTGCCCGGATCCAATCCGGTTCTGTAAATGATTTATCTAGAGCATTTGCTTGTTATTCCCACCAAGTTCCATCCCAATCTCTCCAGTCTAAGCGGGTCATGTATCCCCCCACCCCAACAGTTGTCATCGGGGATGCTTGCTTGAAAAATACAGCTTGGCTGATCCGGCAGAGGATGTCCCCAGGTCACTTTCGAAGTTCTAATAAAGCTATAACCCTCCCTGGCATAAACTGACCCCCTCTCCAAGCTCCTTCCAGCTCGTCATTTACGTTTCAGTTATTTATAGTTGTTGATTTTCGAATTTGTTGCATTTCTTTTTCTTCCTTCCTTGGGGCTCTGACATTCGTTTACGATCGTTTTTTTGGATAAAATAATGAATTAACCAATAAGTATTAACATACCATCAGATTCAGACCAGGGGGCATTCTTACTGCCACCATTTTCATCTTCGGACTCGGCTAAGACTTCCAGCAGAAGTTGCCTCGAATCGTCCATACTCCATAGCAACTTATCTGTGGCTACACGGAATTGCTGCCTGATAAGCTTCAACCTTTGAGCCAGGTCGATCACCGCGTCGCTTCCACGTCGCTGATTTGTTGTCGCGGTGCTGTGCGTAGCTGTCGGTTCCGACACCTCTTCTATAGAAAACGAAACAGAGGTAAAACAAAAGATCAAACACCCATATTACAATTTCAATCCAAAACAGTCCAAAACACGCCAATGACCCTCAGGAAGAACGAGAAAACGTCGCCCTAACGCTCAAACTCAACGATTCAAAACCTGAGTCAACCAATCACGGCGATCGTTGGGAACAGCTGTGGTGCCGCTTCCGGCTCTTCCGCTAGGTACACGGCGATTTTGCATCGGCAAGGACAGTTAGTCATCAAGAGTATCAAGTACAACTCGATTTAATGATCCATAATATTTTATACATAAAAAATAGTGCTGGATACGCCACCACAGTTAAATGAATCAACAGAGATACATTATCAACAGAGCTACATTACTCCCTACTCCATTTAAGAGTAGGGAACGCACAGTCAAAGCTCGTGTACGCATAAAGTTATCTTCAATCGCCCAGGACCTTCAAGTTTCTGCCCTTGGCCATTTCTCCGCATACCATCTAGGAAGAAGATTTTTTTGACCCGATTAGTCCCTTTTCTTTTTTTTAATCTTTATTTTTTTATCTTGTGCTTTTACTACATTATTGAAAGCTCAGTGTATTTTTTCCTTATATTTGTCTGTACTGCACTATTTTCCTATTCGTAAGTGCGTAAATAAAATTCATCATCATCATCATCATAACCAAAACCAATACCTGGACGCATGACCAGAGATGGGCAAATCGTATCGGGAAAGGAATCGAATCCGAATCCAGGGCTAGGTTCGAATCCGATTCCGAATCCACCATTTCATGCTTTAGATTCGAATCCGGAATCCACTCCGGGTTCGAATACGACCTTGACAAAAATCAAATCATGTACATAGGTTATAGTTTAAAAATCAGAGGTGACAAAAAAGCACTGATATGAAAGGTAATCAGATAACGTGATAAATTACTGAGGATAGTTGGTGGTGGAGACCTAAAATTTGGACACTGTGTAAATACTGGGAAAACGGAAACTGGAAGTATAAGACTAGAAAATCTGAGCGGATTCGTAAAAATGAGTCCAAATTCAGCGTGACAAGCAGAAGATTCTAATCCTGGATTTGAATCCGGATCTGGATTCGGATCGCCCATCTCTGCGCATGCCCTAAGTGAAAGTTCTGGCGCCATTTAGACAAGTATGACGTCGCACTATTATGTCTATGTATTAACGATATGTTAAGTACATGTTAAGCCTCCCGTGGGCAGATATATGAAAGTTTCAGAATAATAGTTTAATGGTTTAATGGAAAAATTGCCGCAATATCAAAAGCTAAATAATAGGCAACAAAAAGAATATAAATAAACACGTCCCGATGAAAAATTTATCTCAAAATATTAGTACGAAGTTGTACGAAAAAGTAGCATGCAGTACTAACTGATGCTGCTACACGCTTCTACTGCAAGGCTACCGTGTTACTGCATACTACTGCATGCTACTATTGGCAAGACAGGATGCTACTGGATGGCAAGACAGGATGCTACTGGATGGCAAGACAGGATGCTACTGGATGGCAAGACAGGATGGCAAGTACGATGGCAAGTACTACATAAGATTGGACTAGTCTGAGGCACATTAAATGATAGTATTCTTTGCTACTACATAGTATTACATGCAAATTTTTCGTACAACTACCATACAACTACGGAGGCTACACATTTTTCATCGGGATGTTAATAGCTAACAACATCTAAATAATTTACCATCAACAACGAAACTTAAAACTAAATACAGAAACAAATCAAGGGACCGAGCAGGCGCAAATACACCACAAACGTGAAATTTTATTGGTTGTTAAAATAATTGGTAACAAGGGGGGACAATGAGTGGAGTCGACGGGCGGTACGTAATGCTGGAAACGGCTTGGGTAGCTAATTTGTGACCCTTCGACTGCAATCAAGGCAAGAACAAAAGATGTCAAAATTTGCAAAAAATCAGTCTGTACCAGGGATTTAGTTCTTAGTTTTCTGTGTGTATAAGGCAGGACAATCGAAAGTTTACATTCAGGATTTTCCGGCAAGGTCCTTAGAGGAACGAAAATAAGGGTATATAAGGTTGAGGGTAGTGCCCACCAAAAATATTCTAGGATCCCATCTCAGCTTCCCCGTACATCACGGCCTGTTTATTTTTTTGTCAATTTTGGTATTGACAGTATGTTACATTCCATTTTGCTCTTCATTTTTGTACTCCGCTGTTTTGTTCCTATAAACGAGTAACAAAATAAATCTACAAAGTAAATCAATTCCCAAAGCCCAATATAATCCAATAGTTAGAACCAATCCCGAATAGCACGTGGGAAAGGGTTATAACCAAGGTATGTGAATGTATAGACGGAGCGCTAAAGCTAAAAACCACTAAGCTACGTAGTGAGGCCCCATAGACGCATGGAAATATCGTTTTTAGTAATGTGTTTTCTTCGTTCTGTTTTGTTTTGTATATGGCCCTTGGGCTTTGCAATACACTTATTATTATATTACACTTTTTATCCAAAAAAAGTGGGTCAATGTAGTTTTGTTAACAGGGCTTCCAAGCTTTCGAACAATTTACCAGAGGAAGTGGTCACTATGGAAAACTTGCCAGCTTTTAAGACCACTATAGCTGGGACCAAGTTTTATGAAAACATGTATATGTGTTTAAGAGTTATCAAATCTGGATGTTCTTAGTTTTGTGTTTTATTAGTATTTATCTATTTTTTGCCACTTGAAGTGTGTTTATGTTTCTTGTATTATGCGACAAGCCGTATGGCTTACTCCTTTATTGAATAAAGTAAATAAATAAATTATTATTATAATAGGGAGCAAAAATAAAACTTACCAATCACTTCCAGCGACTTCCCCTCTGCTTCATCCGACAGCGAAAGCCGATCAATCGACCCACTTCCATACCCCAAGTCAGGGGCTAGGCACTCCTCGCACTCCTGCTTCAAGCATAACCAGGCTTCTGCACGGTTTCGGTACTCCGACTGAATCTCATCGTCAGCCGAAATCTCCGCTAGAAGATCCTGGGCGTTCCTGATCAAAACCAGCATCTGACTAACAGCAAAGTGCAGCCTAGAGAAAGGACACACTTACTTTCAATGGTGAAGTTCTCCATACGGAGACCAAAGGGTCGGTCCGGTCCTTATTCATGTCCGGTTTGTGGTAGTATGGATGAGAATTTAAAACATTTGTTGTGTGAATGCGAAAAATGAACTTAGGTTAGAAATTTTTGGAGTAAATGAAGGAAGGGTAGATGAAGAATGGATGTGTAGGATCATGGGAAATAAGTTGTTTTATGAGTATTAAACAGTTGGCCAGGTTCTTCAGGGTAGCCCTAGTCCATAGGGTCCAGGGATAGGTGCCTATAGAAGGTATTATTTTTGTTTGTTTGAGTTTATTTTTCATGTATTTGCCATGGCCTTTGGCTCTTAGTGTAAATAAATCTTATAGACATCTACAGTCCAAATATAAACATCTATAATCCAACTGATTGACTACAACTCACTGACTCTAATGACTGGCCACTCATTTTCCGATGCCTGATTATTTATACTGATTTCCTCCAGAGGTTCCTCTACCAAGACATCAATCTGTAAACCTTTAAAGGACTTGCCTTACCTATAATACTAACTGAACCTACTTCCATAACCACTCCATATATTTCTAAACCCGGAGACACCAGTTTCGTACGGTACATTCTGACCCCTGTAACAAAACCACGCTGATTTTCTCACTTGCGATGTTTTGCTACCTTCGATTTGTATCACGCTGTCGGCGGTTATCTGCGAGAAGTGTTTCCATCAGAAAAAAGGTTACGTAAATTGTTTCCCTATTTTCGCTACAAGTTAACGGGTCTCGGAAAAGGCTTAAAACAGCCAAGACCGTGGGTTATTTGTTGGAAGCACAGCCTAGTTTTAAACTATTCAAATATTTTAAAATACTGTAAGTTGAAGAGTAAATAGTGCGAGGGGTCCTTTAACAACTTCTAGAGAGGGACATCAGTCTCCAACGAACTAACTTCTAAAGACAGAGTGTGAACTGTCACTTACGGTGTTTTGCTACCTTCGATTTGTATCACGCTGTCTACGGTTGTCTGCGATAAGTTTTTCCATCAGAAAAGCGGTTATGTAAATTGTTTCCCTGTTTTAGCTAAGTCAACGGGTCTCGGAAAAGGCTTAAAACAATCAAAACCGCGGGTTATTTGTTGGAAGCACAGCCTAGTTTTAAAGTATTCAAATATTTTAAAATACTGTAAGTTGAAGAGTAAATAGTGTGAGGGGTCCTTTAACAACTTCTAGAGAGGACAATTAGTCTCCAACGAACTAACTTCTAAAGACAGGGTGTGTTGAACTGTCAGAGGAAAGAACCTCTGGTGAGAACGTGTTGAGCTCTAGCAGGAGAGTTTGGAAATAACAGAAATTTCTAAGCTTACTGTCATAAATGAACTCTATAGAAAGAGAGAGATTTAATGACTAGCAAAACAAACTCTAAGATGGAGCTGATGTGTGCAGAAACTACAGAGATGTGTGTTTTCGTCCAAAGGATAACGATAGAGTGAATGCTTACGACGAAATATCTTGTTTCGCTCAGCTAGAGACAAATTACCTCACCCAAGGTTCTCCTCTGACCAATCAACCATACTGTAGACTATTCATGATCAAAATAATCAAGACATCAAGTACATCAATGACGACAACACAAAGAACTTCATTATTTTACCCCTCGTTGTCTATTTTCCCAATCGGTACTTTTTATATTGTTTGTTCTCAGCATTTTATATGAAATTCGACCACTTTCTAGTATATGTTGACAATTTTGGTTAGTTTTTAATGTATGTTGACTTTACCACCTGCTATTCGGCTAGTCCGTAATTGGTGTTGAGATAAAACTGAATTGAACTGAATTGAATTGAACAATTTAAGGACCATGTATATTAAGTATCTTGCGGATGACGTTTTCAGGTTGGTGCATCTGGAATCCTAATTCGTTACATGAGTTGCGTTTTTGCAGATACCATGTTATCTGTTACCACGGTAACTGGATATGCAATTAGTCGTTTTTGCAGTTACCGTGGTATTACAATTACAATTCATTTATTCCCAAAATTGTGATAAACAAAATGCACGGGATTGTCAAATTTAATCTGATATAAGGTTGCTCTGCAAAAACGACAATTGCCGAAATTGCGCTTTTCGAAGTCATCCCAAAAGAAAAGCTGATATTCAGTCACATGGTGCCAAACTTCTTCCCCGCCAATTTGACAAAAATTGACGAAATTGAGACGACTTTTCAGATACCACGATAACTGGCCAGATACCACGATAACTGCAAAAACGCCTTTTGACTGTGGTGTCAGATACCACGATAACTGCAAAAACGACTTTAGACCGTGGTATCAGATACCATGGTATCTGCAAAAACGCAACTATGGTCTCCTAGTATTGTAAGAAGTAGATGCCAGCAATTATGTTTGCTGTTAATCATACCGATGATAAAGCCACTGGCCTTTCGGCTCGGCCAAAAAGGGCTAAAAAGTCGTAGCAGCAAAATGCAAAAATGTCGAAGGGCTGGGATTTCTGAAAGAAATAAAAAACAGTGATTTTCGGGGTTTTTTCTTGATCAGCTAATTATCCCTCTAGGAATATGTGCGAGGGATAAATATAAATTCGGATATTTCGGTTGCACTTCCGGCAAACCGTCCTCAGTGAAACAAACAAACGACTAAATCATAAAATCCAACACATCACCAACAGAAAAGTGATGCGGAACCAACAAAACATACAACGACATGTAACTAAAAACCAGAAGAACGATGCGGACTGAAACGACAAACACATTCAAATAAAATAACGAATATTAAAATGTGCGTGTTAAAAGTGTATATGTTTATGTAGAGGAGCTAAAAACAAAACAAAACAAAAAATTTGCATGCAAACCGGTTAAGGTTCGCGTACCACAGGTGCTGATCTCCTGATACTCCACCCTCGGCCGGGAGTGCGATGCGTGGTTGGGGGCAAATCATCCGACGCTTCCCGTGCTTTTCCCTAGATTTCTCTAGGTAACCATTTGAAGCTGGGTGGACTTATGGCTTGTCCTACGGGGTAGCGCCACTAACCCTCGCACTAAACCAAACGGTAGACACCACCGAGACTCGAACAAGCGACCCTTCAGTCACGGTCGGAGCTAGGGGCAATGTAAATGGCAGAATAACTACCAGGGGTTCTTTGGGAATGTCGTCAATGAAATTCATACTCGTCTTGCGTGGTTTGACAAATTTTTTATACAACTCGGGCCAGACTTACTTGAAAATCTGGTCCTGTACAGAAGTATCACTCGTACGTTTCAGCCCCTCATCCAGCCTCGACTCGGAGACAGAGGCAGCTACCTCAGGTAGAGGGGGTAGTTCAGGTTCTTCTATCTGCTGCCTATACTTCTCGGAGACCAGTGAGTAAACCACAGACTCTTCCGGGACGGGAGTTATAGGCATAAAAAAACGGTCGGAAGGGTATTGGTTGTTGTAAGTCGGACGAAACCTGAAATTAAGGGATTCCAAGATTTCCATCAATCAATTAATCAAGTTTATTATCCAAATGGGAGTTATAGGCATAAAAAAGCGGTCGGACGGGTATTGGTTGTTGTAAGTCGGAACCTGAAATTAAGGGATTCCAGGATTTCAATCAATCAAGTTTATTATCCAAATAGCTTACAGCTAGAAGAAGAACACAATATTTACGAAATACACAGACCCCAAACAAATTAACTAATACACTTACAAGATATGACCAGAAATAAATGATGGGATGAAACTACGTAAAAACTAGTCAGAAGAATTAGCAGGATATGGAGAAAACTGATTGCCAGTATTCCTCTCGGACCGATGCACAGAAGACGGGAGGCGAGGGGGAAGAAATGGGCCATCTGGGGACAACACATTTGCTTCCAAATTTTTGAAAGAGTATTTCTGCGGTCAGTTAATTTCGGAACGTCCAGTTTAATGAGAGCCTCTTCATACGAGATATTATCAAGAACAAATAATCAGATAGAACTTATGTCTTTAGTCGCATGCACCGGCTATGAAAACCCCGACAAAATTGAGCGGACCTGGAGGTATTTACTCTAGTTTTGAGCTGATGCTGATACCCGTTTACTCCTCTTTCGTCTTCACCGTTGCTTATCGGACAATAAATATTGCAGGAAGCTAGTAGGAGGCGTACTCCGCGCGCCGACCCGCTCTGGAACGCGTCCATACAACCAATCACCTTTGACTGCTAGATTTCCTCTTCAGCGACTTAAAGGCACAGAAAACTTGACTACGCAACTTTCGGCCATCAAACCGACCTGGGGGGCTTAGATTAAGATACAGGGACTTATTGTCGACAGGATCCCCAAAGCTAGCTGGCAGGCCCTTGCCACTTATGCACTGTAAAAGTTCGCCTTTGGCCGTGTTGACTAAGACATCGGGGCAGTAGTCAAGAGGTCGTGCGTTCGATTCCTACTCCCGGCACACAAACCTTTTGCTTTTTTCTACTATCTCAAAAGTCGAATTCTCGGAAACTGCACGGAAACTGCAATGGTCGTAACGAGAATTTTTCTTGCTCTCAATATCGACTCAGGGTACATTCTTGATATGTCAGCTAGTTCCACGAGTCAAGGTTGAGTCAAGTTTTCTGTTCCTTTAAGAGCGATATAGCTATTTGTAGAGGTAACGGAACGTGATGTGGCGCGAAGCTTGTAACCTCCGCTCGTTTGAGTCGGGAGTCGGCCATATTTTACTCGATTCAGCATGTTTGTATGACCGAGATAGGGAGACAGCAGTTCTATCTCCTTATTTGTTCTTGATATTATGGTCACCCAGAATGAAGATATGAGAGTACAGGGTTGCCACGAATATTCTAAAGGGAGAAAAAACTTTGAACCGACTCGTGACCCTGAGAGTAATTTTAAATGAGTAACTCGAAGTAAGCTGGAAAGCATAATTTTCAACCCAAAAGTGGTAAACCTTTTTACATTATTTCGCTGATGTATCACTTGTACCAGCAGTATTCAACAAATGCAGACTTAAAGTCAGAAAACGGAAAGAAACCAAAATAAAAGACTTTTTGGATAACTTTTTTCCCTTTTTTTGTTCCCAATATAATTATGCTAAGTGATTAAATTCTCGAGTCCTGCCACAAACAAATCTGTATAGATTTTCCCGTAGCAGGTCTGTTACGATATTGGATTTTTCTTTGTAAAATTCCATTATATATTAAGTTTTTGTCTCTTCTCGGATCACATACGGAATTCAAAGTCGAACTGACTTCGTTCTAGAGATAAGCTGTGCACATACAGTCCGAAATACTGTGTGTTTCATGCGAAAATACGCATGCGAAATTTACGTCCCTAATAAGGGAAACTTGCATGCGATGCGTTACAGATTTCGGAGCGTTGAAATTCACATCCGACTGAAAAAATCGGACTGTGTGCACGTACCTTTACTGCGCAAAATATGATCCTTTTCCAAGAGTCTAAAGCCACGTTTACACGGAGGGTATTTACCCGTACTCCGCGGGTATTTTTCCCCGCAACAGCAACCAATTCCAGGGCATTTATACCCCAGGGTATTAACTTTTTACCCGGGGATTTGTTTGTCGAAGGGTATTCTTCAGTTCAGTCAGTTCAGTTCAGTTTATTCATAAAAATAAAAAAACACCATTAAATGTTTATGGCCCCACCATAAGGCCTAACATAAGGCCTGGCAATGGGCAGAGCTTACTCTTTATTCATATAGTCTTAAGGGAAACAAACCAAAGAAATCAAAAAAGAAAGAGAAAGGAGAGAAAAAAGAAGAAGAAAAGAAGAATGAAGACATAACAAACTGACAAGAATATCCACTAACGAACGATCTTCCATCAACAAAGCGCCCTTGCCCCCTCCCCCCCCCCTCAAAAAAAAGGAAGGAAAAAAGAAGAAAGGAAATTAGGTTTTGCAACATTATGTTTTCGATAAGAAAAAAGACTTGGCCTGTGACTTGAAAGCTGAGAGGTTAGACGCAACCCGACGTCAGCAACAACAAAATCGGATTTTCGAGCATTAATTTTGATTATGTCCAAAGAAGAAGTGATCCAAATGGACATATGTTGGTGTTCATTGTAGAGAGATAGCCTGAGCTTTACAGCCTTGGAATCTACTGCCACAGGACAGTAGCCTACTCTCCCTTGACAAATACCCGGGTTCCGTGAACACCTACCCCTCTCGTCTCCGGGGAAAAATACCCGCCGTGTAAATGATCCTTTAGACACAACAGTGAGTTCAAAACTTGATGGGAGAATTCCTGAGTATTTCCTACTTTTAATCGTTACTGACTAAACTTTAGCCAACTATCTACGGCCCGTGACGTTTTCGTGACGTCATGGAAGAAATAGCAAAATTTGATTAAATTAATGTGCAGAGTATAAGATAAGATAAGATTTATTCCACTAAAAGCACAGAGGCCATGGGGAAAAAATAAACACAAACAAAAAACACAAATTCAAATAAATGCTAACTATTTTACATATTCCTTTACAGGAATCTTTCTCTGTGGTTCATCGAAACCGAAAGGAATCTTCCCAACTTTTCAATATCAGCAAATATTTTACTTCCCATTACTTTTACCAACCACTCCTCCCCCCAATTACTAACACCAAAAATTTCCCCACGAAGATCTGAAAGCTCAGGACATACGCACATTACGTGAAAAATATTTTCGTCCAAATGTCCACACATTGGGCAAAAGTAAGGACCAGACAACACTCTTACCTTACCCAAATATCTTCTACGCATTCCTAAAGGTAGGCAATCACCTCGTAAACTCATTAACAACCTCAAATGATCAGCTGGAATCCCCGCCTTAAAATAAATTTCTTCCCCCCATGTCTCTTTGGCCCTCGCGTACAACCACAATGAATCAGATGCCTCTATATATATAGAGCCGAGCGGCCAGCGAGGCACCGGACGCGTTTGCACTTATAAACCGTTCTAGGGACAATCAGTTCCGTTAGTAAATGGAAAATATAGACTTTTCGTGTGACGTCACGACCTGTAAGTAATCGGCTAAAGTTTAGTCAACACCTATTGATCAACATCAAGAGTTAGCCCGTTTTCCTGGCCTCTATTACAGATAAGATAACTCGATACAGGACAATTACAAGCAAGCGGCCAAGAGGACATGGTGAAAACCGACTGCGTCTTCTTTTGTCTTTCTTTCTTCATAGTTCGCTTTTGTTTTGCCATGCCAAGCGCGGGGACAGACAATACTCTTGATGATTAACTCTCCTTGCCGATGCAAAATCGCCGTGTACCTAGTGTAAGAGCCGGAAGCGGCAACACAGCTGTCCCGAACGAGCGCCGTGATTGGTTAACACATGATGTGAGTTGTTGACTTTGAGTCGTTAGTGAGACGTTTTCTCGTTCATCCTGAGGATCACTGGCGTGTTCTGGATTTAATCATATAGAGTATTACAGAAAGTACACCAAAGAAGGAGGATGAAGAAAGTCCAACCCGAGGATGAACCACTTACCCTATGTTATTAGCAGGGCTTCTCAAATGCGCATATGCTTCATACACCGGTTTTACCACTGTGTGATTGACAATAGTGTTGACTATATTTCTAGCACAGGCTCCGATGTGTAACGTACTTAAAGTTTCCTCCATGTCCTCGTAGTTCGGAGAAATGCAGCAGAAGAAAAGAGTAAGTGAGTTTCCTCCCAGAGCATTCTAGGAGAAAAGAGGAGACTTTTGTATTTTCTAGAAAGTTAAAAGCAAGTTGCTCTAGCTATTCCAATATTCTAACATACGTGGCTCCTTAAAGTTCAACTGCAAAGCAAACTTATTTTTGTGTCATTTAACTGAATACACTGAATTATTTGGATTCTGCAAAGGGATTTTTTATTTTCCTGCACTATCTGCTCTAGTTATAATGTTCATGATATCTGCGGCCGTCTCCACAGCGTAAATTCTACTATGATGCGGGAAATTTTAATCTCAACAAAAACGCGGCTTTTCAGTGGGCAGTTGCGAGATTGGTGAAGATTGCTTAGTGCCTGAAGAAAAAGAAAATCATAAATCTTTCTCGTAAGGCATACAATAGAAAATACAAGCGAATAGAGGTACCACAAATCACACGGAAATTCCGCAATTTGAAAACCGAAGACACGCATTTTCAGCGGGTTTTCGAGCCAATTTAAGTGAATAAGTGATGGGTAACTAGATTGTCCTATCCCAGCCCTTTTCGGTGAAACTTTAAAAAAGCTGCTTGTTTTCTAAGAAAAAAAACGTCCCGTCTGTTTCCAGTCTTTCTCACCTCCGGTAGTCCGAACCAGAGCAAGAAATCACTAGTTAGTAGCCACTTGACAAAATTGACACACACTCGAGTAGCAGCGATACTAGCACCAATAGCGATAGAGAACGTCCCTTTTGAAACCCATTCAGTCGCTCACCAGTGCTGGCTCCGATAAATTCATATGCTATAACATAGCAAAAATATGATAAAGCCTCCATTGCTTCCATGTTCTGTGCAGATCACACCTTTGCTTTACTAGAAATCTCTAAACCCGCAAGTTTGTCTCGCTTTAAATGCCGCAAGCGTAGTGGGCGGCGCTACGAGTATGGCCAGTTTGCAAAGCATGGAAAGCATAGTCTTGGCGCTACTCCCTACTGTTATTTTGCTCTCGTCCCAGCGGAAACATAGAAAACTTGCGTAACTGTTATTTCGGAGCAAAATAAATATTCCAGTCTGATTTCTTTTACTTCTTTTCGTAAGCAGTAAGCAAAAGCCTGATCTGCCGCTAAGAAAAGCCGACCACGGCAAATGCAAAAATCATTGTAGTGCCGTTTAGATGGGTTAAGATGACGTAAGAACTTCTAGTTACACAGGTGAGCGGCTCGTTTGAGTGTCACAGAACGAGGAAAAAGGATGAGCTAGGAGACATAGACGAAATGCCCTTGAAGTGTCCAAAATGCCCTGAAGAGGACCCTTGCCATGAAGGGCCGAAACAGCTCTAATAAAATTCAGCTGACATATCCGTTTTGCACTATCAAATATGCTTCGCAGTCACCTTGGGCTGAAGGAATTTTTATCTGTTGATACTGTCGTCTATGTCCGTCTGCTGTCTGAATTCCTGGGTCTGAGAGCGCTTAGGGGACTGTACCTTCAAAATCATGGTTAGCTTCGAGTCCCAATATGGAATATAATGTGCCTTCCGCCTGGGATCGCCAAGAGACGTGATTACGGTGTTCAAGGCCAAGAGCCCTGAGTTATAACCAGCTCCATCTATGTTAGAACCAATCCGTTCGGAACCAGCGAGGTCGACGAAGTTGATTTTCGAGCAAGATTCGATATAAACATCTCCTGAAAAGACGAAAAGATCTGCTTATCTTCACGAAACGATCTCAATAAAATGAAAGTTTTCGTTTCGCATCTCGCGTAGATCTGTGACTATATAGTACAGTAGATGTTTGCGTTTTTGAACATTTCTCCGAATTTTAACCACCTTGGTTCAGCCTTGGTTCTAATTTTGGCCCTAAAACAGTAAAATAAGAATGACACACTAAGAACTTAATATCAGCCAAGAGCCAAGTTTTTCAGCATACTTTTGACGGTAAAAAGTTAAATCAATATGCTTTGGTACGATTTTTTTTTTATTATTCTTTTTCTTCTGTTGGTATTTTTCAGAGGGCCGGGGAAATAATGCAAGACGCCAGACGTCGTAACCCGGCGGGGAAAGGGAGCAGAATAAACTGAGCAACTAAGAGACAGAGAGAGATAAATGATTCAGAAGAAAATCAGTTTGTGCCTTCAATTTGTTCTTGTTTTGTCAAATTTACTATTTGTTCAGTTTCTGTGCATGAATATTTGCTAAGTTTGATTTTCATCATTTTCTTCGGCAAAAGTTAGGAGACGTTCGAAATTGACACTGGATCCCTGTGGTTTCTTTTCCAGGTCTAGTCGCTGTCTACCCTTCTCTTGAACGAACGTGTTGTTTTCTCCATCACTGTCGCCTTGCTAAAGGAGTTCCACAGGCAGGGTTGCCACATCAAAAATATCTAGAGAGTGATTTTCGGCCCAAAACAGAGAGAGAATTGGGAGTGAAATCTATTTTCATGAAATGTTCACTTTTTGTCGGAATCGCCCCAATAAAAATGACACATCTTAATTTTACTTTCATGAAAAAAACTTGAAATAGTTACTTCTTAGTCGATTTCCGAAATAGAGTGGTTTCTATGTCCTACGTAGGACAAGAGTGACACAAACAAAATAGAGTGGCAACCCTGTCCAAAGGGGGACAACCCGGTTTGTATTGTACCGCTCCCGTTTCTTGCTAAGAGATTGGACCTTAATCGCTCTGAAGCGCGAATTAAGGTAAATAATTAAGGTACCCTATCCATAAAGATCCATTGGACCTTAATCGCTCTGAAGTGCGAATTACGGTAATTAACTAAAGTAACGGTTTAGATGCGTATTCTCGCCGTTCCCCGAGGACTCCTCGGTGAATCGAAGGGAACGGCGAGGAATATAGGGGGTCACTCCACGCGGACGCCGCGTCCAGAAACAGCGAGAACACGGGGAATGTTCGAAAAAAAATATGCAGTTGACGAAATTTCCCGTACGAAAAAAACGTCATAAAAAAAATCAAAAAAATCACGATTTTTAATCATGACAAAAATCATGATTTTTGCCATGCTTTCTTAGTGACTATATGTCATTTGTAGACGGCTAAATCACGACATAATCATAATAACACAAGAAATCATGAACATGTTGTTCATAACTCAACACATTATCATAACTTTATTGTGATTTTTAATGATAAAAATCATGATTTTTGTCATGACATACGTCATGACTCTTAATAACGAAAGTCATGACTTTCTTGGTGATCTGTTCTGTTCTTTCTAAATCCCAGATGATGTACATCCCAGATGCTGTACTATCTAGTTCAAAGATTCAAGTCGTCCGGCATTTCAAATACTTGGGTTTCACGTTTTCATCTTCGATGACTGCTGAAGCGCATGTTTCTTCGCTTATGAGGTCTCTATCTATTAGAGCAAATATACTGATAAGGAGGTTTGGTAGCTGCGAGGCCCCGGTAAAGAGTTTTCTTTTCAGGGCTTACTGCACGCCACTTTACTGCCTTCCTCTTGCTTGTAATGTCACTGTGAAATGTGAGAATTCTTTTCGGGTTATGTATAATAATTCGTTCCGGTGGCTTCACGGTCTTCCTTGGAATTGTAGTGCATCGGGAATGTTTGTTGGTGAAGGGCTTCCATCTTTCTATTGAACTTCGGAGGCGGTCAATTCTTTCCCTTCAAACCAGGATCCTCCGATCCCCTAGCCCACTTCTTAGGATCCTTTGTGGGCCTCAGATGCGGCTTTCTCTGCCTGTATGGCTTGCGTGGACTCGTGAGTTGTACGCGGGGCTTGTGACGGGAGTCACGTAAGTGACCTGGTACTTTCATTTGTTTGTTTGTTGAGTGTGTTATGTTATATTGTGGCCCATGTTGGCCTTATTTGAAATAAATTAAATTAAATCAACAAAATAACATAATAAAAACAATAAACTAAATCATGACTTATAGTGTGATCTTTTATGACAAAAATCATGATCTGTGTCATGATTCTTAACAACGAAAGTCGCGACTTTTTTGTCTTTTCTAATCACGACATTTCGAGAATCAACAAAATAGCAAAATAAAATCATGAACCTTGAATGACATAAATCATGATTTTTGTCATGACATATAGCATGATTCTTAATAACGAAAATCATACTTTTCTTCGTAAATTATTTTCATTTTCTAAATCATGATGCATGTCAAAAACCAATAAAAGAATTATGCACCTGTTTCATGATTTTTTTCGTAATTTTTTTTTAACAAAAATAATATTAATTTTGATAACGGCTATGTTTTACGAACGATTATTTGTCATAAGAAAAATCAAACAGGTCACAATCTGGTCAAATTAGTATAACCGCACGTATGCACGTATTGCTTTTGTGCAAAATTGCAGATGACCTATCTTTATTTTCAATAAAGTACTTCTATTCTTTTTTAGACAGGAAAGCAACACATAGCGAACATTTTGCTGCGCATAACTGCATTTTGCTGCAGCTTGATGGCTTTATCGCCATCATGCTTTATTTTTGTTATGCTGTGGTGACAAGTCTGCTTTGCTACTAATTCTTTATATTCCGACAACTCGGTCTGTTTCAGTTCTTGCATGCTTCTTGAAGTCGGGTGCTATATGTGGGCCCGGACGTGGTTAAGGAGCATGGATGCACAGTTCCCATCATAGATGGACGAAAACACAGCATGCAGTTGACTTCTTGTCAACTCAATCTGCCGTTGGATGTTGGTCTTGCGAGCGGTCGAGTGCTATGTCTGTGAAATCGACAACGTAGTAGTGAACTAAAACCTAAAGGAGTTTTGGTTGGACGCAAGTAACTGACCAGCTCGTCAATAAACCACTCTGTTCCAATAGCCGAAACGTAAAGTAAAACAAATTTCCTGTTTTGGACAGATTCCGGGTGAACTGTTTGTCCGGTGAGAAAATAATGATCAAATTCGGTTTCAACATGTTTTCTTACCACTGTATCGACTACATTTAAAAAAATATTTTGTTGGCCCACTGAATGCTATTTGAGTCCCCCCCCCCCCAAATTCGAACCTACAAAGCCCATCTACGAACTCAACCTTTCCTTCGACCCAAAGAACCTTCATACCAAGTTTCAAAATATCTGTTCCCTTCAAGAGTCACCCTGCTTTTATGGTGCTTACAGACGGATGGAACAAAACCGGGGAATGAAACAATTGAAAGGTTTTTTAGTTAGAGTATCAAGACCAAAGGTTTCGATGGGATCCGAAAATTCCAAGATCAGGTTCAGACAATTGGGGCTTTTTGATATCCGGTCTTCGAGATCTAGCTTTGTGACCCGGGAAACTGCTGATACGAAAGTTGTGACTCAGTCTTTATGATTTAAAAAATCACAAACAGATCATATTGAGAAGGCTTATGATTTGGACTTATCATTAATAGATCATTTAGATGATGAATGAAGCCGTCGTGATTTTAAAAATAACGAAAGATCATAGCAGTAGAAATTTTGTGATCTGGGAAATCATGGAAAATCATAACAACGATTATGGAAGTTTTGAATCAGTCTTTATGATCTTACAGGTCATAATAAGGTTTAATTTAAGGCTTAGCTAACCTAAGCCGTCAAGATCTTGACAATCAGAAATGATCCTGGAGCCCGAAATTTTGTCATCTCGGAATCATGAAAAATCATAAAAATGAAGTCGGATTCTTTATGATTTTCGGAATCATAAAAAGATCATATTCGAAAGCTTTATGATGACCAAAAATCATCAAAACATCATTCCTATTTTTACTATAGCCGTACAGATCTGGTTTAAGACTCCTTGAACATTTTATTATTTATCACCAATCAGCCGTACGAACGCAACAATAAATGATACCGCAGTGATGTTTTATTGAAAAATTACGGCCAAACGGCTCAACTTCAGTCAAAACTGTTACTTCTAGCAAATTTTCTGGTTTTGGCCGGATTCCGGGCGAACTATTTGTCCGGCGAGAAAATAATCTTCATACACTGATTCAGGACGTCTCTTTACCTCTACATCCAACCTCTAATCAACTTGACAGAACTTTTTCTTTCAACAAATTTTACGGTTTTTGCCGGATTCCAGGTGAACTGCTCGTCCGGAGAGAAAATAATTTGCTTATATGTATTCAGCATGTCTCCTTACCTCTGTATCAAACCAACTTCAAGTAAAGCCTTTACTTGTAACAAATTTCCGGTTCGGACCGGATTCCTGGGCGAACTATACGTTCGGGGACAAAACAATTTGTATAAACGGATTCAGCATGTCTCCTTACCCCTGTTTCAAACCTCTAATCAACTTCCAGTAAAACCTTAATTTTAACAAACTTTCCGGTTTTTGCCGGATTCCCGGCGAACTATTATTCCGTTGAGAAAATAATCTTCGGATTCATCATGTTTGCTTACCCCTAAATAGACTATCTCATTAGAACAGTCATGTGTCCAAAAATACTCAATTTATATGCCTTTTCTTGGTTTTGAAGCTGCTTGTGGATAACAGCAAGGAATACGAGCTCAGGTAACAATGATTAGGAATTGTTGGGAAACTAAGATAGGTTTAACTAGAAATACTGAAGCAATGTTTATTTCTTCAGTGTGTAAACCATTCTATATATCATATTTGTGGATTCCTTTTTAAGCCAGATAGATTTACCTGGAAATTTGAAATCTTGTCTGAGGTTGGGTACCTCTTCTGTATCACTCCACTTATGTTTGGGAAACAAATAAATAAATAGTTCTTATGTATACTACCGATCTTTTCTATAAAATGCTGGATATAACCAACAATACAAGCAAAGCAATATCATAGGATAGGCTAACTTGATCTCTTTATAAGCAGGACACACATCAACAAAAGGGAACAGAGCATCAAACACTCAAATATCAAAGCCTGTGTTCTTTCATATCAACGGAACAGTACCAAAAACTAAACAACAATCAGATATTTAAGAAAAATACCCATAATAATATTGGCGCCACGCCTTTCATCAGTAAATTTGAATCATATCTGAACCGCGTGCTAAAAAAAAATAGTCTCGGCGCGGATTAAACTTAACCCCTCAATAGTTTTCGAATTCCCTCTCAAGGTTTGGACCAAACTACAAGGAATTACCAGTCCTGTATTCCTGACCCAAAGGCAATGATTTAGGTTTGCTGACAACTTGCCGACAAGGTAACGCCTTAGCCTTGAAACCCAACTACCTGGCACGTATGCAACAGGTGTTATGGCACCTGAGAATTGCGGGTTCAACGAAAATAGTTTTAACTTGTACTAATTCCGGCCAGATTTCTAGACAAGAGGAACAAATGCGGTCTTGGTGATCTTCACTTTTTAGATTTAATGGCCTTAAAATTCGAAAGAAAATGAATATTATCGCATTTCTTTTGGACACACAAGGAAGGATATACTTTTTAAAGATGAGTAAAAAAAGCTCGCCATCAACGCTCAGCTGTAAGAGGCTATAAGTAAAATTCGAACATTTTTGACTTGGTCAGTTCACGTCATCACAACACTAGACCGAGGGGCTACCCCCCCCCCCCCCCCCCAGAAGGTCCGTGCACATATTTGAAGCACAACGTATTAAATGGGTTGTAGCACCAGTTTAAAAAAAGGCTGGTGAGGCTTGGCATGGTTATTTTCAAAGCGTATATTATTTACTGGTTTCCTTTATTTGAAAGCAATCAGCTTTAATGGAGCAGTTAAAGTGTACGAAAAATCAACAAGATGACTAATCAAATAGTCTTCTTTATAAATTTCATCATGATCTTCTACGATTTGCAAGACCAGGATGCTTCACTTGTCTTTTAAATGATTTTTTGAAAATCACAAAACTTCCCGATATGATCTGTTTGTGATTCTGAAAATGGTAAAGACTGAACCATAACTGTCAGAATTCATGGTTACGATTTTTGATTTCCCGTATCCTAAGACTTCCCAATAATACATGTTCACGATTTTTAAGATCACGAATACCGAATCACAATTTTCGTAATTCGTAATTGTGATTTTTGATGATTTCCCGTATCATAACATTTCTATCGCTATGATCGTTCGTGATTTATAAGATCACGATGGCTTTAGTCAAAATCGATACGATTTTTTCATGACTTTTCATAATCATAAAACTTTCGAGTATGATCTTTTTATGATTCTGAAAATCATAAAAACTGAATTCCGAGGTGAAATAATTTGTTTTTATGATTTTTCATGATTCCCAGATCACAAAATTTCAAGCACTATGATCTTTTCTGATTGTCAAGATCATGACGGCTTAGGTTAGCTTTGAAATGATCTCTTGATGATTTTAAAAATTCATAAAACTTTTCAATACGATCTGATTATGACCTGCAAGATCAAAAGGACTGATTCACAACTTTCATGATCTTGGTTATGATTTTTCATGATTTTTTAAAATCACGACGGCTTCATTCATCACCGATGAACGATTAATCAAAATTTGATTAATCAAAATCAGAAGTCTTTTCAAAATGATCTGTTTATGATTTTGAGGCATAGCGACTGAACCACAACTTTCGTAATTTGTGGTTACGATTTTTTATGATTTCCCATGTCACAAAACTCATATCGCTACGATCTTTCATGATTTGTAAGAACACGACGGCTTAAATTGTCATATAAGTGATTTTTTAATGATTTTCCAAAATCATTAAAATTCCAATTCTGATATTTTCACGAAGACTAAATAATAAATGCGTACCTCGTGTTCATGATCTTTTATGATTTAGAGAAATCATGAATATAAAATATCGTGATTTTTCTGATAAATACTCATGACTATTGTCTAATCATGACTTTTTCTTGACATCAATGTAAAGAGAAGGTAAATTACCTCATGATTTCTCTATGATTCTTTTAATGATAAAATGGTAAATCATGATTTTCTTAAGACTTTGTGTGACATTTTAACGAGTTTTTCCGTACGGGTTGTCTGGATCCACTTTTATTTTTGGTTTTGTTTACTCTGATTGTTTTTAAATAATTTTACATTGCACCAACAACAATACCAGGAAAAATTGATTCCCCTCCGAATCTGAAAGGGAGTCCTTTTGATGATGGTGATGATAATCGGAACATTCTCCGTCCGTGGGGACTCGCGAGAATGCGGGGAGTGAGTCCCCAGGACAAATAAAAACGAGGGGACTCCTCCAGTGGAGTCCTCGGGGAACGGCGAGAATACGCCTTAGGATGGTCCATCAGAAAGCCGGTTCACACATAGAACCAGCTTTCTATTCTTCGTTCTGAAAATAAGTTCATTCTCTTCAAGACCAACAAAGCAGTAACTGTCCAATACCTTGAATCCATCTCTGCTTCAGTTGAATGGTGAAGATCATATGCGAATGTCGGCTAAGCGCAGAGCCGAAAGATGTCTCTGACTGTTGCGACCGCAGCCTCAAGCCAGTCTCTAAGCAGCAGAGAATCTGTTCCAAGGAAACACATTCGATCTCGGTCAATCCGGCAATAACGACTGTACCCTGGAATGAGTAGATAGTCAATGTAGGCAAACGTCAGACGTGAATCCAAAACTACGCAACTTAAGCTGCTATCGTTTTTACCAAACACCAATACTTGCCCCATAAATTAATACTTCAGTTGTTAGCCAGTGTTGCCATATTGGCGGATTTTGCGACCGACTGGAAAGAAAGCGGCGTATTTCTTGGATCCCGATCTGGCAACACTGGTCGGCTCTGTCCAGACTTCCCCTCCCCGAAGTGGAGGTTCGATGTAAAATATTTGAAAGCTGTGCGATTCGAGTATAGAGAGCGGGCCAAGTGAAAGAAAAGGTGTCCGACACTTGAATCCGATTTATATTTTAGTATCCTTTCACTGCAGTACTAGTTTTGCAACTTACGGCAGTGTCCGGATGACTGATAGTTAGTATAAGAAGAAGAAACACTCACCACCTCATCAATCTGTTGTACAAAAACTTCTGACGAGGGGTCAGCAGTCAATAGATCATGAATGTCGTCATTTTGAATTTCGTAGTAGCTGACAGAGAGCGAGATGTTTCTTCCCTGTCCCACCTGCAGAAATACAGAAGGATGATCACATGCAACATTCACGAAATACGCAATAGGATTTCAAATGTGAATTTTCATGATACCCGCCTAGGATGCTATCAGGGTCTGTTGACGTTTGTCCTTATGATATAGGAAAAGTCAGTAGATGCTCTTTTGGCGTTTTTTCGGCTCTTCGTGGCAATGATAATACATAGATGACACTGTACACAAGGGACTTGTACCGTGACCAATAAACCAGAAACAGTTTTTTCGAATATAATTTAGAAGTCTAGGACTCCAATGTCAGAGCCCCGTAGACATACCAGGACCCACAAGGCGGGGTCTCATGGTGAAAACCAAATAAACCAAATATATAATTTTAATGGGGAAGACGCCCTTGAGATGGAAACGTTTCATAAGTAGTGAACTGAAAGAAAAAAATGCTCCTCAGCCGGGATTTGAACCCTTGCGAACTCTGTTCACAAGCCCCTCGGTAGCTCAAATGGTAAGAGCACCAGCCTTGTAAGCCCTGGGTTCAAATCCCGGCTGAGGAGCATTTTTGTCTTTTAGTTCACTACTTATAAAATGTCTTCGTGGCAATGCTTGTTATGCATAACATTTGATGCATAACGTTTTCAAAATCACAACAGATTACATCCAAAGTGTTGTCTGGTCTGCTGAAACTGCGCATCCTTATGTTTCTTGCATGTCCCACCTGCAGAAATAAAGAAGGATGATCACATGCAACATTTAATTAATAAGCACGAGGATTTTGGGTGTGAATATTCACGATACGCGGCTAGGATGCAATCTGGGTCTGTTGACAACCCTAAGTAGGGAGTCTAGGGAGTGGGTACGCAGAGCCTCCCTCCCCCTCACCCGTGTGAACGGCAAGAAGGGGCATTCTCCGCCAAAGGCCTAGAAAACAACGCTGCGTAATAGTTAAAGGACCCCTCGCACTATTTACTCTTCAACTTACAGTATTTCAAAATATTTGAATACTTTAAAACTAGGCTGTGCCTTCAACAAATAACCCACGGTTTTGGTTGTTTTAAGCCTTTTCAGAGACCCGTTGACTTATTAGCGGAAACAGGGAAACAATTTACATAAGCGTTTTTTCTAATGGAAAAACTTCTCGCAGACAACCTACAGCGTGATACACACCGAAGGTAGCAAAACATGGCAAGTGAGAAAACCAGCGTGGTTTTGTTAGAGGGGTTAGAATGTACCGTACGAAATTGGGGTCTCCAGGTTTAGAAACATACGGAGTGACTATGGAAGTAGGTTGCGTTAGTAAGACAAGTCCTTTAAGATAAGCTGCACCACAATTACTAAAAATAGACGTAGTGCGGTCCCGCGGGCATTAGCTCAACTATATACCGTATATAACTCTTATAATGTGATCAGTTATTAGATGGCGTCTAGCCCGGATCCGCGGTCCTAGACACTAGGACATCAGGGGCGTCACGACTGGGGGGGGGGGGGGGAGCGTTGATTTTTTGTCAAAATAGTCGGTTTTTCTGAAAATCAGTCGATTTTTTTCAAAAAAAATCGTTTTTTTTCTTGAAACAGTCGTTTTTTCAGCAAAAATAGTCGGTAAAAATTAACAGCCAGTCGGTAAATGCCTTGCCCCCCCCCCCCCCCCCAAACATTTTGACTAGTAACGCCTCTGTATGACATATTAAAAAAAAGAAAGGAAGCCTCATAAGAAATTCATTCACAGACGATTGAAGACGAAGATGTGACGATGCGAGCAATTTTATTATTTGCTTAGTGCTTTTTCTAGTAAATTACCCAAAAAGGCTACTACTTCACTTCTATGTAGCAAACAACTTCATACTTTTTCAATCCTGTCACAAATGTCCTGGGCAGCAATATATAACGTATATAACTCTCATAATGTGATCAGTTATTATATGGCGTCTATCCCGGATCCGCGGTCCTAGACACTATGACATCAGGGGCGTCACGACTGGGGGGGGGGGGGTTGATTTTTTGTCAAAATAATCGTTTTTTCTGAAAATCAGTCGATTTTTTTTCCAAAAAAGTCGTTTTTTTTCTTGAAAACAGTCGTTTTTTCAGGAAAAATAGTCGGTAAAATTAACAGCCAGTCGGTAAATGCCTTGTCCCCCCCCCCCCCGACATTTTGGCTAGTAACGCCTCTGTATGATATATTGAACAAAAGAAAGGAAGCCTCATAAGAAATTCATTCACAGACGAAGAAGTGACGATGCGAGCAATTTTAATATTTGCTTAGTGCTTTTTCTAGTAAATTACTCAAAAAGGCCACTACTTTACTTCTATGTAGCAAACAACTTTATACTTTTTCAATCCTGTCACAAATGTCCTGGGCAGCAAAGGCGAGTAATCCACAGTAAGATGGACTGCCATGGCCCTCAGTTCCAGGGCCGAACATCGTGTAAGTTTTTCCTGTGTTCGCCTGTCCATAGCTTATGACTGTGGAGTCGAACCCTAAAAAGAAGAGACGTTTCATAAGAAAAGTCAACCCTTTTCGATATTTTGGCCTCGTGTCACCAACAAACTTTAAATACCATCAGTCACAAAGGTGTTGCCTATGGCTTTACCCAGGTGTATTTTCCTCCTTTAGGTCAGAATATATTGAACAGGATATATTTACACAAAAGCCCGAAGGCAAGGTGTTGACTTAATTGTATCTGAATTCTATACAGTCATGACGAGGCTGTTTCATAAATGTAAACGCGACCGGCGCCTCGCTGGCCGCTCGGCTCTATTTATATATACATTAAAATATATACTCGCCGATAGCAATAAACAACAATTTTTCGTTTTCTGAGGTAAAATAGATCAACCGGGTGTGACGTCACGCTTGTATGGAATTACGATACAGCTTAGTTTCTACCGAAGGCAATGGAAAACTGGATTGATTAAACACTGGACTGAATAGACATGTAGTATTACCACTCGACCAGAATTTAGTTTACTAAACTCAGGAGACTTTTTGGGATCCCAAAACGTAAGTGTAGGGATACCTATGACATCGCAAAAGTTGTCCGTCTGTCCGCATGATACCTCTCGAAGGGATTGAGATATTTTGATGAAACTTGGTGGAAGGATTCTTTGGGTCAAAGTATAGGTCAAGTTCGAAGATGGGCTCTGTAGCCCTATATTCGAGGGTGGGGGAGGGGGTTCAAATTAAGGGACAAACAAAATATTTTTAAACAGCTAATGTGATAGTCGATTATGGGGTAAGAAGACATGCTGAGCACGATGGTGAAAACCATCTTCTTGTCGGACAAGTAGTTCGTCCAGAATCCGGCAAAAACCGGAAAGTTGGTTAAAAGCAAAAGTTTCATTTGAAGTTAATTAAATGTTCGGTTTAGGGGTAAGGAGACATGCTCAACAGGATGGTGAAAACCATTTTCTTGCCGGACAAGTAGTTCGGCCGGAATCCGGCGAAAACCGGAAAGTTGGTTAAAAGTAAAAGTTTCATTTGAAGTTGATTAAATATTCGATTGAAGGGTAAAAAGACATGCTGAACACCATGATGAAAACCATTTTCACTTGCGACGTAATATGTTGTCGCGACAAATGTTATGACACTACAAAACGGATACGTCAGGTACATTTTATTAGAGCTATATTTCGGCCCTTCTTGACAAGGGTCCTCTTCAGGCTCAAGAGGGTGAAGCCTCTAATAAAATGTAGCTGACGTATCCGATTTGCATTGTTGAATATGATTCGCAGCCCGCTTGGGCTGAAGGAATAATTATCAGGGTAGAACATTTTGCTTAACCACAGGCGTGACATATGAAAGACTGGATGTGATTCCGGGTACAAAAGGAATCCTGTGAAAATGGGAATTTGGTGACTAAAAATACACAACGGGAGATTTAAAAATGAATGAACGGGGACACAGAGGCCCCCCTGGCCTTCCAAGGGGGCCTAGAGAGCTAGCCAGGAAAAACAGAAAAGTAGCCCGAAAATATCCGTTTCCCATCAGAACTGTGACATCTGGGTTGCGCTATATCAGTTGGGAAAGGTCAATCATGAAAACTGAGGGGATCAAATGTCTTCAAGGCACGTTTGAGCCTGGGTAAGTTGAGTGTCTGAACATGAAGAGAGACATTATGTTTGTAAAATGGCTTTGAGTATCACTTTATGATATTTTCCTGAATAGCTGAGGGCCCTCAAGCGGGGGCACCGTCCCAAAGGAACACAATATAAGAGTAGGAAGGGGAGACTCAGTGCCTTTTACACTTAACCCCAGCTTGTTTATTTTGTAAAACGGTAAGAACAGTTTCAAATCAGTGTTTAACGTGGGCTGCAGCAAAGGCTACTCTGTCAGTGTTCGGTGTACCAGTTTTCAGTTAAATGTCTCACAATGTTTGAAATGTGTCGTGACCAATCACTATGAGCTGGTCTTTGATTGTTTCCCCTTGCTTTCATTTGTGATCCAAAAAGGGTCTCTGATCATAAAGGAGCCCAAAATTTTCGCCTGTGGCGCCTCTTGTAGTACGCTCTGTTTAATTCGAGGTTTAGTCTTACAGTTTTGGGGATGGGTCATTTTAAAACCTAAAATTGGTTCGCGAAGTAGCTAATTTTTTTTAGAAAACATGAAGATTCAAAAGAAATTTCGCCTGCGGCGCTCAGAAGATGTTGCGGTGGCTTCGCTCTACAACGAGTTTTCGTTATTAGGCATAACCTTTACCTTTCACAAATTGGTTTCTTTAAATTCGTTTAGTTTTCCGTATGTGGTGCAGTACGTGTATTATCTTTTCTTTCTAAACCGTTTAACTCTTCAGCCTTGCTGGATTTCTGACAAGTATATTTTGCGGTATTCACCCCTCCCCCCCCCCCCCGTTATGAACCCTTAAACTTAAACGTTAACCCGCTGTTTCGAACTGTTTAATCTCACTGTTTATTCAACACTACTCTGCACATGGCCCCCGAGCGGTATGGACTATGCTTAACGGTACAAAGTAACGTGCAAATAAACTAGTGTCTACCTCGTTGATCAATTATAGAAAAAAATAGATGCGTATTTACACTTAGGCAAAATAAAGGTTCAAAATATATGTATACAGCACTTAACTTTTCATGCTCGCCGGCAACGATCTACCACAGGTCCAACTCAAAACGAACTGAATTAAACTTCTCCCAATTTCTCTACCTCAAAACTGAAAGACTAGAATTACTCATCGCCAGGAACCTGAATGTTACCTGGCGGATTAACTGAAAGAACCAAGGTGTAGCCAACTCCCTGGGGAAAGTACACCTCGGTTACATTCCCCCGCCCAAGCACTTAAAACCGCCCGTGACCCTCGGGGCCCTGAAGGGGGCCCGGGACGCCGCCACTACCCCCCCCCCCCCCCTTAGGTTTCAGCGAAATAAGCGTCTGTGGGCACAGCTCCTGGCATGGATGCTTTAATGCAGCAAAGTCACAATAAATCGTAATTATCGTGACTGTATCGTAACAATCCCAACGGTTCCATGCTGTTCAAAAACCGTTCTCCAGATCCAGAGTTCAACAAACGAGATTCACTCTTCAGTTCAGTTTCATTGTTCAGTTTCACTGGACTATATTTAAAAAACAAATGAATACACAATTTACATTCCTGCCAGGAAAGCACAAATGTAGTGCTTGGCTAGGGCAGGGAAATAACCTATATTAATTTCAACATCAAACAGAATCAACTAACTGAACATTCTATTTAAAGAAAAAAAGAGGAGAGGAAAAAAAAAACAATCTATTTTTTCAACTTCAAATAAAAGGAGAGAGAAAATAAGGGAAAGAAGGAACGAGAAGAAAGAAAACAAAAGAAAAACAGGGGGGAGGGGGGTCTAAAGGAGGATAACACTAAACAATTTTCCTGTAATGACCTTTCGCTGCTCGCTTGAAGGAAATGAGGTTATTCGAATTCCGGATATCTAACGGTAGCAGATTCCAAATTGACGGCGCAAAAAATCGAATTAGAAAAGAAGCCCTTTTTGATGAGGGCGCTTCTTGGACGATGTCACAAGAGTTTCGGGTGTCATAAGAATGCAGGTCTTGATTTAGTGAGAACATATTTTGGAATGAAGACGGAAGGAGGTTATTGAAATACTTGTAGCAAAAAGTTGCGATCTGGAAATCTCGAGTCTTAGATACGTCAAATATCTTGGCACATTTGAAATGAAGATTAATGTTATCAGTGTGTTGAACCGGTGATATAATTTGAATTGCCTTATTTTGGATGATTTGGACTCTTTTATAACAAGAAATGAAGTTACTTGCCCATATGGAGCACCCATAAGACAGATGAGGATGAAAAATAGAATGATAGATCATTTTTAGTATTTTTTTAGGAAAACGGAATTTAAGGCGGCGGATGACTCCAAGGGACCTTGGAAGTTTGTTACCAACTAATTTCGCATGTTCTTTCCACGAAACATTCTCATCAACTGTGAATCCAAGATATCTGCTGGTTTTTACTCTATCTATGGTATTATTATCTACTCTTAATTTCAGATCTGTTTCAACTGATGCTATTCTAGAAAATAAAATATAATTTGTCTTACTGTAATTTAGTGTTAAATAATTCGAATCAGCCCATGATACAAATTCAGTAAGAGCTGTTTCCATTTGTTTGAACAATGAAAGTAGATTTTCACATGCAACAAAAAGAAGTGTATCATCTGCGAATAGTATTATATTAGCTTCGGTTAAATAATATTGTATTTGGTTAACATAAATAAGAAACAGTAGCGGTCCCAATATGGACCCTTGCGGGACTCCACACGTTATAAAATGGCTCTCAGATGTTACGTTTGAATTATGCAGAACTTGCGCCCTATTACTTAAATACGAACCAAACCATTTTAA